>OY754333.1:102263367-102863367 GCA_963573305.1 Pyrrhosoma nymphula | reverse complement strand
ATGGACGTCATGTGCATCGAAACTTCGGCAGAGATGTAGAGTTTAACCCGGTGGGAAGCTCGAACAACCTTTAACATAACCATACGCCGGGAAAGCCTTAGATCTTTCTCCTATCCATCTCACTTTTCCCGCAAACACACATATATCCTTAAATCCTATCTCCTTGTTGCTTCATAGAAGTTATCCAGGAGCCCCTGTTATTCCAGTGCAATATTCTATCTCAGGGTGCAACACTGCATGATCTGCGTACAATAGAACGTACACATTTTTCTCTCCATTAATTTCACCGACATTTTCCCTAATAACCTGGAAGTAACCTTGGCACCTTTAGTGTGCGCAATAAACGTAATTAATCTGGGCCTATCAGGGATATCGACGATAATCAAGCTCCTGGGGTTGCGTTTGCATGTATTGGTCCAGCGGAGTGTTATTAAAAGGAGTTTCGGGCGAATGAAGATGAAGCGAGCTTCTGGGTAGGGAGTAGGGTCGCGGGAGGGGACGGGGGGAGGGATGAAAGGGGGGAGGAGCGTAGTAAGGGCGCATGCGCAGACGGGAGTGCGTGGGAAAGAGACGGACATCACACCGACGACGAAAATTACGAACGTACATACCATCCCCTTACGGATTCGGGCACACGGTGCGCAAACGTAAACGCTGTAAACGAATACATAAATTTAAATATGCTCTGAAAGTGTAATTATAAATATGCAATTAGTGTATAAATTTTAATATGTAAATGTAATCTACATTAAGTATTTATAATTTCTCCTCCTGACGAACCTTTGGCTCAGGAAAACTAGTAATAAATACAATTATTGTCAATAGAATTCCCTGAAAATATGTTAAAAGGAGCTGATCACATAATCATTTTTGTAAGATTTTATAAGAGATGTAAATGATAAAATTTTCCATCTCTATGATAAAATTTTCCATATAATTTCCGATATTTTAATCTTTCACGTAATACTGCCCTAAAATATTTTATGGTGGCTGAATATGCTATCATGTGTTGCTGAACATTATGGACAGAGAAATGCTGATGCAACTATTTTTTATATTTTGTTATTTCGTTGTTTTACAATTTTCAAATTATAATTGTGATGTTAATAGCATATAGTACACTTGAAACGTTTTTGTACAGTAATAAATTTAATTTAAATTCTAAATTGAAAAAGGCAAATCTGGCGCCTTTTTGGCTTGTGAAAAATAATTTGTTAGTGTGAGAGAACGTGATAAACCGAGAAAAACCGTGTGTGATGGGGTCGAAGATATGTCTAAGATAAGGATCACGGCTAGTCTTAGGAACTTGAGCATGTGTAGGAAGCAGTACGTGAATTTAATAGAAGCGATAGAGATATGCAGGGTTGGGACAGTGTGGAGTAATTTAATTGTAACATCCACACTCTCCGCATTTTTAACACAGTGATTTCTGAGAGTGACCAAGGAGAATTCCGTACGACTTCTTCGGCGGGTTTCCATGCAGGTAGCGCCATTTTCCAGCCAGGGTCCCGCAGTTTGCCCTAATTAGCTTCCCTCCACTAGTGACGTAGCCAGGAGGGGGGCCATGGAGTCCGGATCTCCCCCCCGAAAATTTGGAATTACATATTATAAAAAATTGGCACTCTAGGAGAAATTAATATTTGTTTTTTTTTAAACTTAGGATGTTGAATTCTTAAATATGCACTTTGAACAGCTCTTTAAATAAATATGTTTGTAATTTTCAAAGACGTAAAAATGTGGGTTTTTTATTCTTATAGTAGTTTGCAAAGCTAAAATCTTCAAATATCGGCTGTTAACCTTCAGTCGCAATTGCACTCTTAATTGCCTAAGCTTACGGTTTTGCTCCTGATTTTCCAAATTTTCACCCCCCCAACCCCCGGCTTGAACTCAACATGGAGCCTCCCCGAAACGAAATCCTGGCTATGTCACTGCATCCACCACCTTCATAGCTCCTTTACGAAATACTTTTGCATTTTAATGAATTTACATTTGCATTTTCGAGAGGTGTCCACACCCATTAAGGTTAAAATAGCTGCCAGAATAGACAAACCCTTCTTCTACGATAGGCGATAAAATTTATAGAAATCGGTCCTTCAGATGCGAAGATCAGATAAGTTTAGAAACCGCTGATCTTAGCGACAGACGTTTTTCATTTAGCATTTTACACATTGATCCAAGAAGTTTAGAAATGTTTTAATATCGATACATTCGTGTATCTTCTCAGCATGGCTCCCGTCTTCTCTTGACTTTTACTGCTTCACGTACATGTGGGGGTGTAACTCAGTGGTAGAGTGTCTGCTTCGCATGCTGAAAGTCCTGGGTTCGAATCCCAGCACCTCCATTTTTTAAATTAATTGGCAAAAGTAGGGAATCAAACTGCCGATAGTAAATGTTCAAAACGTTGTAATTCCGTGCATAAGAAGAAATTGTAATTGCTGCGACTTAATTAATACACGCTGATCGGTGTGTAGTCCAGTTACTTGAATTTCAGCGTTAAGTTTTTCTATTGGTATGCTAACTGATACTGATAACGTTCATACTGTCTTTGCTTTACTTGCGGCAGCCATTTTTCCATCATAGCGCACGTGAGGTCCTGAGAATGTCGATATTTACTCAATCCGTTCAAAGTAATGTAGCATAGGAATACATTTAACACGTTTGAGACCAGTTGCACTATCTTTCTTGGAGCGAAAAATGGCTTCGCGCTCATTATCAGCCAGTTTTGGACTTAATTTTCTTTGGTGGGGGACCTATCATAAGTACATATGTGGTTTACAGAATTTAATATCGACAAAAGTGATATATATATATATATATATATATATATATATATATATATATATATATATATACAAATATAAATATACTTTGGAAACACAGGCACACGAAAATAAAAGGACACTCTCAGAATAATTTACGGGACTCAGCCTCATCACTCAGACTCAGCCTCATCACCACATTCTTCCCTGGCTCCCATAAAATCAGAAACATCCTCCGCGATCTATACCCAATTTTAAAGAATAATAATTCTACTGCCCTCCTATTACCTTCATGTCCCACAGTATTTTTTAAGCGTCCCGCAAACCTGCGAGATATCTTAAAATCTACGAAACCCACCCTTCAACCGACCGCCCCCTCTCCACCACTCTCCTCAACTTGCAACCGGCCTAGATGCAAATGTTGCACCCTCCTACGCTCTTCTGCTACGCCCTCTTCCAATAAATCTTCCTCAGCAGCCAACTGTACTTCCACAAATATCGTTTACCGTCTCTCGTGCAATTTCTGCCCGGCATTTTATGTTGGCGAATGTACTACCCCGCTTTCAATACGAATGAATGGGCACCGCCACTCCACCACATGTCCTCCCTTCATTGATCCCATTCCTAAACATACCGCTTCTCATCGTAAGACTTTCAATAAATGTTTCTCTCTCTCTATATTAGAAGCCCTCCCCGAATCAGCGACTAATATTTAACTGAGGACTCGTGAGATGGCATTTATCTGGTTCTTAAGAGCATTTGAATCGCCCGGGCTTAACTGGCTCTCTGACCAATAGCAACCCCTTGCTCCTGCTCCCTTCTCCTGTTCCGCTCCCCCCCCCCAGGTAACAGACCACTAGTTAGTCTCTTGTCGCCGACGAAGACGGCTCGCCCGTCGAAACGTCCCGTAAATTATTCTGTGAGTGTCCTTTTATTTTCGTGTGCCTGTGTTTTCAAAGTATATTTATATTTGTGTTTTTATTCGCCGAGTGCGTTGTCTCAGAAGATATTATATATATATATATATATATATATATATATATATATATATATATATATATATATATATATATATATAAATTCAAACTTACAGGAGGTAGGAGAAATAGGAAAAGATAAAGAATTCGTTCTTACGGAACGTTTCGAACCAGTTGGTCCTTCGTCAGCTCTAGAAGTGAGCAGTTAGTACTGCCCTGGGGAAGGGGAAGGTAGGGGAGGAAATGAAGGAGGGGAGGGGAACTAGGAGGGGAGGGGAACTAAGAGGGAACAATGTTGCACCTGGCTGTTTTCGGATGAGAGAAGTTTCAAGCAGGGAGAATTATAACAATGTTGCAATACTGAGGGCACTAAATATTGAGATTCAGTGACTAAGGGGGGGAGAAATGGAGTGTGGGGAGGGGAACTGGAAGGGGTATTCAATGTGACAATGTTGTGTCAGCTAATCAAAGGAAAATTTTGAAGTAGGGAGGAGTTCTTGAAGAGTGAGAAAAATTATAATTGTGACAATAGGGGGCAGAGGTATTCATGGGATTAATGCAATACATTGATTCCGGGTGGGGAAAAAGCTTTACAAAACCAGATCACGGACATCTCAGTATTTCTCAGCTGTGTGTTCGAAGTATTGGCGGGAAGGGTATTGAGGACGGAAAGAGAAAAGCATGAGTCGAATTGGAGTCCATGTTTTGAGGCGTGCCTAGGGACAGGGAAGTGGGGAGGAGAAGCTCGGTGGCCGTTCATACGGATAGATAGGGGCGTGGATGTTTCACCGATGTAGAAGGCGGGGCACTTATTACACTGCAAAAGGTAAACTACATTGGAGGATATGCAGCTGCCATGGGAGGAAATGGGAAACGGGATTGGGGTATTGGGACTTTGGAACACTGAAATATTTCGAATTAAAGGGCAAGTTTTGCACCTGGGTCTATGGCAGGGAAATGAACCGGGATCTTTGGGAGGAATCAAAGTGGGAGTGGGTTTGGAGGGACGTAGAATACATTTTAGGTTTGCTGGTCTTTTGAAAGTGATAGTGGGACATTTGGGAATTAAGTCAGCAGTAAGGGGACTGTCGTGCAGAATGGGGAAAAGCGACTTAAGGACAAGGTTTGCCTTATGAAGTCCCGGAACGAAGGTAGTGCAAAGGTTCAAGGGCGATTTAGTGGTAGTTTTAGGGGGTAGAGCATAGGGCGTGGTGGAAGGTAAGATGCGTCGCTCAAGGAGAGAGGAGGGATATCCACGTTTAAGGAGGGCAGTTTTAATATTGGCTAGGTGATGGTCAAGGGAGTTTTGGGAGTTACAGATGCGGTGCACGCAAATAGACAGGGAAAATGGAATGGCACTTTTAGTATGATAGGGATGGCAGCTGTCGAAATGGAGATATTGTTGATTATTGGTAGGCACGCCTCAAAACATGGACTCCAATTCGACTCATGCTTTTCTCTTTCCGTCCTCAATACCCTTCCCGCCAATACTTCGAACACACAGCTGAGAAATACTGAGATGTCCGTGATCTGGTTTTGTAAAGCTTTTTCCCCACCCGGAATCAATGTATTGCATTAATCCCATGAATACCTCTGCCCCCTATTGTCACAATTATAATTTTTCTCACTCTTCAAGAACTCCTCCCTACTTCAAAATTTTCCTTTGATTAGCTGACACAACATTGTCACATTGAATACCCCTTCCAGTTCCCCTCCCCACACTCCATTTCTCCCCCCCTTAGTCACTGAATCTCAATATTTAGTGCCCTCAGTATTGCAACATTGTTATAATTCTCCCTGCTTGAAACTTCTCTCATCCGAAAACAGCCAGGTGCAACATTGTTCCCTCTTAGTTCCCCTCCCCTCCTAGTTCCCCTCCCCTCCTAGTTCCCCTCCCCTCCTTCATTTCCTCCCCTACCTTCCCCTTCCCCAGGGCAGTACTAACTGCTCACTTCTAGAGCTGACGAAGGACCAACTGGTTCGAAACGTTCCGTAAGAACGAATTCTTTATCTTTTCCTATTTCTCCTACCTCCTGTAAGTTTGAATTTATATATTTGTGGCCAATTGGCGAAAACTTCCAAAGATTATATATATATATATATATATATATAATCTTTGGAAGTTTTCGCCAATTGGCCACAAATATATAAATTCAAACTTACAGGAGGTAGGAGAAATAGGAAAAGATAAAGAATTCGTTCTTACGGAACGTTTCGAACCAGTTGGTCCTTCGTCAGCTCTAGAAGTGAGCAGTTAGTACTGCCCTGGGGAAGGGGAAGGTAGGGGAGGAAATGAAGGAGGGGAGGGGAACTAGGAGGGGAGGGGAACTAAGAGGGAACAATGTTGCACCTGGCTGTTTTCGGATGAATGGTTATATATATATATATATATATATATATATATATATATATAACCATTCATTCATTCACTCAAACCGCTCACAGGCGTAAATAATAAATATTTCGTTCAAACAGGTGGTGAAACAAAGAGGATAGGAAACATATAAAATTGGACAACACAATGGTGATGTGAAGATGGAATGATGGCCGATTCCAAGTGAAAAAAATTCGTCTAGACCGGGAATTGAACCACGGACCTTCCGATGTCGCGCCGGATGCTCTGAACCACTATTTTATATGTTTCCTATCCTCTTTGTTTCACCACCTGTTTGAACGAAATATTTATTATATATATATATATATATATATATATATATATATATATATACTTTGTACTATTTTCACGCTTATTTAATTGACCAACCAAGGTTTCAACGCGTTAGTGTCATTACCTAGGTTAATATATATGATTATGCCATTAATGATAATTTCGTTATCAAGGTAATACTATGATAGCGCCTCTAACGTTGATTATAACACTATTGTGTTGAAATCTGTGTGGGTCAATAACATTAGTGTGAAAATTGTACTCTTATAATTATTCATTATGAACGTCCGAAACCTTCACAAAGTGACACCTGAAGTTTCTTCTTTTCACGGAAAATTAATTAAAAATTGTACTCAAGTGAAAAATGTGCAATTCTAACTGCATACTCAAATTTGGATTAGTAAAGTACTTAAATAAAACTGCAGTAATTGTACTGTCCACTTATATTTTAATGTAAATATTACACTACACGTGTTTCGACGTTCCTTATGGCGTCATCATCAGGTCTACCTACCTACCAGGTAGACCTGATGATGACGCCCTAAGGAACGTCGAAACAAATGTAGTGTAATATTTAAATTAAAATTTAAGTGGACAGTACAATTACTGCAGTTTTATTTAAGTACTAAAATGCTGTTCCACCATATATCGCCAGAGACTGTCGAATTTATGGATTACTAAAACTGTGTCCTCAGTTGTCAGACTACTGTGAATGGGGTAGGGGGTGGGGGTGGACGCAAGAGGAGTGGGCGTTGATCACGGAGCAGCCGTGTCGCTCGCGGAGGAGCTTGGCCCTCCATTCAATATGCTGACGTAACTCGCGCTCATTTGTTTACACACCCCCAATAACAATTCCATCTCCCTTTTATGGCGCCCGCGGCTTTATGGCGCCAATGCCGGGACCTCCCTTCCTCCGGGTGCGGACTGGAGCGAGAAACAAATGGGGTCCGAAAAAGTTGCGGCGGTACGCATGCAGCGTTCAACTGTTTTCGTGGGTTCCGGACGGCAATTATAGATCGCGGAAATGATGAGGGCTATCCGGATGGGAGTAGATTATCGAAGGGTGAATAACAGAGTTTGAGTGACAGAGAGCACGTAAACCACGCTAGAGCGTGTGAATGTAGGAACGTGTGGAGTGTAGTTCTAAAAATGTATATATATCAAATTCATAATAATTTCGGTCGTTTAATAAAAGCCTCAGCAAAGATGTCACTACTCTGAGCAAATATCACGAAAACAATTACGATTTTTAAAGCAAAAAAGTAATTTCTGGATTTAAGGGTTAAAAGAACTAACTTAGCGGTGAGAAATAAAACCTGGAGCGCCTAAATCTTAATGGAAACCTATATTGTGTGTAAATTATTTCACGGCTGAATATAAAGTGCTGAAACCCAAATCCATAATATGAAATTGTGTATTTCTCAGATTAATTGTCGATACTAGTTGTTCTTATATTATATATGCATATACTTCATTTCGTCTACGGGTCATACAAGGTGCGTGAAATTGGAATTACTCTCTCTTACATTTGATGCAGATTAGGATACATGTATTTAATACGGTCTTTGTGGCTTTACCACGAATGAGAGCAAGTAAAATGGATTTAAATATTCAAAACGGCACACGAATTTCTCATAATGTCGCTAGCGGTAATGCTTTTCGCTTCGCCCTTTTTTTGGTTCGGTTTTCGAAACGAAAATCCGATACGGTTTTCTGAAAACGAGTCCATCATGAAAACAAGAGTCACAAAGATGCTGTAAAAAAGCAAATGTCGTAAAAAAAGATCACCTTACGCTTACGGTCGGTTCACACCCAACTCGGACGGGGCACAACGGCGCCAAGTGCTGTGTGGCGATGATTTTTGGAACTCGGGCAAATGGTACCCGAGCGCTTTTCTCGCAGAACGTGAGAGAGGTGAAGGAATAGCATAAGGCAATTACTATCCGAGGGCAGTAAAACCCTATTGGCTTGGCGGCGTAAAAAAAGCCATGTCGCAAAAAGCATATACGTCTCGCGTTACCCGCAGAGCCGGGAATGGAGTGCTTCACATGAGAATTTAGAGGACAGCGTTATAAAGTTGAGCATCGGAGAACGTTCAACGCTATTAATACGGAATGGTGATTCAACATCAGACCACAAGTTTAATATTAATACAATGAAATTTTACTTTTATAAAAGAATTTTCCAGAATTGATTATGGTGTATCATGTCTGACGAAAAAAACTTAGGTAAGGAAGACAACCTGAAAGTAATTTCGTTAACAAAATAGTATTTAAATAAAGTTAACTAAATAAAACCACAAGAATTTATATTAATCTTCGTACAATCATGGTGAACTTAAAATAAGTTGAGTTAGTGACATAAATGTAGATTGAAAGTTTCTAAAATGATGAGAGATCATGTTTTGAATGAATAAGACAAATGATCACCACAACATCATGCTAATCAGTTTTATTAACTCTAATTCTACTTAAGCATGGGCTTGCTTTCACTTTGTTGTAAGATCTTAGGTAATTTCTCCACTTGCGTCGGAGAAGTGATAAATTGCGAACTACCTGTATACTTAATTAAAAGTAATTCAAATAAAGTCATTACGTGCGTTTTTTATTTTAACAATTTTTACATTACAGCTCCGTCAGGCAATGCCTGTCGACGGGACATATTTCACATTTTATCTCACAGTATTGATTGTAATATACACACATTTACACATTAGGGAGAAAAGAAAGATGCTCTGGGAAGATGAAAGCTTCTGGAGACGGAAGCTCCTATTTAGGTCGTAGAGTAACTTGTGCTGAGGGGAAATAAATCGAACAAACCGAAAAAATTGTGAAAGGTAAAAACGAATGAGGGATTAACTAGCGCTTTCCTTCTTCCGAAATAGAGCAAACGTAAAATCTGGGTCTAACAAAGAAATTGCAAAATATTTATGAAAACAAAGTAATTGCAGCGCGGCGAACTTCGACACTTTCGTTGTTTGGTTAAAAACGAATTTAATAATTATTAACGGTATTATTGAAACTTATTGTTGAACTTTAATGCACAAAATATGCACCGATTAATATGTTAATATAAATACCTAACTGATAGGCTGGTGTTCCGGAGTCTCGAAATTACAATACCTGTAACGGAGGTTATAGAAAATTATCTGAGCGACTTGATCAGAATGGCGATCGTTTGTAAATGCTAGAGGATACATAGTTGAAAAAAACGAGAGGAATAACCTAGCGCATTATTTAATCCGAGATTCAGCCTGCATTTCACATTGAGGGGTGAAAATAAAACAAACTGAGACGGTGATTCAAATGGAAAAAACTTGTATTTTTCCATTTGAATACATATTTTTTCGACCGCGATCGGTTTCGAAATAGTTTATCATCTTCTGGAAGGCATTGAACTTTTTTTGACTAATCAGGAAGGGTTATCCTAACCAACCAAGCCGCTCAAGCAAGTGCTTCGTTGGTTTGTCCATGTTAAGAGTATGGATGAGAACCGAATAAAGAAGCAGTTTTATGATTCATATTGAAATAAGTAACTCTGTATGATTCCACACTTCATTGCTCTGAACGACCCAGGTTTCGGCATATTATGCCGAAGGTATTCCTTGAAAATGGCAGCCTGAATGGATCACCTTGAAAATGGAATAATATGCCGAAACCTGGGTTGGTTATAATAACATGGTATGGAATTATACCGAGTTACCCATTTCAATATGAAGAATACCAAATATTTCCTCGGGGCAACGCCGGAGGTGCACAATGCGTGAAAAAATTATCAATATCTGCCAGAAGATGATACAGTAAAACCTCTCTAAAGGTACACCTTTAACATACGGACACCTCTGACTTGTGAACAGTATTAAAATTCAAGGATGAGTTGCATGCAATTTTGCTTGGCCGGAGTAAATACGGACACTCCGACTTCAGGACACGGACACCTTTCGGAAATAATGTTTTCCAAAACGGCCATGTTTTGGTGGAAATTTCAATAAATATACATCACTCTTTGAACTTGCACAAAATCTCTTACAATAGTATTAACATTTCGTCCCTATTTTTCATTTTTGATTCCCCGAAAAAACATTTGGCGTAGTCGTACATTCCTTACAGTTTTGATACATCACCTTCATCCACGAGACAGAATTTAGGTGACAATGTGCTTTTTAAACCTCAAACTGAAGGATACCTGTCACATAAGGACATATTCTTATGGACCACTGCTGTCCGTAAGATAGAGGTTTTACTGTACTCCGTATCGAAACCGGTCGCGGTTGAATAAATATATTTGTAGATCAATCAATTTTTTCATTTGAATAACCATGGAGGATTCCCACCAAGTGTCGCTTCACCTCAAACCATGGCACAAATTGATAACGACCTTCATGGAGAAAAAGTAATTACGCCGAGGCGAAGTTCCCCGTGACCCCATCATACACAAGTTTTCCGAAGTTGGTCGAACACTAATTTCGTCGTCGTCGAGTCGGGAATCGGCCGAGAAAGGTCTGAAAAAGGCCAATCCTTCATCCCGGGGGAACGAGTCATTCGGATTCGTTTCGGCCCCGAAAGGAATGAATATAAGTCCCGCGAGGGTGATTGGCCCGTGGGGCCCTTAGGGAGGGAGGGAGTGATGGAAAAAGGCATGGTATGAGGTTGAGGGAGGGGGTTGAAAGGAGTTGTGAGGGTGAGAGCGATAGAAGGGGCGCAAACAACAACCACCCTCTCCCCCACGCAAGACACCCCGTGACCCCCCTAAACCTCCCAAGCCTACCCCAAAAGCATCCCCCTATCACTCGCTTTCACACCCTTCTTTTTGTCCATCTCCGAGATGAACCCCGATGCATTATTATTTCGTAACACTAAGAGATATTTGTGACCTGAGAACTTCACAGATTCAGTAAGGTGGCTAAAGCTATTTTTGCATCTCTGTGCAGATTTGCGTGAAACTTAGCGTACGTGCTCTAATTGGTATTATCAACATATAAAAGTGAATGAAAATTGCATTTTACCAATTTGGTTATTCGGCAATTCTATGCTATTTTAACACAGCCTTACGGCTCATGAGGTATATATCGTAATAACTGTGTACAGATTTTCTTCATGAAGACGAAATAGCACATTTCAAATCTTTATAATGGTGGGTTTATTCTGGTAAATTCCTTTCGCAAGTTACCCACTTCTGTAAGAGCTCGTGGGAGAGTTTATTTTGAAGAAATATTTTTTTACAAGTTATTGCAGAGTAAGATTAGTTGCTGTTTACACTGGCAACAGTACGCTTCTGCAAGCGGCTTGCCGAAACTTTTGAATGCTCTACGAGCGGACTTGCAGCTACGTTTACACCTGAAATTTACGTCGAAATTCACTTGCTGCAAGTAACTTGTACAATTAACTTGCCAGTGCAATCCCACCTTAATGGTTGCTAACAAGTATCAAGGTATCACGCCGAGTCAAAGATTCAAAAAAAAAACATATCTATGTCATTTAAAAAAAATGTTATTTTTGCCTGAATTTCGACTAACACGTCGAAAACTATTGCTAGTTCAAGTCATAACATGCTTTCACTAAAGAAAACGTTATATAATAATTCTTATATCATTCCCAGTACTGCATGAATGTTTGGACAGCTCCACCGTATAAACATATGCACCCTAGTGAAATGTGGTCCTAGTATTTCTTCGATTCTCTTGAAAAATTATTTAAATGTGCATTTAGTGACCCACGATTACCACTGTAGCCACTTCTATTCCGTTTGTATTTTGTCTAGGGAGTGGTTGCTGGGACAGATAGATAAATTTCGGTTACTGTATTAAAACGAGAATGACAATGCATTTTGAGTTTGGGTCTTTTCGTTATTTAAGTCGTTCAGTCCTGTCAAGTGTATCTATTAAAATACTAGCGTGAAAGGATGTTTTAAACTGTGCCCGTTTCTTTCTCTCCTCTCTATGTTACTATATTTCATCGGTGGAGAAGTTTTTAGAAACTTCTCATGAAGGAACTTAGTGGTCTTACCCCGTTTGTTTTACTAGCCTCCTACCATGGTAACTTATTACAAGAGTAAGAGTTAGACCTGGTTGGCGCCGACCATGATTATTCTACCCGGGTAAATCTATCACAGTTTTCTATGTACAAGAGCTGTTTTCTGCCATCCAAATTCACGTAAAAATTGTCATCTGATCTACCATTATCATCATCTAGTGATCGGGGGGTGATGATAAACTAATAAGGTACGCACGCAAAAGGTAGTAAATACCAGTTATACAAAATATATATAAAGGTTGAATACAGATGTGAATGTGGATTGAACTGACCAACCTAACGGCGAACTAACGAACTTAAGGCGAACGGGGCATTAGCTTAAAAGAGAATGGAGTGTAGATCTGCAGCCTGCCAATCTTCGGATTGAAGACAGCCTCTGATGACGATAAGAAATTTTCATAAGATCACAATGTGAAACTCAGAAACATGACCATAGTTTAAGTAGTTTAACATCATCTAAAGACTTCAATTTGAATCCACTTGATTTCCGAAATCTCCACATTCAATCATCATTGAATTTCACTTCAATCACTAATGAAACTTTCTGAGAAATCCACGCGCTTTACTATCTCCACTATCAACCCTAACTATATCATTTCGTAACAATGGAAGAGGATGAAGAGAATTGATGTTAAGGCCTCTATTAGCCGAGGCAACCTGGACACTCCACCGGACGTTCCACCGGTGGAGTGTCTGGTTGCTCGGGTTTACTCCGCCCAGGTCACCGGTGGCGCCACCAGAATCGGTTCAAAAATTACCCAGCACACAGCAGTAGTTAAAATGGTGTTGTCTATCAATTTTGATTAATCTTTCGATAAATCTCTAGGTTTACTCGGTTGTCCTTTATAACTGTTCTTTAGTAAGTTTTCCTTTCTTTGCGTTACATCACTTGGACAAGCGACACCTTCACCTTCTTGCAAATTGCGATCACCATCTTCATTCACCACCGCCCCCGGCGAAAACATATTAACACACAGAAATTAAATTCACAAGAGCGAACAACTCACCACTAGTTTGGACTGTGAACTGAGATTGTGTGTCTGCCTGGAGCGTCGTGGTCAGGGCAGTATGAGGCGCGCGCATGCAATATTCAGTCAGCGGTGGCGCGCCTGGTCGCCTCGGCTAATAGGCTACATATACTCCAATGCCCCGGAACCTTGCTGAGCAACCCAAAGTGGAAGGCGCGGTTGCGGGGCTCAGTCGACTGGTTTCGGTGGAATGTCTGGTGGCGCGTCTGGTTGCCACGGATAATAGGACTCATTTGATTCTATGCCCCACGACTGACAAGTTCCACCGGTGGAACGTCCGGTGGCGTGTCTGGTTGCCTCGGCTAATAGGCCTCTGTATTGCGGTGGTCGATAAACTCTCGCAAAAACTTTTGTTTCGAGCAACGAGCGAAATTCTTTTTTTCTGCATTACAATAAATCGTTGATTGAGAAATATTTACTGTCTCAAAATAAAACTTAAAAAAACAACTCGTAGTTTCCACAGATTACTACCATCCTTAGACCTAAAGTTGAATCATATTTAATTTGCCCACAAAAAATTCGAGAAACCTACTGATTTCAGCCTACACCCTTTTGACGTGAATATGTCCTTAACGATAGTCTCACATCGACCCGAACAGCCTAGGTTTATAGCATTTTATGGCGAAAATTGTTTGCATTCGGGAATTTGCATGAGCTCCAGGCAAAATTGTAAACCTCGGTTAACTTTGAAACAAACGAATTGATTGAAATTTGAGTTTTACCTTTATAATCGTAAGGATGACAGAAGTACGAATACGTACAGAAGAAATACTGAAATATACCAATATACTTGGTATCGATTGTTATTTATTATGAGTTACATTTGGGCCACGGATTTTTAAGCGTCTGTGATTTTTTTCATACTAAGTAAAACCAGAAAAATCTTTCTCGGGATTCTAACCGGTAAGAGTTGGCTCCATGCCGAAGTTTCGACAGCTGACTCTGCTGTCGTCCCCAGGGTGATGAGTCGAGATGAGATGATAATTCACCACCTGAGGATGACAGCAGAATCAGCTGTCGAAACGTCGGCATGGAGCTAACTCTAAGCCAGTTAGAATCCCGAGAATGATTCATCTACGCTGTTCACCTGGAAAGCCTGAGGTCATTTATCTAAGTAAAACTAATGAACGTAGTAGTGATAGTAGGGGGGGGGATCTATGCTTATATGAATGGACGTAGAAACAAAACGGTGGAAGTGTAACAAAGCTGTTGACTCAACTTGAAGATGTTACTTCTTAAATTCAATGGACTTGATTCCTGCTACAGTCAGTACGTGTTGATGTTTTATCCACTTTCCTGCGATGTATGCAATAAGTCTGGCAAAACAGTGCTGCGGTTAACATACCTAACTATAAGAATAGAGTGAAAGAACCGCTGGAGTTATTTCTAATATGTACAGTCCTGTTCATTAAAAAATTACCACCTCGGAGCCCTGTTCAAAAAAAAGTTACCACCTAGGAGCTGAAAAAGTTCTAAGTCCGCACTTTAGGGAAATGTGTCAACACTGCGCCCCACCCCTCACCCTGAGGGGGGGGGGGGCGTGAACGAGAACCCCTCCTCCCCGTAGTCGGGCAAGTAGAAAGGCCGACGGAAGGAAGATTTTGGCCCGCGAAAGGATATTTTGTGAGGGGCGGGGTAGGGTTCGGGCTTCCGTTTGCTTTATGAGAGGGCGAACCGACCGCACAAAGACCTCTCGCAGTCGACGACTGATACATGACGGAAAGCCCAACATATCCCCACGGCTCGTTTCGTTCTTTTTAAATACTTTTTTCTTACGCGAATTTATCAGCGTTAAAAATGACTGACGTTTTGACGTATTTTCGTTGTAAGTCATTCATTGTGGTGCCGACATTCCTATTATTATTATTTGTTGAGTTTGTGCTTCTTCAAACCTCTCAATTATTGTGTTTAGCCTTAACCCTATTATCCAGGATCTTTGCATAGAGGCAACACCCTGACGACTCCATCCATTTTTTTCTGGGCGGGCAATAAACTGTACAGCTGTTGAGGATGGTTGAGTTAAATCAGTCTAAGCAAGTATAAGCGAGAGAGAGGAAATATAATTCTAAGTATATGCAAGAGGGAGGAAAATTTAGGTTGTCGTTACACTCACATATGTATGAAATATCGATTAGAATGTCGAAGTAGAATGTTTTCTTTGGAAAACGATGAAGGCACGACAGTCTTTATGCAACGAAAATGGTATTATGAATACCACAGAAGACTATTTAAGGTATTATATATTTTCCCTTCTTTAATCAGGTAGACCGAGGAGTAAACTGTGGGATGTGGGGGAACCCCCGCCCTCACGAAACTCGGGTGAAAAGACCTACCGACCACGGGACCTCTCCTTCTCTCCCACTCCCAGCAGTATACAATGTCGCCGCCTCATTCCATCCAAATTCCTTCGCAGGTCTCGCTGGGAAGTCCACCCTTTCCGACAAGCTGAGGAGGTGGAAGGGGCTTTCTTTCACTTCTGAGCATTTATTGCCCACCCGGTGTTTAAGTTGGCGAGTGTGCGAATCCAGCACAGCCAGTTGTTAGTCCACGATAGATTTACGCTCGAAATTGAGCAAAACAAGCATTGAAAAACAAATTGGTCGATTTCACCAAACGCATAGGAAGAGTGCGAAAATTCATTTTTAAATCCGCACGTCCCTCCTCTTCCTTGCTTTTATATGAAAAGATTCGCAAAATAAATGTGGAAGTCCAACGACCTACCCGCGAAACTGGGACACGTATCATTTCGTATCTGCCACAGCTCTTCCCATTGCGGAGTTGGAGGAACGATGATAATTCCACATGCCATTTTGCCATCAATCGGTATTGCCATATCGAGTTACAGGGGGCATAATGAACTTAGTGAGGCTAGGTAGTAACATAGTGAAAATGTGAATACCTTTTCCCTACCTTTCCCTCGTTTCACCTTTTTTTAATTCTTTACGTTTCCAAACTATACTACGCCAGGTTTATTTCCTTACCATTCTAAACTATTTCAAACCTTTGGAAACATAGTATTTCTATAATACGTTTCGTGATAATTTCATTTTTTTATTTACAGAGAAAGTATGTATTATATGAAATGCAATTGAACGTATTCATAATGGTTCCGCTGCGATGATTCGGCGTGTTTGAATGCGCTTTTGTTTCATTGCGGTTAATTAAGAAGAGTCACTTGTATAGTCATTGTAAAAAAATAATAAAGACTATTTGCTACTTTTTTCAAATGCGATGTAAACAACACGTAGTCCGACTGTGAAAAGCGCAAGAGTTGATATTTGAAGGGTGCCCTGGGAAATCATTTTGATAAAATAGTCTCTGCCTCTCGACACAAGTTCAATAAAATTATGGAGAATTAGGTTGCAGTGTAATATACGCCGGTGAGACGTAGTGGTGCCAAGCTGTTGTGAACGAGGGATATTTACCCCACTGAAATTCGCAGATATTTCCCTCTTTCTTCCTCACTCATAAGCAAACGGAAGCCTAAAACGACCAGATCGAATGGAAGGGGCGATCAGCATAAACACCACTTCTTCCTTCCTTCGGCCTCCAGCCGAAAAAGAAGCCGCAGGCCCCTTTCAGGTCACTTTTTAGAGGGGTACAGCTTTCCTCAAGCCAGGATGGAGGGGAGGGTTGTTTCGTTTGGAATATTTATTGCCCGCCCAGAAAAGAATGGATGGGGTCGTCAGGGTCTTGCCTCTTTGCAAAGATCCTGGATAATTGAGTGAAAGCTGAACTCACTAATTGAGAGGAATGAAGAAGCATTAGAGATTTTAAGGTGAATTCATAAGAGTCACTTGCAGATTCAAGTTAAAAAAACAAAAACGAGAGAAAAAATGCGTGGCAAACTCCAGTAGCTAATGCCACGTTTTTCAAATGCGATGTAAGCAACACATAGTCCGACTGTGAAAAGCGCAAGGGTTGATAATTTAAGGGTGTCCTGGGTAATCATTTTGATAAGTCTCTGCCTCTCGATACAAGATCATTAGGAATTATGGAGCATTCGATCATTAGGTCGCAGTGTAATAAAAGCCGGTGAGACGTAGTGGTGCCAAGTTTCGACATTGCATGGCAATAAGATGTGTCTGTCCGGCAACCAGTAAATTTATTCCCCAGTAATTTCTACCTCAATACAAAAACTGAGCGCAGGCATAATTCAAAGATTTAGTTGTTCGAAATTGGTGTCCAAAGCATTCGATAAGTATTAAGCTATTTTAATCATTATTTGAAGTAAATAAATCTCCTAAGTGAAAGTTTCATTACTATTCGCAGGGAAAAATATCTAATTAAATATCGAAGACGCGTAGTCGCATTATTCCAAACGCGACAAAGGAATAAGAACTGGATATGAAAGAAAAATTCATTGCTTTTTATTGAAACCATTAAGAGGATATTCCTAGCGCATTTATACATCGCCGCTAGAAACATTTTGCCCGTAATTTTCGCGAGAATGGGATGTATTACAATTCGAGCCTGACATCGTCAGCTACAGTACTGCAGAATCAAGGGATCTGGTTTCGAATCCTAGTCCAGACAATTGATTATTCTCATTAGAAATTTGACATATTCGTGAAGTAATTTGCGTCATCAAATTCCACTGATGCCGCGTATATCCATGCACCAGGCGAGATTGAAGAAGCACTTAAATGCACTATCTAAAATGTTAAACAAACTCAACAAATAATAATAATAATAACAATACCGTTACGGGAGCCCGGATGCAGTGGACGGAAACCCTAAGGGGCGACCTCCTCGCATGCCATGCTGCCAGCGAGCCCGAACGCAGGGGGTATATGGCAAGGATGCACTCTTTGTGGTGTGAGATGCATCCAGAGCACGACCACCTATCGCAGCAGAATCTGCGCGATTATGCCAACCACCTGCGAAAAAAGGAAACTCTCCACCAACCGCCAGTTCAGAGGAACACACCACCGGCCAGACCACTCTCCCCGACACAGGCAGCCTCTGCACCACCTGAGGCTAGAACGGCACTCATGCCGCAGTCTATGCCAAATGGAGATGAAGCTGGGCAGGCCGTCGCTGAACTACGAACGCGGTTGTTAAGCACAATATCTTATGATGATGGACAACCTAGGCCGAGAGATATCCACCAAAAAATCTCTCTGCGGGGTAATCACCTTTCCCGTTTGAATGGCCTCATCGACGAAATCCTGACAGAGACGTCGGACCTATGGACGGTCAATTGCGTGGTCTACGCTGCTGCCAAAATCATGGCTCACTCCCAAAAGAACACCTCTTGGGAGGAAAAAGCAGAAAAAAGGCTGGAACAGTTGGAGGCCAAGATCACGCAGGCGAGACAACAGGCGTCGAGAATTCAGTGTGTGATGGAATACATCGCATCTGGGCGAGCTTTCACTCCTAAAGTTCGGCGCATAGCGCGCAGTCTCAGGTACAACCATCACACGCTGAATAAAAGCGTGCTGCTTACCATTAAGCAGCACGCGGTCGATAGAGTACGGGCACTCACCACGGCCCGGAAAAAACTCCTGAAGAGGAGTAGGGGCGTGAGAGAAAATGCCACCTTTCTCCTTCAGCCGTCCCGTCTCTTTCGACCACCTCCGCCTGTTGTTGAATCTCCGCCACCCGTCCAAGAGGTTGAACGTTTCTGGAAGGAAATATACGAAACGTCGAAGCCATTCAACGGAGACACTCCGGCCATAGGCCTCTTTAAAGAGGTTTGTGACCGCCACCTACAAGATGTGGATGGACCTCTTTCAGTCACCGAAAGTGACGTGAAGAAGGCCTTCTCTGGCAAGAAGAATTTCTCGGCTCCAGGAATGGATGCCGTGAATAACTTCTGGTGGAAGAAATTTACTTCCACCCACCAACACCTCGCCAGAATCTTCACGTCCTTTCTAAATGGTGGAAAACCAATTCCACCTTGGCTGACTGAGGGACGCACGGTTTTAATACCTAAGAAGGGAGACTTGTCCAATCCAAAGAATTACCGCCCTATAACCTGCCTCAACACTGTATATAAGGCGTTCACCTCGATCTTGAGCGACCTTATCCTACACCAAGTCCAGCCGGTTTGGGAGGAGGTGTACGAGCAGAGGGGCTCAAAGCGGGGAATCGCGGGATGCAAGGACAACCTGCTCATTGATAGGTGCATATGCCAGGATGCCATCCGGCTTAAGCGAAACCTATCAATGGCCTGGGTGGACTACAAGAAGGCTTTTGACACCACTTCGCATGAGCTATTGATCGCCATGCTGAAGTTGATGAAAGTCCACCCTGAGGTTGTGTCCTGCATCCAACGCCTGTTACCACTGTGGAAAACGCGCTTCGTTCTGAGCTCAGGCAAGCGGTCAGTTTCCACAGAGTTGGTAACATACCACCGTGGCGTTTTTCAAGGCGACAGCTTGAGCCCCCTACTGTTCTGTATTTCCCTCCTACCCCTGTCCCTTAGGCTGCGACGAGGTAAAGGATACATGTGTGGTGTTCCAGGTGACAGGAAGCATAAGGTCACCCATTTGTTTTATATGGATGACCTGAAGCTGTACGCTTCTAATGCGAAAGACCTTCGCACTGCCCTGGACACCGTACTGGAATACAGTGAGGCTATAGGAATGGAGTTCGGATTGGACAAGTGTGCATCCATCCACTTGGCGAGAGGAAGATTTTCGGAGATCAAGGAAGACGTGCAACTTGTTGACGGGAGCGTCATTCGTCACCTCGAGGACGATGACAGCTATGAATATCTCGGCGTCCCCCAGCGCCGAATGCAGGAGGTTACAGCAGTGAAGGAAAGGCTCACCGCCAAATACAGACAGACTCTCAGGAACATCTGGAGTTCTGAGCTGTCAGGCAAGAACAAGGTTCTTGCCACGAACATGTTCGCGGTTCCTACACTGCTGTATACCTTCGGATGCATGAAGTGGAACGTCAACGAGTTGCAGAACCTCGATAGGGGAACGAGGAAGATGATGACCATCTATAGAAGTCTTCATCCGAAATCTTCCGTCGCCAGATTGTATCTCCCTCGCAATGTAGGTGGTAGAGGACTATTGAGTCTGGAATGTCTCCACAACAGAGTTGTCCTGGGTACAGCTTGCCGAGTTTTGAAAAGCAGGGACCCCCTGCTCAATCTCGTGAGTGATCACGAGAGTGCGGGAGCAGGGGCGTTTCTCTTCCAGGCGGCAAAGAGGGCAGCGGACGAAACCGGTCTCGACTTCGACCCGTCATCCGACGGAAGCGACAATGACACGACCATCTTGTCATTGAAGGCAGACGTCCTCAAGCTCGAAATAAAAAAAGCCGAGCAGAAGGCCTTGCTCAAGGTGCATACCGATAAGCCCATGCATGGAGGTTTCTATCGAAACATCGAAAAGCATGGGCTATCGAAGGAGCTTACGTTTGCCTTCCTACGCTCCGCCGGTCTGAAGTCCGAGACCGAGGGTTTTGTCCTCGCGTGCCAGGATGGTGTCATAAACACACTCGTATACCGCCGCATTATATTCAAGGCGGAGGTTGCGGACACGAAATGCAGGGCGTGCCGAGCCCAGCCGGAGACTTTGAGTCACCTTCTCTCCGGCTGTAGTTATTACGCTAAGTCAGCATATTTAGCTCGGCACAACGCGGCCCTACGAGTGTTATACTTTCATTTTCGACATCATTATGGCATCGACGAAACACCTGTGCTGCCCTATGCCCCTGGAGATATTGAGTCCGTCGTGGAGAACGATAAATGCACGATCTGGTGGAATTACTCCTTTTCCACCACCAGGCAGTTGGAGGCGACCAAGCCTGATATCGTTCTCCTCGACCACCTCACACGCTCCATGTTCGTGATCGAGTTTTCGGCTCCGGCTGAAACTAACATGGATGCGAAGGAGGTGGAAAAACGGACGAAATATCAAGACCTGCTTTTCGAACTTCGACAGATGTACCCCGGACACTCTGTGAAACTGGTGGTCCTCATCATAGGTGTGCTCGGTGGAGTTAAGGGCTCGCTGCTAAATAACATCAAGTATATTCCGTCCTGCGTGGCACAGGCGGAATTACTAGTTGCACGCATGCAGAAGGCCGTCATCCTGGGGTCACTCCGTTTACTGCGGACGCATGACCCTACCGCAGCGTAGCCACACATCCGATGGGCGTCGGACGTGGCTGCGATTACTGCCCAACCCCTCTCGAGTCTTCGGCCATTATGACGGCAATGAAACCTGATGCTTGCCGGGGACTCGGAGGGTCATGTTACAACTGTAACAATTAAAATAATAATAATAATAATAATAGGAATGTAGGCACCACAATGAAATACATATAACGAAAATACATCAACACTTCAATCATTTTTGACGCTAATAATTTCGCGCAAGAAAAAAGTATGTTAAAAAACGAAACGAGCCGTAGCTTGCTGGGCCGTGTTAGGATTTCCTTCATGTAGCAGTTGTCAACTGCGAGAGATCTTTGAGCGACCGAACCAAGCCATTGCCCTTTCATTCTCGCCCAGTCATAAAGCAAACGGAAGCCCGGACCCTACCCCTCCCCTCACAAAATATCCTTTCGCGGGCCAAAATCTTCCTTCCGTCGGCCTTTCTACTTGCCCGACTACGGGGAGGAGGGGTTCTCGTTCTCGCCCCCCCCCCTCACGGAGAGGGGGGGCGCAGTGTTGACACATTTCCCCAAAGTGCGGACTTAGAACTTTTTCGGCTCCGAGGTGGTAACTTTTTTTTGAACAGGGCTCCGAGGTGGTAATTTTTTAATGAACAGGACTGTACCTCCGTTGAAAACGGTGATATCGTCAAGCATGAATGGCGGCGCGAACAATGGCAAAAAAATAATTAATGTTTCTCGGGTTTGACACCGGGTATGATTGTTGAAATTCATCAACGTTTCGATGGTTGACTGAGCCATCGTCATCAGGATAATGAGTCGAGCGAGGATGCTGGCGGTTATATATAGCCGTAGATGCCCCATTGTTGTGGGAACTATTACGAATTCTTTGAATTTCGGAAATTACCGGTCTCCAAGTCTTACTTAAGTTGAAGCCGTTGCCTCTATTGATGTTATTTTGTTCCATCTGTGTCAAAACCGAGAAACATTCACGAATATAATTCGCCCGGGAAAACCTTATATCCTTTAATGGAAAAAAAGTCTCCTTAAACAAACTTGTTGCTATACTTAAATAAATACACTTTTTATGTTCGACTCTTTTCTTCCGCGCGGGCTCGACCAGTTTCAAGGCTCTCGCGTTATTTTCAAGGGGGATTTACGCGAAAAACTACGGAAGAGAGTTGAAATTGTTAATGATTGCGCGTGATAAAAGTGTGGAATGTAAAAGGTTTGTTTTGTTATTCAAGAATGACTTCAGAAAACCGCGAGATAAGCTCCCAAACTATTCAAGTTTGTTGGTTTTGAAAAATCATTCAGTTATTTCTAGCTGAAAAGGGAGATAATATATGTAACAGAAAATTCTATGCAGAAAATAAATGAGATTAATTAGAATTTCGGACGGCATGACGGGAGACAACATATATCAAGAGTTCAATTAAGATTAAATAGTAAAAATATATAGTTTAGTGAAGAAAACCTGAGAAAATATCCCATAAGTCGGCAAAATGACAGGCAGAACTGTCCAAGGACAAACCGTGAATTTGGTCGAAAATCTGTGATGATCGTAGCGAATAAAATTATTATAAAAGAGTAAGTTGGATATCAAGTCATTGGAAATAATTAGCTTACCTTGCATATACTTTAATGAAGAGATTTTTGCTATAAACTGGCGTCAATATTTGATAATAAAGGACTAATACTATTTTTCAGTTTTTCTGTCGATAGTGAGATAAAATTTGGAAATTAAGAGATTTTGCGTTAGCTAAGTCAATATCAAGGCTTCTATTCCACGGCGCATTTTATTCGCAATTAATCCTAACCCTTTTTTTCCATCGTCATCTCAAAGCTCGCCAAAGTCACGGTACTAAAATCTTTTCGTTAGGGAACGACTTGTAATATATTTGTTTAAAATCTTGAACTCAAAATGAAACAACAATTTTACGCTATCACACATTCTTGCTACCATTTTTTGAAATAGCATAGGGCTGATTCTGCGGGGGCCATCTTTGTGAAAGGACCAAAAAGGGGCCGATGCAAATTTTGCATATCCTTATTCAATGTTCTTGGCTACCATATTTTCATTTCAACTCGACGTTAAGGGAATAGAACATTGCCCAACATTCTATTGAGTTTCACTCGCATTGTCGTAACTGCCAGTCTCTAACTACGGTTACCTTTTCCTTTAATGGTCTTTTCTGTCATTTCCCATCAAAACCAGCATATGCAAGGGCAGTGCTTCAAAAAGAAGTAACAATGCAATATACGCCTATCTTCGTCCAGTTTATGGTGTGACCTGATTTATAGCAGGCCATTATCTTAAAATGTTCCCGCAGGGCAAGAAGCGAATGAGAAAAATGCCCCCTCACCACTTTGCATACATTACGCGAGGGACATAAATGTGTGAAACATTTTCCGCAGCTTTAAGTTTTTTATGATCTGAAAATGTGTAACGTTAACGCTACGTTTTTTGCCATCTCAGGCTTGATGACAAAGCAATTTTAGTTCCATTCAAGACAATTGAATGAGCGCTGTCAGAATGGAGTTCATGGTCAAAAAGTCAATGGTCCATTCATGCGTCAATCATTCAAGTATTTCTGTAAAAATCATAGATATGACTGTTTAATCTTTCGGGATTCATTCCGCAATGTTTAAAATTGCAAAAAACAAGTGAAGAACAATTGCAACATTATATGAAGTTTTGTGCATCTGTGGACATCCATATGTAGGCCAGACATGCAGAGCCCTAAAAATACGCCTCCAAGAGCATCAACGGGCAATTAAAAATAATAATTACCGCATTTCTGCAATAGCCGAACACCATCTCAGCGGCCCCACTCATAATTTCAACTTTGAGGAGACAAAATTAATATCAAGGGAGGTACGCTATTACCAAAGATTAATAGGCTATAGAAATTGCGAAGAGACCGGAGAACGTCAACCGAGAAGACGGTTACTTATTGAGTAGAAAGCTTAAACGAATTTTTCAAATTTAAAATTCCGGCAACAATTTGAGTCCTCACTCATATATATAAAGACGAGCGAGACTAAAGAATCAGTTCAGTTAACCTGATGAAGCTGGCAGGAGGACCAGCGAAATATTGTTTTTTTTTTGCAATTTTAAACATCGCGGAATGAATCCCGAAAGATTAAACAGTCAACACTACATCCGCGGAAGCCTTCGAGCTAATCATAGATATGAGTTCATCATTATAATTACCCTCACTCAATAATGATTCCCAAGTGCTGTATGGAAATATCAGCATAAGAAGGCTGTAATCCATCTTACGAAAAACATACACATGCAAATTTCAACACTATTCCTATTTCAGTAACTTAGATAAGTTAATTCTCTTGATATTTACAGTCATTAGTGCGAAGAAAGCTTTGGAATTGATGATTTCATGGTACCATAAAGAGATGACCACTTAAATATGGGTATACAATCTCGTGTCACCGCCAGCGTAAAATTAGTGTAGCTAGATGGATTAAACCGTTCAAGGAGTAAATGAAGGGGTGTCATATGAAAGTGTTGAAATTGATAGGTATAAGGGAAAAAGCCACGAAATAAAGGTGAATTCCAAAAATTTAGAAAGAAATTGAGAGAGAGAAAATTTGCTTTTCAGGAAAAATGTCTTAAAATCTCTACAGTAAGAAAGAATGTCTACTTAAAGAGGTTACGAGATCATTGAGTTTTGAATATAAGAAGCCCAGACTGTTATCCGCGGAGCGTCTCAGAAAAAGTTTGGGAGCGCCAGAAATTAAAGTCGTTTGACAAAAATGACAAAATGACAAAAATGACAGTCGTTTCACGCAATTAATTCAGACGATAGTGCGATATTTCACATAGGAAAATCGCACTTATGTGCACTTGTGGGTGACTCCATAAAGGTAGATTATTTTAGATAATAGGTTGAGTTCCTCCAAGGAGGACCTAAGTCACTTAATGGTCCATTGTGCAAACCACCATGTCTGTCATAGAGTCCAGTCGCCCACCAACCACCCATAGTCCAACCACCCATAGAGTCCAGTCGCCCTGCTAAAGGATAACATGTCCTCTATGGGGATACCCCTGACTTCATCTAGTTCATAAAGGTAAATACCGTGGCTAGTCCCGGTATCATCAAAATTGGTTATACGATTGTGTCGCTGACTAACCAGTTGCTTTACTTAATTTTCAGGATATAAAACGTGTTAGCAAAGAAAAACTCACTTTTAACTGTGATAATTTCACAAAATTTAATTAAAAACGCACAAACGGTTTCGCCGACAGTAATATCAGGTACGTGACTTTCAAAAGCAGGCTCATCAAGGCAATCGATTTCCATTTACAGCATCGTTTCTTAATTACTCGCGGCAATTTATTCAGTTGCTTGCGAATACGTATTCAAAGGGAATAATGGAGAAGTTGTGAAATTAGTGCACATTTATCTTTCTTTTTTTCTTGCCCTTTGGATAAATACTAAGTGCGTGTATAATTACTTTTTGTTGCCTGGAAATTCACTTTTGTTTAGCCTTTACCGTGATATTTTCAATGAATTGCACGGAAAGATCCGTTGTTCATAGTGTTGTATGTTTCAATTAATCAATATGTCCACTCATGTCGATAATATTAAAGTGTATCATTGTTTTTGTGCGGGAACTAGTCGATAAATATTTTACCTGGAATAAAAAACTGAGGTTAGCATGCAATCACTTTGTTCTGTTAATAATTTCATATTTTTAGCGTTGACGACACGTTTTGTATTGTGCAATGCTTGTGCTAAATATTATTGCTTAAGTGGGATATCATTTAATGTCGGTCATGTCTTATCACCAATAATGTACTGAGAATAATACAAAGGTGCAAATAATTAATTTTAATGGTGGTAATCATGTAGCCTTTAAATTTAAGCAGGCATTTGTTTTGCTCAATTATGCTGCTGGGCTAGTTTTTTCTCTGTACTTCTATCCATTTTTAACCGATTACATTAATTTCTTAGAAATATTTATACACCTCACAGGTTTACAATTTTTTGCACCACAGGCATTGACATCTTTTCATTTATTGAATGGAGGTAGTGTTTTCCCATTTAGATTCCGCGTAAAACATTTCGCGGACCTCGAGTGAAAATTAACGTCGCTAGAGCAAAAGGTCTGCGTGTACCTTAAGGTAGAACCTGCGCTTCGAAGTACTGCTTTCATTACGTAGATAAACTCGACAGTAACAAGATAAAATGGCTCAAAATGTTATTAATAATAATTGAAAATAATTTTCAATCATTCAAAATGGCTGTACAGTATATGAGTTTTCTTTAAAATGAAGTAATCCTGTCATATGAAGAATGGCTTTTATATTGACGCCATGTCTCAGTGGAAATTTAAAATCTTTCTCTGGAACTGCAGTAAAGCTGCGTAATTAAAAAATTAGGGATGAATTAAAACAACAGAACCAGTAAGTGCTTTTGCTCTTTTAATGTATGCGTAATTAAAACAAATTTATTATATATAATTGCTGACGATGAACTCTACAACACTGTATAGCTTTCAACATATCATAGTTTCACTCCGGTCCGGCACCTTTGTTTGTTTGCATAGTTTCACTCACAGATATACGTTTCACTCCAATGTTTTTGTTTACTCCTCCAACATAGTTGCCAAGTCTGTTTCAATATGGTGGCTACGGAACGAAAGTAAGACTCTTCATCGCTTTTCAATCATAAATACCTGCATTAAATGGCCGATAAGGTAACCTGAAAAAAATTCATTGTATCCGTTGATTATTTAATCACTATAGGGTCGTTTTGAGGTAGCCTTGTCGAGGAAAATCTCGAGAAATAAAATGTAGAAGTGAAGGACGACACCATTCCGCCATAAGAGCAATGTAATTTGAGGCTGAAAATGACGATTTTCAAATCCTGTTATCAGCGCTAAATGGCCGATTACCTCCAATTACTTTTTCGCAGATCGACTAAGGCATAATGTCTCTGCAACATATGAAAATATCAGGGCATGTTATCGAAGGTCCTTGTAGTAGAGGTTCTACCTTAAGCACGCCTTTACTTTATTCTGCTCTTTATTCTGAGAATGGCATAAAGTTTGGTAATTTCTCAGCATGAAAATCCTATGGACGTAAGTAATGGGCTTCATTACTTCCGTCCTTTGTTTTTTCGTGTTTTTAATGATACTGTCTGCTAGGCATAAAATATCGGTGTTTGTTTTTGCTTGATTCTTTATTGAGTAATAATTTGTCCCCTCTGTGCAAACGTTATTTTCTATTTTCCTGTATTGCTAATAGTGTTAATTTTCACCAGTAATGTTGTCTTCATCGCCTTAATGCGATGGAGATTGAAAATTGTTTTCAAAACTTCCTTGAACAAGTTGCTACAGCGGTGAGTAAATATTAATGGTTAACCTTTGTCGTTATAATTTAGGGCGTATTTAATTTTATTTTTCTATCACGTAGATTTTCGACTTCCTACAATATTTTAATGCTATCAGCATCGTGAGTGCATTCCAGAAGCGTAGTGCTCACGGTTTTTAGTTGCGAGTATTTGTTCGGGAAATAAAATTCGCCGTAGAGAAAACGTGAAAGATAAGAAATAGAAAATTTTAGCATATATATCCCATAAAAAATCGATCAAAAAATGATAATACAATCAGCCCATTTTAGCATTTTTGGAGAATTCTATCAGCAATGTATGTCTTAAATATATTTTATTAAAAACAATATTCGGCTTGTCGTTAATAATAATAATAATTTTTATTCACCTGCTTGATCATACATTTAAGTAGACATAGGCTTTGTCAGAAGGAAATTGTTACAGTACATTTCAATGAGTTAAAAATTAGACACTATAGGTTTTATAACATAACATAAAAAAATGAAACATTTTTATCAAAAACACCTACAATATACATGATAAGATTTTTGATGTAGTTACAAACTTAAAGATGCATTGCATTACGTATAATTTACATTTCATTTGGATTTGTCAGTGAAAGAGCAAACTCATCCACAGTATATAATACTTTGCTAAGAAGTAAGTGTTTCAATTTGATTTTGAATTGCCCCAAAGAATTAATATTGCTTATACTTTCAGGAAGAAGGTTATATAGTTTTACTCCTTTATGAAATGGTCCATCACTGCATCTTTTTGAGTTCCTAGGTAGCAAATGTAGTTTATCTCTAGATCGGGTTCCATAGCTATGGTACTCCTCATTTTTACCAAAAGAGCGTATATGCCTTTTAATAAATACCAGTAAGTTTAGGATATATAGAGATGTTAATGTTAAAATTTGAAGATTTTCAAAGTGAATTCGGCATGATTCTCTGTATGGAAAATTTAACATGATTCGTATCACTTTCTTTTGGTTCATAAAAATGTCTGTGCTACGGCTACTATCGCCCCAGAAAATAAGACCATATGAAATGAGGGACTGAAAATTGGCAAAATACACACATTTTAAAATGTTTAAAGAGGTACTGGCCCTAAGATACCGAATTTGAAATAAAACTCAGGACAACTTCGATTTTAGCCCCTAAATGTGAGGGATCAATTTCATAGTTTTGTCCACAACTACACCAAGAAAAGGAACATTATTTACAAAAGAGAGACCAGAGTTCATTAGCTTTATATAATATTTCCAGAGTAGGCTGATGAAGACAATTAGATTTTATACAAACTGATTTTTATAGGTTAACAGAAAGCATACTTTCTTGAAGCCAGTCTCGAAGATTATCTGTTGTCCTATTTAATTTTTCTTCTAGATCATGACAGTTTTGGGCCTGTATTAAAATACTTGTATCATCAGCATACAAGACTGTTTTTACATCAGGAAGACTTTCTGGTAGGTCATTTATGTATAAATTAAATAATAAGGGTCCAAGTATTGAGCCTTGAGGGACACCATGTTTCACAGTTTTTGTGCTTGATGAAAAATTAGCATAATAATTAGCCACCTGCCACACGGAAAACTGAGGAGAAAAAGGTGGAATTCGGGCACATACTGATTCTCCCCGCAGGGATCTCTCTCTGGAACGACATTATTAAAAAATACGGACAAAAAACTCTCGGGGAATCAGGCAGTGGCAGAAGATAACTGTATTGCGTGGGAAGGGGGTGGAGAGGGGGTGAATTAATGAAAAGGGGTGCGGGTAAGAGCCTTTAAAAGAGCAAATGTGGTTTGGTCTCCCGGGAACGATAGAGGGAGAGAGGGTGGGATTGCTTAGGGGATGTTGTGTGGCCAGGGGGGGGAGGAGGGGGTGGTGTGATAGGGATTTTGCTCTCGACCGCGAGAGGGGGCTGGTGGGAAGGGGGTAAGATCGTGGAGTAGGTAATTCGTTGGACTGGGAGGTGTCTCGCAGGAGGCGAACTAGGCTTTATCTCGGAACGTAAGGAGCGTGGCGTGCCAACTCTCTAATTACTCCTCTCCCCAGAGCGACTTGTCTCTCTTCTCTCTCGAGAGAGAGTATTCCTGCCAAGCCGCACAGTTTGCTTCTGCCCCCCCCCTCCCCCACCCCCACTTCATCTTTCCCTGAGCCATTTTCCCGCTCCCCATCCCTGTAGCTTAGTAGCTACTATAAAATTAAGACGGGATCGCTGAAAAGATAGTTACAGTGATGCGGTGGCTGTTGTCGATTTAAATTATTGTTTAATCCTTTCTGTCAGTCCTATTTATCTATAGGGCTTTGGTTTAGTATCTAAAAGCCAAAGGGAAGTTATATATAATTTTTGAAAAAAATACGCAAACGGATTCTGATGGAAAAGCTTGTAATTGACCCAATAATTATTCTGTTACGAACCTATATATATTTGGTGGAATTTCAGAGAGTTCTAAATAAATTTAATTCATTATGTAGCATTTGTTTCTCACTTTCCTACTTTTACGAACAGGACGTTTAAAAAAATAACTTATTCATCATTACGGTCAGTTATTTTCGTTCAAGATTTTTCCTTATTAGATTTGGTTATTTCCACACTTTTTAATTTTTTTGGAGTCTGTCCCTAGGAACACCACTTCTAGGCCTTTAATTTCAAGGGGTTAAACATCAACAAGAATCACACAAACGCCTATGCCCTGGTTAACGAAAACCCAACCCAGGCCCGCGACCCTAGGATTGGCAGACCCCGCAGACCCCGGGCCTGGCAGTAGATTTTTAAGCAAAGTGACTCTTCTGATTTTTCGCCTGTCCTGAGGAAATAATCTTTGTATTCATTCGAATGTCTTCTGTATATTTAGCGATCATGTTTCCCACCTTTATTTTATTGATGAAAAATCTACGGGAAATGATAATTTGGCTGCGTCGATAGGAGATATAATCAAAGACCAATTGAAAGGGTATTCCCATTCCTTATACGTGTACGATAACCGAAGTGACATAAGCCGAAGCCAGACTTTCATTCATCTTGCGCAGAAACGTAATACTGCTTGGTGTTATACATTATGAGCCTCCTGTTATCAATTTTAAGATATTTTGGACTCTTTTGTAATATAATTTCCATATTTTCTTCACTAAAATGTTATGAAATAAACTACTTAAGATTAGCATAAACTTTCTCCAACGATTGAGCCGAAAATTATACTGATTTTCGTTTTTCACTTACGTTTTAGTTGAAAAATAATGTTGATTAGTTATATTGGCTGTTCTTTATAGTAGGCCAACTCTCCTTCATCCTAGCAAACTGGTAAATTCTTTAAATTGCAACCTTCGTGAAAAATCTGGGCGTTCTTCTTACATTTATCGATCTTTATTATGGCATGTAATATTTCAGTGGCAATTTGATAAATCTCGAACTCTATCGACTGAATTATTTCTTATGTCCGTACGTTAGGCTGTAGACGAAGCAAAATCGTACTTGACTGTTAAGAAAGAAATGCCGCAACGTGTCATTTTTATTAAAAAATTATCCTTATGGAAACTTTTAAGCAAGGTATAGGTCGTCGTCAGGTCCTGATTCAGGACCTGACGACGCTAGCTGGAATGCAAGTGAAACGGTTGTCCATCAAATCAATCAACGCGGGAGAAACCCGAATAAAAGAATTTCATCAAATCACCACGGAAGCCTCCGTACCTATCATTCATAGTTCTTAAATGATTATCCGAGTGATAATACTTAACCTTGAGGAAGTGTCTAATTAATGTTGCGACCGTGAATGTCTGGATGTTTTATGCAATCGAAAAGAAAACAAACCTTACTACATTTATCTTTCATCCTGAAGACCTTCCGGGTTCCCCTCCGCTGGTCGATGCTCACTTCGGACCTGAAAAAGCAGACTGGAACACCTGAGAAACATGTCGTCCATCAGGATGAACACACGTGGAAGAGAACGAGAAATACCTGTCCCATCCGCGCCACTCTGCGGAAGCCTTCTTTCCATGTGCTGCTACTATAGTATACTGCTACTAGCCCCGCGATGCAGCCTACTCGATGAAATTGATTTAAATTCCTGGGAAACCTGGAATATTACGTTTGATTTTGAGATAGATAGATGTATGACTTTATTAGGTGAGGTGAGGTCGCGACTGGAACCCCCTTGTCCTCTTAACCCCTCGTCACGTGGGAAAAAATGGTTTAAGCAATTCAAGTATACCATAAAATATGCACATAACATTTTAATGTGAAGAGGAATGCTACAAAGTTTTCAGTATAGGAGTTCAGCAGCTTAAACTCTGTCATTAGAAATATTTACGGTCTGTTAAGACATGGTCTTGAAATATACCGAATATACCAAAGCGGCATTAAGCTTACGCGATATGAATTGATCATGATGGAAGAAATCATCAGGGAATGATCAGGAAAGACATGAATTTGCATGATCAATAGTCCTATACTTCACTTAGTTTACAACGTTTACACGTTATGAATTAATCTGATAGTACATAAAATATTTACCGAAATAAGAAAGGTGGAAACCTTTGTGGGAAAAAATTGAGGATTTGGCTTTAATCCATAGCTAAACAGCCCAATGCAGGAAAACAGCGTCCACGGGTGGTGTGGAATTCATGCGAAATATACAGATAGAGAATTTAACAAAAGTAGTGAACTAAAATGTAAAATAAAATGTTACACGTGGGCAGGACGTAAAAGGAATAAAAGAACACAAGAAGTTGAGAAGAGAAATCCAGCAGCTGTCTCGGCATAGCGAAGCTGAGACTCTTTATCGAGGTTGCAGTATCATATGCTCCATTAACGAATCGATCTCTGTGGTGAAGGTGGCTTTAAATATAGAAGTTACTTCTGTGGAAGTAGCGATGTCTCGATGTGTAACAGTTTTAGAGGGAATCGTTCTGCTCACACATTAATTTCTGTTTCTTCCTTATGAAACGAATGACAGAAGCAAACAATGAATACGGCAATTTCGGAAATCGCCTTAATTCGGCAACCATTGCGTTCGTATGTACATCACTCGTCTCGAGTTCCACAAGCATCCGTGGATTTTATAAATATGTATAAATTACTTTAAATACATATGTGCTTCTTTAAATCGTATCGATTTTGAAAATTCTTATGTATATTATTATTCAACAATAGAGCCGTGATAAGCCTTACCTTTGTGCTATTTAACATTTAAAACATTTTAAAGTATGAATATTCACATTTGCAACCATGAATCCTCCGTCAAATTTATTCATTATTTACATTTTTCAACCCCACTTGTATAGTCATGTGACCAGAATTTCACCTAATGCAATGCGATTTGGGCTCGGTTTTCCATCTTCCTACGAAGCCGCCGACAATTGTCCTGCAGATAAGAATATCTTGCCGACAAAATCTCAGGAACGTTTACGTAATCGTCATTGTCAGCAGGACAATAATCCTGCCGATATGTATTCGACCGATAACAATGCCTTTTGCATTTAGGGATGAAAGAGAAACCGCGAAATGTGATTGGTTGCGGATTCAGTACTTTCATTAGTCCTGAATGAACGTAATAAACGAATGACAGTTAGAGGAGATATCTTTGATGAATTCATGTGATTGAGTCCGGGTGCCGATTTTGACGAAAACCACAAACCTCTACCCTCCTTTCACTATCAGATAGCGGAAAGAATGAAGTATTTAAATACTGCATTTGATTATGTTTTACGTTTTGTCTTTGCTTGATAATTAGGTTTTCACTTCCAAAATTATAAAATTTTTCTCCTTCAACAATGGCGTATTTCCTTGGCAACCTGTGCAATGTATTTGAACGGGAAATTCCCCTTGAATCTTTTATGGCTTACATTATATTGAATAAATAATTATTCAGTGAGATTTCAGTTTGGGCATTTTTTACCCCAACCTCTATGCACGTTTAACGGCTTTTACAGAGTATCTGCATTTAGCACGTCACATTGATTACTTTAATTAGGGCCAATCGGTATGTGTGGTATATCGCTTACTACGTAGAATTTTGCACGCTGATAGAGACCTACGTATTACACGTATTAAACTGTAATGCAGTCCAAGAGCTCAAGAGGGATGGTTGGGGTTCCAATTGGCTCTAAGTCCCCAAATCACTGCTTTCTTGATCATCTCCATCGTCTCAGGCTCAACTTTGTGGAAGTTCATTTAATACACTGCTTTCTTTTTTGCCTCGGAATGAGTGAGGTAATGAGCCGTTTATCTTGAAGTTTTGTGTGTAGGTATATAATACTTATTCCGAATAAAAATTATTTTTTTTGGTGCATTGTTACTGGAAAAAAATCATCTCGCTCAAACTTACTTGGGCAAATATACTCGAAGTTTATGGCGATCTTCCCCACGCCCCTGGAAGTTCCTTCCTCTTTCGCTCATTGCGAAACTGGAATATTTTTTTAGTTTTAAGGTTTTAAGAATAAAAAATTTCAGTTAAAAAGCTTAATAATATGCATAATTAAGTGAAAAAACGGGCAATTGGTAACTCCACTTGGTAAATAAAACTAAGATGATAAATGAGAAGTCAGTTTCTCTTCTGTTTGAATAGAACTACTATATTATTTCTTACTTTTGTATCTGCCGTTGAGAATCAACGGGCATTTCTGCTAGTGTGCATATAAAGTTTTAAAATATTGATTCATGGTTGCTAGGACTTATCCTCCCGACAATATGTTCTCGCTCAGCCAATGTTTTGGAGAAGTTGTCGAGAAATTTACATGCCAGAAAGGCCTTGTTGGGACATTGGTAAACCATAAAATATAGAGAATTTCGGCGAACAACGCTGTCGGCCGAATATCTTCAATTTAATAATCTTTTATTTGTCAGGAGATAGGAAAACCGGGCCCGGTTGTAAATAGCAGGAATAGATAGCTGAATTTACTAGAGTAATTCAATTCCACCGCTATAGAAGCATTTCGTTTCACATTTTTGTCCGACATGAATTAATGTATTATAAATATAAAGTTAATTAATATTGATTAACGGTTGCTAACACATAACCTCCTCACAATTTTTTCGCTCAGCCAATTCTCTAGATAAATAGTCGAGAAATTTGCATGCAAGAAAGGCCTTTTCGGGGCATAGTAAAGTAAGAGTTTTTCGGTGAACGACAATGTCGGCCGAATTTATTTAATCGTCGGTTGTTGGAAAAACCGGACCTTAATCGCAGAATTGTAATGCTACTTGCAGGAAAAATAGAATTCAGTATATTTTTCTTGCAAGTGCGAACCGCGGTTGATTACCACCGCTATCGACCCCTACTGTCATAGAAGTCCGTGCTTACACATCGAAGGACCACGAGCAAGCATGTTCTAAGGCTACTTTCATAGAAGCAACTTCCAAGTGTGAAGCTGCCTTAAAGGAGAAGGGGTTCTGGATCACCACGGAGATGGTTTTGTGGCAGGGTTCCGGTTCTCTTGGGATGGGTTAACAATGGAGGGATGGTTTTTCAAGGGGTGAGCGGGGAGAAAGAAAACTCACCTCCCCCCTAGGATTCTTGAGGGAGGGAGGTGATTACCGTGGAGACAACCGTCATTCAATAATGATATCAGCGGATGCAGCAGCCGCCTAGTCAGCAAACAGATTCTGGTGAAGCATAAAGAAATCGAATAGGCACGGGAGTAGCGACTGGGGTGTGGGTTGAGAGAGAGAGAGGATGGGGCGGGGAGGGTTGGGGGTGGGTGGGGGATTAAAAGGATGGAGTTTAGAGAGCGGGGAGAGGAGGAAAAAGATTCCCCAAAGGGTGCTAAAGGGGTGTCACCCTACCATACGATCATTTGAGTACCCCGTCCCGTCTTCACCCCCCAAGAACCCTCCGCGGTATCCACACGGGGGACGAAATGGAGCAAGCAATCGGTTCGTGTACATACTCTGCCGGATTACTTTGTGTTAGTGTCGATTGCCAGGCATGTGCGTCGGTCCTCTGCCTACATCCGTGTTCAGTTGTTGCGGTGTTTCCGAAAATGAGTAGTGTGTGGCTACATTGGAGAGACTGCTGAGGGTTTTACTCGAATATCCAATGAGATGCTTGTAGAAGACACTTGGTCTTTCGGAGAGTATGCATCGAAATACATATGTCCTTTAATATTATCTGTAAAACAAAAAACGACATGACCTCTTGTGGCAACGGTTGATGCAATAAAAATAAACAAAATGCCAAAGCGAAAAGAAAAGAAAAACAAGTGGAATGAAATAAGCAATAGGAAATAAACACAACAGCGAAATTAACTCAAGTGAGGTATGATGGTGGTTTCATTACACATGTTATGGTTAAGGATTGCATGCGTTCAGTGAGGAAAAGAGGTCTGGAGAAGAAATGTTAAAGTTACCTATTACATATTTTTAATGTCTGTTGTGATGAGTTCTCTTGCATTTCAAGAAGAGAGAAATTGGCAAGTAAATTTATATTAAAGATTTATCCAAATTGCCAATGAAAGCAAAGGAATATCAACTTCTATACGTGCATTTCGGTCATCCAGGTGACCATTGACTGGGAGAGTTAAAATCTCGTAAACACGTGCGTGATGTGAGTTACACACGTTGTCGATGATCACCTAGGTGACCGAAATGCATGCATAGGAGCCAAAATTCCTTTGCGTATATTGACAATTTGGATTAACCTTTAATTTCAAAGAATTCTTTTGTATTTCCTCTGGGCTTTTTGTTGAGTATCTGAAATTTGAAATACAATCAGTCATATTTGATTTGCTACGAAAACAATTTCGCACAAAGTCAGTTTCACAGCTTGTATCGTCTGGCGTAGGCGAGATATTTGTTTGACTACAAAAACAGCGAGCTAGCACATCGTAGTCGCGAGATACACGGCGCGGAAATTTGTAGTTGTTATCGAAGGCACATTTATTTCGATCACATTATTAGTCTCGAAGTTATCGGATTTTATACTCTGTTAACGTTTCCGCCGTGGGGTCTTACTCAGAAAGGGCTCGACAATTTCAAACCTCGACCATGTTGAGGTTGTGATGTCACGTCCTCGACCAATCTTTTTGAATGTGACATTCGTGGCAGTGACGTCCAAATTTCGTCAATGTCGCGGCTCGACCTTGGCGACTTCTTGAACAAAGCCCCTGGGGCGTGATTGCGGATCTTATTTGTATGTACGCTCGCGTTATCGCGTAGTTTTGTTTTGGCTCTGATGAATAAGCAAAATGCAATGGGTGCTCTTCGAACTAAGCCCGTTCTTTAAAACCACTGTTCTCGCATAATATGTAGTGCGAGTAGCACGAACTCTGACTGCGAACCATTGAGGTAGATGGAGAAGCCCCTTGCTATGGAGGACACTTCTAGAAGCTATAACGTGAGCGTGGTCGGTCCGCCATATCTGTTCTCCCGATTAACCTTAGCGCTTATGAGCTGAATCAGTAATTTTTCAATTTTACGATGTTTTCAATCGATAACTCACTTGAAAGCAGCATGCATTTATTTCTTGAAAATGTATTCTTCATATAACCTTTTTTCTTTATTTGAATTAATACCAATCCGCATTCCCAGTGAAAAACCATAGTAAAATCGTATAGAATCCATAACTCAAAGTAAATATAAGTTTCAACAATTACTTACCTAAAATATAGAACAGAAGGTAGATATTCTTCACACAATCTTGACTTGACAGAGACTTGACACTTTGTATTGATTCCGTCCAGTGATGGCCCAATTTCTGACGGAAAGTAATTGGGCTCGAATACAGTTGCTCTAACTGAAATGTAATTTAATCACATAATACAAGTTACATCACATAATCACATAATAATTACAAGTATCAATTACTTTCCAAAAAAGTAATTGATTTCAATTACAATTAAATTACCTCGGAAATTCGCCACGAGCTTTGGAATGAAATAATCAGCACTCCAATTTGCACTTTTCTTGTTACGATAGTAGCTTAATTTTAATAACCGTTCTTTAAGTTTTCATTTCAACTTAACCTTTGAATTTGTTGATCAAATTCTTAGCAAATTTTTCCTACTATTTGATAGTAATTTTCTCAATCTACAATATGACGAGGAAGAATTCGAGAGTCGAAAACATTTAGCTATAAAAAAACCATTTGTAAAGGTTTTTTAAAAGTAATGATTACTAAAATGTAACGATTACTCAAAGTGAATAAGGAGTAGATTAAAAGTAAAATTACTTTTTTTAAGTAATGATTACAAGTAAAAAATACCCAAAATGTAATTGATTCCGGTTATCCAATTACTTTTACTCAATTACTTGCCATCACTGATTCTGTCATTATGGATTTTCACAAAGTTATGCCTGAGAATATCGAGTGCATAGATATTCTTGCTTTATATTTGTTTATGCGTCCACTCCTCCGTGCTATCCAAAGGCAAGCAAGGAAAGAACAGGGGAAGCAGTATGGTGGATATTTCTGTTGTCAGGTTACAGCTTGATAACGTCGTGCCTTCTCCATCTACCTCAATGTCGCCTCAATGCTGCGAACAGTGGACGCAACAATGGACGTTCCCGTTTTAGATATCAATAGCGACAACGCGCAGGAAGGATCCATGATCGCGCTTCTGTAACCTCATGCGTCGGCCTGATTTTAATGGCGTATTCATGTCAAAAGATTCCCTGGAGGGTGCTAAAGGGGTGTCACTCTACCATACGACCATAGAGTACCCCTCCACCCTACCCCCACTCCCGCCTAACCCATCGTCCTGTCTTTCCCCACGCACCCATTGTAGTTCCCCACCCCTCCGCGTGGACAAAATGGAACAAACAATAGGTTAGTCTCCTCACTCAAATTGCTTTATAGTAGGTATTGCCGATTTACCGGCAGATCTCCTGTCTGCGACGGTGTTGTGGAGACGATGTGGTGCTTCCAGAAAAAAATATGCATCCGCAATCACCGGCGATGCAGTTGCTCGCGGGAATTTTTTAATGGGGAATTAAAAGTGGGTCGTAAGGGAAATAGGTTTTCTCTCGTTTTCCGGTGCGTCAGTAGCGATGAAGCCTCCATAAAAAAATCGCGACGGTTCGTCGCGATATGCTCGATTCACTCTTGGCGTGTAGCGGGTTTCAATAACATTTTTCCTAATTGCGGACGACCTAGCGTTTGTTGACCGTACAACCTATGGAATTGCAGTCATAGTTTTGACGCATTGTCGAACTAGCGCGAGTTATAAATGGGACGAAGACGAATTATGGCAGAACGGAAGAGATGATGTTATTCAAGGAATATGAAGGGGAAGGTAAATGTTCAAATTGGAGGGCATAAACTGTAGCAGGCCGAATTATTTAGTTTTTGTGGACATATTATTTATGAAAGTGGCTATATATGTTACAATGTATATTAGAACAAAACTTGCTTCCGATAAAGAAACATTGTTCAGTGGGTGAGAACTGAAGAGGGTGATCTATTGTCAAGACCTAAAGTGAAGATTTAGATGTAACACGTGGCGTTGTTAAGCTCTGTATACTTGGTTTCGAGGAAAGAGAAGAAGAGTTTGAAGGCTTTTGTGATGTGGGTACGGAGAGTGAGGTTTGTTATGTGGTCAGAAAGAAAGCCCCTCGAAGAATTGCTGGGCATTTCAGGAAATGAGAGGAAGTTGGAAAATGCGGATGGCGGAGGTAATTAGAGGACGTAAAGGAGAGTAAGCAATGAAGAGGGTTAGAAAGTCCATCTCATGGAATATAAAAAAGGAGTCTAAGATATATTCTGAGAAGAAGATTTAAATTAATAATGTAAGCCGAAAGACATTTAGAGAGACAAGAGGTTTTAGAAATAGTTTAAGCATTCGTAAAGTCCTGACAAATCTGACCTTATTCAGTATAAAACCGATTAAAAATATAAAAGTAGCATAAAAAATTTCTCCTTTTGAGTTCTCAGTAATTACGCCTTAGATAGAGGTACAGCTTGGATGAATTCTAAGGTTTCGGGCTGTATTTAGGGGAACTTTCTGAAAAAATTAGTATAACACTTTCGGCCTGATTCATGGATTCCTTAGTAAGCTACTTTCGGCATATTAGGGCACCAACTAGCTGTCAACCAACAAAATGGTATTCTTATACCGCTACTAAGCTTAACAGTGCCAAGTGTGTTACTATTTTGGTAGCTGGTTCAGAGGCACTTCTAAATATGGCGGCTTGTCACAAACGATCCACGTCGGGTGATAAATTTAGTCAAAACGGAGATTTTAAACAAAACTCCCGAAGATACTGGTGGGGTTGTTTTCCTCAAGTCTGGCAGATGCGGTGTGTAGTATTTCTTCTGGATAAAAATGAACGTGTTCATTATTTTTCCCAATTCCCGACGCCGTGTTTTGGTACACAGTTGTGCTTCATGAGGATTGTATTCAGCGAAAGTGAAAGAGTTGGTGAGGTGATTTTGATGGTCTCGAGCGTCGGAAAGTGCTTACCATCCCTTTTTTATCTCGTTCAATCAGTCCTAGGCCACGTACCATAGTAAAGTACATAGATTTGTGTGTCTGAGAATGTGAAATCTTGTCCATTTCAGTGTAAATTACAGTTATTAACCATTTACTTGTGGTTAATATTTTCCTTGTATGTGGTTTTTTAAATTGACGGAACGGTCTCTTAAGCAAGCTCTATGTGTGCTTGAATATAACCGATATTTTCATTTGGCACAATTGTATGCAGTTAGTTATAGTTTCATACAGTGAAGCTGCTGTGTGGATAATTGAGTTTACTGATTTTAATAAGTATCTGTGTAAGCTTGTGGTGTAATACAGTGTACAGTATGAAATATAGCGTGAAATTCCCGATTTTTCTTTACAATAAAAATAAACGTTTATATAAAATAGGAATGTATTTTTACGGCAACGCTATAAAATGTGAAAATTTGCGTATTTTACAGGAAAATCGTTGTAGAATGGATATTAACATTCAAATGCCTGATATTGGTACTTTTTCTTGGTCTTCCGTTGTCAATTATGTTGTTTCTCATCCATTTATGAATCAAATAAAGAATATTACCTCCAACATGTATCATCTAAAAGAAATATTTTTCAGGATATCATAGAAAACAGCCTAATCAGAAAAACTAAATATTGCAGAGACGTTCCCATTAGAATTCCATTATAATTTATATATTAAGTAGGTATGTTAATTTATATTTGGTTGTGATTTGCAAACCAAAGGAGATAGAGAAAAGTGTTAAATTCGAGTCCTTATGCATTAAAATACGATTAAAAACATATTTCAAAGGAAAATAGCATCTAAGATTTTCTTAGGCTATGGAATAAGTATTTATTCCTTGTAATGCCATAATGATGGCCTTTCATTAATCACTTTAATTGAACATAATTAACGCTTGGCATGTGAAAATTCACGGACGCAGAAGCCAGTAGCAGTGTTGCCAAGCGTTGCATTTTTGTATTCAGGGCGGCCGCTACTTAAAATTATATACTCTGCCATGATAGTGGCGGTAGTTCCATTCTATGTTAGTAGCTTCTAATGGCTTACTGAAAAGAATCCATGAAAACAATTTTGAAGTGAACGACTTAGCGCTCTTAGTAACCAACTAAGTTAGTCGCCTTAATAGCGTGTTTTTACCTGAAAAATATGAATACGGCCGTATGCATTTCCACACCGTAGTTTAATAAGTCGACTGCGGTATCAACGTAAGAGTGTCATTATTAAAAGTATCAAGCATATCAAGACTAGAAAGCATGTATTGCCCATTTGAGTTGTAGAAAAACAAGTCTTGATGTTAAAATGTCTTAAAGACGTTAAACTCACCGAGCTCTCTACATGAGCATTTCAAGCGTTTTCGAACGTATATGCTGTACAATTTAAAAACAGCGATGATTTTGAGGAATGGTTTTCCACTTGCAAGACTGCTAAAATTTGCGCCAACGTATTCATTTTCATTGGAGAGCAATAAGCTGCATTTCGTTTGGTCATCAATTCTAGGGAAGAAGAAGCATCGATTCAAGAGTGGGAAATTTAACGTTGCCGCTCGTTGTAATCTGAAGGATCGCTTGAATTCAAGAAAATCAGCGTTTCTGGGAGATTCTCCGTTCGGTTCGTTAATTCCCATGGCAGTCATCAATTTCAATCTTTCAATTTCCAGATCGTTTATGAAAAAATATTATCGGAGTCACATTTTGTGCTCCGGTAAAAATGTGTGCTCGTTTGGGCACGTAAAAATCAGCCTTGGAATCTTATTCTCTCGTAATTATGAACCTCTATAAATTGTCTGTCAGGCAAAAATTCTGAGACCTCTTACTTTTATTCTGTCCTGCTCAGCTTCTCCGTGAATTAAATAACGAAAATGGACGTTGTTATTAAAGTAATGAATGAAAAAACAAGCACTTGGTTATGATTCCACACTTTATTTGAAACAACACGACCTATGTTTCGGCATATCATGCCATTATCAGGTCTTGGCATGATATGCCGAAACGTAGGTCGTGTTGTTTCAAATAAGGTGTGGAATCATAACCAAGTGCTTGTTTTTTTCATTTAATATGAAGGAGTTCCATCGAGTAACGCCAGAAACAGTGCCCTATGCTGTTATTAAACTTTGGGCGATTCTTGATTTTTATAATTGCATCTGATGAATACATGCCTATTGCCTAGCTGCAATTATTATGTTGGTGTTATTGTGTCAGCGTGTGGATGCTGGAAGAAATGTCGTTGGTAGTATGTAGAGAATACCAAGGAGTGAATGTGTGTGTGTAAGGAATGGAAAATTGCTGTTTACTCCATCCCTTGTGTATTGTATGGCAACGAAACCTGGGTATGCCAGTAATAGCATAAGGATAGGCAACATTTAGTGAGTATGAGACATCTGAGTAGTGTTTGTGGTAAACGAAGGTGGGAGCAGAAGATTATGAATGAGTGGGTCATGAAAGAATGTGTGTTGGATGCTCCAGTAACGAACATGTACTTAAGGAATTTAGCCATGTTGAGAGAATAGTTGGATAACGAAGCAGATTTATGAAAGATGAGTGAATGGTGTGACAGGGAGGGGTAGACCGAGAAAGTCATGTGTAAATATGGCGGAAGATACTCTGAAGTGAGATACTGAGAACAAGAGGGTGTGTGAATGAAGCATTGTATGAATGTAATAATAAGCGAAAGAGGTATGCAAGGAAAGGGGAAGGTATGGAGGAAATTATTAAGTCAGTCTTACAGACCTATCTCGAGTGCTAAAATATTTTGACTCTACCTTCCCTGAAAACGACCAGCGAGGCGTGTATGGTATTCATGGAAGTATTATATCTATTTACGCTATAGCGCCAATAGCTCTTTATGAACGTCGTTTATTAGCTACATTGTTGAGTTGAACTTGAAGAGGTTTTTAGAGCCTAGAACGTTTTAACATTTTCAGTCATGCAAGCATACGTATCTATTACGCCGTTACTTTTGTTTTGTTTCTTTCCGCCTCCGTTCCGTTGGAATGCGTATGGTAGAAATTGGTTGATTGATATCATGAAGGACGTCAAAGTATATAATTTTGCTGGAATGAAGCGGCTGGCAGATAGGTGAGTGGAGAGCTGCTTCAAACCAATCTTCAAATTGATGACAGCTAGAAAAGCGAGGCTGGTCATAAAAGTTGGAGGGTACCGACTGGAGCATTTAATACAATTTAATTACTTGGGTAGTACGCTACAAGAAATAGATATAGTAGTAAAGACACTAGAGGGAGAATAGCTCTAGCGAAGTCAGCGTTCATTAACAAAAGGGAGCTGCCAAGGGTGACCGTTGTCGCCTTTGGTTTTTTACATCTATGCTGAGGAAATGGTAAGAGAGGCATGGGATGAGCTAGATGTGGGAATGAAAGTAGGAGGCCAGCGGATAAAGTCGGTTAGATTCGCAGAAGACCAGGCGTTGGTCAGTCGGTCATCGAAAGGATTGCAAACTTTAGTAGATGCCCTGGAAATGCAGTGCGAGAAATACGGGATGAAGATTTATAATAAGAAAACAAAAGTAATGAGATTCTCTAGGACAGAGAAAGCGAGGATGGTGATAAGAGTAGGAAGTCACAAACTGGAGCAAGTTGAACAATTTAATTACTTGGGTAGTACGCTAGAAGAAACAGGACATAGTAGCAAAGACATTGGGAGGAGAATAGCGCTAGCGAAGGAAACGTTCAATAATAGAAGGGAGATGAAGACGGGGACGTTAAGTAAGGATGTAAAAATGAGGCTAGTGAAGAGCTTGATATGGAGTGTGGCGTTGTATGGGGCAGAAACGTTGACCTGGAGAAAGGAAGACGAAAATAGGCTGAAGGCTTTCGAGATGTGGGTGTAGAGGAGGATGGAAAAAGGTACGGTGGACGGAAAGGAAGACAAATGAGGAGGTGCTTGACATGGTTGGCGAGGAGAGGAAACTTCTGTGTGAGATTAGAGGGAGACAGGGTAGGTGGCTGGAAGCAGTAATGAATCGATGGTTTGCTTAAGTCCGTGATAGAGAGAAGAATGTTGGGCAAGCGGGGAAGGGGAAGAAAGAGAATAGGTTTTATGGACGGGACGAAGAAGCTGAGGTGAAGAAAGAAATATTAGAGGCAGATAGGTCCCTGCACGTGTAAAAATCTGTAGGAGTTTCTCTGAATTAATCATAACCTACCTTAACCGGTAGATTACTCCAAAGAATGAATTACTAAACTTGAAGGTAATCCAAGCGCGACACATAAAACTTAAAGTTTGGCATGATATCTTCATCCATAATTTCCTAGCTTGTAGCTAATAGTGTTGTCGTAGTGATTATTATCTGCACGTTTGAATAGATGTTTGAGAATAGTTTTTATGGACAGGGTGAAGAAAGGTAGTACTTACGCTGAGATGAAGAAAGAAATACTAGAGGTAGATAGGGCACTGCACGTGTAAGAGTCTGCTGAATTTTCTCTAACTTTCATCATAACCTACCTTTAACCGGTAGATTACTCAGATGATGATAATTGAAATTCCTTTCTGTTCACAGAAATATCGCAGACATTCGTGGGAACGGTGGGAAGTGACCTTCAGGGAGGGAGCTCTGCTGGAAGGACTAACCTTTCCTCAGATTTTACCGAGCAGCGTCACACCGGTCTGTCTAAATTCTGAAGCAGTTATCTGATATTCGTGGGACCAAAAGTCTACCTATTCTAGTTGAAAACTTCTGGAAATTATGGAAGCATCTGGGAAATTTACTTTAACAGTTTCCATTGAAGCCATCATCTAAAGTAGTGTACTTGTTGAACATTGGCCTGGAAGGATGTGAAACTATTGGTTAACGCGTAGTGCACCTGTTTCTTCATATTTTTATTTCTTTAGTTTCTCAAGCGTTACGCCACCGATCTATAATGCTTGTAACCTTCCTTCATCTTCCTTAAGGCCGGTTTACGGTTGGCGCCAACGTGAATTTTGACTTAAACAGCAAGTTCAATACGTTGCTGCTTACGGAGGCGTTTACGATCGCTTGAAAGCGTCAACTGTGAGCGTCAATTTTTAAGTTCAACCGGTCCCAAATTTCATCTCCACGATTCACAGTTGTCGCCTTTGGATGCTCAGTAGGCATACTGTTAGGCTTGGATACAGTTATTCATTTGTCATTGCTATCTTCTTTTTCTTTTCTTTCTTCATTTCTTTAATTTCAACGGCTATTAAGCTACAAATAAGTGGTTGGTATTATTAAAGTGGTGATTAAAGTGGCTTAATTCTAGAGACTCAGAGACTACACGGTAGGCTTAGATTACTTGAAATACTCCGACCAGACGAGTTTCAGTACGACTCGGAGGATATTATTTAAACACCGCGCTATAGCTTCAGAACTGATATGAGTGAAAAAATGAGCGAGATACAGTGTCGGACTGATGAGTACAAAAATTACTTCTTTCCTTGTAGCAATAGTGGCTATAAGAGAAACAGCGTCACACTAACATAAAACTCATCGTTTACGTACATTGAACCAGTCTTCTTCCCCTCCTTTTCCCTATTCTCTCCCTTTCCATGGCTGGTGTCCTAATACCCCCAGCCACACACCTTGCTAGTTATAAGGAATCTTGGATCGGAAAATAAAACGTCTACAGATTATTTGTTCCTTCCGTCAAATGTAAATGCTTTCTCCCTGACTACTATGCTAATGGATGAGAACCATTAATGGAATGTCCCCTCAATCAATCCATTCAAAACTCTCGTACTTGGCTCAAGCGTATAAAAATAAGATCCCTAGGGTACACCCTTCCTCGTTTGGATTTCCCCAATCCACATCGCTTGTACCCTCTTTTCTCCCCCTACCCTTGCATCCGTACCCTTGCGCAAGGGCGATCGAGCGGTGATTAATTGCGTCCAAGCCTCTTTACCCTCCAATCGGTGAGGAGCAGGCGGGCCGGAAGTGACGCAATAAAAGACCTCACCCGGCCCCTGCCTCCCCACCCTCTCTTCTTCCGGTGATGAATGGAATCCCATGGCGTCTGGGGGCGACAATGGCAGGGTAGCTCCACACAGGCAGGCGACGGACGGGGTGTGAAGGGTGACAGAAAGACCCCCCTCCACAGAATCCCTGAGTCCTCCCTTGTACCGTCATGGAGGGGCCTTCTTAATTCGATTTGTATCGGTGCGGGAAGAAGATGTCACATTTTTCCCGTTCGGTTTTTTGTCCCCCCCTCCCCATCTAAAGCTTCTCCTTTCTCCACCCACCCTCGCCTGTTTCTACATCTATGTCTGTATTGTATACTCCGCTTGATTCTCCACTGGGGTGTGAGGCAGCGGTACAGGGGCAAAAATGACAAACGTGAACGGAACGGAACGTGAACGGAACAAAAAAAAAGACAAAACAGGTTACATATGCAAAATTATAGCGCAGTTGTTTATCGTATGAAGCGTCTTCCTTTTTGTCGGGAATGTTCGTGTTTATGTCGCTCCCGAATTTTTTAGGACGTTACTTGGATGACATTCTGGGCTTCTTAGTTTCAGGATTTGATTTTAATTCATCCTGTAGCCTCACTATCTTACTTATTTTGAATATATCAAGACATTTACCCAGAAACGCGCAACATTTTCAATATTGAGCAACTTAAAAACATAATTTTTAAAAGATAAAATACATAGTTTTAGTTTGTGTCGTTGTTTTGTTCCTGAGAATGATCTAAATGCTTGCAAATGATCATACTCGGAATTATTTTACGTCAAGCTATGCTCATTTTACGCGGGCGCCGACACGCGATTTTGTGCACATACTTGGCGTCCGTCTTCTTCTGTATAATGGCGCACTCAATTCCAAGATTTCCATTTATTTTACTCTTACGAATAGTACCGGGCCCGGTATGGTATCTCTTATATTCTACCTTTCGAGAATCGCGGTCTTACCGACCGCGCATGTAAGTCCGCGCAGGTCCGGCCGGCGAGTACGAAGCCACTTCGGTACTCGTGAATTGTTTTAAGGTGGTTTGAGAGAGATAGTTCCCTAGTCATAATGGAGACTATATTCCAATTTTATTTCTTAATTTTAGCATCTGTAAGAAGTATGAAATAAATATTGTAATATTAATGGCGCAAAGACATAGTTATATATGACCAAAATTCTCGGTAATTAAATAAATAAAGCTATATAAGTCTCTAACCTGACTCATTTTTTCCCGCCATACGGCTGAAAACCCTTCAAAACAGCAGGTTTTTTTTGCGATTCTGTCAAAATTACTGTGGTGAGAAATAGATTATATTTTATAAATAGTTGAGAAAACATGCAATCTACACAATGTTAGTATTTTGACGAAATCTAGGTGCTAGAAGTTCCTAAGTTGATTAATATTCTCCCTCTGGAGCGCACAGCCATGATCTATCCCATGTTAAACAGTTTATATTTTGAGGCAAATTGCTCGAAAAGTAGTTCGGCAAAAGGTTGATATTTTGATATCATTGGAAAGATGAGTTTCTTCTATAAAATGAGGCCAAATTCATCAAATTCTAGGTGAAGTGATTTTTCGCTCAAACTACCTTAAGTGGGAGGACTCGAGCGCCCTCACAGCAGACATACGGGATGTGACTCGGATTTGTGCTTGCTTTTGCATTCAGCAGTCCGGCCTCGTTGAGTAGGACAGCCGATGCAGAACTCTGCTCCATGGTCTATGGGGAATGGTTGTCGATAGGTAGTGTAGCTCTTAGTAGTAGTAGTACTCCTAATACTTGAATCCTTATCTGTTACCTAGTACATACTAACAGCACGCCTTGCATGTTTTCTACATGGGTCTCGAGTCTCTGTCCATCTGTGTAGTTGTAGAATGCATGTACATTGACGGTCCCTCTCCATTGTGATGACATATGTAGTGTAGTAGTGCATGCTTGTGAGGCTTCGCCTCGTGAGCGATTTATGCTAATGCATAATTAGTCGTAGTTACACTAACTCTAGGGTATAGTGTAATGCATGTTGGTGATTACTCACCCCCTGCCACACACCCCTGAGGTGGCTTGCAGGGTACTTTGTAGGTGTAGATGTGAGAGTGTTCGAGTGGTGGGGACCTCTTCGTTTCGGTTGAAATATGGCGGAGAAATGGAGTGAGCGTGTCGCGTGGGACTCGATGAAATTCGTCTCGTCCTTCGGTTCCGCCATTGAGCTGTTAGGCCTCTGGAGCCATCCCCTCGCCCGGACCCCTCCTCTTCCTTTAGCTCATGAAAAACGCATCCTTCCCTCCCCACTACTTTCCTCCTCCCCACCAATTCTCACTTTTGTTCCGAAATTCAGTTTTAGGTCCGCTATACTTTACAGACCAATGTCTTTCGATATCTCGATTGTCTTTCTCCTTCGAGTGAGATATATTTAAGGCGATGTGGAAACTTGTGCTTTCTCGCTGTATGAGCTTGTCAAAGTTCCCTCGGGTTTCCCATGGGGTCAGGGGGTCCATGAAGGCCTACGTTTCGACGCTCGATAGGTAAGAGGTGACCCACCTCTGCCCTTAGGACGGTGTTCGAGTCGAGCGTCGAAGCGTCGGTCTTCATGGACCTCCTGACCTGGTTAACTTTGAACCCGAGAGAACTCTGAGAATCTTTTGGCGAATTTACACATGGAATTAGACTCTTTCTTTGAATTCCGCGGCGTCTCAAATTATGCAGATTGGGCTTTGAAATTCCTTCCGCGCTGCTTTGTCATTCGTAGACTACAGTTTCTCCAGCAACCCTGCTGGCGTCTTTAGGTCAGAAGTGCAAATTCTCGGTGAATGTAATATAATAACGGGTTGCCGAATCGTGACGAACTCTCGAGAAGGTGATCGCCACATGAGAGATGATCCTATCCAAGACTCGTTCGTGAGTATATAAAAATGGTAAAACATACTGGAAACTTGAATGGAGAAGACGGATACACCTTCCCGGATACTTATTGTTAGAAAAGGATATTATAAAAAATACTCGGTAATCAACCAGTCTCCCACCGAAATGACTCAGCTTTTCTGGAGTTCGACCTGTACGAATCGGCAACCCCCTTATGTAAAAACAAAAAAATCACAAAATAAAATTTTTTAACAACAAATAAGGGCCACCCTAATGTTACGTGGACCGAGAATTTGCACTTCTGACCTGAAGACGCCTGCAGGATGGTAGGAGAAACTGTCGTCAACGAAAGGCAACGCAACGTTGAGGGAATTCATAAACTCGAGCTGCATATAGTGGAAGTGGCGAGTGTAGCAATGTCTCTTTATTCCTCTCTTCTTGCACAAGAATCGCTCGGGTCACATATTAATTCTGGCTTTTCCGCAAAATAAAAAAGAGCCAATGTATTTCACTCCATGGAGTCTATAAAAACAGGTACGTTCGAGCGGGACTGGACTCTTAAACCCAAGGAATCACGAATCTTCTTCAGGGGAACAGGGGAGTAAAATATTACACCCACGCCGCTCTCTCCCCCTCATAGGAAGGACGGCTGAATTGTAGAAAAAAAGTGAATCGATAGGCTTAACCTCCTCCACTAAATTAAAGCCTAAACTTTACCGGCACATTCTTGTACATGAAGAGCCGATATGTCCTCTTACACATAGTTATCAAACTATATAATTACCTGGGCATGTCTGTCAGTCTGTAACGTTACTAGGGGCGCTGTGATCGAGAATCCAATTTCATTGAAAGTGAATTTCATTTTATATTTAAAAAATATATATTATTCGAATCATAGATACAACCCAAAATAATTCGTGTGATATGTAATCTATATTTTTCATTCAGATACTTTTTTTTGATGATTAAAAAAAATATAGATAAATAAACTAAATATTCTCCAAGATATGTGATGGACTGTATGGATGGATGGATGAATGGATGCGTATCTTGGCTACCGTGTTGCTATAAACTACATATTGATACATTTTATGGAGAAATGGGCTATGAATTTATTGAGTGCAAGCTGAAGAGCTATCGGGAGAAGGGAATAGTTTTTCTCACCGATAACACCCATACAAACAAACTCTTTCCAAGTTTGGGTGAGACAAAATGAGGAAATTGAACGAAACACAAGTATTATCAATCAATAACTGAAATATCAATATATTTCACACATAAAACCGACCAAGTTTCAAGCAATTTACCCACTGGTCGAGTGCCAGGCGACCGTTGTGAGAGTTTCCACTCAGAAAATGATTAAAATATACAAGTACGAGAGGTTGAGCTTCTCTCCAAGTACAAAATGACATAGTCAGCAGGATCACACAACGGTGTTACCCGGTCGCCGCACAGTGGGGAAAAACCCCACTTTATGCGGACAAAAGTCCAAAAATGAAAGTTTGAATTAGGGTTTTTTGAAATAGTAGGTTGGGTAACCTGATGTTTGAACTACTTAACGGTGTATTTCACAGGTTGGTAAGTATGCACCTGCGCGTAGAAATGAGTGCCAAAGTGAGAGAATAGCGGAGCACTGGTCCCACGGACGCAGACGCCGAATTGGACGGTCGATTCGAAACTATTAGTCAGCATACTGGTGTCCTCTATTTCATTTTTAAAAATTTCAATCGATTGAAATATGCAAGTAGAGTGTGAATATGATTTTAAAATTTATTTTTTCAAGAAAATACGTGTGGATTAATTAATTATCACGAATGAAAATTTATTAATTTTTCAAAATGAAAAGTTTTAATTATTTAGAGAAAATTTATATAATCGGACGGAATCGTATCGTAATTTTGAGATATATTATTCATTTAAGTATGAGCTAGAGATTGTAAAGGAAATCAACTGCCATTGAGTTGCAAAAGGACTGTTACGATATAAAAGTTATTATGCACGAGAGGCTGATAGGAAATTCATCCGGCCGCTATGGCCGCATGGCAACGGGCAAACTATAATATAAACAATTTCAATCATGGAAAGCAAATGCAAGTACCGTAAATAATATCTGTTTATGAAGTTATTACTAGTTTGTAATAAGTCAAATTTGGATGCTATATGTATTATGTCCACTCTTAGGTACAAGTGGTGATGTTTGTTACACCAGGGCTGAGAATTTTGAAATCTCAGCTCTGTGAAACTTCTGTGCATATCGTATCATTTTTTCTATGAAACATGAAAATATTTTGCAAAGGTGATAGCAAAAACAATTTTGTAAATTTTATAGCAGATTCATTTTCGACGACCATCTCAATTTACGTGAACATTTTTTATTTGATTCGTTCAGATTATCCTACTGAAAAATAATTTTACTGTCAAAAATTGTAAAAATAATCAAATTTGCAAAAAAATCATTAACTACAATAAATATTGCAAATTTGATATCAGCTTTCATTTAAGCATTCTCAAAAACATACACATGTCTATTTTGAAGTTGATTGTAAAACTTTGGAATTTTGTCCGTCTAAAGTGGGGTTTGGCCCCACTGTTCGCCGTCTCGACAGCAATAGAGGCGTGTCAGGGATGAGCCAGGTGAGGAGGGGGTCTGTCGGCAAGGACGAGGTGGAATGGGTAAGCTTAGGATATAGGCGATTGGTAGCCTTGGAGGGGAGGAAATAATGGGATGGGTGATAGTTGGGGTAGCAGTTTTCAATTGGAGCGCCAGGAACTGTTTTCTGGCTTCGGCCGCTGAATACAGGATCACCGACTTTGTGACTTGGTCAGAATGACCCCATTTTTGGAATCCTTCCTCACTTTAGGGGCTATATAAACGATGCAAACCTGGCGAGGGAAAGGCGCGGCTAAAGGCGCGGCTAAAGGCGCGGCTAAAGGCGCGGCTAAAGGTACGGCTAAAGGCGTGGCTGAAGGCGTGGCAGAAGTCATGGTAGACGTTGCTGGCAGGAGTCGCTGCATTTTGGAGTCGTAGGCATTTTGGCCGTCGTTGGCGCCATGTCGTTAGCGCTCATGGCGGGACGCGCCTCGGGCAAGTCCTTCGGCTAAGCCTGGAGGGTAAACAGACCGCAGAGGGGAAAATGTCAAAAGAGGGGAATTTGGCAAAAAAAGGGGTGGGGGTGTATGAAAAATGCCACAACGCTAATTAAATATAATTATAGGAGATCTAAGCCTTGATTTTCATTTAATTATAAAGACGGAAGAATTTTAATGGAGGAATCCTTAACAGATTTTTATAACTGATCATCCCGCGGTTTAGCTGCGGAGGACGTCATTATTGAGGGGCTAGAGATAGTTTTTTTAATAATTAAAATATCACCCAAACAACATAATGTCAATCCCATGAGTTGAACAGTCCGTTCTAACGTAGCTGTTTTCGCTGGCTCGATTGAGTGAAAGCCATTGGGAGCTTTCCATTCGCTCTAGTGCGCTACTCACTTCGCAACACACCAGCGCACTCGCTTTCCATTCGTTTCAGACCCTGCGCATTAGGTAGCGTACTTCAAAACAATTCGGGAGCAGTGTTGATGTGCGCTAGACCAGTGGTTGGCAACCGAAATTGGTACACGGGCCACTTTTTATATAAAATTTTCTTGGGGTGGCTGGAGTGGTAATCGTGGGCCATTGAGTGCACATTTTATGATTTTTTGAGTAAGTCGAAAAACAGTTACGAGCAAAATTTTATTTAAATGCAACTGTTTATGCGTTGGAACTCACCATACAGGCAGTAATGGAAATGATACAAGAATTATATATTACTCCTTTTCCTTAATGAAAGCATGGCATGGCTAGAGTTTTCGGCGCGGTATTCGGAATTCCGACGAAATCATATTGAAATAGGTTGTTTTTTGATAATAGACTCGGCGTGACACCTTAATATTTGTTAAAAAAATTATTATAATAAAAATAAATGCATTATGTTGCGTTTAGAAGAACATCCGTGCTTACATTATCGTATAGTTACAAAAATTTTGTCATATACCATAAGGCTACGTGTGAAAATAGCATTGAATCGCAAAAAAATCGGTATGATGCAATTTCTTTCACTTTTATAAATTGATATCACTGAGGAGAACACGTATGCAAAGTTTCTAGCAAATATGTACATAAACAAAAATCTCCAACTCCAATCACCTTAAGGAAATAAATATGGTTTTATAAAAAGGAAAGGTATGAAATGTCGGAATATTATTTTAATCGTCGTTTTCTTAGCGTGCCACCTGGTGGCGCGCGTGACATAGGTTTCCGATCGCTGCGCTTAACAATAGAAATTCGATAATAGTATCCGCGTCGTTGTGTTAGTAGATGTTCAGTGATGGCGTCAAACATGAATAACGGAATTTTTTAAATCAAACACTGTGTGTTTTATAGCTTACGTTTTATTTGGAACGAATTCGATAATTATTGTCCGTTAAACAAGCCGTGACTATTGTGAACCTCCGGAATGCTACTTACTGGCAGGCTACCGAATGTTTCACCTTCGCACATCGTCCCATTCAACGTCATTCGTATGCACTGATGTGTTCCGATCTGCGCTAACTTCAACACCTTGAATAAACATCTCGCATTGGCATCTACGGAGATGCTGGGCAAGAATGCGTCGGGAATAAAGTATAATGCGTTTCCTGGGGAGCTATTCTGTATGGCCTCAGAATTTCCGAGTCTAGACGGTGACGATATTTTAATGTCACAGCCACGAAAATTTCAAACAGGGCCATTCAAAATTTAAGATTTATCAGGGGCTATCACGTCTCAACCACGGATATCCCGAGGTTCAACCGTGTCAAGTCCTTACTGAATAAGGCCCCTAAACTGGGAACCGGACCACGGACCTTCCGTTTTCCAGGCCAATGTGCAGACCACCACGATATCCATAATTCCCAGTTCCAATGGCAATTTTTGGAGGACCTATTAGATTCAGCTGTCGTTTGCCATTCCCTATCCTGAAAACCTTTTTCTCTCCATCCATTTCCATCGCACCCGATTGGGTCAAGTGTCACCCAAGGGTCACCAGATTCACACGATTTCGTAGTCGCCCTCGAGTCTGAAGCATCTCCCCACTATTTCTATACGTTCTCAGATTTTTTTCGACTTGCTCCGCCCGGATCAAAACCGTAGAGTCGACCGTAAATACTTCGAACCACTAACCCCCCTCCTTCCGTCTCCCCCAACGAAGGTTATTGCATTAAGGCATATTTCATCACGGTGCTAACTTCATTACGTTTCGGTTCGCTTCGCCGGGCGAGGTTTGCATTATTCACGCTCCGTAAAACGCTTTCGTTGTGGCATGGCCTAGAAATTTGAACCCTTGCTTTTCCAACTGTTCCATGTTCGGTCATAATAGAGGAAAAAATTGAGTTGGTTGAATGTCACGATTTGCGCTGAAGAGTGCTCTGATGGACTAAAGGTAAAGGTGCTAAATCCATCCTTGTTATTTGTAACAAAGTCTAATATAGTTTTTAACGGTCTCTTTCCCTCTCTCTTTTTTAAAAGAAAGCCGATTAGTGTAATCATATTTCTCTGTAGCTTCTTCTATGGATATTCCTTTCATTATTGCCCTAAAAAGGCTGTCGCTTTTCATTGTAAAGGAAAAACTCCGCCACCATCGGACGAGCATTAGAAACTCTGATTTTCGACAACATGGCGGCAGCTGGTAAGTTTACCTCACAGTTTTAAGATTATTTTGCACAGTGATTATTGACATATTTCAAATTATTTCACTGTGGAAATGTATACCTAATGTGAGAGATTGATCATGAAAAACGTCGCGAACCTCTATTGAAAACTAACGCAGATGCAGCAATAAGGCTGTATGAACCTCATGCGCACTTTTACTTGAAAGCTTTGTAGGAATTCTTAATTTTTGATTCTGTCCATCCATTTAATGTTCATGATTCTTCGGTGACACCAATTTTCCATTGCTATCAGTCTTCTCAGTAATACTGCAAATGGTCCAAGCTTCACTGTGACATAAGACCATGACTCACACTGTTTTCATAAAGTGCTTTTTTACCTTCAAAGCATTACCTGTAAACATTCCAGTTAAGTAGAAGCCTCCAGTTAATTTCAGTTAGTAGAAGTTCTATAGGCAGAAGCAATCGCAGAAGTGAATCACTTGTGTTCACCCCAACAAAATTGGCAAGCTTGAAGGTACAGATTGTCCGGGTAGTCCTTCGTATTTGTCCATTATGTTGGGACAACAGTTTCGTCGGCAATACTATCAGAGTCTTCAGGTCAGTCAATAGGGTAGTTTCCTTCATCAAAGAAAACAGAATTCATTTATTGCGACAGGTGCCCCAGCATAAACGTATTCATTACACGCAAATTATTTGGATTAAAAAGTCTTAGTTTACAAGTAAATTGAATGTTAATTTTAAGTTCATTTGAAAAGGCTCGGAAATGGCGGACAGCGGCAGCTCTTATGATGACGTAACAGGTAGATAGTCAACATTGCGAGGTATATGGAATTGTCATCGACTGTACTTACTATAGTATTTCAGAGTCCCTAAAATCTGGTGAACATGTATTAATATACCTCGATTCAAATGCTCAAATTTCGGAAAGTCTCCTCCGTTGAGCATGCCATTAAAAGAAGTTTTCTAGGCTCCTACGCTACCTGCTAGTACAGAGCTACCGCGAAGGAGTTCTTCGCGGCAAGCGTCGCATGCTTAGACCATATATACTAGACCACATATACTTAAATGGTCTAAGGTCGCATGCGCAGTGAAATGAATAACGAAACTGCGTACCTGTGACTTCGCGTTCTGTGGTGCTCCGGCCTAGATGTTTACGTTTTGATCACTTTCGTTTTGACAAACATTTCCTTTATCTCATCTTCTATTCCTTTCATTTACCATTCCTATCATTCATACCTTGCATATTTCATTAGTTACCTTTCATCATCAGTTCCTTTTGCTGATATACAAAGCCACAATGTTTCATGAGAAGAAGTTCAATGGCTTTACAAACTGGTTTTGTAGGGACAATCTACCGTAAGTGGATGTGGCCATGGTGGTGGAGTTCTTTAGAGAAGATGTTCGGTTTAGTGCAGGTGAAATCAGAGGAGTAAAGCAAGGTACTACTCTCTTCTGACAGCTGATAACCACAAAATTCTCCTCTTCTCGATTAGTGGAACCGCGACGTAAGCTTTCTTGCTATCGCTAAATGTTGTTGTGTGACACTGCGGCACAAAACAATTTTTATAAAGCAATGTTCTCGGAGGCATGTTACTGGTACTCCTTGGAGAATATGATGCTGATCAGCTGATGCAGTGAATCACGAGTTCCCATCAATGGTCTGTGATCACGGTGAGGGGTGATCAACGCATTTTAGTTGTTTTAGTATTTGCTCATACATAGTTTGCTTAGAGATTTTGCCATCCATTATGCTATTGATGGTAAGCCTTTTTTGCTAATTTCATGTTCTGGCAATGACACCTCGACAAAGTGGATGAATTAAATTAATGTGTAATCGTATCATAGCTGCGGCGCAGCACCTGCTCTCCGTATAGTTATTAAGTGACGATTTTGTGCTTGCTTGCGGGAAATATTTCGAAATGAATACAAACAAAATGGTTTATTTCATGCTTTTCATACTAACTTTACCTAAAAAATAGGAGCTAGCACCATTAATTTGAGAATATATTATACTATACGATTTTCATTCCCCATACCGTAACCATAAATGTTTCATTATTTTGATGAGGTTTCTCTAAGCGACTAGAGCAGCTAAATTAATAAATAAAGCTCATTTCCATTTTACACCAAGTTTACTTTTGCAAATAGTTTTTTTCCCGTCAGTAAATTTATTATTATTACTAAAGCTTTCTCGGCGGACGTCGTCTGCAGATAAGCAGCGGCGGCGAACCACCTAGCGGCAGATTGCGGTAGTTGCGTACGTACCAGTGACGTCACACGTAGGATTAACCAGCATGCAATAGTTTGCCTTCGCGTTTTCGCGCCGTTGAATTTTTTCACTTTTTAATTAATAAGGAAAAATACTTAACGCCATTTAAAAATCGAACGGCTTCAAACTTGTACTCCAGGGGTTATAAACTTCAGATCTAGGCAATAAAAAAAAATAGGAAACCACCCTATTGAAGAAGCTGAATTTCGACCGCCCCTCTTATTTAGTCATGCGTTGGAGTAAGTTGCGCTTTGTTTGGTTGTTTTTATTTTATGATTGAACACGCGTTTTCAGCCATTAGGCAGCAATTAACTGCCATCCCTATTAGTGTCATTGGAATTCTTTAATAAGAATCCAATTCAAGAATCCCACTATATTCAACAGGGAAGACAGTTACTCGCTGTCCAATGACTGAAAACACTTGTTAAATCAGGAAAGAATAACAACCAATCACAGCGCAATTTGCTCCAACGGGTGAGCTATGCAAGAGGGGCAGAATTCAGCATCTTTACTTGACTCACCTGAAGACGCCGACTAAGACATATAAGTATAATGGACAAATGCGAAGGACAACGCGGAAGACCTACATCTTCAAACTCATCACGCTACGGGAGCCTTCACAAAGATTGGCAAGCATTTTTATCGCGAGTCCAATTCAACGTCTCTGCATAGAGACGGAAGGACTTCTCCCACTCCGCCGTTCTCGAGAACATATTGGACTATTCCTTAAAAACCTCGCTCCACTGTCTCTTTCCTCCCCCACTCTCCTCACACCTCTACCCTGTCCAAGTTTCCGTCGCGAGGAGCACCCGAAAAATTTGTCTCTCCCTTTCCTCCGCCATCTTATATCTTCTCCTCTGCTTGCATAATGGATGGACGCTCTCTCTTTTTACCCCGGCCCCCGAGGTCTCGACTGCCCGGAGCCATATTCGCCCCACGTATTTCAGTTGATACCTCTTTCCCCCATAAATCTCATCCGCGGCGTCTCCTCTCCCTCTTGCGCAATCTGTGCCTCACTTGTTTGCTACCTTGTAACCGTTCTCCTTTAGTGAGCTTCACGTTAAACGCATAAGGAAGAGTTGAATGTGTCTCGCTGTATTTCTCCAGTAAACATACGAGAATATTTTAGAAGTAACGTGGCAGAGAAGAACAATATGTAGGTCAGGTCGTGCATTGTGATGAAAAATCGATGGAAAAAACCTCCATGTGTAAGCATTTTCCTAGTTGTTTAGAAAAAGCCTTTGAAACTTCCCCCTCTTATTCTCTCACTATATCGTTTTCCTGAATGTGGTTTCTTGAAGATTATACCCTGAGAGCACTCCCATTCTTTATAAATAGGTATGTATTTATCATGTAATCATGCATATGTGTGCAATATGTATATATATAGCTGTACTACTTGCGTAAACCTGAGTCGCGATAAATAAAATCTACATTTTGAAATCTAAGTCTGCTTCTGCTTTCAGTTTCAAATATTAATGGATCCTTGGACATTTTCTTTTGCCATTTACCTATATCAATTTTTATAAATAGATCGTATATCTATTGCGTTAAAATTCCCTCACCATATGCATGTAATACATGGGAAATACAGCTACATTACGTCCCGTTATGCATAAGTATTTAATGCAGCTGTAATACAGCATGAGTTTACAGGTGTAGTGACCGTTCACCCATGCACTCCCCTTTATTCATGAAGGGTGATATGTTGTATCCAAAATAATACACCAGTGTTCAAAATATTCATAGATGCTTTTAACTTCTTGATGAATTAATTTCCAAGTCCTTTGGAAATTCTTCATCGCTGATCATACCTAGTTGTGTGTATTCACGGGAAAGAAGTTTTTACGAATATACACGAATTATGTAAATGTTTAGTCTGGGGATTGATATTCTTCGCGAAAAGAAAGAAATCTTTCACCTATTCACTTGAGTCTGTTTGTCCTATCTTACGATTATGTACTGTCGAAAACACAATAGTGTATCGCAGATGGTAAAATTTTCTTTACGTCTGGGGTAATTTGATCCACTTTGCATTTACTATAAAGATAAGTGTTTAATTTCAATGGAATATTATAGTCATTGCAGCTCTTCCTTTATCTTGGCTTGTAACAGTAAAAAGATAAGAGAATAATTATATTAAATAAATCCCGCGGATCTTCGCTGGAAGAGTGTTGATTTTGTACTTGTTTCTCTCTTGCCTGTATCATCATGTCTCCAGAGGAATCAATTTATTAGCAATGTGTTCTTTGATGGTGAAAGTAGACGTAGCCAGCTTCTCTTACTTCACGTGTCCATTACTCCGTCAATGTTTCTTATCATGTGCATGTATTACTACTTATTCCTCGGATATTTCCGCCTTGAGGGATCTTAAGTCAGTGACATTCCAACGATTTCTCATCGAGATAACGCTTACGTAAACACCATTATTATTCGTATGAGAGAATTAGATTTACCATTGCGTTTCTTACCGCCTTTAAGCTAAGCCTTTTGCAATGCTACAATCCTTCGGTACTGCATGATCATCGGGGTTTCGCACTAAGGGAACGTCGTGTATTTCTGTATCGCGTAGCATCCATTCATTCCCGTATTTACATGGAGGATATTCTCTTAGCGATCGGTTTATTTGGAGAGCTTAGTGTGCTCCTGTTAAAAAACCCTGTTATCTCTAAATGCTTTATTTTCGTTTTCGCAACCGGGGCGTGGAGGTGACGAAAAAAAGGAATAACGTTCGGAAACTCCAATCTACATTGATCGAATGGCGTAACAAGGCTCCCCGACGAGCACCTCGCCATCAAAATTCACAGAGTTTAACAGCGTTTCGGTTTAGCTAACCGCTCCGAAAATTGAGAATAAATCGCTTTTAACTTTTAATCTAGAAAATTTTCACGCTCGTATTCATGGAGGAAATCGACCTACTTGGCGTCCATTTTCGTCGTCGTCGACGTCGTCATGGTGATTTTTGTTTACTTTTTTTCCTTCCGTCGTTACATTTACATGTCATCCACCGGTCGGAATGCCGCGAGGCGTTGTTTATTTATTTTCATTTATGGAGATTTGTTTTTATTTTGAGGCAAGCGTAGAGGAAGGGAGGGGTAGGCGGAGGGAGGATATTGAGAGTTGGGAAGGGGGAGATGGGCTTTTTATAAGAGGATGTACGGAGAGACTTGAAAAAATGAGAGAAAGTGTGGTATGAGATGGAGCGCCTGGGGTGAGAGAAAATTTTCCAACGCTCTATTTACGCCTACAGGGCTTACAAGTTTGATCGCTTCCCTATCGATTTAACCGCTCAACGATCACTACCTGAAATCCTGCTGAACAAGGGAGCCCAAATTTTTCGATATTGACCACATTTCGATATATCGTTGAGAGGGGTCGAGTTTGGCTGGGGGATCGATTGGGGGTCGAAGGAAAGACTTATTTAGAATCAGTAATACAAGAAACTAGGTTTTAAAAGGCGCCCGTGGCGCCCAATTATTCAAGGAAGATATTGAAATGAAATGACACTTGATATCATGAGTTTATTCCCTACACTTAAAAATTTACATTCTTTCCATTTGTTTGCGCGAGAGAGAGAGAGAGGGATCAGCGTATAGTCGTCCGTGTGAGAATACTGCTGTTTGGAGTTGAAGTCCAACGTGGTCAAACGTCTGACCCTCCGACTTGTTGATTGTGGTCGCATATCCTGGAATCACTCGAAATTGTCGTCGTCGCGAGACGAAAGGGAGCGTAATCTCAGTCGGAGCAGAATCAGAAATGATTCTCGCTTTTATGAAATTTCTTGCAAGCAGTTGAATAACGGCCTTATATAATTTAAGTGACTGTAGCTCCATCTACAGCGTTCCTTAGTCATTGAGTGAGTGACAAGGGCTTTTCTTTTGTAGATAACTCAATATAATAAATAATTTAAAAAATATTCATTTATCCCCTTCAATTCTTCTGTAATTTTCCCCGTGTCTGATCATACCCGTCCATTTGATCTTCAGTATCGGCTTCTTGCACCAAGTTTCTAACGCGTACATTCTATGAATTCTGCTTGCAATTCTAACAACTGAAAATTATCAATGAAACGAAAAAAAAATCAACCAGTCGCCTTATGTGAAAAGTTCCGTTGAAATGTACTTAAATCATGGTGACTTTATTCACTCAATTTACTTTTCGTGACTAAATGGAAATTTGACTGCAAACATACTCTAATGACAACATAGCCGGGACGGTGAAAAGGACAACGAAGACCGAACATCGTTAACTCCGCCCGAAGCCTTGCAATCACGCCTGAGATTAGGGAAACATCAGAAATGGACAAGATGATGAGACCATTTAATCTCCCGACCACCGCTTTTCCAAATATAGTCGGCATCGGTTTTACCAATTTATCCCGCCCTGTGGCCGTCGAGTCGGGTGTTTGCGAGGATAAGTGGGGAAGGAAAAGAATAGGGAGGGGATACACCTCATCGAGATGGGATGCCCTTAGGGGGTGGAGAGGAATGGGAAGGGAATGAGGAGAGTGAATAGTCTCGATGGAAAAGGTTTCTACGGGTAACATGGGGAGGAGAGAAGGGAAGTAGTGGACTGGGAGAGGGGGGAAGATGGCGAATTTATGTGAATTACATGCCTTCCCATGGAGTTTTAGGGCAGGGTTGTCTAATTTAAACCGTGAGATGGAAACATTAGTATAAATAATTTTGCAAAAACACAGTTCTTAAAAACAATGAGCATCTATAAAAATTCCTAATAACGAAAAGAATTGAATAAAATAGAATTATTATTATCGACTAAAAATATTTAAGTTTATTGTGGAAAAGTAACATGGGTAATCATTCGATATGAAATGGACGATAGTATCTGAATAATTCATGAGTAATATACGCGACAAGATATTTGGAAAATATATGCAGTCGATACACGATATGTATAAGAATGACGATATACACTATAAGTACAGGATAATTTATATGTGTATATTACTTGACATAATCGATAATTTTCGACACATTTACACGCAAATCATGGCCATACGACGTTTTACAATCAATATACGACGTTTTACAACCTAATGAATGAATAACCATATCTCTACGCATCATAACACAAAGATCACTATGTAGTCGTCATTAATCCCATAGGATGCTGACGCCCAACGGACATATTATTAATTATCATTTAACTGTCACTGATTGCGGTACAGTTAACCGCAGGTAAAAATCATAATTGGAGTTCAAGTAGATACTTGTGTTATGTTGGCTCAGTACTAAAAATATCAAATACCTAATCTTAATTCAACGAATAATAATCCAAATATAACGTAGGCATGTGCTTCCCAAATGTCAATAAAAAATCATAGGTTGAATGGTAATGCTGGAAGCAGGTTTTAATAGCATAGTACCTAATTGGAGAATTTTCATTCTCACGTTCTCTTATGCATCACACTTACAAAAAAAAGGATAGATAGAATTTAACTTAGATGAATTAGAACTTTCATTAGAAATGAAGGAACACTATGGCACGATTAAGTTATCAAATACTAAACAAGAGACAATATGTTGATTATAAATGATGAATATTAATGGCATATAAGGTTTACTTTGAAAAATTAGTCACTGATGGCTATGGACGGAAATATATTTACGGACCATTACGATCTTGGTTGGCAGTAATAAAATCAAGAGAGAAATGCGATTGATCTTTTGACGTGACTGGAAAGACAACGTGCAAGGAATCAAGTTTTGAAAATTAATTCTTCTTTGGTTTCACACCGGGACAGGTCCTGTATTTCTGCCGTTTAAAAGGAAGACGCAGACATCAAGGCGTCAGCGGGAACGTAGGACCTGACCTGGTGTGGAACCCTTTAATAGATCGTCTTCAGGATTTGAAGGGAAAGAAAGAGATCTTTTATGATCAAGTTTTGTACCAGACTAGGTACATCTCAATGAGTAACGAAAAAGGCCAGATATAATAAAAAAAAAAATACAAACCATAAAACCATATTTAAAGGTAATTATAGAGTTTATACTGAAAATTCATAATTCAAAATGGATTTTTAATAATTCAAGAACGGAAAAATCTTCTGCCTCACCAAATGGATAATTTTGTTCCATGTTTAAAGAGGGAGAATTTAACGTGATTCGATTATTACTTTTTCGATCCAACTGGGAAGTTTACGCAAATATAAAAAAATAATTTTCTCCAGCCCCGAGCGTTCATCTTATTCAAAAGCAGTGCAGTGCAAATATTTACCTGGGAAGGGACCTTTAATAAATGTGAAACGCGAATTGGAAAGAGCGTGAGAAATCAGGGCGTTAAAAGGCGAAGAGTTCAGGTGAAGGATGCTCTTTCCCTGGGGTCTCCCAAACGTATGAAACCCTTCAACAATTAATTGTGAAATTCCACAGTGGAAAAATCACTCAATAATTTCTCAATTTTTTATGGAATCCCTCTTCTTAGTATTGTCTAATTGCAATCGAACGAGCAAAAATGACACTTGTTGTTTTGGATAATTCTTTAATTTAATATTTTTTAACTACATACATATAAAATATTTAAATCCAATAAAATGAAAAGCACTGAACTTGTCAAGAGAACAAAATTTCCTAATTCACCATTTGGCAAAGGTGATCGGGTTGGTATGGTGGCAAATGCCATTGCTTCTCATCTCGAGGTCCAGGGTCGAATCCTTGTAATGGCCGAGATATTTCGGGAGAATACCGATCTCTAGCTAAATGCTCTACGTTGAGAGATCTTGAGGAGCACCACGTTATGCGTCGAATGCGGCGTCTAACTCGCTATTTCAGGCGACTTTCGTTCATAGAAGATTATAGTGGTAGCGAAACATGGTGGTCGTTTCGCAGAGGGTCTTTCTCTGGGAGAGCCCATTCCCTACACAATATCCCAGCAAGGGGAAAAGTCGTCACCGCACTCCCAAGGTAACAAGGGTTCCCAAGGTAACAAATCTTCATTGCCAACGTCAAAATGCTCAATCTGTTTTTCAAATCACCTTTATAGCTCTTTATGGCTCTTATATTAGTTTGAGCGAGATTTTCTCCTTGTCATAATAGAGACCATGCTCAAATGTTTTTATTATTTAGTTTAAGCAACTTTAAAAAGCATGAAATAAATATTGTAATATTAATGGCGCACAAACTTTATTTTAAATCGTTGAAATTCTCAGCAAACAAATAAATAAACAAGCATAAGGTTTTAACTTGAATCAGTTTCTTCACGCCGTACACTGAATACGCCTTCACAGACGGTTCATTTTTGCGATTCTGTGTAAATTACTGCGGTGAGCAATTGATTTATTTTAATAATAGTTGAGAAAGCATACACACTACGCACTGTTAAAGTTATGACTAGATTTTTGCGTTAGAAATTCCATCTTCTTATATTTGGTATAAGTCGTGGTTACTGTGGTACTGTGGCATCCATCTTTTATAACGATTCTATTTTGTGAATTTCTAACTAGTGTATATGAATTCATAGAGCCCTGAAGAAGCAAAATAAATTCAGCAAAACGTCGGCTATGGAGTAAATATCATGCATTGTCTAAAAAATGATCTATCGTCTCCTGATAAGATAAATATCATTAAACAAGAAGTAGAGAAAAACTTAACATATATTCAACGTAATAATGTTTGAATTACACTAACTGGAATCTTGAGGCTTTTTCACTGTAAAAAATTACGTTTAGCATGAGTAGGAGATGGAGGATGTGAGATGAGGGGTGAGAAGTGTGTACATATATGAGCTTGTCCACCCACACCACCGGAATTAGGGGTGGACTTCCCCCCCCTACCGGTGTTATACGGGAGGAGGGAGAGGTTACCGCGCCGGCCAGCGACCGACGGCTACGCGTCATTACGGCAATCGAGTCCCCGCCCTAACGCACTTTGCATGCAATTGCTCGGGACGGAGGACGGGAGGGCGATATAGGGAGACGTGGAGTTGCCCCGAAGGGGTGTGAGGTTGGTATGACGGTCGAGGGGTTGATCGTGAGGGGATGGGGGTTGGTGATGCTGGATCGAGGACCACTGGAGTTGGGCTCATTATAGTCTTTCCAATGCTTCCTTTCTATGCATGCAAAATCATTTTTGGTGAATTTTTTTTGGGACGCCCCCTAAATTTATTCCATTTGTTTTTGGCAAAAGATTTTTGTTAGATATTACTATTGTAATAGGATGAATTAATATTTTCAGATGCAACTTTGTGGTACTCCATCATAAAATGAAATTAAATTTGTATAGCCCATGAAACAATTTTATTTAACTTACCGACTCCTGCATTTATATGAAAACCTTGACAATGTCTTCGTAAGTCGAAAACTTGGTCATTAAGTTAAATATTATTTGTTTCGTGGACTATAATAACCTTCTTTCATTCAATTATATTTAAGTTTCAATTTTCGCATTGTACAATAAAGTAATCTACCAGTTAAGGTAGGTTTAAATGGAAAAGAGAAATAATCATCTACATTTTTACATGTGCAAGGTCCTATGATATTTCATGATTCTTACTGTAATGTTTCTTTCATAATCTCAGCGTATATCCTACCCTTCTTCACCCCGTCCAAAATACCTAGTCTATTTTTTCCCTTTCGTTCTCTTCGCTTTCCTCCCCTCTATCACGAGCTTAAGCAACTTTCCCCTCATTACCTCCTCCAACAACCTAGATTGCATCCTGCTAATCTCATCCAGAAGCTTCCTTTCCTCAACAACCATACCAAGAACTTCCTCGTTTGTCTTCCTTTTTGTCCATCGCACCTTCTCCATCCTCCTTCACATCCATATCTCGAACGCTGCGGCCTATTCTCGTCATCTTCTCCCCGAGTCCATGATTATGCTCTATGCAACATTCCATGTAAAATTCTTCACCAGCTACTCCTTCATGTTAAAATATATTATTTTATATTAACAATAGATGAAGAAAGGTAGGACTTATGCTGAGATGAAAAAGGAAATACTAGGGATGGATAGGGTAAGGCACGTGTAAGCGTCTGTTGGATATTCTCTGACTTTCATCATGACCTACCTCTAACCGGTAGATTACTCTATTGAGTGAATTAACAAAAAATAGTACGATACTTATTTTCCATCCGATTCTTGGGTTCATCAGCCAATCACAGGCAAAGCGGGCGGGTCGATTGTTTCGAGAGAATACCGGTGGTGGAGCTGGTATATACCCAAATAATCTTCGGAGGAATTGTGAGAAATGTAATCGATAAAATGTGCTCTTTAAACATATAGAATTGGTTTACAGGAGCTTGTTTAGAATATTTTGTAATCAATATAGTGCATGTGTCAAAACAATTTGGCGAATTTTATATTGCTGCGTAGTTCAGCAAATGCCCGGAACGCTCCACTGTGCACTGAAATTATAATAATGTGAACAAAGGCTCCGAGGCATCGAATTCAATTAAAGTTCAGAATGGGGGTGTATCGCAATGTTGCTTTTTACTTTATCGTGCAGGGGGTCATGGAAAATGCTCATTTGCAAATCACCTCTTAAAGGTTTCAAAAATTGGCAGAGGTATAGGAGTCTAAAATTGAATGGAAGGGAAACCTTCTCATAACGGCCGTGACGTCATTTCATCAATCGCTTCTTCCCGATACATTCTAAGAGATACCTTAAAAAGACTTTTGTGAAGATTAGGGTATATGGGTTAAGTGAGTGACCAAATGATCCTTGTCTCTCATTAAGATCAGATTGTTCAAATGATAAAAATAGTCGCATGAGCAAGTGCTCGTTTCAGTGCTGACAAAAGTGTCGTTCAACAACACTGTGTGACGGTTTGAACTTTATTTTATATACTTAACTAGAAAAAGAACACACGAAGAAGTGGAGCAGAAGCTAGTAACTTGTTGTACATTAAAAAACAAAACTAACTTCTAGTGGAGCTCGAAATTAAAAATAAATGGTCGATAAGACTATCGGTAGGGGAATTTGGGTAAGAATCAAGGGTAGAAAAGTAACATTAGGGTATATGGGTTAAGTGAGTGACCAAATGATCCTTGTCTCTCATTAAGATCAGATTGTTCAAATGATAAAAATAGTCGCATGAGCAAGTGCTCGTTTCAGTGCTGACAAATGTGTCGTTCAACAACAGTCTTTAGGCTGACAAGAAATTGCTACGGAAATTGCTAATTGCTCGTATTACCTTCATTCGGAGACGGTTTGCCCGGTTTCTCTCCTCCGTTCTATCCTTACTTCCACTTGTGTCGTTATTCTTTTTCTCTTGGTTTGAGGCGTCAGATCATGCGGAAAATACTTGAATTCGGTATAAACTTAGTGGTTTCTGGCGTGACTACATGGAAATTCATTTTCAATGATGACAAAGAACACTTGGTATTTTCCACAGAATTCTATTGAAACTAGTAGTGCTTCAATAAAATTCTGTTGAAATACCTGGTGCTCTTTTTCATGATTGAATTCGGTACTCTAACCCATGCATGACCGCCACTTTTTATAACAAATATTCTGTTTAAAGCCACATATATCGGTGAGGATGTAGTGCGTTTTTCGATCTACTAAGTCTTTTTCGAGAAAATTGGTGGGTTTTCAAAGTGCCATTTGGGAAGAAGTCCTAGTAGAGTCTCGCTATGAAGATTATTCCCGTGCGATATGTAAAGAAGTATAATTTTAAATCTGTTGAGCTCAATTTTGAAAGTATAATTATGATTTTTCTTACCTCTTTTGTGTTTGAGTTACACTGTGTAACGGTTTGAACTTTATTTTATATACTTAACTAGAAAAAGAATGCAGGAAGAAGTGGTGCAGCAGCTGGTAACTTGTTGTACATTAAAAAACAAAACTAACTTCTAGTGGAGCTCGAAATTAAAAATAAATGGTCGATAAGACTATCGGTAGGGGAATTTGGGTAAGAATCAAGGGTAGAAAAGTAACATTAGGGTATATGGGTTAAGTGAGTGACCAAATGATCCTTGTCTCTCATTAAGATCAGATTGTTCAAATGATAAAAATAGTCGCATGAGCAAGTGCTTTTTTTACGAGTAAATGTTTTAATTGGATATGCTACGATTAAAATTACCCGCTACACGGGATCAGTTTCTGGATTGGTGGCGGGAGAAAAAGGGGGAAGTAGAAATTTCAACCCCCTTGCTGGGTTTGACCGTGGTGGTGGAGTAACCGAAGGTGATAGATAATGGGTCCGGAGGGACTTGGCGTTCTAAGGGAGGGTTCCATTTATATTAGTGCACTAGGGCAATTCCCTTCGTCGTATGATGATGCGGACTTTCCTTCAAGACTTTCGAGGCATATATTCGCACCATAAACTCATTCGAAATTTTTATCTCATTCATTGCATGGAGGTCGATTATTATCCACGCCGCAGAGCAGTAGTGCAAGGAAAGGACCAAGTGAGTTGGCGACATTGGGGGTGACTCGCATTTTTGAACATTTAAACGATGCCTTAGGGCCCTCTTGTTTCTCACTGTATAGCATGACCCTCAAAGTACTCCAGCTTCATATACTCCGCCATCTCCCACATTTGATTTTTGAAAAGATTTTGCCTAAGTTATAATTTTTATTGCTGCCTACGACAAGTGCTGTAAAAGTCTGCCTCCATTCAAATCATACTAGTTGAGAGGGAGGAAGAAATGAACTAAAGTTTGGAGAAGTTTGTAAGTTGCGTTGTCTCCGAATTAGTCAATGGGTTATTGGTGCTAATTGGATGTCGCCTTCGTTGAAATATCAAATGAGGAAGAAGTCGTCAGTCTGTTTTTAATTTTTGTGTCGTCGTGTGTATGATGAGTTGGTGGCATTTTCCTTACTTTCAGAAATCATGTTCAGACATTGGCCATTTAATCTAGAATATTATAAAATTTGTTTCTAATTTCGTGATTCATTGGAGGCATGGAACTTAAAATACCCCATGGTCACAACAAATGTTAATCGGAAACTCCAAATTGGTACTGATTTACCGCGATGACCACCATGGAACCATTTTTGAGATTTTTTGGAGTTAACTACGGTGCTTTGGTCATGCCTCGCGAATGCCTCAAGGAGAAAGTATCATTCAACGCCCTCAAATAGGACATTAATGTCAAGGAAACATAAGCGCCTTTAATCCTCAGATAATTTAAAAATACGCCTAGGTAATTTAAAATCACCCTCCTAAATTTACCGTTATTATTTACCCTTCCGGAATCAATTTTGTAGCCCTGTTATTCGAAGATTTGAATTTGATCTTCACTGAGTAACTGTAGTTTTGATGTATATTTGCAGAGCAAAGATCACTGCAAAACTCCATACCATAGTAATTTTCACGGGAATGGCACACCTAAGAGAAGAAATTGAGGATTCTGTGCGTGTGAACTATATAAGGGAACTTTCTTCTTTTAATTTCTTGAGTTTTGGTCAATTAAAGGTCTCCATTTTAAATAAAACAAAGTTGGTACATTTCCACACAGTATATTATCAACCACAAAATACAACACCGACCAAGGTTTCGGCACGTAATGCCATTCTCAAGGTTCATTATGCCATTCTCTCATTCTCTTGTTACCTTGAGAATGGCATTACGTGCCGAAACCTTGGGTCGGTGTTGTTTTTTGTGGTTGATAATATACTGTGTGGAAATTTACCAAATTTGTTTGATTTAAAATGGACATAAAGTATTTCCACAATGTTTAGCCTGATACGCTTTTATATGCAATTGAAGGTCATAATTTCACCACTAACGTTTCAGCGAATGACCTTTAAGTGGCCAAAACTCAAGAAATTAGAAGAAGAAGTTATTTATGTGGTAATAAAATATGTTAATTATATAGTAAACTACAGGTAAATCTGCGAACCGGGATACCTTTTCTAAATGTGTGCATATCACTTTACAAAGAAGTTAAGGACTATGTGAACTCCATCCTCACCAATGAAACAATAATTTCGTTGAAGAGGGACTCTTTAATAAGGTTTTCATCATTATGGGAATTTCTTCTGAATCTTCGATTTATTATTTGTAACTAGACGGTGGGCGTTGACTTCGCTGGGGCTAAATTGTACTGGTTTATTTGTAAATTCTTAGAAATCACATTTTCATCAGAAATTCATAGAAATATTATCATAGGTGGTTACCTTTCTTGAGATTGGTTCGTTTCAGGCAACTACTCTGTACTTTCTTTTGTCGCCTTATTTATTCTGGGTTGAATTATAAAATCGTCTCTCATTGCATGTTATCTTGTTTTTCATTTTATGTTTCAATATGCCCATATTTTCTTCTTTTTGCATTTAGTTGGAGACGGTCTTATGCCTCAGAGTTGGCTTTCAAAGTTTGAATTTTTCATTTCGAAGCGGGTTTATTTCACTTATATTCAATTCTTCTCTATTTACTGCTTATTGTAAACCATTAATTACATCTCATGTACTAGAGAATTTTTAATGGCTATTATTTTATAGAACACATTGCTCTTTTTGTAAAAATATATAGAACACATTCAACCACTGCCGGATTCAATTTTTCTTGACACTAAATGAGCACTATCTTGACAGAGGGAACCGGCCATGAGTTAGACGTGTAGTTTGGTATATAATCATCGAAAAGCTCTTAATGCTTGGAATATATGGGCTAAAGCATGATTATCATTTAGTGCCATTTTATTTACAGATATTCTCAATAGAATGCCTCATATTAGGCGAAATGAACTTGGCCTTTTTGAGTGACTTCGATGACTGTTTCCCTTCTGTATAATCTCTTTGGTAGATTTCTGATATCCTGGGTGGCGACTAGGTAAAATCCCTATGTTATATATTTCCTTAGGAATAAGCGGAGGTAGAGAAGCAGTGAGACAAAATAGAATCTCAAGAAAGTAAGCTTAGCATACTCATAGGGACACTATGAAAACTTAATGGAGAGTAGGATCGAATATAAATGCCCACAGTAAATAGTAGATACTCGTGGTTCTACTTGCACGTGTTTATTACCTCGGACACTACTGTCTGTGATCGAGACCTTGATCTTACTCAGGTTTTTATGGTTTATGTACTTTTCACGTTTCAGGTATTAAGTTAGCGTTGATTGTCCTAGCCTTAAGCTTTAGAAAGGCGTAGGCAATTTGAGGAAGCTGATAACGGAGACCTTGTGTAAGAACGTAAAGAAAAATATTGGCGAAGAGTTTAATATGGAGTTTAGCTTTGAATGGTGCAGAAAGGTGGACTCTAAGAAAAAAGGACAAGAATAGGATGCTGGAGTTTGAGGTGTGGGTATTGAGGAGAATGGAGAAAATGAGGTAGACAGAAAAGAAGACGAATGAGGAAGTGCTTGGTATGGTGGGTGAGGAGAGGAAACTTCCGGAGGATATTATGAGAAGGCAGAGTAGGTGGTTGGAACAGGTAATGAGGAGAGAAGAGATGAAGGTCATGATAGAGGGGAGGATGATGGGAAAGCGGGGAAGGCGAAGAAAGAGAAAAGGTTTTATGGATGATGAGATGAAAAAGAAATCGCATAAGGTGATATATTGTATTGGGAATTATATTGGTATCTATTCCAGGAATCTATTTTTTTACTCTCTTCCATTTAAAACTACCTTGACTAATAGTTTTTCCTTAAAATAAGGGTAACAGAGTATACTTCTGACACCGCTCTTCGCTTATTTTCCATTTCGGTACATTCTCCCGGATTTATACTAAATAAGGGAGATAAAGACAAGGTTTAATCACTAATTGTTTCCATGTGGAATTATTTACCTAAGCAGAACCTTGAACCTCTCAATGGATTATTACTTTGTATTCTCCACAAAGTTTTATAACTGATTAAAATATTGAAATGCATTGCCATTTTGAATTGCTATCTGTCTTTGAAAAAATACACTAATGCCGAAACCATGGCCGGAAATAAAAGTTTGTGGAAGCAAAACCTCATTGGTTGACATGAGTTCTACAAAGTGTATAAAACTGATGATAGGCTGGGTAACTTGGTGAAATTTAGACGTGTGGTTAAAGGAAGAACATATTTAATGGACACAAACCGATTTCGATGTCAACATCATCTTTTATAAAGTATGCTGTTACTGACTTCACTTAAGTTATTTACAAATTGTATTCACAATTGAAATAAAATGCTATGTAATTTTCTACACTTTGTTGAAAAGTGCAAATAATTTTATATCAATTATTTATAACTACTAAATTTTGCATTTTAACTCTGATGATGATGTGCTGGCATCGATAAACGGTTGGTGTCTACCAAATGTCGTGTGGAATGTTAACTAGAGTTGTTCCATTAACCACGAAGGAAAGTCGAAAATTTTCATTTCAGAACCATATTTTAGCACTCAAACAGTTGAATTCTACAAGGTTAAAGTTTTAAGATTAAGTTGCTTTTGAACCACTCTCATTGAACGCCAGAATTGTCGCGGAACTCACTTCCTCTTGTACCAATAGCTTCATTCCTTCACTTAATTCGGTCGCGCAAACGAAGTGAGAACTCCCGACACGCTTTAGCCGCGATTAACGATTCGTGTGGATGTGGCGACATCTCCTGCTGTCATTACCATGATCGCAACACTCCTCCCATTGTTGTTTTTACGAGATCATTTTACGGTTTGGGCGCGGGGGCGGAGGGGAGGTAGCGCCCTACGGTGGGGCGAAAATGTGACACCGGCCATCCACTTCCACACCCTTGGTCATACCGTTTTAAGTGCCTTAAGTCCCCTACAGTCCGAGTTGGAACGTGAGGAGTTAATACCGGAAGAATAGAGTCTTTTTTTCTGTTACCATCCCTAAGGGGTCGCTGGTGTGCTGCGTGGGTAGGTTCACTGTACATAGAGGGAGGGGTTTGGTTTTAAAATGGGGAGAGAAACAAGTTCCCCCGAGGGTAAAAGTGATGAGAGAGGGCTTTACGAGGGATCGTAGCGGGGGGAGACAAAGTGGCGTAGGGGTGTGTTGGAATAAGGCAGTTTATAGTATATTGGGGGTTGAATTAAGGGGTGCAACTATGGGAAGGATGGAATTCAACCTTCTGGGGAATGGGGGATAATATTCTGGCTGCGGGTACGTCAGTATCATGGTGTACCGCATGTTACCATGCTAGGAATCCCAAACTCGTTTCATGCAAACCATTAATTCGTTGACTAGATCATCAAAGAAAAGAATTGGTAAAATGAAAACTCTGAGAATAAGAAGAGATAAACTTATTGGACACATTTTGCGATACAACAGCCCATTGAAAAAAAAATGGATGGAGAAATGAATGGGAAGCATTAGAGAGTAACACCAAGAATGGAATACATCAGGCACATTATGAAAGGTGTCAAAGTGATTGATTATGTAGGAATTAAGCGGTTGGTGGACGGGAGAGTATGTTGGATGGCTGCAGCAAACCTGTCTTCAGATTGATCTATGACCCAAATGCGAAAAGATTGGTGGAATTTCTTTTTGAAAATTGTGATTTTGTGGAGGCATTGTGAAATTTTTTTGTTGTGGTTGTTTTTTTCTGCATTTTAATGGTTTTAGGCTGTATTTTTGTTCTACGCAATTGCAATTCTTTGGATTTCTAACATTAATTTGCTGATGCAGAAATTTCCGTCATCAACGGTAAGATTTAATTATCATGGAATCGATATAAACATAAGTTGAGATTGGGAATTCCGAGAAACTAAGCCATATTGCTGCACGAAAATGCATTCGGAGACGTGAATGGCAGGAGCACTAAGTAATAAGTCGAAAATTATAGATGAATAAGAAGTTTTCTCTAATGTTTGGGACAGTGCAGAAGTTTTTCAATCCAATATGACGCTTAAATGCAATTATACGTTCGATGAGAAGAGAGCCATGGAATAAGGAAGAGAGTATTCAAACGGGCTGGAGAAAATATATGGTGTGAGTTGCAGCTGAGATGGAGAGAGATTGGAACAGTATTTAGTAGAAAAAAGAGTGCCTTAAGGCGCAAGCGGCAGACTTAAAACTAGTCCATCAAAGCTTATGTTTAATCGGCATTAATAAAATATATAAATCACAGTAAATAAAAATTAGATCTAGGATAAACCGAGTTCTTCGTAAAATGCTGCCATTCTCATTTCATTACTTAATATCGTATCTTAGTTATAACTAATCCTTAAATAGAAAAGTATGAAACGTGAAAAATAAAAATACCTCATCCTTTGATTTCTGTAACCTTCCACGATTCTAGGTGGTTTTAAAATAGCCCGGGAAGGTTTTTTCCCCATATATAATGCCATGTTTGTATTTTATTAAAAATCTAATTAATAAGTAATGAAATTGAGGAGACAAAAACAAGATCAATTATGAAATGGAGTGAAATAGAACACGAGTATAATATTTCCTTGGATATGCTGCGCATGGGCTACAATCAAATGACGAAATAAAGAGTGTAGAATGAGATGAAGGTGATGCGATACCTCTTCAGAAGTAAAATAAAATGGTTTGTCAGAATTTTGCGAATAAATTACACGGAAATTGTATGGATATGAAATCAGCTCTATTCCGTTGAGTGTTTTATAAATCTAAGGTAAAGGTGTAATCATTAGCCGGTAGAGTTTCGTAAAATCATCAGTTTGACAACGCACTTTTAAAATCGGAAATATTTTACCGCGAGCAGCTAACCTCATTCAAGTATTCTACCAGCTGATTGGTAGGTTCTTGGACAGTCCCCATTTTGTATCCCAACCTAATAGAAATTGTCTCGCATTCCCTCCTAAGGATGGCCCGTTATTAGATCCCTCTTCAATTCTTCATATCTTCTACCTCCTATTATTACGTCCAGAATTCCTATCCTCTTCCTTCCTCTCCCACGCTTCCCCAGTGTTCTCCCCTCTATCACTCTCTTCAACATGCCCTCTCCTCTCAAAACCTCCTCCATCCATCTCTTCTGCCTTCTCCGAACCTCTGCCACAAGCTTCCTCTCCTCTCCGACCATATCCAATACCTCCTCGTTCGTCTTTCTCGCCATCCAGCTAACCTTCTCCATCCTTCTCCAAACCCACATCTCAAACGCCTCAAGCCTACGCACATCCTCCCTTCGCAATGACCAAGTTTCCGACCCATATAGCGCCACGCTCCATGTTAAAGTTTTCACCAGCCTCTTCTTTACGTCTCTTCTCAGACCCCCCCTCATCAATTCCCTTCTCTTCGAAAATGCTTCTTTAGCTAGCGAAATTCTGCATCTGATGTCCTTACCACTAAACCCATTCGCCTCCAAAATACTACCCAGATACGTAAACTGCTCGACCTGCTCTATCTTCTGCCCTCCCACCCTTATATTCAGCCCCGCCTTCTTACTTCTAGAAAATCTCATTACTTTCGTTTTCTTGTGATTGATCTTCATCCCATACTTTTCGCACTGCACCTCTAATGCATTCACCATTGACTGTAACCCCTTGGCCGACTGACTAACTAATGCTTGATCATCTGCAAATCTCACTGATTTTATCAGCTCCCCTCCTACCTTTATTCCTACCTCCTCCTCCCCCCAAGCCTCCCTTACCATTTCTTCTGAATACACATTAAAAAGCAACGGCGATAGTGGGCACCCTTGCCTCACTCCCCGTCCTATACCATCCCGATTCTCCATTGGCTACCCTAACCTGCGCAGTCTAATTCATATACAAATTTCGAATCAGACGCCTGTCCCTCCAATCGACCCCTAATTTCTTCAACACTCCCATTAATTTCGTCCATTCCACCCGATCAAATGCCTTCTCGAAATCTACGAAGCATGCAAAAACATCCTGTCCATACTCTAGGTTTCTTTCTACTAGCGTCCTCATCACCGCTATAGCGTCTCGCGTTCCCGTCCCTCTCCTAAACCCGAACTGGTCGTCACCTAGGTATTCATTTGCCTTCTTCTCTAGCCTTCTGTTTAGAATCCTCAGAACTACTTTGGCCGCGTGGGATATTAAGCTTATTGTCCTATAGTCTTCGCAAGTTTTTGTCTTACTCTTCTTCGGTATAGGAATTAGTACAGTCTTCGCGAAGTCTTCCGGCCACACTACATCCTCATAAATCTTACGAATTAGCGCAAAAAGTTTTCCTCTTCCGTTCTTCCCCATGCTCTTTAAAAACTCTGCAGGTATGTCATCTATTCCCACCGCCTTATTCCTTTTCATGTCTCGTAGAGCTCTTTCGATTTCGCTCTCTAGGATACTTGGTCCGATGCCATATCTGTCGATATCGTCTTCCCTTTCTATATCTAACCTATTGGGCCTTATTTCTTTACCATACAGCTCTTCAACATACTCCTTCCACCTCTTCTGGATCTCTCTCGGTTCAACGATTACCTTTCCCGTCTTGTCTGTTATCGTTGTAATTCCCCTTCCCTTATTACCACCCGTCAGTTCCTTTACTTTCCGATATAATGCATCTGCTCTTCCCTCTTTTTGGTATTTCTCTAACGCGTCGATCTGTTCTCTCCACCACGCCTCTCTTGCTTTCTTTGTTTCTCTTCTAAGCCTGTTATTAAATTCTCGGTATTTTCTCTTACCTAGCTCTGAGTTTACACTCTTCCATTTCCTTCTCTCCTCCATCTCCCTGATCATCTCCTTCGTGATCCACGGTTTTCTAATTTTAGTTGCACTCACTACGCCTACCGTTGCTTTCGCCGCTTCTATAATTCCATTTTTCAAACTTCCCCATTCATCTTCCACTGATCTAACTCCATGATCCTCACCCATTATCTCATCCACCTTCTCCCGATACTTCTTCTTCATTGCCCCAGTTAATGCCTCCATATTCCACTTACGTACCCTCCTTCCCATTCTTATCTTTTTCAGTTTTACCCGACATTTCATGACTAATAAGTTGTGGTCTGTGTCTGCATCAGCTCCTGGATAAGTATGCGATTTTTTAGCACTATTCCTGTATCTGTGACGTACCATTATATAATCTATCTGGAACCTGTCTGTGTCTCCCGGCTTCTTCCAAGTGTACCTACGTCGAGGATGATGTCTGAACCATGTATTCGTAATTACTAGGTTATTTCTGCGGCAAAACTCCACAGCTTTCTCGCCCCGGTCATTTCTTCTTCCTAGCCCGTAATCGCCCACCTCCCGCCCATCTCTTCCTTCACCCACCACCGCGTTCCAATCCCCCATTACTACCAGGTGCTTACTTCCTGGTATCCTACCAATTATTTCCTCTAGCTGATCGTACACCCCATCTACCTCCTCCTCTTTATGATTAGAGGTAGGCATATAAACCTGGATTATAACTAAATTCGTTGGTTCTGCTTTTAGTTCCACGACTATTATTCTATCACTCACCTGTTCTGCATACACTACTTTTCTACCAAGTTTCCTATTCATTACGAATGCAACCCCGCGCTGACTTTCATTCCCTCCACTATAAATTACTCTATAGTCGCCGCTCCAGTAATCCCCGTCATCCTTCCATCTAACTTCACCCAGACCCATGATGTCTACACCCACCCTCTCCATTTCTTGCTTTATATTCTCTAGTTTCCCTGCCCTCAGCATAGTCCTAACATTCCACGTGCCTATTCTAATAGTTTCGTTCCTCTTCTTTATCTTCTTTTCCTCTGCTGCTGCGTCGTCTGAGCAAGGATTTCGTGTGATGACGACCGCAGGGGCCTTGCTCCCACCGCTGCCGGGCACGACACCCGGCCCTCTTGGCCGAGTCCCGTAGTTGCCAGGATTCATTATCAATTGAGAACTGTCCATAATTTCAAGGTTTTTGTTTTAATTGAGGTAGTCAATAGTGTTTGGCCTTACTCAATAGTGTTTTTTACGTGACACCATCACTTCAGAGGCCGCCCCACTGGGGTCAGACGCCTTTTGCAGCCGCCTCACTGAGGTACAGACGCTGCGCGGACTACCATTCGTCTGTCTCCTAACCTTCGACCAATCTGGCATGGGTGACCCTACCAGGAGCAATGCTCCCGCCAGTGCAGCTCTAGGGGTCATCGGAGCACGCAAGCCCTTCAACCACGACAAGGTTGTAGTCCAAGAGAAGGGGCAGCTAACCTAAGTTACGAATTTAATATTTTTCAAATTTGAGGATCCCGGGACTACCTTTACGGAGACACCCGCAAGTGCACATAAGTGTCAAAATTACACAGAGGAAAAAAATCATTCGCCTTGACCGGGACTCGAACCAGCCCTAAAAAAATCTACAAGGAAGAAAAACGGTAGCTTAACTGGCTGAAGCGCTCGGCGCGATATCAAGGGATTTGGCTTCGAGTCCCAGTCAAGGCGAATATTTTTTATGTGTAATTTCGCACTTACGTATGTCAAATTGTCACCCAACAGGAAAAGTACTTCAAATACTTACATCAGCTCTAATGTGAGAATATAGAGGAAGAAGTTAGATATAAAGTAATTAAGGCAAATAAAAAATCGGGCTTCTTAAATGATAAAATCAATGGTCTGCGAGTTCACTTCGTGGTATGAATACATCTTGGGAAAAAAGAAAACTTGGTTGTAACACTTGAGAATGACCTGAAAAGGTCGAAACCGGTCGTGTTCATAATAAATTTGTGTGGAATATAACCAAGTTTTCTTTTTGCCCAAGGTTCTTAAATGATGCCCAGTGAAAGAATAAGTATAGAGGATAGGAGACTAAGGCAAGAATATACATAGCAACAGTCAGACCAATACTGGCCTATAAAGCAGAGACAAGACTGGAGGCAAATAAGACTAGAACACTTCTAAAGATCGCAGAAATGAAAATTCCTAGAAAATTTTCAGGGAAAACCTTTTCGGATAAAATGAGAAGTGGAAACATCATTAAGGACCACCAGGTACACAATATCAACAAATGAGTTAAGGGGCGGTAGTATGAATGGAGTGGTCATAGAGATACAATGGGAGACGGAAGAATAGTTAAGATGGTAGCCTACATAGTTAAGGTTAAGTGAATAGTTAAGGTCAGCCACAAATGAGCTTTCGGGTGGAAGAAAAGGTGCGGGAAGGCCAAGGAAAAGATGGTGGAGCATTTTAGAGATGAAATAATCTGAGCATGTACTGAAGGAAACAGGCGCAAGCCCAGGAATAAAGTGGGAAGAAGAATATTAAATGGGAATCTACCACCTGGTCGCATATGCAGGAATGTACCCGAAGTATTCCACCTTGACCAGCCCTCCTCCAGCATCACCGACGCCCCTTTGCCAAATACCTCAAGGCTCCCCACTCTCTTCTATCTCCCGCCCCCACCCCGTCCTCTCCGCAGAATCCGTACCGCAACCCCCCCTTCCGTGGACCAATTCCCCAGACACCCTATTATCTACTCCCCCTCACCTCTCGCAAGCTTTCTAAAACCACCAAGTTCTCCCCCATTTATACCCTTGTCCCTCTCTCCCCGTCCCCCGAAAACCTTCGGTTCTCCTCCCTATAAGCTTCCGTGCTCTTTCCTCTCCGACCACCCAATTCAATTTTCCCTCCCCTCCTATCTCCACGCACAGAGCGCCACGCTTAAATATCCGATCCCTTCTTCTTGATTGTCCTCTTCCCCTCCCTTCTCCTTCCTTACCCCTCCCCCCGCCTCATCCCCCACCGCCAATCCGAAAAGACAATTGCTTTCCTCTTCCCCTTTCTTCCCTCCGCGTTAAAACCCACAAACTCTCTTCTTCTCTCCCTCGAGCCATGACAAAACCCCAGCTCCTCTTTTTTTTATCACGCCTCATTTTTTTATCCTAGGGCTTAAATCGAAATTCTCTCCCTTCCCCCGCCCTTCCGACTGATTTACCGGAGAGGATACCCTCATTTAAAGCCTCAAATTGGATTTGCATACATCCTCTCTCTCGACACGAGTGTGTTTTGAAAAGAAGTCGGTAGTTCGGTTGGCATCGGTGGGAAGGAGGGTGAGTGTAATCCGTGCCTACGGGTCATCGTCGTTTTCCCGCCTCGTCGTCCCACACCAACGCCATATCATCCTCGTCACCACTTTCGCGCCAATTTTCCCGCCAGCCAATCCCCTTCGTTCCCTAAACCGAAACGATTTACGCGGGCGGCGCGTCGGACCGTCAGGGAAACGGGTAGCAGTTTGCGAACCTGTCAAGGAAGGCAATATGAGGAGTAGGCATCGATGTGCATAAGCAGGGTTACCATACTATGATGTCCCAAAACGGGACATATCTAGTTATGAAAATACTAAAACCGGGACTTTTATTTTTTTTAAGTTAAGCTAATTATGAACATTTATTTAATTATTTGATTGCGATTACAAAATCACCTACTATTCCCATTATCACTTGCAGCTTCAAAAACTCTGGAGCTCCGAGTTCGAATCTCGTTAATAGTAAGGTGGCTGAACCCTTCTTGGCCCACGCCGAGTAATTCCTCCGGGCCCATGGGCGCCCAAATAATGTTTTCCAGGGGGGAGGGCCAGAGGGCCCAAACAATGTTTCTGAGGTTTAAGAAGAGAGGGTCCGAGGAGCCCTCTCCCGGAAAGATTAGTAAATTTGAGGTCTCAGAAGTACATTTTTGGAACATCTTAGGTGAATGACAATTTTCTAAAATTGTAACTAAAATATTAATTTAATCCTGCAAAAACAATAAATAATTAAAATTTTCCCTTCCCTTTTATATTTTTCCCGGGGGCCCATGTTACCGGGCCTCCCCTTCCTGAACCCAAATTGGTCATCGCCTAAATAGCAGTTTGCTCTGCTGTCCAATCTTCTATTTAGTATTCTAAGCAAGACTTTTGCAGCGTGCGAAATTAAACTGATTGTTCTGTACTCCTCGAATTCTGACGCTTTCTTCTTTTTCGGGAAAGGTATTAATACTGTTAATAAATAATTCTCGGGTTTCCAGCCGAGTAAGGTTTTGGTTTGCTAACGTTTCAATGGAATACTCCTCCATCGTCTTCAGAGCAATAAAGCTTGCAGGGCCTTTCGCGTGCGCTTATATAGCCGTCTCATCCGGGGGGCATTGTTGTCTCCTGTTTTCCGTTATTTTTTGAATTAACGGTTTCCATTCTCTGCTAAGGATGTACCCAGAGTCTCGATTTAATGTTTTTTCTTCCAGCCTGATTTCAATATTAATACTGTTTTCACAAAATCCTCTGGCCATACTCCTTCCTCGTAGATCCTGCGAATAAGTTCGAAAAACGATTTTCTCCCCTTACTACCTAGATTCTTCAGTAGCTCCGAAGGTAGGTTATCGGATAACACGGCTTTTCTACCCTTCATCTCTCTTAATGCCCTCTCTAATTCGCTGTCAAGTAACTCTGGTCCGAGGTTATTCTTATCTATTGTTCCTTCATCCTCTAGATCTAGGCTAAAGGGTCTATTCTTGCTGTCATATAGCTCCTTTACGTATTCTCTCCACCTTTCCTGAATATCTTCCTGTTCCATTAATATCTTCCCTGTTTTGTCCTTAACCTTTGGTATCGTTTGACCTCTCTTGCCACACGATAACATATTCACCTTGGCGTACAAAGCACCCACTTCCCCCTCCTCCTGCATCTTTTCCATTTTCTCGCATTGTCTCTTCCACCATCTAACTTCACACTCCATCATCACCAAGCTATGATCTAGGTCCTCATCCGCCCCTGGTTAGCGACGCGAGTTTTTTACACTGTTCCTAAATCTCTGCCTTACCATTATATAATCAATTTGGTATCTCCCAGTATCACCCGGCATTTTCCATGTGTACCTACGCCTGGGGTGATGTTTTAACCAAGTGTTTGTCACTACTAATTTATTTCTTCTACAAAATTCAACTGCCTTTTTACCGCGATCATTTCTTCTTCCTAGCCCAAACCCTCCTACTTCTAATCCGTCCCTCCCTTCCCCCACCACTGCATTTCAGTCACTCATCACTATCAGGTTTTTCTTTCCCGGCACTTCTCTAATTATTTCTTCTACTTGTTCGTACACCTCTTCCCCCTCTTCCTCCCTATGGTTGCTCGTAGGCATGTATACCTGGACCAGTACGAACTTCGTCGGGCGTGCTTTTATTTCTACCACTAGTATCCTATCGCTCACCTGTTCAATGTTTACCACCCTCAGTCCCAATTTTGTGTTCAGTACCATGCCTACCCCACGTTGACTCTCATCTCCCCCACTGTAGATTACTCTGTAGCTATCACTCCAATAGTCCCCGCTATCCTTCCATCTCACCTCGCACAATCTCAAGGCATCTATTTTTTCTTTTTTCCATTTCCTGCTTAATATTTTCAAGCTTCCCGGGCCTCATCATGGTCCTTGCTTTGGTGGTTTAAGCTACGAATTGGGTTTTGTGCAGTGGTTTCATTTTTAGCTTTTTAAAACTACTTCCGCTCAAGATAAGAGGGTTGGGAATTTTTTATCAAATGGCTAAAAGAATGAGGTTTATAATTCTTTCAATCAATTATCTTTTCCTATTCGTATTTGTCTGAAAACAGCGTTTTAAGCTGCAAAAACGCACATTTTTCTCCGAAATCAATAATAGCATATTTCCTTGCCAACCAGATTTTGGTCTTAAACGCATTAAAAATTGATTTTGCTTAGTTAAGCTGATTAGGAAATCTTAGCATTGGGTTTCATACAGTGGTTTATTTTTTCTATCAACAACAACATATTTCCTTGACAACCAGCTGTGGTCTTTAACACATTGTAAATTCATTTTGCTCAGTTAACCTGATTAGGAATTCAAAGCATTGGGTTTAGGCATTGGTTAAAGTTTTTTACTTTTAAAATATACTTTCACTCAAGATAGAGAGCTAAAAATTATTTTATCGGATACCCGAAAGAATGAAATTATTCATTTTCTTCAATCGATTCTCCTCTTATATGATAATTTATGAAGGAAGTGTTATCCCGAGCTTCGCAGGGGTAATTCAGCTATACATACATAAAAATTCTATGGTGTCTGTATGTCCGTCTGTCTGTCACTCCATCACTCAAAAACTACTGGACCGATTGAGCTGAAATTTGTCATGTAGATAGAAAATATAGGTATCTGGCTGTAACATAGGCTATATTGAAAAGCCCTCGGGGCCCCCAAAGCCCCACCCTGATGGTTCATGCTAAGCTTTGGGTTTGGTGCAGTGGTTTCATTTTTTACTTTTTAAAAGACTTTCACATAAGATAGTGAGCCGGGATTTTTTTATCGGATGGCTGAATAAATAAAGTTTCTTTCTAATGATTTTTTAGGGTTCATATTTGTCTGAAATTTATTTTTTTAGCTGTAAATCTCATGTTTTTATCTAAAATCAGCAATAGCTAATTTCATTGACATACAGAGATTTGATTTCAAAGGATATTCATACCTCTAGCATTTAAATATCATGTTTTCCTGCAGGCCCATCATAACACGTAGAAAGGAAATCTGTGTAAGACGGACCCAGAGTCCCAAGGGCCCCATGAAGATTGCTTCGGGGGGTAATCGATAGTTCAATGCACATTTACAACAAGTTTACTCTTCAAAGTCTATTCTCAAAGTAGCTCTCATAGGGGCACTGCATGTATATGAGAGAACACTTACGTAGTAAACGATACACATAAAGGAATTATACAGGCTACGCAAGCAATTAAACGTGCAAGAATATTTATGTGCAGCGAATAGTAATGGTAATAATGCCTCTCTTACTATAACGAACACAGCTTTGTTTATTATCGTTTAATACTCAGATGTATTACTCGTAGTGGAACCGCCTGCCTCTCATTAAGATTGTGAACTGTTTTTAGACCTATTCCCACATCATAAACGTTACAAAATATCTATATATGTTTAAAAGTGTTGTATTGCAGTTAACTTACATTCACTCAATCATCGAGTTGCCTATTAAAGAGTCTCACTCGCCGCTGTGTTTCCTCTCCTTGGACTTAAAACTATATCCATAAACATGCCTAATAGAATAAAGGGTAACCTTTCGAAAAAATCTTCTGAAGCATGAGGAATGTCTTCTTGGCGAGTAGCTGAGTCCTTGCATGAAAAACGACAAAGGTTAGACTTGGATGCTCAAAGACATGACCACCAGCGATTGCATGAGTATCTCACCGTAGTTATCCTCGGGTTACGCCAAGAACCGCACAAATTTCATCCCAACCCAACCTACGGTCGGGTAACCAACTATAAATTTGGTTAAAATATAGATCCATCTGTTTCGCAACAATCTCTGTTTTAATATGGCGGAAACTATAATGACGTCACTACATGCTTCTCACCCGAAAGAAGAGGGGAAATTCTGCACAATGAACGACATCCGCGCATGAAAATCGGCAAGTGCACTAAGAATCACCATAGATTTTTTATTTAGCAATCGTAACCAATGATAATGGCTACTCTTTACACCGAAGGCGCAGTCGGGTGACGGTGGATTGATTGGTCAAATAAACATGGCTTCCGCTACAAATTCTCCTTTTTACGTTGTCAACCGCTGGATTGTACCCTACTATCCAATCCTGATTAAGATACTAAACGCACATATCAAAGTTTAATAGCGCTACTCAATTAAGTCATTGAATGCATATATATGTATGTATACAAGGGAAGCGATGAAGCCGTCAACCACTCAGAAGACGGCTCAAGAGAACCGGAGGGACGAGGTGACCATCTATCAACCTGGGTGCTATTTAAGTAGTAATGAGTCTGCGTGGCCCATTTTTGGGTTTCCCGTCATGAAAGAGGACCAACGGTAACTCATCTCTCCGTGCACCTGGAAAATGGTCAGCGTGTCTACTACAATGAACACAACGTACAAGATAGGTTACAAACTCCTTAAATGACCACGCTGACACTATTCTTCAGGATTTGTGGTTTTCTTATAAAATAAGTTCAATGTTTTTCACACGCGTTGAATTTCAACGGGTACCTTCCGCTTTCCACTACGTATTGATTTAATTATAAACCATCATCTATGTATTATCAGCATACCATTATTCGGTTTTCGATTTTTTATCTTTTTGATATAAATTTAAAAGCGATTTTATTATATTTTTTCTACTCGAAATCATTTCCCTTTTGTATAAACAGCACAATTACTTTATTTTCAAGTTTTTTCTCTCCCATTGAGAATCAACGGGTATTTTCGCTAGTTTTGATATAAGTAACGATATTGCCTATAATTCAGTTTTTAAACTAAAAAAACCTACAGCGAAATCTGAAAAGTGAAGAGTGTCTGCATTTTGCTGAAAGTTTGTCAAATCCTATGGAGACAAAGCCTACCATTTATTCGGTAGAGTGTCTGTGACGATGATGGTGTACATTGGGTTTTGAACAAGTCTCCTCGTGTTCACTCTCATTCTTCTGGTCGTCATAATTTTGTGTAGAATAGGCATCCAAGACTAAATAACGGCTTGGTCGGTTTACCGATACGAAAACTACGAATGAGAAGGAAGTTAAATGAGCAAAGGGATTAAAAGGGACACAAATAACCATTTATGCACCAAATATTTTCATGCTGATCAAGATTTTTTCCAACATATCATTAAATGTTGGAGATAACAGAAACACTACAAAACTGTTTGAATTTCTTTTTAAGATTAATTTATGCTTTTTAATTGGACCCAATTAGTCCCATTGCGCATTGATAAATGAGCTGAGATGACTTCATAGGTATGTGATGCATCCGGTATTCCTGATATTGAAAGGAACAAGAAAAAATAAATAGTTTTATTAAGGCAACACTTGAGCAACGCGGTCCGGGTAATTATCCGCAAGACTGCCTATGGAGCCTTTGTTATTATTATTAATAAGGCAATTAACCCGTTAAGTAAGGTTTAAAAGGTTTAAGGTTTATGTTTAGGCTCCTCTTGATTTTTACAGGCAAAAGCCATTACCCTCTCACACGATTTATTTCTTTATCCCAGCATGTGTACTAGACTGCATCATCAGATACTGTAAGTCTATTCTCATTCTTCCTCTTCCACGCTTACGAAACATCCTTTCCTCTCTCTGGGCCATCAGCATCCCTTCGCTCCTCATTACCTCTTCCAACCATTTACCTACTCTGCCTTCATCTAATCTGCTCTAGAAAGTTCATCCCCTAACCCACTATACCGAATACTTTCTCGTTTGTCCTACTTTTTATCCTCTCTTCCTCCTCCACGCCCACATCTCAAAGGCCTGCAGCCTATTCTCGTGTTCATTTCTCAAAGTCCACGTTTCTTCCCTATACAACGCTACACTCCATACCAAACTCTTCACTAGCCTTATTCTTTATATCCTTACCCGAAGTCCCAGGCATCAATTCTCTCCTGTTGCTGAACGGTTCTTTTGCTTGCTCCTGATGTCTTTGCTGCCATGCCCGTTTTCGTCATTCCCAAGTAATTTAATTACTCTCCTTGCTCCAGTTTGCGCCTTCCTACTCATATGACCAGCCTAGCTTTATTTGTACAACTTGATAATTTGATAGATCGTCGGGATTATTACCTGCTATACAAGAAAGAAGAAACTTCAAATAGTATTAATCCACTCTTTTATGCAACATACCGACCCAGGTTTCAATGGGTAACCGTCATTTTCAAGGTGTCGAACGCCAGCAAAGCGCCCTATATATATATGCCTCTTGTAAGGGAGGGCGAGGGGAGGGAAAATTAGGAGTAGGGACGGAGGAGGGGGGGTTTAAGCATTGGGCGGGGTGGGCAGGATAGGGAAGTGGAGGAATTTAAGTAAGGAATAATTAAAAGAATAAAGGTAAGTAAGGAAAATAATAAAAGAAAGGGTAATTTTGAGAAAGGGTGGGGGTGAAGGTTGAAGGTGACGCAAACAAACAAACCAGATACCGATCAGTCCAACAGAACAATACTTACTTACTTACTTCCTCGGCTCTACAGCCCGGTATGGGCTTTGGCCTCCCTCAAGACGCCTGTCCATTCTCTTCTGTTCTGCACTTTCTCCCACCATCTGACGATCCTCATAGCCTTTATGTCTTCTTACAAATCCTGCATCCATCTTTTCCTTGGTCTTCCTCTTTTTCTCTTTCCATCCATATTTCCATGCAGAAGCTTCTTAGGCATCCTTTCTTCACTCATTCTTTCTACATGATCTAGCCAAGCTAACCGTTGGGTCTTCACAAATCTCACTATGTCTTCGCCTCTGATAATATTTTCTATTTCCCTGTTTGTTCTTATCCTCCATGTTATCCCATCTGTCACAGGGCCATAAGTATATCCTTCGCAAAACCTTCCGTTCAAATATCCGCTGAGCTTGCTCATTTCCAGCAGAGATGGTTCATGTTTCTGCTCCGTATGTCACGACCGGTCTGATAAGTCTCTGATACATCTTGACTTTCATCTCCTTAGATAGCAGAGTTGACTTCAGGAGCTTAATATTAGCAAAGTAAGTCCTATTTCCAGCCATTATTCTCTTGTTGATCTCTTCTGTCAGTTCTTACAGTTTAAATTAGTACCGAGGTAACTGAAATATTTTACATTTTCAAAGTTGTACTGCCCAAATGTAATATTTTGAGTCCATCTTCTGTCTTCCGTGCCCGACGTTTTCGTGTATTTAGTTTTTCTCTCATTGATTCTAAGCCCTATATTCTTACTCTTCTGTTCTATAATTTTGAATATTTCTTTCAGAGAATCCATACTCCGTGCCACTATAACTATGTCGTCGGCATAGGCATAGGCCTGAGAAGATTTATGCACAATTGTTCCCTCTAACCTCAGTTCTTTCATGGCTTCATGTAGACACAAATTAAATAGTACTGCAGATAGAGAATCTCCTTGTCTTACTCCAGTTGTTATCTCAAAGGATTCACTAGTCTTGCCCCCGATATAAGCCTTAGCTTGAGATCCTTCGATAGTCATATTTACCAACTTGATTAGTTTTTTTGGTATTCCAAATCCCTCCAATGCATTGAGCATTTTTCTTCTATTGACACTGTCAAAAGCTTGCTGGAAATCAATGAAAAGCATATGTAGGTCAATGTTGTACTCATAACATTTCTCCATGCATTGTCTCATTACAAAGATTTGGTCGGTTGTTCCTCTTTCCGGCCTGAAGCCACATTGGTATTCACCAAGGATTTCTTCAGCATACGTGTTAAGTCTCCTCTGCAGCATACAAGAAAACAGAACAATACTCAACCAATAAAAACGGTAAATGGCCATGAAAGAGATGAGGGGTTTAGAGGGGTTACTCGTGTGTGAGTGACCTTCTTAGAGGAAAGGCGACGGACAGCAAAGGAGAAGGGGGGTGAAGGTAACACAAGCCACTCAAACCAGATACCGATCAATCCAACATAACAATACTCAAACAGTAAACAATGGCAATGAATGGGGTGAGGGTTGGGATGGGTAACTTAAATAAGAGCTAACCTCTTGGAGGAAAGGTAACCGACAGCAAAGGAGGCTTTTACAAAGAGGGGAGAACTGAGGAAAAAGACACAGCTAAAGAAAAGAGTAGTTTTGACTCAGATATGGAGCTTGATGGTCGTTGCTCTGAATTGTGGACTGTTTACAAAGCAGATGAGATTATACTGGAAGTTTACAGATATGGGTTTGGATGAGGATGAAAATAATTAGTTGGACCGAAAATATCAATCGAGGAGTATTGGTTTGGATGAAGTTAAGGTTTGATGGTGGAGGTGATGATGGTCAACGTGATGATGGTCAACGTGATGTGTTAGCCCGCAGTGGAATCTAAATCAGGAAACGCGGGGGAGGAGAAGTGGAAAATACTTTAAACTTTTGGACATTTGGTAGTATGGCTTGATTGAAAACATTACGTGATACCTCACGTAAAACATAAACGAACACGTAATCAATGGAGTACCAACTCATAAAATAGTAATCTGGGTTGATGGTCGAGGATTTTCTCGTTCATTTCTACGATTTGAGAATTCTAATCGCTACACGGGTTGGAGAAGGAATTATTCTTGCTGTGGAATATATTTGAGGAATCTCATCTACTGCTTGAAGATCTCTGTATATTTTCCAGATCGCACGTGAACATATCCTCTTCCGTATGTACGTGTAAAACTTTCCTCGATTAAGCTTTCAGCACCGTGCGAAATGTGCCATTAGAGTGATCGATTCAGTCAATACCCTGGTGAGAGCTTGAAACCTTCTACATCGACAGCCGGTTGAGGTAGTTTACATCCATTCATCGGTGCAGGCAATCAGTGTGCTTGTGACGAGCTCGTTACCGCTTCCATTTAGGATCAGAAGTTGGGAGGCATGCATGTATGGGCTAGAACTTTAATGCGCTGGCGAGGAGAATGATGGGAAGCCCTGTTGTATCCGATGAGAAGTTTAATTGGGGAGTTTTGGAAGGGGGAGGTGGGGAACAGAGGGGAGGGGTCGTGTGAGGGATTGGGGAAGGCAGAAGGAATATTGGAAGGGACATATTTTGGTTGGCACGGCTGGTGTAGAGGATGAAAGAGGGATGAGAAGGACTAGGGGGAGGACTATATGGCAAGAAGTGGTTGCACGAGCGATGGAAATGAATTTGTGTGCCGTGCATATTGATGCGTCAAAGTGATCAAATTAAATGTTTTATGTCACTTCGCCAGTCTTTATTTTCAGTTCTCTTACCATACACGGCAAAAAATAATCTTATCGCTATGCATAGCAACGAAAAGTCAGCCTAAACAATGATATTCAACGAACTAAACTTATTTACACATTTCAAATCAACGATAAAAATAATAACCAAATTCACTATTTACTTAAAATTTCTTTTTTTGTATATTTAAGTTAGGAGTGCTTTATCATATATACCATAATTTTATCGTAACACTATAACGTCAATATATACAGAACTTTCATAACTGAGAAGAGTCGAGGGTAAACTCCTTGGTTCTTCCACCACCGCTGCAATGGATCTTCATGCCTTAGTAGATGTGGTTCATTTAAAAATTTGTCTATTTCTGTGATGGCTGTAGCAGTAAGAGACGTATCACTGATTATGTCTTTAGTTATGGAATCAAGGTATTTCAGTTGAAGATGCCATATTTTACTATGTGATTGGAGTGTTCCTTTCTTCCTAGATAATAAATGCTGCTGCTTTTCCCATCAACCTGCTTTTAGCTTTTTCTGCTGCAATAGCATTATTAAATCCTGCCATTTTAAAACTTGGGTCTAAGAAAGTTGCTTCTGACAACAGTATTTTTTCTTTTATTTTCCAAGTATCTTTTATGGACTTCTGCACAAAGTTTTTGAGATGCAGCCCAAACTTATGCATTCGTATTTACATCCAAATTAATGGTTTCCAAATTTTTTTCGATTCCCTGGCTCAAAGGTATTAACTTTGATACTGCTATCTGCTTTTCGGAACTTATATCCATTGTTACTTCGTAAAAGGGCAAAAAGATTGTGCATAGCTTTTTCATTGTATCGAAATCTTTATAAGTTAGACTGACTTTACAATCGGTTAAGGCATGAGCAGCCAAAAGGGGTTCCTTTTTTTCATTACGGGTTGAAAAATTATGTATGTAGAGTTCCAATGAGTCGGCACTTCTTGCTTCAATGTTGGGTAATTCCTTTGACCCTGAATTTCCTTCAATTTAGTATTGGCAGACGTGCTGCTTTTAAAATATTCTACTGCACCCTTCACCCGAGTTTGCAGCTCCTTTACCTATTTTGTGCAATTAAATTTAAAGTGTGTGCAAATCAGGAAATATGCTTACACCCTAAGTTATTAGCAGCTGCTAACCTAATGACTATATTATCAGATATTATTGCCACAACTTTGTTCTCTAACCCCCAGCTTTTGATTATTTACAGAATTTTTCTGGGATGTTGCTCACAGTATGCTTTTCAGAATAGCGTACGCAGTTCAAAAGTGCAGACTGAAGTTTTCCTTCAATGATAAAATGTACCGTTACAGCTAGATAACTGTCGTAATTGGCTGAGTTCCATTCATCTACTGTTGCTGAACATGCATCAGGTCCTTTAAGTTTTTCTCGAAGATAATTAACTGTTTTTGTGCAGAGTAATTCTAAGTAATTGCTGGCGAGAGTCTTTCTGGATGGGAGTTGATAATTGGGATTTAATAATTGGAAAGTATTTTGAAGGCAGGTTGCTCTATAAGGCTAAATGGGAGGTACTGCGAAATGAGTAACTTCAGTAAGCCTTCATCAATACATTGACTAGTCTTGATACCCAAAGGCCGATGGATGAATCAGTGTTGTTTGATAATGAGTCGTAGATCCAGAGAGAGAGAGAGAGAGAGATTGTTGCGGAATTTATGCTGATGTGTTGGCCAGAGGAGTTGCCTGGAAACATGCTGTGGTTGGTGCTTCTTGGGATCTGCATTCTTCGATGCTCTCATCAACAGAGTGACGTGCCCGTTTTGAAGCTCTTTCGTCCAACTTGATTGATGGATGCTTGATTTTATTATGTCTAAATAAATTTGATGCTCCACCTCCTTGAAATGAATATTTCTGCTTGCGAAAGTGACACTCTGCTTGATCATTATAGTGGTGGAAATAACGTCAAATTCCACTCCTTTTTCTATGTGAATCCTTGATCTGGGTAAAGTGAAAATCAACATCAGGTTGAGAATGTAATTAGTATTTAAATAAATTAATGCAAAACCAAATATTAAAATGCCTCACCTGTGCACTTTATTACTGTGGACCACTAAAATTTGTCCGGACTTTGATCTACAGGAGATATTTCATAGTTGCCAGAAATGTTAAGGAATTGAGCCTTTTTTCTGCGAACTAGATTCGGAGAGTAGAAGTTAGCATGATAATTTGCCTCAAAATTCTTAAGGAAAACAGATCATGTAATTCACCAAAAGTGGTGATAAATGAGATTAAAATACGATGTTTCTATTGTTATTACCCGCAGAAGCTGCTGTTTTTTTAATCGCAAAATTATTCCATGTATACTAATGAATTATTATAAACAAAAGAAATGACATCAGTCCAGTGTCATTTTCGTTTAGCCTTCAGCGGACTCCATGCAGACAGGATACACCAATAAATGGCAGAGGAACATTTAACAATTAAGAAACAATAATAGTTCCTATGTAATTCGTACCCATTAGATTTCAGTTTTACAAGGAAAGCAAGGACCGAAATGTTGACTGACCGCGCTTTTCAACTTTTTGGAAGTGAAATTAATTTTTCATTGCATTTGCGCTACTCAACTTGGAGATCAGGCAGTAATACATTTCAATGAGTATAATATTGTATCGTTGGATTGAAGTTATGTAACTTTCTAGGTGACTACAATTCCAAGCATCCTCATCATTTGGTTTTCAATGAAAACCTAATGATGAAAACTTTTCATGGATTGGTTTAATACAATCCCTTCCACCAAAAACCACACTGGAATAATTTCCTCCATAATCTTCAGTGATAGTGTTTGTAGCATATTTTACGAAGAAAAAATAGATAGGCATTTTCAGGTTCCACAAGAGTCATCGCATACACCAAGGATAACACTGAATTAATCTGAGAATCAGAATTACATATCACGCAAAATCCCCGAGTAGCCAGTATTTGTACCTACCTATAATACGGAGCGTGTCGCTGTATGGGTCGGAAACTTGATCATTGCGAAGGGAGGATGAACGTAGACTTTAGGCATTTGAGATGTGGGTTTGGATGGAGAGGGTGAGCTGGATGGCGAGAAAGACGAACGAGGAGGTACTGGATATGGTCGGAGAGGAGAGGAAGCTTGTGGCAGAGGTTCGGAGAAGGCAGAAGAGATGGATGGAGGAGGTTTTGAGAGGAGAGGGCATGTTGAAGAGAGTGATAGAGGGGAGAACACTGGGGAAGCGTGGAAGAGGAAGGAGGAGGATAGGAATTCTCGACGAAATAAGAGGAAATAGAAGGTATGTAGAATGGAAGAGGGATATAATAGCGGGACATCCTTAGGAGGGAAAGCGAGACAATGTCTATGAAATTGGGATGCGGAATGGGGACTGTCCAAGAACCTACCAATCAGCTGGTAGAATACTTGAATGAAAATGAATCAAGTCGGTGGTGAATCTCCATTATTTTGCCGCTTCTATCAGCTCAAGAGATGTAGCGCGGAGTCAATATGATATCATCCGTGTCGTACTAAAACTCGCCTGATACGAATTTTTCAAGTCAACTAAGTGTAGAGTGAAGCCTCGGAGTTTCTAGCAGCACCCAACGCACTAGTTGCGCAATAATCTGTTACACACTCCATTTGCTCGTAGCAGTTTCGTTTGACGAAGCGTACGGATTCAATGCTGGAGAAAAGTTAGGAGACATTTTTCGACTTATACTTTTGGTGGACTTGCGACTCCGAGCTGGTCGAGAAGAATATAATGAGGTGGAAAAGACATTGTGTTTTCCCTAGTTTCCTCATTATCGGAAGATAAGGAGTAGGTCAGTGACCAATGCCACTTATGTTTGTGTTAAATAATTACATCAATGGATATGGAATTAAAATCGGTGCGCTCCGCTCACTCGATTTTAACTGTTGGGTTATTTGAAAGTTAAATTGCCCTATGTTCCCTCAGCCGTTGGCATTCCATGATGTAGGGATTCACTAATTATTATGGTGGCTGGAGGGGTAATCGTGGGTCATAGAGTGGAAATTTTAATAATTTTTTAAGTTAGTCGAAAACAATTCTTGGATCACATTTCATTTAAGTGTATCTGTTTATGCGTTGAAACTCATCATACAGACAGTCTTGAAAATGATACAAGAATTATATTAAAATTTTTTTTCTGTAATTAAAGTACGTTGTGACAGAGCTTTCGGCGCGGTATTCGAAATTTAGACGGAATTATATTGAAATATATGTTTTTCGAAAGATGGACTCGGCGTGACACTTTGATATTTGTTTGATAATTAGTCGGAAGTTTATGCAGCTTAGAAAAATGTTTGAAATACTGAGATTATTAAATTTAACAAACCAAAAACTATAAAATATTGAAATTTGTTTGAAAAACATTTTTAAAGAATGATCCTGATATGAGACCCCTAAAAGGTTTTTGCTTTAACCTAATTTTTTTGTTTTGAAGAAGGACATTCAAAGTTAACGTCAGTTTCGTGTTAGTATTCATGAGCCCACTTGTTTGGTGTACTGCACCACACTCTTCTCCCCCTTATCATCAGCTTAGAGACATGAACATAATAAAAATTTTTGTTTTATTGTGGCATTCTTTTCATTTTGCTTGTTTCTTACGTCTACTATTAAACTAAGTTATAGCTTTCGACTGGGCGTGTGTCAAACAACGTTCAGCTCAATTATTAACAATATCTTAGTTTTGTGAATTCCATGTTCCTAATATGAGACTCGTCGTGGTCTTGCCTCATATTAGAACCACCAAAAGTTCTCATTTTAGGAACACTAATACGCGAAACGTAATTTAAATTTTAGGTTGATAAAAATGATGGAAACAGTTTCAGGCGTGATTTGGTTGTGTTTATCCATCACGGAGAGAATGACTAGAAATATTTTACTCAATAGCCCAAAGGATAGGAAATTTTATTCTGGATACAAGTGAAATGATTTGCAAGCATACGTTACCTTGAATACTGAAAAAATGAACAAACCACCACAAAAGATACAAATTTCTAGTCAAGCAAGCCCGTAGAACAACGTACGTGCCTGGCAGAAATGTGGAAATTTCTTTGGTAGTGTTTGGCACGGTTTAGTGAAGTTCTGTGTAGTAGAAGAGCTTAACAGTAGAGAAATCTTAGTGTCTCGGGGTTCATATTCGGTGCCTTTGCCCTACATGTGGCGTGATTATGGATCTCTGTCGCGTGCGCGCACGCGTTATCGTAATTTTTTATCGCTTTAATGAGTAAGGAAAATGCGATGAACGTCTTTCAAAGTATGCCTTTTCTTTAACATCACTGTTCTCGCATTTTTAGAGCAAGTCGCAAGAACGTGCTTGCTAACACAACATCATTACTAACACTTCGCACCGGTCGATTTGTCCGGCATTTTTTTGTGTTGTTCTCTGCATGAAGTGGCCTCTCGTGAGTTGACAGTGTTGGTAATGTTGACCCCTGGATGTGTCTATAGCATTGTTCTGCATGTTTGCATGTTCACTTACGTATCACTCTCCCAGTTTCCGGTTGGACTGCGCACTGTTCTCCTGACTGCTTTTTGGCCTGCGCCTAGCGGCAGGGGGAGCGTGCGAGGTTCTGACTTGTGCTGGGACGAGTGCTGCATGCCTGGTGTGGAATCACCCCGTGCCACACACCCTAGTGGTGGCTTGCACGGTACTTCGTAGATGTAGAAGTAGATAAAACTGTGACTGCGGACAGTATTCAAGAATGGAAGTAGGTGTTTTGAATATCAATAGTGACAACAAGCAGGAAAGATCCATGATCACGCCTATGATCTCATAGGCGATGGTATGAAGTAAATAGTTGTTTATATTTAAGGAATAATATGTAATATTGACCGTCTATAGGATCAGAAGTCCGATCATCCATATCTTGTTGGGTGCATGCGTTATTATGGCAACCGCGTGCATTCGGTAAAATCTTTCACCACCGTGAAAATTCCACTCCTTCCTACAAAAAAATAAAGAATGCGCTTGCTAGTCATGCCGTATATTTTTGTACTTCCTTTACGTTGAAACTGCGCGGTACGCGGTGGAGTAATCTAATTGAGAGCCCATAAACCAATCCCGCGCGTGGAGGTTTTTGTCATTTTCGGCCGCCAAATTGGGACGCGGTAAATAATAAAATCGATGCGGTGGTGCTTTCGCTGTTATGGACCGTTTTAGTTCTTGGAAGCAAGCCGGGGGGGAGACGAGGGGGCGAGGTACAAGGAGGAGGTGGGAGAGTGGGGCAGGAGCGGGGCACACGCCCGGTTCATCGTCAGTTTTAATGCACTGTTTTGTATGCGTCATTGAATACATGATATAGGATCGCCTGGGGATAGGATGGTGGGGCTTTGGAGGGACATGGGGAGGTTGGGGAGAGATATTCGGGGGGAGGAAGAGGTAGGGTGTCGATGCAGGGGAGAAAGGGGGTAGTTTTTCTCCACATCCCCTTTTCAACCCTCCTTCTTGCGTCCGTACTCTCTATCTTTCCCTTCCCAGCCACCACCCGTTTCATCAATCGCTAAGGTGATACCACCGTAAAAGGACGTAAATATCATTACATCAATATTCTGGTTACTTGTAGAAAAACTTGTAATATATCTGATATTCATAACAAAATGTTATGTTTCTATTTCTCTCGCAAATTGAACTTGATATAACATGATGTTAAACGGATGTATGGGAGAAACACGGGAGAAATACTATCTTTTTCCGTATAATATAAATACCATTTTCGTGAAAAAACTGTTGAAAGAAAGGAATACTTCCGAGAAATCGAATAAAAGTAAAATGTAGGAATCTTACCAACTTATTATTTTAGTTATTGGCGAATTACTGCCGTGTTGAAGTTAAAATGCGATAATTCCATAGAAACGGCGCTGCAGTCGGCTCCTATGGCTGAAAAAAGTTTTGTTTAAAAATAAATTCGCGGATAAGTCTGCCTATTTTTTACCTTAAATTTGGCTCTCAACAGGAAACGCATTTTATCAGAGAAAGCAGGGTTTTCAAACCAAATAAACAAAATGGTGGAATTTAGTATCTATTTGTTTTGACTCACACAGTCGTGGTGGAACCTCCTTAGGTGGTTTGAGCGAGATAGTTCTCTAGTCATAATGGAGACCATATTCAAATTAAAGTTTTTTATTTCAGCGTTTCTAAGAAGTATGAAATAAATATTGTAATATTAATTGCGCAAAGATATAGTTATATATGAACAAAATTCTCTGTAAGTAATTAAAATAAATAAAGCTACATAAGTCTCAAAGTTGACTCATTTTTTCCCGCCGTACGGCTGAAAACCCTTCTAAAGACCAGGTTGTTTTGCGATTCTGTAAAAGTTACTGTGGTGAGTAAAAGATTATTTCTTATAAATAGTTGAGAAAACGTGCTATCTACACACCGTTAGTTTTTTGACGAAATCTAGGTGCTAGAAGTTCCTAAGTTGATTAATATTCTCCCTCTGGAGCGCACAGCCATAATCTATCAAATGTAAAACAGCTTATATTTTGAGGCAAATTGCTCGAAAAGTAGTTTGGCAAGTGGTTGATATTTTGATATCATTGGAAAGATGATAGTTTTATTCTTAAAAATGAGGCCAAACCCATCAAATTCTAGGTGAAGTGATTTTTCGCTCAAACTACCTTAAACCAGCGCAGCGTTGTTCAAACTTTCTCCAAACTTACAGCGTTCTTTTTTTTTCACCTGCGAAAATTGGAGAAATATTCGTGTGCCCATTTGATGGACAGTGGCTAATTGCAAAAAAAAATTCAGGAATGGGATCGTCAGTAAGGATTTTGATGAAGTTGTTGACCTCTTTACTGGATTTGGATTTCACGAGCTAGCGTTTTCGTAACATAATCCCACAACTAGTTTTTACTTTGAACGTTTGGTCTACTCTACTAACGCTGAATAAAATTTATATATATGTTTTCTGATGAATGAAATTACTTATGCATCTACATCTACATCTACATGTTACCCTGCGAGCCACCTCTAGGGTGTTTGGCAGGGGGTGACAAGTCACCAAAATGCAGCATGCAAGCGGACCGCCACATGCACACCGCACGGTCATGAATATTAAGGATACTAACCAATTCCATCATTAACTAAAAACCATCATGTAGCATGCAAGAGAATCCCCACATGCACGCCACACATGTACGATGAGACATAATATTCTACATGCTACTAAGAGGGCAATCTGCCTATGAAGCTAGAGCATGCAAAACATGCTGTTAGAAACACCATAAAACTCCGTAAATATGCTTTAAGAAATACATAAGTTAGTAAGCTACACTACCAGTCAACTAATCTATTTCTAAGTCCTTACACAGCCGTTATAGTCTCTTATCGCTCGCGGAAAAAACGACATTTTGAATCTATCCGTTCTACAGCCTATCTCTCTTATTTTATTTTTATGATCTAATCTACCATAGTACGTTGGCGGTCGCAAAATATGATTCGTCGGAAAATAAACTACTCTTGAATTTACATAATAGATTTATTCACACAATGATTTAATTTAACATAATAGATTTATGCACACAATGTATGAGTTCATAAACACTTCATTCGTCTCATAATGCTCTTTTATCAATTAATACACCCTCCAAGCGATTCATTGCACACTCAGTATCAGGGATAATGGATTTGAGGATAAATGCGTCAAAGACAAAAGTAGTTGTTTTAAATGGAGAGAGTGGAAAAATGATTGTATGTTGAGAGTAAATTATGATTTAATTGAACAAGTAGATGATTTTTTGTACCTTGACCGAATATTTGCGAAAAATGGAAGGGTAGATGATAAGAATATAAGGCGTGAGAATGCTGGCAGGTAATTTGTAGATACTCTATGGAGCATATTTAAGAATGAGTGCTTGTCTCTCAAGAGTAATCTACCGGTTAAAGGTAGGTTATGACGAAAGTCAAAGAAAAGCCAAATGTATTTACACGTTCTGGGCCCCATTTACCTCTAGCATTTCTTTCTTCATCTCAGCGTGTCTTACCTTTCTTCATCCCGTCCATAAAACCTATTCTCTTTCTTCCCCTTCCCCGCTTGCCCAACATCCTTCGCTCTATCACGGCCTTTAGCAAATCCCTCATTACCGCCTCCATCCACCTACCATGCCTCCCACTGATCTCATCCAGAAGTTTCCTCTCCTCACCAAGTTGGCAACGTATGTGAGAGGAAAGGAAACTTCTGCTGGCACCACATGTTGCCAAACGTATGAGCAAATTGCCTGAACACATAAACACTCATTTTAACAATGCTCAAATATCCCAGCTATAATAATAAAGTATGTAAGCTGTTACATCTTCCTCTTAGAGGGTTTCAACCACTGTCGTTCGATAGTGACTTTAAGTGTTTTTGTGATACTAATTCCAATTTATCAGCAAATTTTACGTTTGCAAGAATAGGATGACTGCTAATGGCGTTAATGTTTTTAAAACCAGGGATGTTTTCTGTGAAAGTCTATTAAGTAAAAAGGATTCCTTGCGGGTACTTGTGATTACCTTTTGCATGGTTCGAACACTCCAGTATTTGCATTGGATATTTGGTTGCTTCTTGATGTTGGTAAATTTGTATTTTTCAAGTATGAGGTATTCATAATATTTTTCTTGTAGTACATTAGCAGTCAACTAAGTTTGGTAGCTATAAAGGTCTCTACCACCTACTATTATTTCGTTCTTCAAATATATAACCCCTCTAAGGACCGTTGTTTAAGTAATCAACGAATTCCTTAACCCTTTCGAGACGGCGGAATTCTCTCCTATACATGTCATAAGGCATAAACCAGAGACTCAGTGAAGTCTGTGGGAGCGAGGGAGCGGAGTTCCTGGACCTCAGGCCGGTGCTGGATTCGTGTCGGGTGCCTATAAATCGCTCGGGTGTCCACTATACATACGAGGCATCGCAGGAGGTAGCGCGCAGGATACTTGAGCACACTCGTCGAGTTTAACATAGACGGTAGGCTACAGGGCAGGTCAATTAGTGGGGTCAATAATTATGTGTTGCCAGTTAGTAATTTAGCTAAGAATACTCCGAATATAGGGTCCAAGAATAGCTTAATTGAATACAGCAATCTTGAAATTTCCCCGAATCGCATAAACAATAATCATGAAGCATTAGTCGTTGCAGTAGTTAACTGCCGTAGTTTAAAAAATAAGATTCCAGAATTTCACCACCTTATTCATAGCACGGAGTGTAACGTCATTATTGGCACAGAAAGTTGGCTGACGGACGATATTTCTGATAGTGAAATTTTTCCTAAATCATTCAATGTTTACAGAAAAGATAGGTCCAACCGAACCGGAGGCGGAGTATTTATAGCTGTAAAGAAAACCATAGTCAGCCGAGCGGAAACCGTCCCAGATACCAGCATAAAATCTGTATGGTGCTCTATTAGATGCCCTAAATAAAAAACAATATTCGTGTGCGCATACTACAGGCCACCTAACACCGACGTCACCTCAATTTTTGAACTCGAAGCACAAATAAAGAACATCACATCCAGGAAAACCGAAAGAAATTTAATCATAGGTGGAGATTTCAATACGCCCTCTATAGATTGGAGGACCTACAGTTACATATCAGGAGGAAGAGACAAAGATATATGCGAGTCCCTGCTGCACACGTTCTCATCAAATGCCCTACATCAGATAGCTACGACGCCTAACAGAGGGGACAATATTCTTGATTTATTGGCAACAAATATACCGCAACAAGTAATTAAGGCAAACACTGTTGAGGGCATTAGTGACCATAGAGTAGTTACCGCAAAGTTCTCCTTGAGTATCATTAAATGTTTTAAACAAAGAAGAAAATTCTACATTTTAAAAAAAGCCGATTTCAATGCGTTTAAGAGTCATCTAAAAAATTCTCTTCCCGAATTCCAGGAATCAAGCTTAAAGTTAGACACGGAGGGTAGTTGGAAAGCTTTTCTTTCGATGGTACATTCAGGGATCAGAAAATACATTCCAAGTAAAGTAAAAAAAGAGGGCAGCGAACCAAGATGGTACAATGCAGAAGTGAGAAAATCGTTAAGACGTCAGAGAGTATGCCACGCCAAGATGAAAAAACTCCGTAGAGATTTGTCCACTAGTGATCAAAATTTAATATTTGAAAAATAAAATTGTCTAGAGCCACTACAAAGGAAGCCTTTCGGAATGAATTCATGGATTTTAAAAGAAAAACATTAGGAGAACAATTACAGGACAATCCAAAGGCATTTTGGTCATACGTAAGGGAAGTTCAAGGCAATAGATCAACAGTTATTCCACTACGAAACGAAAATGGCGAATTATTTACAAGCAGCTCGGACAAGGCCAACTTATTAAATTCCTACTTTCAAAGTGTGTTCACCAAGTCATCGCAGATTACATCCGTAAAGTTAAATGATCACTTCCAGCAAAAGATGCCGCCTATCGATATTTGCACTCAAGGAATAGAAAACTTGCTAAATAAATCCCCAGGTCCTGAAGAAATTCCTGCCCGCGTGTATAGAGAATTAGCTTGTGAAATAGCACCCTACTTGCAGAATATATTTAGTAAATCCATCAACGAACACAAAGTACCCATGGACTGGAAAATTGCAAATGTCACTCCCATATTCAAAAGCGATGATAAGGAACAGCTATCGAACTACAGACCGATATCTCTCACATCTATCTCTTGCAAAGTCCTTGAACATATAATTGTTAGTTCAGTTATGAGACACCTCGATATAGAAAACTTGTTAACAAAAACACAACACGGATTCAGAAAGGGAAGATCTTGCGAAACTCAATTAGCACTTTTTGCTCACGATATTTTAGTCTCGGGTGAACATAACGCTCCAGTTGATGCAATTTTTCTTGACTTTAAAAAGGCATTTGATAAAGTTTCCCACAGTAAGCTACTCATGAAATTAAAATCCTACGGTTTAGACGACGACGTAATTTCCTGGATTAGAGAATTCTTAAGTAATCGCGTGCAAAGGGTTGTATTAGATGGCGCTATCTCTAATGAAGTAAAATTCACATTGGGTGTCCCACAGGGAAGTGTCATAGGCCCGCTTCTGTTCCTTTTGTACATAAACGACATCGGTGATAAAGTTGACAGTAAGCTTAGATTATTTGCTGACGACGCAGTGATGTATAGAGAAATTCGTAGCTTTAATGACAAGGAAGCGCTAACTAAGGACCTCGAGGCAATACAAGAGTGGTGCGATGCGTGGCAGCTAGAATTAAACCTGAAAAAATGCGTTGTTGTGAATTTTTGGAAACGGAAAAACGCTACTTGTAACAGCTATTACATAAACAACATAAAATTAGAGACCGTAGAATCCGTTAAGTACCTCGGAGTTAAACTGACTAATGATCTATCGTGGAGTAAACATATTCGAGAAATTACCGGTCAAGCTAATCGTAAATTGGGATTTGTTAAAAGAGTACTTGACAAGTGCGACGATAAAGTTAGGGAAATCAGCTACTTCTCCCTCGTTAGACCCCACTTAGAATATGCCGCCAGTATTTGGGATCCTTATGAGATAGGCTTGGAAACTGAGTTAGAGCGCGTGCAGCGAAGATCGGCAAGATATGTTAAAGGCCGTTATGATAATCTCGTTAGTGTTACTGACCTTTTGCAGCAACTGGGATGGGAAAAGCTTTCAGACCGTCGATTAAAATTTAGACTAAATCTATTATGTAAGTTCCAAACCGGTCTATTCTCTGACGACGTTGATAATATTTTACGAAATCCGACATACTACGGTAGATCAGATCATGAGAGTAAAATTAGGGAACTAGACTGCAGAACGGATAGATTTAAGATGTCATTTTTCCCACGAACGATAAGGGACCATAATAGCTGCCATGAGACTTTTATCTAGGTTTGTCGTTAGGTAGTGTAGCTCTTAGTAGTGGTAGTACTCCTAATACTTGAATCCTTATCTGTTACCTAGTACATACTAACAGCACGCCTAGCATGTTTTCTACATGGGTCTTGAGTCCCTGTCCATCTGTGTAGTTGTAGAATGCATGTATATTGAGGTCACTCTCCATTTTGATGACATCTGTAGTGTAGTGTTGCATGCTTGTGAGGCTTCGCCTCATGACAAGCATTAGCGATTTATGCTGATGCATAATTAGTCGTAGTTACACTAACTTTAGGATATAGTGTAATTTATGTTGGTGATTACTCACCCCCTGCCACACACCCGTGAGGTGGCTTGCAGGGTATTTTGTAGATGTAGAGGTCTATTGAACTGAGTACCAAGAGACTCTTCCTTCTTCTCTATACGGACCATTTTTGTTAGGCATCCGTGGAGAAAGTTCTCGCAGGTATACACTCACACTCAGCTTCTATCTTTTTGACCCCTCTCAGCGGGGATCTCGCCATTATCTCGAACTCTGGGGGCAATTATGCACAACCCGTCGCAGGGTTACAACCTTCCTATTGGCAAGGGTTCGCGGTCAACTAATTGTTAATTTGTTGGTTTTACTACATGTATATTTGTCGCTTGCTCTCAAACTGTTGACTTTGGAATGAATTCCTCGTTTTTTACTGTGCATTTACAAATTTTAAACGAAATTCTATCATCCATATTAACGAATTTATTGCATAAACCTATTCTAATGCAAAACATCTCGATTCTTATCTTGAAATCAAGATATCTGTTAATATTGATGTTAGAATTACGCTTAAAAAGTGTAAATACCATAAAACAAAGAGTTCAATTCTGATTTTATATTTCTTGCGAAAGCAACACATATTTATTTAGCAAATTCACTGGATAAACAATCTTATGACCGCGGACCTTTGCCGCAAAGAGGGTGCTAATGCGAAGAAGGGTCCAGGTACCTGCTCCCGGATTCCGAGGGAAAGGCCTGACCCCCGCTGCGTTGGGTCTCAAAACGTAGAAGCTGTGTAGAGGCCCTCTATTAGGGCCTCCTAATAGAGGGCCTCTAAAGCTGTGTCTCTGCGAGCGCCAGAAAGGGGGAAAGCATAGCGTCGCAAAAATGCGACGTTTGTTCGTTTGCGTAGGAAAATCTCCGTCGTATATTTTCGACGTTCGTCTTCCTGGTCAGGAAATCTACTGTCACATATTTCCGACGTTCGTGGTGATAGGGATAATGGTTAATCCCTTTCGTCTTCTTCTACGCAACTTGATGTTCATCCCGGCAAAAGTCTTACCTATCAACGTCATGCCTCCAGCGTCCTGATTTTCTTGTCTGTGATCTTTTGAAAAACATCCGCTATAATCGTATCATGAAGTTATTATTATTATTTTTAAGATAATCTACAGGTTAAGGTAGGTTTACATGGTAGTCATTAAATGTTCTCTGGATTTTTCTTTGTGCTGGACCCTATCTACCTACACAATTTATTTCTTCATCTCAGCGTACGTCCAACCCTTCTTCATTCCATGATACCTATTCTCTATCTTCCAATTCGCCCCTCATTATCTCTTCTAACAACCTACTTTGCATCATCCTAGTCTCATCAAAGAAGTGAAACCTGCCACAGTCAAGTTTACTCCTCAAGGAGTTTCCTCACCAAGCACTTTCTTATTTGACTTCCTTTCCGTCCACCGCACCTTTATCTACATCTACGAAGTACCGTGCAAGTCACCACTAGGGTGTGTGGCACGGGGTGATTCCACACCAGGCATGCAGCACTCGTCTCAGCACAAATCAGAACCTCGCACGCTCCCCCGGCCGCTAGGCGCAGGCCAACAAGCAGTCAGGAGAACAGTGCGCAGTCCGACCAGAAACTGGGAGAGTGATTCGTAAATGAACATGCAAACATACAGAACAATGCTATAAACGCATCTAGTGGTTAATATTACTAATACTGTTAATTCATGAGTGCTACGAGATGCTACTTCATGCGGAGAACAAAATAAAATAATGCCGGACAAATCAACCGGTGTGAAGTGTTGGTAATGATGTTGTGTTATTAAGCACAAGTGAAAATTCTACTCTACTTGTTGAGGGTGGGAGTTGCATATGATTGATTTATCGCAACTATTATGATCCCTTATTGTGCTTGGGAAAATGGCATTTTTAATCTATCAATAAAATTTAAATCTATCAATCTTCTCCATCCTCCTCCACACCCACATCTCGAACAAAATCGCAGTGTACGAAAGTGTTCTCCTCTCGACGTCATGGAAGCGAAACCTGGATATGTCCGGATGAGCATAAGAGTAGGCTAAATGTAGTGGAAATGGGGTATCTGAGAAGAATTTGCGGGAAAATTAAGATGGACAGGGTTAGAAATGACTGGGTGATGAAAGAATATGTATTGGATACTCCAGTAATGGACGTGTATGAAAGGAATGCTGCTCGTTGGTTTGGCCATATCGAGAGAATGGGTGAGATTAGGATAGCGAAAGAGATATTTGATAGTTTGAGAGGACGGGGTAGACCGAAAATGTCATGGGTTCCAAATTTGTCTATTGAGCAGATTATCATTTGAAATCATGGCCTGATAATCCTTGCGAAGTTATTACTATTTATGAGGAATGGTTAAAAAACTGATGTGCACACTTTTGAAACTCGTCTCATTTTGTTAAAAGTTTTGGAAAGCCGTGAAGAAGATCTTAAACCCATATGATGAACTTATTGTTGCATTAACCAAATTTAGTGAACGCCTCCGATCTGAGTCTCGAAGGAGTAAAAATGTAATGTTATTCCGTTTTTCGAATTTCGTTGGGGATAAAAAAAATAACGAAACCCCAGAATCTCACAATCATTCCTCTGTTAGCGGAGAGCGCGGCGTGTTTTTTTCATTTCCATGAAAGGTTTGAAAAGTTCGATTTCCCTATACCCGTCGGAGTACTCGGTGGAAGAATACTAACTTGGGCCATAAATGGCAGTTTGATTGGTGCTTTTTTTGCATCCCTCTCCTTCCCCGCTTTTCCTTCCGGCAATGAAATCGTCGGCATCTGAAAAATCTTGGAAAACAATTCCTTATGCAGGGCTGGAATGCCCGCTTTCTTTTCCCCGCCAATTCTATATCTCTCTCTCACTGCTCCAACTTGTCGTGAAATCATTCGGAGTGAACGATATTTTTACGACGCGCGGCATCTAAAAATAAAACAGGGCCTCCTCAGACATGAAACCTCTCCACGATAATATCGCTTCACTTCTTTGCATAAATACATATAGATACTTAGGAAAATCTTCGAGACCGCGCCCATAATCACCTATATGGATTTTCTCGCGAGGCGACTGTTCGTTTGATAATTTTTTTCGCTTTTCCTCCTTCATTTGTTTAATGCTCATCATCGATATGTGATACTGGGAGATTTCCATTCGTTTTATAGCGCCGATCACTTCGCAAAAAAACAGCGCACTTGCTTCCCATTGGTTTCAGACGCTGTGAACCAGACCGCGCATTTCAAATCAGATTGAGAGCGGAGTTAATGTGCACTGGAATACGATGAAGAAGGCAAGAACGTCGATTATTGTATCTGCTATTGTGGTCAGTAGATCGATTTACAGTAAAGGCGGCTGTGTAATAAAGTAATACATGGATAATGTAAATTTATGAATAACTCCGAAGTAAGTTATTATATTTCAAGTAAATAATTTGAGCGGATTTGTAAAATAATCAAAAAGCATTCGTCCGTAGCTGTTGAATGCCACCAGGACTATAGTTGAGAAATATTGGGGAATGTCCCATACATGAAACCTGTATTTATTTTGACAACAAAAAGCTGTTACGATAATTACTAAATCCTCATCTCTGGAAAACTGTTCACCGTTGTTTTTTAAGATTGAGACCTTTAACTGTTTATAGTATGTATGTATACAGGGTATTTATTTGTGTAAAGGAAAATATCCATGTTCTTCCTACAACATGTACAACACACAATTACCATTCATTTCTTCCAGTTCAATGTGATCCAGTTTGGCCATGAATTCTATGTCTTTCCAGTAACGAAACTTGCTTGCATTTACGAATTGTGAAGATATCTGTTGTTTTGCCCAAACGTAGCATTTATATCTCAAAATTATGAAAGCAATTCATCCGATCTCGTTAGAGAGAGATGCATTTGGCCTCTTTAATGGGGATAATCAAAGAGTTGATGTCACTTTAAATGGTAGGTAAAAACGTACGAGCCAATTGTCTTAACATATTAACAATTATTTTAACAACACTCAAGTGGAAATATCCCAGCTATCCAGCTATCAAGTATCTAAGCTGTTACATCTTTCTCTTAGAGGGTGTCAACTACTGTTGTTCGATAGTGACTTCAGTGTTTTTGTGATACTAATTCCAATTTATCAGCAAATTTTACGTTTGTAACAATGAGATGACTGCTAGTGGCGTAAATGTTTTTATAACCAGGGATGTTTTCTGTGAAAGTCTATTAAGTAGGAAGGGTACCACGCGGATACTTGTGATTACCTTTTGCATGGATCGAACACTCCAGTATTTGCATTGGATATTTGGTTGATTCTTGATGTAGGTAAATTTGTATTCTTCAAGTATGACGTATTCATAATATTTTTCTTGTGGTGCATTAGCAGTTTGGTAGCTATATAGGTCTCTACCACCTACTATTGTTTGGTTCTTCAATCATCCAACCGCTCTGAGGACCGTTGTTTAAATAATCAACGAAATCCTTTATCGTGATTCCCTTCCGTCTTTTTATAAGCAACTTGATGTTCATCCCAGCAAAAGTCTTTCCTATCAACGTCATACATCCAGCGTCCTGATTTGCTTGTCTATGAACTTATGAAGAACTTCCGTAATAATCGTATCATGATATTATATTTAAGATAATACTGTTCAACAAAAATACACTTCAAGATTCTTTCCTTTCTGAAAATAGCTAAACTACCCTAATTTTGGGTCGAGAATGTGACATTAGACATTGATTAGTTTAGTTGACATTAGATTCTGGTTTTATAGCTTCACTAACCTCTAATAAAAGGGCTTATTCACGTGAACATCTTCTCTTCACTAGTCGCTTGTACTCCTTTTCTGGGTCGTCTCTTGCCACTGTTCAAAAGTAGTCCGAAAGCATAGAAGTGTTCCATTTTCCCTGATACCTGTGTTCCATTTGCGAAATGTCCTGATGAAAACACTCTCCATGTTCGTCACTAACAGCACCACAGTTGTCAGGGAAGAAGTTCAGTGTATTACAACTGCATGCCCAGCAATATTGTAATGACCTTCAAGTCTCCACAGATCTACCACTGATGGTCGGTCTGCTGAATTGCTGTCAGAAGTGATTTAATATTTTCGTAGGTTTCTTTCATATGGACAGCATGGCATATAGGAACTGAAGGGGAGGAATTGCCATTGTGTAAAAATACAGCTTTTAAATTTATCTTTGAAGAATCTATGAATAGTCTCCAGTCCTTTGGATTGTACTCCAAATGTAAAGCTGTCAACAAGTGTATTTTCCTTTATAAATTACTGACTCAAATCTTTTTGCCGAATCCTGTACACAGACACTTTGACATTAGGTTGTAGAATATTCCGTTCTTGAAGCCTTGATGTCAGGAGCTCTGTTTTGTCTGTAGATAGGTCCAAGTTTCTAATTAAATCACTTAGTTCAGCCTGGCTAAGACTTTGTGGCCCACTGGTTAGTTCATTTTCAGGCACAAAATCAGTATCCTTTGAAGATGAATGAAGGAAGAATAAAGGATGAGGTGATTTCTCCCTTTCACAGTCTTCGTCTACATCTGACTGCTGAGTGTACTCTTCCGGAGGGAGTGGTACAGGCAGACCGTCTCCATGTGCTACTGGTCGAATGGCTGATGGGATGTTGGGGTATTCTACAGTCCGCTTCTTTTTTCTGGACATGCCATGCTGGAGGGGGGGGGGTATTATGCAGAAATAGCATTCATTTATGTCATTTGAAGGCTCTCTCCAAATCATTGGGACGGCAAACGGCATTGAACGAACTTTTTTGTTTAACCATCCACGTACGTTCACAGCACATACATTGTGGATTGTATGAGGTACCCAGGACTTGTACAGATCTCCTAATTGCATCCTAAATTAGTGGTCATATGAGGTCTTTATGATTGGAGTAATTCGACCCTTCTGGAGATAAAATGTGACCTCACCACACATAACAAAAATTGTCAGGAGAGTTCTGACAATTACGTAGCATCCTGGATTCTATCTAACCCGAAATAAATACCAAAACTTGATTTTTAAGAATAAATAGTATCTTAAATTTGCACACAAAATAAAATATACACAATATAATTCAATACCTGAAACAAGCTATAAAGAGCGAATGTCACAAAACATTAGCAAGAATGAAAACTTTCACAAAACATTAGCGAGAATGACACATTTCACAAAACATTAGCAGGTATGACTGATGATTCCTGCATTCAGTTGTGCTAACATTATCTCTAGATTCCAAATCTTCCTACTAATTATAATAATTACGCTTAATCCATCACAGCTGTGCTCAAATGTGCCAGCACAATCTCCAGGCGTCAAATTTCGTATACATTGTCCTTAAAACTTCAATGGGCTATATCTTAAAACCAAGAGCTAACTGAAAGTTTTAAATGTCATTTTCGTTTTTTCCATGATAAAATGAATCAGAAATAGTTATTTTCAAGTCGGAAAGACTTTCACTGTTGACTAGTGTAATCTACAGGTTAAGGTAGGTTTAAATGGTAGTTAGTAAAATTTCTCTGGATTTTTGCTTGTGCTGGACCCTATCTACCTACACAATTTATTTCTTCATCTCAGCGTACGTCCTACCCGTCTTCATTCCATGAAACCTATTCTCCTTCCCCTTCGCCCCTCATTATTTCTTCCACCCATCTACTTTGCCTCCTCCTAATCTCCTCAAGGAGTTTTTTCACCAAGCACTTATTCGTGTATCTTTCCTTCCATCTACCATACATTATCCATCCTCCTCCACACCCACGTTTTGAACGCCTGCAGACTTTTCTCGTATTCATTTCTGAGAGTCTACGTCTATGCTCCATACAACGCTTCACTCTACATTGGAATCTTCACCAGTCTATTCTGTATATCCTTACCCAAGGTTACCGTTTCCAGCTCCCTTCTATTATGGAACGCTTCCTTTGCTAACGTAATACTCCTCCTAATTCCCTTCCTACTATGCCCAATTTTCCCGGACGTACTACCCAAATAATTAAATTTCTCCACCTTTTCCAGTTTGTATCCTTCTACCTTTTATGTTTAGCTTCTCTTTTTTTGACTCAGAGAACCTTATTACTTTGTTTTTCCTGTGTTTCCCGCACTGATTTTCTAATGCATCTACCTATGCCCGTAAACCTCAGGATGATTGACTATATGACGCCTGGTCGTCAGCGAATCTGACCGCCTTTATCAGCTGTCCTCCTAATTTCATTCCTTAATCTAGGTCATCCCATTCCTCTGTAATCAACATAAACGTAGAAAAGCTAAGGTGTCGATAACAACCTTGTCTTATTCCCCACCTAAAACTTACCACTCTGATTTTCCGTCAGCTACGCTTACTTTTGCCGTCTGGGTCATCACCAGATTTTGGCTTATTAAAATTCTGGTGATTTAATCACGGTCGCCATAGCATACAGTAGGTTTAGAAGTACTATTCGAGTCCGCGAATTCACTTTGATAAGTAAGTCAAGGAATAACATCGCTATCACATAATTCTATTCTTCCCCTTATATATTTGCTACTATGTCCATTTTCTTCTAACGTACTGCCCAAGAAACTAACTAAACCACCGATGCCTTCGTACCATGTGCCGAATAAAAAAAGTAAATCATGTGTGCACATGGAAGAAAATGTTTTTGCATGAAATTTATCGTGATGTCGTCTCATATCCGTTTTCTTATTCCTGTGATGAAAGAACTATAACCGTGGAATATGTCAGGTGCAGGCTTTCATTGCATTGCTCTAGTGCAGGGTTTTCCGGGTATTCTCCTTGCGTTGATTTAGGATTTTATCGTCCATGTTTCGTAATCACTGCTGCATTTATCTTTAGATCAATTCCGAATTGTCTTGGTGGAAAAAGTCCTCCTGTATACAGGGAGGCTCAAGGTGGTGTCCGTGCTGTCGTTTTTGGCCACCAATCAGTGTCGTTACGCTGTCTTGTTACGGAAAGAAGTCTCTTCCTAGTGGTCGCCAGTTTGCATCAATCATCTCAATTGAAATTCTGTGGTTCCTTAGCTATCTCTATGGATTCCCTATTCAATCGGATAGGCGGGGTGGAGGGAGAGATATTATTTTTCTCTGGATAATACTCAGGCGTTTTCCACGTTGATTTCTCGGCGTGCCCTTACACCTTGCGCAATTAACTCGCCTGCCGTGCATAGTTTGTTGATTGTATGTACTCTCATCAGTTCCATGACAAATCCGAACGATCCGGGCCCATTCATTTCATGACTCTATTAATGATTGATACTGATTTCTATTAATGTTCAACATCTCCACATTTTTTCATTGACTATTAACTACCCATCCTAAATTTCCTTTTAATAAAAAAATTTTTGACGCCAAAAACCGCTGCATTTAATATTATTTATTCGGTGCAACCAAGTTTTACGTAACGAGGTACGGAGAATCAATTTCACTATTGTTAGCTCAGTTTTGGTCCTCTTAAGTAGTATTTTATTTTTTTATGGTCGTCATTGTGTAATCATCATTTATCAAAATTGCAGTCATTCTTCTTATTGTATTATATAAACAAAATTTATGAGTTTTTATCACATTTTCCCATGATTACATTTCCTCACCCAATTCAAATGAGAACTGGAGGTTTCATGAAATCCTGTGCACTCTAAAGGTGGCAATGCCGAATCATCCAAGTCGAGAACGCGCGAATTTGTTTCCAACCAGCAAACTTGCCTTATCACTGAATCCATCTATCACACATCCATGAAAACATTTAGCAACCACGATGACATTACGTTAAATGGTTTTAGGCACTGTTCAATCGAAAACCGTCTCTCTTTGTCCCATTCTCTCTTACACTTGCCTAACCATAAACATTCACCGCTTGGCCAGAACTCAAATCATTGATATTTCCCTCCGCATTCCCTCGAAATATTCTTTGTTTTCCCTTTTTTCACCAGCTCATATGAGTTCTCCGTAGCGATGAATTTGCTGAAAAACATTGTATTTTTAAAAACACTCAAGTAAGTACCAACAGCCTGACCTGTAAATCCCTTGCCAGGCACAATGACTTGCGTAACTTCCTAGATTCTGCCTAATGTTCCCTCAAGCGCCTATTCAATTAATGTTTTAAGAGAGTTTGCGAGCCAACTTTAAAAACAAATCGCTCTTAATCTTAAATTCATTCTTTCAGTCCTTCCCTTTGTACCTGAGTGCACCTTTTGCGCTCTCACCCTCATAAGTTTCCAAACACATTCATTAAACAGTTCGCACAAGAGAGTCATGCGTTTCGAATTGAACGTTTCACAAAATCTCTTCCTGAAGATTTTACGCCTCTAAAGGTCTCGTTGCGCTTACATTCTCATTGAAAGCTGCCTATATCAGCACTAACTTTCCCATTGTATTGTTTTGACTCAGTTTCTTGTAGTTGACAATTTTTGTACGCATACAATCTAAGTGCTTCGTACAGCCTTAGCATTGGGCATTTATTCCAGTTTAACAATCCCTTTCCATATTGGGATCACTTTCTTCTGTCTCATCTTCCCATTACCCTTCTACCTATTTCCAAAGCAGTTATCTGAATTATCTTGCATGTTTTTAGCTTATGCCGCACGCATTCTTTTGAAAGAACTTTGCATTGGCCTTTTTATTTGTGCAAGTTTTTCCATCTTAAGCTCCTCTATAATTTAGTTATAATCATCAAATTTTATCCCTTTTTCATTTTTTTCACCTGCCTCGCTTTCTTCCCCATAATTACCTTCACAAAGGGTATAAATTAACTTTTTAAATCATGAAATATGAATTAAATTAATAAAAATCATGCTATAAATTAATCATGACATATATTGTGCTGTAGTTGGATTTATTTTTGATGCTGTTGCTCCGGCTCTATTCGAAGCCAATCAAGCTATTTATTGTCAGTTCGGGGTCCAACGGGATAGTGCATGCGTACCACACAGAGTCGACTCCTGCTGGCACTGCTTAGTATCTCCTACCCTATTCAGACTCTCACCTCCAAGTGGGGGACCCTGGAAACCTGAGCAACCTGTGGAAGATCGGGAACCCAACCCCGGTGGGAAGCAGGTCAGGGCTGACGAGAGCGGGAGAATACGGTCTTCCTAAATGGGGGTTGGACGTGGGGCTAACAGCCCCACTTCATAAAAAATATTATTCAGAAACCTCTAAATAAGCCTCGGAAAGGACAGATAAAACGAGAACGACCCAAGCAATGTAAGGACATCGAGATTGGATTTTGGAACACACGAAGTCTCTGCAAAACGGGAGCCCTACAGACCATATTAACCCAATTAAAACAATATAACATCTAAATTACAGCTTTACAAGAGACTCGATGGCCCGGGAAGGGAATAATTGACAATAAAACACATACAATCTTATATAGTGGAAAAGAAGATGGAAAACATAAATTGGTGGTAGCATTTATTGTAGATCGAAGACTGAAAGGTTGCATCCTTGACTTCAAGTCCATAAATGAAAGAATGTGCTTATTACGCTTAAAAACAAAGTATCACAATATCTCCATGCTTAATGTACATGCAGAGACTGAAGACAAAGATGGCGACACGAAAGAAAACGTCTACCATACTCTGGAAAGAGTCTATGATTCAGCCCCATCTTACGATATTAAAATCATCATAGGAGATTTGAATGCAAAGGTGGGGAGAGAGCCGATGTACGGAAAGATAGTTGGTACCAATAGTCTACATGAAGTATGCAATAACAATGGCCAGAGGTTAATAGATTTTGCAATCAGCAGAAATATGATCATGAAATCAACACAGTTCCCACACAAAGACATACACAAAAGGACATGGACGGCACCAGATGGGAAAACGTTTAACCAAATTGACCGCATCCTCATAGAAAAAAGGGACGCCTCAAATATAATAATGTCAAAACGAGACGTGTAGCAGACTGTGGATCAGACCACCACCTGGTGAGGGTAAAATACAGGTGACGAATAAAGAGGTACCCCGAGAAACAACCAGGAAAATCACCAAAAATCAACATTAAGAGGTTAAACCAACCCCAGGTGAAGGAGGAATTCAGGAACGAATTAGGGCAAAGAATAAAGATGACAGAGATGTTAGAAAATGAAAACAAAGACATTGACGCAACCTGGCGTGACCTGAAGGAAGACGTATCGATCACAGCCCGCACCGTAATAGGCACCGAATGAAAGAAAAACAGGAACGACTGGTATGACGAAGAGTGCAAAATAGCAATAGGAGTGAGAAATGAAGCTAATAAAGCATATATTTCAAGACGAACACGGTATAAAAGAATGGAGGACGAGAAACTAAGGAGGGAATCCGACAAGCTCTGCAGGAAAAAGAAAAGGAAACACCTAAACACTGCTATTAAAAAAATAGAATCTGAATTCAAAGAGAATGACCTATGAGCTGCCTATCAGGGAATAAACTCCCTAAGAAAAGGTTTTAAACCTAATACAAGCATAATAAGGAATGCAGAAGGTAACCTAATAGGTGACAAGGAATCAGTGAAGGCAAGATGGAAAGAGTACTTTGCAGATATTTCAGAATATTTTACTCAATACTTTTTTACTCAGGTATAGATTCAACCCCTTCTCCCTTCCTCCCCTACCCTCGGAAGGCTGAAGAGCTCAGCAAACAGAAAACAGATGGACCGCTGGGCCACTCGGTACACTGCACGAGATTCTTTCGGAATTCTTTACGCAGTGATGAATTAATTGCGCATTAATCTGATTTCACCAATCGGTAGCGGACACATAGTCCTTTGATTCATTAAAAAACTAGGAAAATCGAGGGGGTATGTATTTTTGCAAATCAGGTTCAAAATTTGAAACATTTTGAACAATTTCAGACAATTTTTATGAATTTTTATATGACCCTATAATTTCATTTTCAACTTTCAGCAATTAAAACAAGCTTTTTTGGAGATTTTTTAGCTCAATTAGATCAAGAGATATAGCCCTAAAGCTAAGGGCATAATTGATAATTTAAAAAATAAACAAAGAGAGTGTTACTCACCACATACTCGATATTTGGGAAAATGATTTTGCACAGATACTAATACACGAACAGGAAAAATACGTACCAATTTTTGTGGAAATCGGAGATGGTCGGGGCATGATCTCGTTTTTTGACATGAAATTTGTAATGTAATTTGTAATTTAATGTAATCCTAATGTAATTTGTATTTTAATATGTACATAAGATTTGAAAAGACCCTCTGAAAGTTTATTTTGGATTATAAACAACTATGTCTTAGGCAAAGTTTTTGCCGGATAGCAAAAAGCGAGATAGTTCTGAACATTTCCAGAAAGACAGTCCTCTCCATCGTAAATAAAACGGAGTTTCTTCAAATTTTAGGTTCGGATTATTTGTAAAATATTGAAATAAAGCACAGAGTATACATTTTTGTGAATGAACAACAAAAGGATTGAATGTTGCTTTTCGATCGTCCCCGAAGTTTATGAGATTAGCGCGACCTAACATTAAAGCTTACCTTCAATTATACTATAGAACTAGTCCTGCAGGCAGATATGTTTTGCTTCCTCTACATCCTTTGGAATTTTGAATAAGCTCAGCAGCGTGTAACATGCCCAAATGAACTGGCCTTTATAGTGACATGGCTTCATTTTCGGGAAAACCGCGTTGTTGCTCTCTCCTGGAAAAACACTATGTGGGAAGTAGGATCTCCAGGGGTGGAAGAAGAAAGATATGAGAGTGAGGTGAGTAGCACAAGCCAAGGAGGGATTCTACCAGAAGAAAAACATACTGACAGCAGGAAGTACAAGTTTTGAAGGAAGGAAGTACTAGATTTAAAAAAATTTTTGGAACATGCTACTATATGAAAGTTAAGATTGGACGATGACTGGAGAGGATCAAAGAAGATTGGAGTCAATGAAAATTTGGTGTTACCAAAAAATGATGAAGATGAAATGGTCGGAGGAAATCACCAATGAAGAAGTCTCACGATGAGTTAGAGATAAAAAAAATGACTGATAACTCTGCGAAGTAGATGAGAGGAACATATTGGAAAAATTTTGCAAATTAACAGTCTATAGAAACAGTACTGGGAGAGAAATACATAAATGGGAATAATTACAGAAGAAAACCCAATTAACTGGGGCTAAGGATAGAATAGTGCATCTCAAATATGGAACACATTTAACATGTTTTGAAGGATTTCAAAGTGATGATCTACGTAGAAATTAAACGATAAGCCGATGGGAGAGAGAAGTGGAGAGGTGCAGAAAACCAATTCTCGGATTGATGGGCTTGCTGATGATGATGGTGGAGTAACACGAGAGCACATCTTCGTCATAAGAGGATAACGAGCCCTGCATGCCCACTGTGGTATCACGTGGGCAGAACCGCGTGGCTTTTATTCATGCTTCAAAGGGCACTTCTTTCGCGATCTCGCAAAGGAGGAAAGAATAAAAAAACGAGGGAAGATCTTCGCTCGCATCCTTGCACATACACGTTTAAGTCCCTCCGGACCGGTGCCTCGGGAATTTATCCTCGGCGCACTTACCTCGCCTTGCATCTCGTCCCGAGCCCGCTCGGATAAACACCCTCGCATCTTGTTGTGTTCCTTCCTCCTCCCTCCTCTACCGTACCCGCCATATTACCTCCTTGGCGTCTGTGTGCGGGAGTTTGAGGGGGAGGGGGATTGCGCCCGCCGCACCGTCTCAGCCACCCCTTCCTCTCATCTCCCTCCCCCCCTGGTGAAGCAGTAGACGCCGGCGTCGTCCGCGTCCCCCCCCTCCCGCCCCCACTGCTCGCTTTATAGCACGGAAAACGCAGTGCACCGTTACGATCAAAAGGCTGTTCGGAGCGTTCGCCTGTTTACGATATCCGCCACCGGAACGACTCAACAGCAGTCGTCTTCCTCCGCGAGGACTGCCGGGAAGACGGGGTTGGTTGAAGTTGTCACGCGGAGGACTTTTATTTTCTTTTTTTGTAATGGATGAGGGTGGTGAGATAGTTTTCTGTGTGGTGCTGGGAGGGTTGGTTGGGTTAGTAGATGGGTATGTGCCACTCTTGCCCATCTATGCCCATCTCTCCTTCACATTTCTTCCAGGATATCTTTCTTTTGTCATTTATTCACGACGATTTGAGGAAAAAATATTTATACGCGATCATCAATGGTTCCCTTCTACTTACCCCTATCCGTCTGTGGGGCCATGATGTTTATTATCGAAAAGATTTACGATTGTTGTTCAAATAAATGGACCTTAATGTCGGATGCTGGAAGAGCATTGCTCTCAGAGTGATTTGATACGCTCAAATTTGTTTTTATTTCCACCATTTTTTTGGTTGCGTACTGTGTTGAGTAGCATCTACATTTCCAGTCTATCGTGCTTTGATAAGGTAAGAATTTGAATGTATTTGGAATTGGCGTGTAATAACTGCAAAATTAACTTCGAAATCGTCACGCTCGTTCTCCCATTCGGTCGTTCTCCCAATCCCACTAGCCAAGCACTCTACCCTCTAGGCAGGCCTTACCTCTGGAGGCCTACACCTATGCTTGTGGGCTACCCACAGTAGCCAAGCACTCTACCCACTAGGCAACCACGCTCCCCCGCGTGGTTGGCTACACGGTAGAGTGCTTGGCTACTGATCGAAGGGTCCCGGGTTCAAATCCCCGAACAAAAAAATCCTCGGAGTGCGAGGTGGCCCAGAGAAAGGAACTGGCCCCCCTACCCTGAATGTGTGGAAGTGACACGCCTGTGGCTTAATCCGGGGTGAGCTCTACCCTCAACTATCCAAACCAACCTTCGGGTTGAATCACTGAGTGAGTGAGTGTTCTCCCAATCGAATTTTAGGCCAACGGTCACTCTTGACAATTATTTTCTCGGCCGCTGGGAGTCATATCTAAAATTTACCTCCTATCACTTTTTTTAAAATATTTAATTCAATTAAAATATTTCAAGAAACTACAAATATAATGTAAAAATTAAAATACATGTCGGTAGAAGGTAGAAGAGAAAACGACAGGCTCTTAGTGGTCCAAAGAAAGGAAAAAGAAACAGTGAAAAGATGAAGGAGGTTGGAGGAAAGAAAATAAAGTATTAGGAATTGAAACTGGCTAGCGGTTCTAATATGGCCCTAATGAAAGTAAGTAAAATAAATTATATGAGAATTGTGAGTTTTCAAACAATTAGGACATAAAATACATTGATATGTCTCTTAGAAACATTGATACATTGTGCTTTATTGGTGAATAAAATTAATAATAAAATAACCATAATCGATCATCACTTTCTGATATGGTCTGTGGTATATATACTACATAAATAGTTAATATGTATAGTTTTTAAGGAGTTAAGGGAGTCCAATTTCTTACTGTGTCATTACTAAGTACCTGCTTCTGGAAATTTGTGGTTTAGCTATTCTTTTTCTTTGTGAAAATATGATAATCAGTTCTAGGTATAGAGCGGTTCACCTAAGCGCCACATGTGGTGTTCCTACTACTCCCGGAACTTGCTGGGTTGAAGGGAACTTCTTATACCTACATATACCTTCGCAGTATCTAAGCTGCATCAACATTTTGCGCCAATGAGGCTAGAACGCAAGCATAGAAGAAAAACGGGTAAAATTTGAGCATACCTTTGAGCAAATGTTCAGAATATTTCCTTAAGTAGTCAATATCGGAGTTGTTAATGCACCCATAAAATTATTATGCATCTGAGCTTAGTAATACATAAAGAAAATTTTTATATGATACCACTTACACTTTTCTACGCAAGAAATGGCATTAATTATGGCATTAATTCTCATGATTAGAATTGTAAATTGCAATGGGAATCTTAGTTTCATGGAATATTTTATCTGAATTTTACTACTTCATTACGCATAATTTACATATTTTGATGTAGTATTTGAGAAAATTGTCCCCCTCTACTTTGTTACTTAAATTAGAAATTGCGCTTTGTTTTTCGTGTGGCCTCTGCATTGTTTTCTCACATAAATAGTTCATCCCAGGTGTTAAAGTTACTCTAATTTATAAATTTAGATGAATTAATTTTGCCATGTTGTGAGAATGGAGGAGATAGCTAAACAGATGTATGATAGTAGAGTGAATGGCGTGAGAGGAAGGGTTTGACCTAGAAAGTCATGATTGTGATGAAAGAGACTCTGAATAGGAGAAATATTAGGAGTCTTTAGAACTAGAGAGCATACATGAAGAATTGCATGAATACGGAAGAAGCAAAAGAGGTTTTCAAGGGTAGAGCATTGCAGGAAATTATTAAAATCGAATTCAGTTTTCTTAGGCTAACGCTGAGAATTAAGCTCTTTTGAGAAAGATCCCGGAAGGGAACGGCGTGACGGGTTTTTATGTATATTTGCAATTAGCATTTTTCGGCATTAAAAATTCTGAGATTCCAATGCTAATCTGTCAGATGAACTGAAGGACAACTCTGAACTGAAGTTCCGAACATGACTCATCATGATGACCTATTTTTCGAGTTGGGAACGGATTTTCGTAGTTCCTCATTTCGCTCTGTTCTAGGCTTGTAATTCTTTTCTTCGTAAATTCCCAGATTCATATTTTTCATCATCTGTTTCATCTATATATTTCATTACTGATCCTTATCTTCACTCATTTTTCCTTTTTTTGTCCCCAAGACACTCTTTTTAGTATCTACTTTTGAATATATATCGACATTTTTTTGTCCAGCATCACATCTTTTTATCGGTTTACGTCTTTACAGTTCTTGGCTATTTATTTACTTGACAACTTGTATGATAATGTCCCGCACATTTACCTAGCACCATATGTCTTGTGATGGATACTAAAAATGCTTCAAAGATTCCCTCCAATATTGGCATTAAAAACGTTTCCGGATCATACAATACCTCCGACGTTTGTACAACGTGAGTAAACAGGAGAAGAAATTCAAAGAAAAATTTTCATTGCTAAAAAGAGAGAAGAAGAAAAAAGATAGAGACTAGCAATACACAGATTTTCAGCGGCGAGGTACATACCAACATGTAGGTTCAATGACGTAGCAGGTAGTCCATGAAGTCCGTGGGCGGAATTGAGCCAGTGTCTTTGAAGGAGAAAGTTATATTTGATTTTTTTAAACTATGAATGTTCAATTCATTTGGTATTTAGTTTAAACCACCATTAAAAAAACGTTCGTAATATTGAAAAATATAAAAAAACTAGGTTTTACATTCTTTCAGAAGTTTGCAGAGTTAGAATCATGGAATATCGGCTGTTACACCTCAGCCGCAATCGCATTCTTAATTGTCTATGCACACAAATTTGCGTGCATTCATTCGTGTGCGCTTTATGTGGGAATAATATCGCAAAAATTAATAAACGTACATGTGGGCATATCGTCATAATTATATCGCTTTGTAAATTTCAAAACGTGATGCTGCGGATGCTGAGGGGAAGTAGTAAATTGGAAATTTGGGGACTGGAGAAGCATGGGGAGGGGAATGCGAAATTGACAGGAGAGGGCGGGTTTGGGGGATGCTGGTGCGAGGAGGGGAAGGATAGGGGAAGGAGCGGAAGGGGGTGGGTCGGATGCCAAAACGCGATATTCGAGAGAAATTTACCGGTATCTCATTCGCGGGCGCGATAAGACCGAATCGCTGTTTGTGACGCTTTCAATTAATTTTTTACGCTCCTCGGCGTATCAAATCGGAGCGTAATATTTTTGCCGATGGCGCATTAATCACTGCTTCTCTCTCTCTCTCTGCCTCTCTTTCCATCCCTCGCAAAACGCCCCCTTTTCAAAATACAACCCTTTCCTCTCTCTCTCGACCGCGGCGCCGCCGATCGTCCTCCACCCCAACTACGAAAAAAAATGAAAAACAAAATCCGCGAGAAAACTTAGGGACGGGAGGTAGGGAAGCTGGGCTGAAATGAAACAAACGATGGGCATGGGGGGAGGTGAAGGGGAGGGAGGGTTGAGTTTGTCCCCCTGGAGTAGTATTTAGACTAATGCCTATCGGTGATTCTTTTTATCCCCTTTTTATTTCCATCGCGTTCGATTTGGTGGAGGAAAAAATTTTCTCTCGCCAGTTGGGAAGATCCGGACGGGGTGATGTGCGAAAAATGTCACGTGTTACGACGGGTACGGGGGTAAGGGGGGTGGTTGGGAAAAAAACTGATAGGTAAATCGGAGATTAAACGTCGAGTAACCAAAAAAAGACAAGAATGCAATGGGAACCGGAAAGCTCCGCGGCGTTAACTGGTTTTAATAGGCGATGGTGGAGTCAGGCATGGAATAAATCGGATGAAGGGAAACTAAACAATCTCTTTTTTTAAATTAAATAATGCTCGTGTGCCTCGCCTTTAAAAGACCGCATACTACGGTCCAGCATATATATATTTCCTTCCTAAATGTATGTTTAATCCATCATCCGCGCCGTTACGGTTTTATAATAAGGCGTACCGCAATATGTAATGTGCTTGGAACAATTGAGTGTTGTTTCGATAATATGAAAGCAAAATTTATTCAAGTTTCAATTTTGAACGTTTTGCGCGACGAGTGTCTCCAAAACTTATTTTTATAAAAAGCTTGCCACTTAGCAGGCCATTTCTCTAGATTGTACCCCAGATGAGATGCTCCAAATAAGTTCACCATGCTCATGCATTCTTACAGCATTTATGACTTTTATCGCTCAACCCCTAGCTACTTTACCAACCTTTCCGAATGGGAGAAAACTTTTTAAAAGTTCAATCTAAATTATTCTCATCCGAAATAGTGACGTCGCCATTACTTTGACTAGCTGAGGTTTTGCTCTATGTAACCACGTCTTTATTGGAGGGAATACGGCACCTTTTAGTCCTTTTTCACCATTAACTCATTACAGATTACACAAAAACCCATGCCCAGGATGGCAAAAAATGTAATCAAGTGGGACTCGAAGCCACGAAATCAGCTTTAGTAGTCGAAGGTTTTAACCCGCTGCCGTTGAGGTCTACAATTGTAACATAAGAATAGCGATACACTTCGACGATAGACATATTGAGGTAATATCTTAATATTTTAATTATGAATTTGACTGAGAGTTCAGTTGTCAATTTCAATGATTTACGATGATAATTAAGAAATTGATGAATAGAGATTTTCTTACATTTATCTATTCATACTCATCGAATATCTCACTCATACAAGTAAAATTTTACCTCCTGATTCCTCGGAATCGCGCTAATCCGAATTATGTTCCTTACCAATTATGCGCCATCACTTTCAAAACTCGGTCCACACGTTGGGCGCGGCCGCCCCTGTAGTCTGTCGAAATGGAACCCCGCGTATTGCTTACACTGGGAGTCATATGCCCACAGCTAGTCAATTTTACTGTGTGCTTGGTGCAGCCTTACATTTTTATATTTGCGAAGGAGGCCTCGCATTAGCTTTTGACCGCGAAATGATGAAATTTGAGATCATTTATGTCGCCATAGAATTGATCTTATGTTTTTCCAATGCGTATTGAACAAATTCTTGGATTTATAGATTGCATTTGAATACATACTGGTCGTGCCTTCAATCGGACACAAGTATTGAAATCAAATACGGAGCGGAATGACTGGGGAATAGAATCAATACCGAGATCTTTTTTAATTAAGCCTTAGTACCGTAGAGTGCATACAGAGCTGGTGACAACGGCTATAACTATTTTTTTGTTGCATTATTGCACCTTTTACTTAGCAAGTTCCATCTTAGACAGTCAATTCTAAGCAGTAGTTAACGATGGGATTTTTTAGAGAAAGGATAGCCCGAAAATAATGTTCAATGTGATCATCATTTCTATTTTTCATAATGAGGAGTCTAAGAAGGAAAAACTGTGCGTCGTCCTTAAAAAATGCCATATTAGCAAATTTACGAGTAAATTCCCTTATAATCGGAGTTGCTTCTTCTTGCCTTTAAATGAATGTGTTATGCCAGGTTGTACTGAGCAATATTATATTTTTCCTCAAGTCCAATCATATATGCTTGACTAAAATTCGCATAGTGGCAAAGACATAAAGAGGAGAATTCTGTAATAGGAGGGAGCTGACAACGGGGACCTTGTGTAAGAATAAATGGTAAAGAGTTTGATATAGAGTGTAGTACTGTATGGGGCAGGAACGTGGACTCTGAGAACGGAAGACGAGATTAGGCAGCAGACGTTCGAGTTGTGGCTGTGGAAGAGGATGGAGAAGGTGCAGTGGACGAAAAGGAAGTCCAACGAGGAAGTACTTGATATAGAGGGTGAGGAAAGGAAACTAATGGATGAGATTAGGCAGAGGCGAAGTAGATGGTTGGAGGTGGCAATGAGGGGCAAATCTTTGCTTAAGGCTCTGATAGAGGGAAGGATTTGAGGTAAGCGGGGAAGGGGAATAAATAAAATATGTTTTATGGACGGGATGAAGAATGGTAGGACGTATTCTGAGATGAAGAAATAAATATTGTTGATATATAAGGACCTGCGCATGCAAGCATCTGGAAAATATTTAGTCACACCCATTTAAACCTTCATTAACTGAACATGTTAAATGAAAGACTTTGTACTATTCCACGATATGATGTATATTTTATTCCCAATCGATTTCAACGTCTGAGCGTCATTGTCAAGGTATACATACATCTGGCACAGTTGGGGTTCTTTACATACTCCGGGAGAGGAGGTGGGGTGAGTGCTAAAACTTACGCGGTTGGGGGGTGGGAGTCGGGTTTTGGTGATGTTGAAATCGATTGGGAATAAAATATACATCATATCGTGGAATAGTACAAAGTCTTTCATTTAACATGTTCAGTGCAACTAAATTCCACAAAGTATCGCCTGCCTCCATTGATATTACTTCATTAACTGGTATACATATTACCAAATAATAGTGGTATGATTTGCCAGAAATTACTGTCCGTACGGACAGAATTTGAAGTTTACGCTTGAGGATCTTACTTAGAATGTGGTGGATGAGCGCACTTGTTATCACATAAAATAGCATAGGAAGCAACCATTTTGGCCTCTCTGCATATACTCAGAGAATAAACCCTAACCGCTAAACCAGAACGATATCCTTTCTCTCCTTTACACTCTTCCCCTACTGTATGACCCTCCTCCTACCTCTAACGGCCCAAAAACTGTGGGTACGGTGCGCGACATTATCCGAGCGATTAAATCTTCGCCCAAAATCGTTCGCCTGTCTATCACGGGCTGCCGATCGGGCGACACGCAGACAAAAACAGACACGGCGGTGCCACAGCCCCCCCCTATGCCCTGCCCCCTCGTAGTCTGTGAGCCACTTCCAGCCCCCACACCACCCCTGACTCCCCCTCCCCATCGGATTCCGAAAACACCGTTCCGCCCCTATCGGCACATTTTCGAAATTTTTGGACCGTTAATCTTTCTCACTCATTCCCATTCCACCTCGTCACAGCGCCCTCTCTCGACCGATTAAACGTTTGGTGCTCTTGCGATTACACTCTCTTTTGTTTTTTTTCATTCTCGCACACATTCCGTTCTCCAAAATCGGAACGTATATTTTTAATTTCGCCGCGAACGTCAGGGGTTCTTTATCGAAGATTGAGGCCCGTGATGAACTCGTGACAGGAATATTAATAGATGTTTAGCGATGTGATTGGAGATAATGATGCTTCCAGCGGGTGAATCGAACGCTCATCATGGATAATATTTCGGCAGATATGGAAGGTTCATCCCCCCCCCCCTCCCAAGCCACCGCGTTCGCGACCACAGAGCTCGCGATCACGGCTCTCCATAACGCGTGTGCTCGCGTTGTCGTTATTTTTCAATAGCAACCATGATGGCGAAAACTTGATCGTTATTCTCCTAACATTGTCAGGTGTCTTTTCAATCACAAGTTTTAATTGATGGATTGCGTTCTTAGATCTTTAACTGTGAGCATTTCCTTTCTAGAGTGGTTTGCGTTTGGGATAAGAATAACGACAATCTAAAAGAAGGAACCGTGACTCCATCCCAGTTTTCATTTTCACCGTGAAAAATCTGCGAAGCTGCGTAATAGAAAGGGTAATGTTGGCGGTGGGTGTTGATTCGTGGAGTTTGGCAAAGAATACGCGTAGTTGACACACCTTTAAAAAATATGTCATCATTATTTTGGTTTTATAACGAGTGAGGACAGATTTGATAGTTTTCAATCTATTTTTATGAACTGGTTAAACCACGAATCTGATAATAAACTATGTGTGAGACCCGTCATGGCTTACGGTTCAGAAACGAGAACTGAGTCAACGCACTTTAAGAGGGTATTGAGAACGACAAAAATGCGAACGATGAGAAAGATCGCGGGTAATAAACTTTTGGATAGAGAAATAAACGTCAATTGAAAGCTGCAGACAAACATGACGACGGAGTCAAATGGTCAAGAGAGCGGAGAAGATGCGGGGGCGCCTACGTCAATATAATTACCGAAGACAGACTCCTCCAAATCACAAGAGATAACATCTGCGATTGTAGGAGACCGAAGGAAAATCATCAACAAGATTTAATGACAGGAATTTAGCTGTCCACCTCCCATGATCAGGAATAATTTCCGGTAAAAAACTGGCGACTAGCCTATTTCATGATGAAGACGAAGTATTAACTCTCAATTATTTGTCAATTAAATTGTTTTAACTTATTTCAAACGCCTTATCCCGTTTTCATAAAACTCCTACCCAAAAATATTATTAACTATTACTATTTACCTTGACGTCGGGATCCCTCAAAATAATAGAAACCTTCTTAAAAACTCAGTTGGGCATTGCCCCTCTTGGTAAAGGTGAGCTTTCGTCCCGCCAGCGTTTTCGCGAATTTCACCCACTTACAATAGAGATATCGGAACAAAATTCACATAACTTATAAAGCAAACCTTGCGCATTTGTAAAATACTTTCAACACAACAATGCATCAACTACTTTAGGAATGGGAAACTTTCAAACCTGAGAAGTGCGTTTTTTCCTCTCCGCCATCTTGTGAAAAAATGCCGTTTCCTCTTATCCACTGTACGTGGCGCAGCGATCGAGCAGTTGGTTCTCTAGCATATCTATACCTCTCCTTCACTATTTCTTCCCGCCTTCCACTCAAACTCCCCCCGCAACAGCCATTTACTACAATGCAATTCCATTCATTCCACCGCAGTAAACATTGCACATTTCACTTCAAATGAAGGATTTACACTTCCTTTTCACTCGCATTCAATCCACTGCACTAATAACATTTCACGTATCACTTTAAATGGAGGATTGCGAGTTCCCGCAGCGAACAAACACCCGTGCCTTTCGAGGAATTCCAAGCCTGACTCCGCCGAAACGAAAGTCTGGATCGCGGACATTGGTGTGTGCGTACACGATTGACAACTCATGGCGACCGTACACCATACATGCAAGACAGAAAATGATTAACGCCAACAAGCTGCTCAACTCTCGTTGGCGAATGAATACCGGTTGACTTTTCAACAATCAACTTCCAATTATTGACAGTTAATTTCCCCCTTCCACACTACCCGAGAGAACTCCGTCAACAATACTATTTACTTAGCCTCTAACAAAAGCCCACTTATAATAACCTTGTCATCTGACGAATTTTATACCAGAAACAATACGCAGAATAACATTTAAGCCTTCTACCAATGCCCACGAATAATCACCAATTAGCGTGAGGGATTCTATTCTTAAAATAATACGCAGAATAACATTTTAGCCTTCTACTAATGCCCACGAATAATCACCAATGAACGAGAGGGATTCTATTCTTAAAATAATACGCAGAATAACATTTTAGCCTTCTACCAATACCCACCAATAATCACCAATGAACGAGAGGGATTCTATTCTTAAAATAATACGCCCCCCAAGTTTATTGGAGGGGTGGGTTCAGGGCAAAGGAATGGAAGGGAAATTCGTTTTTCGGTTTAACAAAACACGGAAATGCAGTACAAATCAGCATTTTGAAATTTCCTCCACTCCCAGAAATTCCCATTTCCACTTTACCATTCCCGCGAAAACTGCGTTTTTCGCTGTATCAATTCACGAAAATGCGTTTTTCACTTTAGAAAATGGCCACATTGGGCCCGCGTACCGTCCCACCGTAGCACCCCTCTTTCACTCCATAGGCCCGTAAGCTTGCTGGGGGGTGGGGTATAGGCATATAATAGAAGTGAAATTAGTCTTATCCCTCTAACGGTTGTTCGTGAAAACCTCCAAATATGGCGTCGAAAACGGACGAAAAAGTCGAAAAATTGGTCATTTTCAAACGTCTATATCTCAAAAACTACTAGTCACACGGGTATGATTCTCACATTTTTACAAATGCGCAACCTTTCTCTACTCATAGGTATCACATTCAATATCGTAAGTTTCCTAGGTTTTTCAAAAAAAAATGTTGACCGTGCGGGACGAAAGCTCACCTTTACCTCCAAATATGGCGTCGAAAACGGACGAAAAAGTCGAAAAATTGGTCATTTTCAAACGTCTATATCTCAAAAACTACTAGTCACACGGGTATGATTCTCACATTTTTACAAATGCGCAACCTTTCTCTACTCATAGGTATCACATTCAATATCGTAAGTTTCCTAGGTTTTTCAAAAAAAAATGTTGACCGTGCGGGACGAAAGCTCACCTTTACCCCCCTCTTTATTACACTTCTCTTTCTCTTCAAACTTTTTAACAATCCCCTCCTTTATCAACCATACATAGCAACGTTCTTCAAACGAAAACAATAAACAACCTAAAGCATCAACCCATCGAAACATACATTAACATACAAATTAATACTATCAAAAACAAAACAACGAACGAAATTAAATACATAAAGCCAAATAAAACAAATAAAAATGGAGCTTGACAAGGCACGACGTTACATTACATATACCTACTATTATTTATAAGCATAAATATTAACCATTCGAAGCATTTTCATTTTAATATTTGTAAATCAAAATGCCTAGTCTTGTTCACGTCTTATTTGTATATTATTCTTAGAAATCTTACTCTTAAAGATAGAATACTATTAACAAATAAAATGACTTACGGCTCAAATATGTGGAGTTTCGTGATGCAACACCAAGAAAAAACTTTGTACCTTCCACAGACGTTATTTTAGTACGACTAGGATTCGATAATTTTCCTGATGATATCGACTATTTTTCTAGGTATTATAAAATACTATTATTTATAACAAAAATTTGAACCATTCAATGTATTAACGTAAGAATTTTTTCACCCAAAATGTTCACCAGCACGTTATATATCCCATTTTCATAAGAATCCTACCATAGCTGATAGATTGCTATAATCAATAATAAAAAAAATTACTCATCCGAAATATTAAAGTTCAAATATTTTTTATAGTGTCTTCGTAAAAGTTCATTATGTTAGCACTCATGATAAATTAAAAGACTTGGTACTTTTCTTATTTAATTTAAATTTGTAGAAAAGTACTAACTAGGTATTTTAGTTAACCATGAGTAAATTGAAGTACTTTGTCAATATAAAATCCGAGGATTCTTGCGAAATTGAGTGGAATTTGTACATAATGAGGAAATAAGAAGATGATGTATCAACATTGAAATCCGGGTTGGAAGCATATTTAGTTTTGTGGAAAATTGCACGTTTTATTTCTTAATTATTTTGTCAATCATAATGTTTTACTTATTACTCTCTTCCAAGCACGTTATTCATGTCATCCTCGTTTCGACGAAGGCTTGTCTTACTTTGCGTTATTAGCCACGGATACATAACCCCCATGTATCGCGCACAGCCGAGTACATGCATAAATATCCTCCCCGGGCGATGCTTATCTCTCTGCAAAGAAGGCACGGAGACGACGGCGCGCTCCTTCCTCCTCAGGAAGGAAGGAAACCAGGAGCACATACATCCCCCCCCACCGCCCAATTATCCCTTACCCCCTCCCTCCCTCCCCACCTAACAAAGCGACGGCGGCGTAACCCTTACCCTGCCACGCACCCCCATTGCTCCTTGCACCCTGGGCCACATTGTCGCGCCCTTTCGACCTCTTCCGAGAGGAGCAAGAACCCCCACCCCCTCCCAGCAGTACCTCATCCTGCTCCTTCCTTCCCCTTGCATAAACCCCTCCCTACCCCACGCGAGAGGCTGTCTCAGGGCATAACCAAATTACGTATGCAAATGCGGTTCGCAGTTTCAACCCTCTCCCCGTATTCCTGGAATGGCTCCACGGCCTCCTCCATCGTTTCCTTCCTTCCTTTCCCCCGCCATGCGACTTGGCCCTCAAGAGAACCTTGTCTGCTTTTCCTCCTCTTCCTTCGCGCTGGTCCACACGGAGAAGGAGAGCAACCCGCTTCCTAGCCAATCCCCTTACGTTTTCTCGGCTCCAGATCTCTCTCACTCTCCCCCGCCAGCCACCCGACACCCTCCCTCCCTCCCCCCCCTGGCACTCTTAAGATGCCCATACCCAGTAGAGATCTCTCTCCCCGTAGAGCTGACCTAGGTAGGGCTCTCCTCCTGCTGTCTTAAGAAGCGTGCTCAGAATATAGAACTCTCTAGCAACCGTGATTCTAACAATGGACACAGTTATGCTGTGAAAAGTCAAATGAAAGAAAAAAGGCGTGGCCGTCGCGGGACGGCCGACAGATGTGGAACACCGAGTTTGGATATGGCTGGCAGTGGCGCGTACTCTGTATTATATGCTAGTAAAAATGAATAGTTGAATTAATATTTTTGGAAATATGAATATGAAAATTATATTTATGCATTAATGATGATTACATTAAATACGCCTTTACTTAAAATATTCATATGAACTTACACTAGGTATATCTCTCTAGTCATGCTTTGTGAATTGATTCGAAGCGCTTGTGTATGCGTAACTACGCAACGACTCAACAGTCGATCCGTCCGGGAGTCGGGTGTCGGGTGACGTTAAGCTTTTGCGAGATAACTCCCCATCCATTATAAGTGTTCCACTTCAAAAGTATAAATTATTTGAATGAATTCGATGTGCGGATGACGATCCTGATCGTCATCCACCTGCTATTTGCTTCATTTCTGAGATGTAGGTAGGTACCTAGTTGAATTTGAGAAAATCAATTTTTTAAATATTTTATTTCCCTACTAGTTGAAAAGCCTGCTTAAACAGGCTAAAATATTTGCGAAATAGCCAAAAAGTAATGAATAAAGTGAATATTTAAGTAGAAATTGATGTGTGGTTTTGTATTTTTAGTGAAAATAAAAAGTAACTACGGCAAACAATATATGATATCTAAATACCAGAAATATATAAAATATTTATGGTGAAGCAGGCGGAGCTGTTAAGAAGCAGTTTCCCTAGAGTGTATTTTGAAAAATACATACGACCACACCATCTAACAGTTATTGGAGAACGTATATGAGAGCTCGCAAGATTGGCGCAGATCAGAATCCCTACGCCTAGCAACTGATTCATATGTACGTACGCGTAATCTTTTATGTTGTAGAGATGATTTTACGATACATGCCTATACCAGTAAAAGATTAAGAAAAATTACTTTTTCAATTAAATTTATGAATATTATCCTTGTGCTTTGCAGTGTATGCTGTATTATATTCAAGATTTATCTGTCTTCTCTCATACCACCTTGCAGAGGATATTCAAAACTCGTTTAGTAATCCTCAATGGATTTATTTTGATTTTACAAGATTTGTCGAATTGAAGACGTTCGATTTCCAATACTCATTAGGAGATGGCCATGTCCCATTGGAAGTCGAAATTATTTCAAATTGGTGACAGAAATTTGATTCGCTGCGATAGCTATTTTCCTTGGTCCACCCTACCCTCAACACACCGTTCTTCACACGATACTAGACTCAGTAAAAGTTCAAGGATACTCGGTAGCATGGTAGCTTCCCAGTTTCGTGTAGCATGCTGGCTAACAAGAATAAATGCTATCATAATGTATGAGCTACTTTATTTCATTATTGATGCTGAACTAGCTTGCTAGTAGCTCCCAGTAGGACCAAGTAGCCTTCCACCGAAGGGGAAGATGGCTACGAAGGTGTCATGCCGAGCTCAACATTCAAGAACGATATATTTCAATATCATTCTGTCTAAATATAGAATACCACACCGAAAACTCTGGTCATAACATGCTTTAATTGAGGAAAAAATAAAATTTAGTTTTTGAATAATTTCCATTATTATGGTGAGTTCTAACGCACAAACAAATGCTCGTGAAATGTGGTCCAAGATCTTTTTTCCACTCACTTTAAAAAAACATTAAAATATGCTCTCATTGACCCATGATTACCATTCCAGCCACCTTGAGGGATATTTATGTAGTCAAACAAACCCAAAAATATCTTTTTGCAGGAAAATATTCGAGTCATTTGTTTGAAAAATACAATATCCTTGAGGATTACTAATACTTTATTAATCTCTATTAAGAGCCTGCATGCTTCCAGTACCCCAACAAACGCAACCGTTTTTGTATTTAAAAACACAAAATGTTCAAAAAATGCTCTTTTATGGCCTTATTGGGCTAATTAAAAGACAAAACCGAAAACAAAGGCTTGGAAACTGATTTTATTTCATTATTTTTACTTTCCTCTCACATTCCTCGCTATGTACGTTTTTCTGTCAACCAAATATTTGGTAGCACGTTAGATTCCTTTGATAGAAGTGAAAACCTCAAGATGAGATTGTAACCTAACACTTTCTTCCACTTCCCTCTTTCCTAATTCCCCCCGTTTTGCCTCACTTTCCCGTGCACTCATTGACTATCCCGGTGAAAAATTAAAAACTGTTGCTATTTCTCACAGAGGAGGTCTCACGGGCAGGTAGGAGGCCCAATGGAAGACGCCCAGATAGGGTTTGAGGAAGAAATCTAGAAAAAATGATCGCTGTCGAGCTTGGATAGCTTGAACTTGCACAAATCAAAGAGTTTTGCTATCTAATGAGCAGAATAACCAGTCATGAAAGAAGATAGAAAGATATTGTGAGCAAATTTGACCAATGACTGAAGTTCGTCTACCAGAAGAGGAGAATGCTGACAGCTAGTAACACAAGCCTGGAAGTAACGACGCACTTCTTATATTTGGAACTTGTTTTTACCGCCGTTTGGCAGTGAATCCTGGATAGTAACAGCTGCAGAACAAAAGAGGTTGGAAGTAAGGATTGCAATCTCGGGCTCCCGAATCCCGGAATCCCGGGATCATTTAAATCAGCGGGAATGGAAGAAGATCAAGCTTCTACAGCATCAAATAGTCGATCTATTAATGACTTGCATAGTGAGAGAGAGAGTCAGCTTCTGCATGTTTAGAGAGTGATTCACTATGTTCGTATGAGCTAAAGAAGGAACTTGATTCGGTAATTACCCAATGCTTAGTTCCTCCAAAAAATATTCTGCTAGCTGTAATTCAAACGATCTAGAATTATCTATAGTACGAGAGGTTGAGTATTTCCGTGAAAGTGGACGGAGATGAGAAAATCTGCAGTTTATTTACGAGCAGTTACTAGTTATTCCTCCCATTAGTGTTGAGTCAGAAACGGCTTTTACATCAGCGGGTATACTATGCAATAAATACAGGTCAAGTATGAGCGACAAGACATTGGACACACTTTTTTTAAGGACATATTTTTAAAAATTGTAAGTATTTTTTCAGTGAGGAGAAACTTAAACTGGAGTTTATGTTTGCTTTCTTAAAAGTGTACAATTACTTTCAGTTTAACAGCTATTGCAATAGTTGTTAAACGTTCTTTTACATTTTCTTCGTATTTGGTGCTATATTTTTGAGCTACCTTCTAAGATAAAAGGTATTTTCTTTGATTTTAATAATAAAACAAATTCTTTAGTAACATTGAGAGATTTTTCTATTTTTAATACGAAAGATCAAACTCTAACAATACCACACAAAGTAAAAAAAATACACGACCCGGGTTTAAATGCGTCAGTATCATCATCAGTCAAGATACTCGCATGTTTTTTAAACTTTGTGTGGTGTAGTTTTATTCAAATTATATCTTTGTTATTAATTGATGTTACTTAAAATTTGCGTAATATTAATAATAATACCATCACTGAATATGATATTTTATTGCTGTTTTTACATAAGTTATTGGTCGAAGGCAATGAATGCTTTTATTTCCCTGTCTTATATCACTTTTCATCAATCCCGGGATTACGGGATCACGGTGTTGAGGAAATCACAATCCCGTAATCCCGGGATTGCATAATCGCTCCGGGATTGCAATCCTTAGTTGGAAGCAATGGAGAGGTGCTGTTCCCGAAGGATAATGGAAATCAAATAGATGGAGAGAAACACCAACAAAGAAGGCCTGTGAAGAGTTGGAGAGAAAAGAGGATATTGAAAACTTGGCGAAGAAGGAGAGACAAAGTTTTGTTACACATTTTACGACGCAACAGCCTATGGAAAACAATAATGGAAGAACTGAATTCGAAGACCAAGTAAGACAAAGAATGGAATATATGAGGCGCGTTAGTACAGTGAAGAATTATGTCGGAATGAAGCGTTTAGCGGAGAGGAGGATATTGAGGATGAACCAAATGCAATTCATACGTGAACTCGTCATATTTCTGACGACTAGAGCACTAGATATAATTAAGCATGCTAATCCGCCAGTTTAACGCCAAAAGAATGTGGGAAATTGAAGTTTGATATGTAGATTATCTGGTCCTAGCACTAATTCGCTGAAATTTATTTACGTAAAATTAAATAGCTGAAATAACGAATTTATGTTTGTCATAAAGCATATTTTACACTTTTTGGAACTATCACTAGAGAATAATAGGTACGCTTTTTCTCAATAAGCTACTTGTCAATCTCAGTAAGCAATGAATTTCAACCATCACCAATCGACTTTACCATCGTAAAGTCGATTGTTAAAGGTATGTGAAGTTATACCAAGTCTGTAGGTTATGAAGAAAACGTAATGTAAAATGAAATATAATATTTTATTTACTCCCACATGATTGATACAAATCATGGGTACAAACAAAATAACAGGAGCTTTAGGTGGTCTCGAGGATCATAAAAACCTGATTTGATCCACCAGCAAATTACAAAAATGTATGGCATTAACAAATTAGTAACAGTTGCATAATTAGTGTTCCAATGAAAATACCATAAAAATAAATATTAAAATAATTACTTGAAAAAAATATTCCAGTCTTTGGCCAGATTTAACGTTTTTTTTTGAGAATTTAATTTTTAAAATTTAAGCGGGCAGTAAGTATACTAAATATCTTTGGCACCATATACAGAAAGACACGTTTATATAATGCTAATCTTGGTCTTTTTGTTACGATGTTTGACTCATTCCTTAAATTATATTTATATTTGTCGGATACACTCGGCATATTGCCACTTCTGGCGTAAAAAAATTAAAATCGTTAATAAATACCAACGCCTCAGTGGCAACAACCTGAGGGCCACGAACAACGGGCATCACTTTTCACTTCACTGTTTGCCTCTCTCATTAAGTTTGAGATTCAAAAGTGTGGATTAGTCCCCGCGTATTGATATATGTATAGGGTCTTCTGGGAGATCCTCCGTGGGGCGCTCGCCCTGTAATCGCCACCACTGTTGTTCCCTTTCAATGGGGAAACATCCCAATTAAATCCTCCTCCGCGACACTATAAGCTCCCGTGAATTAATTGCCTGTGACCTCCTCTTGAGAGAGTGGGATGACAATGGACGACCTCCCCGACCCTCTTCCTCACTTTCTTTTCGCTTGAACCTCCGAAGCCCCCCCCCCCAGTCCTCGAAGGACCTCTCGCGGTGGAGAAAATTATCGCTCCTCCGCCCTCCCAGGGACGCCTCCTGGCCCCTACAGAGAGAAAACTGCTTTCAAAGGCATTCCCCGAGAAGCAAAAGGTCTACCGTCATAATTCACGAATCAACAATTATGCAAATCCGAATGCGCGCGGGACTTAGGTACGTACGAATGGAATGGCTTCTCTTGAGAGGACGAGGCGAAGCGTTCGAGCGCGAAACGTTTTTGACAAGATAGCGAGCGAACGAATGTCTTGGCTCACTTGTCGCTTATCTAGGATGCGGGGCGAAACAGCTAGGTGCTACTCAGTCGGCGACTGTGGAAGGATAGACAATAGGGCGCGCCATGTTCAACATTTGTACTGAAAAAAGCATATTTGGAATTTTGGCCAGCTTTTTTCGATTTCAGCCCACTGTGCGGCGGATGTTACTAATAATACAAGCTAGGACTTTCCCGTGACAAAAATGAGTCTGTTCTGCTCATGACGTCATCCGGTTGACACGAGCAGCAGGCGACTCGAGAATTTGCATGGGAATAAAGGGTGAAATATCCGATGATCCGATGATGATTTTAGCAAATACAGAATGGAGTGAAGTATATAGGTTCATCTTCAAGTACTGGTATACAACATATTTTATCTGTTACTGTCACTAAATATTTAGTTTGAGAATACAATCTTTTTTTACAGTGGAAATAACCCTAGCAACAATGTATTGACAAACTAAAGTTGAAACTCTTACCATTTTCAGCAATTAAGTTGTCTTGTCTCCGACAAACCTGGACCCGCTTCGCTAGTGTAGATGTGTCAAAGGGATATCTAAAAAAATCTCTTCCCTCATATTATGCTTCCTCGCATAGCTGTTGCATCCAAATACTACACGAATATCAAATTCACAATGCACTCCGTACCTAGCTAGCACTTGATGTAATCCAAACTATGTCACAGCGTACGACCCAAACGGTGAGCAATGACTTACCTTGTAATGTAGTATCATAGGGGGAGCGATTTTAATTAGACGAATGTGCGCTATCGGCCCTGGGTTCTTATGCAGGAAGGAGTAGAAGATAAAGTCGTGGAAATTACGCTACAGCCTTGACAAATCTTAACTTGTAAATGGGGACTAAAAATTCGGTCATTGTATTGGCTAGTAAACTCGGAAGACTTTCTCAATGGGGCATTTGCTGTGGAATACTATTTTCTAAGCGAATGTTATTGAATGAATTTGAAAGCATTTTTCCTGCAGAAATTTGGCGGAATTAAATCTCCGGCATCAAAATGAGTAATAGCCCCCGTAGTAATATTTCAACTCATATATCAACCCAATCCCTGTTACTGATTTCTACAACATAAGCGGTCACGTGGCCGGTTATGTTGGCGTTCTAGCTATTCAATTTGGTCCATGTGATTGTTTATAACGACTTCAGAATATTTCGATACAGGCCTGGGGCCTGTTTCAATATCGAAATTATTTACGCATTCGTGACAACTTCGATCTCAAATACTGACCCGTAATCTTTCTATAAAATCTTGTAACTAATGTGCGTTTCTATTTATTCGTGCTGATTGCCGTAATAGATAATGAACAAGAGAGAGGATTTTTGTAATAATTTTTTATATTTTCCTCGTGTATACTTATGCGTTTCAAAGTCAAACTACTACCTAGAAAATACTGATGCATATATGGCAGTGATATTTGTGCTCCGTAGGAACCTTGTGATATTTTGGCCCTCTGTGTGGCTTCCGCCAATATGCGGACCATCTAGAAATACCAAGGAAGAAAATGCTAAAGTAAAAGTTGTTATCATTTAGGCAATCTCCCGGTTAAGGTAGGTTTAAATGGAAGTAAGTATAAATCCGATGGATTTGTACATGTACAGGTCCCTATCTACCTGCGAAATTTCTTTATTCATCTCAGCATACCACTATTGAATGAGTAGATAGCTGATATTACCTTATTACTGAAATGCTATCATATGCTGCCAATAATTTTAGTCTTTTTTCAACTTATTACTTATCGCGCAATGGATTTCTCTCTGAATAATATTATTTTGAAAGTTAAGTGGTGCATAAAAACAATCCCTAACTTGCAAACATTTGAAATAAAAGCTGTAAAGTTATTATCAGTAAATATTTTTCACCCCGACGGGCAAGGTATCAGTCTAGCATTTCAGCGTTCAGGGGTAATCATTTTGTGAATAATGGATTGGGGGCGGATGGGGCAAAATTAAAATATTGGCCCACAAAAGAGCTCATTTGCCCGGAATAACATGTACTAATTTAACGAAACAGAAGCAGGAACCGCAGTTACATCACTAATGGGACGTATTTTGGCTCGAGCGAATAATTTCCTGGAACGGAACAGCTTCCACATGCGAAATAAAACGTCCGAAAGCCGTCTCTCCGTATCTTTTGGGATGAAGCATGCACACGAAGAGAGAGAAAGAGAGAGCAGTTCGGGACGACATCCGGAAATTACGTCATGAATTATTCCACTCGCTTTAATTAAATCACAGTCAAGAGAATTCGCAGGAATTGCGAGTCACATTACAGTGGGAATCGGGGGCAAGGGATGAACGAGACACATGCGGAGGAGGACGATGAAGAATCGCGTAACTGGAGCTGGATATTGCCTGAACCAGTGACGTTGCCAGTATTTCGTTTCGAGACGTCCATACTGATTATATGCAGTGGATGGAGTTGGGAATTTTTAAAAATCTGGAGCAAAATTGTTTGTTTAGGCAATTAAGAGTGCAATTGTGACTTCAGTGTAACAGTCGATTTTAAAAATATTTTTCTGTGCAAATTTCTGGAAGAATACAATACCTACGGCTTTTTGCTTGAAAATTACAAACATAACAATTGAAAAAGTTGTTGAAAATAAAGAATAAATGAAATCTACATTATCAGTGTAAAAAACAAGCAAATATAACTCCCCTTTGATGCCCTTTTTTAAGAAATCAGTTAAAAAATTTGGACACCATGGACTGTCACTGTCTGAACAATCACAAAATACGAAAGCCACAGGCAAGACCGGAATGAAATAACTACGTGCAATCTGGGTCCAAAGCCTGCATTGTACACACATACTCGCATACGCACGTTCATACATAACTGCATTACACAACTACTGTGAAAGCTTTGCGGGGGCGAGGGGGAATTCTCCGGGTGCTAATGGCACGGGAGTCTTCATGTATTGTATTACTGTAGCATTAGTAATAGTATAAGACGGCACGTGTACTACCGTGACTTCTTCCTTTTTATTTTTCCTGTGGGTAATTTGATTCATTTCCATCTGAATTAAATAAGATAAAATATGGACAACATTAATATGGATATGGAGGAAATCGCGGCTCAAATTAGGCGTAACATCGCCGTATTTGCATAAATATGTCATGCGCACATTTATCAAACGCGTTCCCCAGAGGGAACCAGCGAGCGACTCTTGCCTGGCTGTATAAATGGGTGGTGTGGGGGTACCACAGGGGGACGGGCTGGGGCCGCCCGTCTGCGAGGGAGTGGAGGGAGGACGTTTGAAAGGGTGTTGGGGGGTCTTGGAGGGGGGGAAGAGAAAGAGATATGACGGGATTGGTGGAGATGAGGAGGGTTAAGGGGAGGTGGAAGTCGGGAGAAGAGGAGAGAGTGGAAGACAAAAAGGTAGGGGAGGGAGTAAGGGTACACAGGGTGGGAGGAGGGTGTAGGAGGGTACACCCTTTGCAGAATAGAGTCAGCGTATCCAGGGGTAACATTTCCCCCTTCTCTCCCTCCCATATGAGTCGGAAAAGGGTCCGTAGAGAAGTAAGAAGCATAGGGCGATGGAGACAAGTGAGATGCGGTCCGAATTATTCGCGGAACATAAAATATCATCACGGGAAGGGGAAGAGAGACGTGTTCGTGCGCACGACGCACTTTAGTTTTACATTCGGAGCGGCACAAAGGCTCCGTCTCCGCTCTTTATATCTCTCTCTGTCTCTCGTGTATTTTTTGTGTATACGCTCGGGTCGTGATTTACGCACCATCGATCCCTCCCATCTTCACATCTACGCCTTCGGCTGTTTTTCACGGGCGCGTGGCGCCACAGTCGAGATACTTATTGTTAATTTCCTTATCCTGGATTGCAGCAGACGTTGGTAGCGCCTTCATTGGCTAGTAAGTATAAGTAACCAGCCTCTGTGCCCAGCTGAGAAAATGCATTTGGGGTAAATGAGAAACACGTAAACAAAATAAATTCACTCTAGTTAAAAAAAACTGTACTGCTTTAAAAACCAAAATATTAAGGTTCTTCTATCTCAGAGCATTCTACTAATAGTGTTTTTTTTCTTCATCTACACACTCGCATACAAACCCCCTGGCTGGGAACTATTGCATGGTGTAATTTAGAGTTCTATATTTAAATTATTCACACGGAAAATATGCCAGGAAATATTTCCTCCTAGTGTTAACATCAATCTAGGCTAATTCTTGAGAGAATTGAAGGAGAGGATAGCAGGAGAAAAATAATAGGAAATATAGCATGGGCGTGAGAAAATTAATCCCAGAGGCTGCTCCAGAAGTGAGGGTTCCATTTTACCAGTAAGTTTCTTTGAAAAGCCAACGTTTTATGGCATAGAATGAAAATTCATAGCCGTTGGTTGACGCATCTTTGTGACTTATCTCGTATTCTCGTTGTTGAAGGGTGCTGCAGTATTCACGATGTACCGTCATTACCTTATTGTTGTCTATTCTGTTCGTGAAGAGCTGATTGTAAATATGAAGCAAGAAAAATGAAAGTAATTAACGGTAGTGTTTGTATACGTAATGGATACATTACAATATTATCGGTTTATTCTTACCGGATGAGCATTAGCTTAAGAATGTATAATTTTAATCAGGAATTATTTTAGATCATTGTTCATTGCGGTATGTACTCGTGATTCCCGTGGAAATGACAATATTTGAATTGTTTTTCAAATGATGCGTTTGCGGGGAGCTTTTTGTTGCGTTTTATTAAAACTCGAAACGCTTCGGGATTCTCAAGCCTTGAAATTCGGTAGCACTTTTTAATTCGGAAAGATATAAAGCAAATAAACTGTGGGAACTTAATTTACAACTTAAACTAAGGCTCATATGGGGTACTAATGAATAAATAATATGGGCGAAAGAACGCTTGCTCACTAACTGCCAAGAGTAAGAATCTGGTAGACAACCGAGTCGTCTGCGTCTAAATTCTATTTTAATATCTCCTAGAGAACAACATGTTATGTGCCGATACAAGTCCTTGGTACTGAGGTTATCTGAACTTAAGAACATAATATGTATTGATTTACATACGTGTTTATTCCGATTTATCGCGAATGTTTTGTCAGTGTTAATGAAAATTCACATTGAGGTAACTCACAATTTGGAGTGGGTTTTTATGAAAAATTAGCGAATTGGAAAATAATAACAGGCCTACTATAAATGAATCAGATTAAAATTATCATCAGTCTTATTCAACTAATTTACCTATTTTATTTGCATAATGCGCATGTAAAATCACTTGATAGAGACTCTCATTTAGTCTATACTATAAAGTAGTCTCTTCCCACGCAGCGTTGAAAGTGAAATCCGTTTTTTCGCAAAAAATGATCCACCTAACATGGCTATCGAGCTCAGTACGTACTTTTGATGAGTAATGGAGTGATATTTTGCTAGGTATGTCCATTTTGCATAGTTTGGCTTGTATTTCGTACTTTCCCGCAAAGGTACACCCACTGTGTTGAACTTCTTTTTTCTTATCATTCAGCAAAATCCACCTCTACCGAAACCGTAAGGAAGACGACAGGATCTTATTTTATAAACGTTTCAACATAAAAGGCATTGTGGATGGAAAAAATACCTTGGGATGCTATTTACAGAAAGTAAAAAACTGGATCCAGCTATTAAAGAACGGGGCACTCGACGTGGAAAGCCATAAATATTTTGAACCATTTATTATGGGACCAGTGTATTTCTAAACATGAACCCAGAATTTGCAATACCATCATAAATAGCATGGAAACTCTTAGCTGTGAAGTCTGACCGCTAAAAGAAAAATCAGGAAGACTATTATTGATCACCGAAATCGAATTTTGAAGAAGGGCAGCTGGAAAATCAAAAAGAGAAAGAATAAGGAACGGAAGTATTAGAAATATTATGAATGCAAATAACTCCGTAGCAGCATAGATATGTAAAAACCCTGCTATCAAGATGGCACGGAAATGTGCAAAAGACGAGGAATGAGAGTCTCCAAAAACAAATTTTGGTGTGGTACTCAAAGGGAAGACGAAAGATTGTTCGGCCTAGGCACAGTTAGATAGAAGGAATACAGAAGGAAATGAGGGAAAGAGGATTAAAGGAAGGACGCTAGAATGGTCGTGAAGCATAGAGATTGTAATCGGAAGAAGTTGTAGAACGTCATAAACGGTCTCGATTTAAATGTGCGTCCATTTTACATGTTCATAGATAAATCATTTTTTACCGCGAAAAGTCCGCTACTAAAACCTATTTTTTTCGGCGTATTTACTGGAAAACCAATCCATTCAAAATGGCCGATTGCCATTTCATTGGCTTCAATATTTCCCAGTTACCTTGCAGTGTGGTTGCATTTATTCTCTTCTTTAATATCGCTGGCGATTCACCGCCACATCGCACGGTCGTGCATCTCAAGGGGATGAGAAGTGAGGGGGTGTTGCGTGGTGATGGAAGAATAGGGAGAGGAAAGAATATGGGTGGATGAATGATGTGAAAGAACTGGGGAGAAAAAAAGATGTCCTCGCTGCGTGCTCCACGGACCACGGCTTCGTTTTGAATCGCAAATATCCTCTGCCTCAGCCGCCTCCTGACATACGGAGTAGAGCGAAAGGGGTCGCCGTGGTGGCTTACTTAGATGGAGGAAAGGGGACTGGTTTGCGTTGGCTGGCAGAGAGATTGAAGCGTCTTTTTTTGTCACGGTGGCCGCCAGCTGGAAAACCTGGAGAGGTCATGAAGCTGAGTCGGCGTGGGAGAGAATTAGAATTGGTAGGGATTCACAAAAGAAAATGCATCCATTGTTATTATTTGGTGCTCTACCTGTCGGGATATGTTTTGCAGCGCCACTGATATTCTCCTATAACACTCCATGGTCATCCGGGCATGAAGAATTCAGCAGGGAATAGAGGGTAGAGTCGAGGGATGAACGTTGTTTCACCGTAAAATAACTTCATTGTAATTTAATTAATATTTTGGTGACTTGTAGAAAAACCTCTACTCTGTTTTATATGTGAAGGATGAAACTCGAAGGTGACGACAAAGGATGACGACTCGATGACGAAGGACGACTTTTCTACGCTTTTATTCGCAGATTTATCTTGAAACTACTTGATGGCAATGCGTGAATGGGTTAAATATGGGGAAGAAGACTTTTTCTTTCAAGTATTGTTGTGGTCTGAATGGACACATAGGGTTGCGTAACTCATTAAAAGGATCGCATGTATTGGTGGCAGAAGGGAGAACTAATAAGAACTCTCAGATCTTAAATACTGCATTTATTATGCATTAAAGCACTGGCTTACGTAGTAAAACGAAGTCGACTCTGGTGACCTGGGGGTCTGCGGGCTTCGGTAGCTTCGGCGACGAGGATGACACTGGTGACGATGCTGGTCGCAGCAGGGGGTCAGCAGGGCGTGGTCGTCAGAGGCGCGGCGAGCGTTTATCTGGTACTAGCGGTGTCTTAAGCGAGTACTAGTTTCGTAGAGTCTCGGAGTGACCAAGTGAGTCCATCTAACCGCACTCGCGAGTTTTTATAGGAAATGCTCTGCCCCTCTCCATAGTCAAATAAGGAGATTCCTTGGGAATCTGCTTATTTGCGCATTTTCTTAAACTGGTAGTCCTTGATTTTTAAATTTTATGCTTTTTTGAGGGGTCAGGAGGTGTGAAGTGAAAAGTTAATGAGGATGGTCTGCGCTTTGAGATTGCCCCAAAAACGAGTGGGTCCATTATTTAGTGGATATCGTGACAGGTGAAAATCGTGAGAACTTACTTGCTGACGCACATAGGGTTTTACGTCATCTCCCTGGAGGTGGGGGACTACATACTGTTGCTCCCTAGCTTACTCACTCTCGGACGTTGCATGAGTGTATCAACTACGCTCATACGTTGATTCACAAAGGAAGATGACGTAAAGTGAAAAAATAAGACCTTAGTCACTGCCTTAGTCAAGAAACCAAGGGCCAGGGACACATCAGTATAAATGCAAATTTCACGAACCCTTGCCACACACCCATGAGGTGGTTTTCAGGGTATTTTGTAGATGTAGATGAAAGGCTGAGTATAAGAAGTGAAATGTCCCCGAAAGTTGAATGAAGATAAAATTAAGACACCAATCGAGCTTCGCTTTTGTGTTATTAGCAAATAACTACTGGGACTGAAGTCAAACCATATTAGCTCAGTAGAAATGGTGCAGCAGTCGGCTCCTATGGCTACAAAAAGGTTTCATTATAAAAATGCTCGTTCAAAAATCTGCATTTTCTGTATATTAATTATGATTTCCACTGACTAAGGCTTGTCGAGCTCGCGGTGTGAATTATGATGACGACAATGGCCCTTTCTAGGGCCTCTTTACATCCTCACTTGATCTGAATCTCAGCTCAGCATGCTTTTAAGATCCAATATCCCTCTATCCTAGAATGTTTCCTTCCAAAACAGCCTTTAATAGCAAATTTCCCTCATTATTACTTCCTTCATCTTCGTACTTTGCTTTCTTTTGATTTCCTAAAGCAACTTTCTTTCTTTCCCTGCCTAATCAACGGCTTCCTCGTTTGTATTCCTTTCCGTCCGTCGTTCACTGTCCATCCCTCTCCGCACTCACATCTCAAACACCTCCAGTCTCAACTTTACCTCTCTCCCCAGATTCTTAAGTTTCGCAAGGATAGAGCGCCGAGTTCCGCTCGGTAATTTGGCTTATAAAAGTTAGCAGTTGTCTGCAATTTAATTTTTATCGGAGTTGATTGAATATCATGTAGGTTATCTGCCTGTATGGGTTGACCATTAGGAACGGACCCTGCCAGAAATTCATGCCCCCCTTTGCCAGGCCATCTCTATCTCTTTCTCTCATGCACAGCTGCTTTTATCACTCTCCTCCTAAGCACCTCACATCCTCTGAATTCCTCCATGCTATTGATGACTGTACCTTTATCTACCTCGCTTATTCAACGTCCTCTTTCCTTCATCCACCTTTTACTTATTCTTATCACCTAATACGCTCTCCATCCTTTTCTTCTTTGAATTTACCCTGTACACTTCTTTTCCTCCCTCTACACCTTAAGGGCTTCTTATTTTATCTACTCTCCTCTCTTAATTATGGACAGATGTTTTCACGAGGAACCTGGAAAGGGAATGGAATCCCAAGGCATGGAACAAATTCTGCAAAATAATGCTTTTCCGTTTTCCTCTTAATTTCATTTTAACCCAGAAAAAGGAAGACATTTAGCATGGATTAGCGCTGAAGTTCGATCAAAGTATAAAAGGTTACTTGGTATATTTCATTTAATTGTATTTCACCATTGTATTCAGTAGAGCTGATGCCAAAAGGTTATTAGTGAGGAGATAGGACTTGTACCTGATGTATTTAAAAAACGGAAGTATTGGACTAGTTTCTAGTTCAATATGCTTCGGCGGGTAATTCATTTCACACATATTGTCTGCCACTTCAGACAGGGGCAACAACATTTGGAAGAATAGGAGAAATTCGAGTCGAGCCCAACGACGCCCTTCGGAGAATGGTCAGGAACCGATGTTTCCATCGTGGCCGGCCGTTGCAAAAAAAACGGTTGCCGGCCCTCCACGAAAATAGGCCGACCTTTCTCAGTGGTTGTAAGGGAAAAATAACAGTGGAAATTTCCCACGCGGATCCAACCGTGCCATTTGAAGAGGCACTGACACCAAGAGGCGGAAGAAATAATACACCAGGCACATCACAGTTGGCCGTCTTTTTTTTCAATGACCTTTTCCACCCCACCAGACTGAGTGAACTAGGAAAAAAATACGATGGCACTATGGCATCGTTAATGATGGTGGCCAAGGAATAATAAGCAAATAAAGGAGAGGGCCTTTAGGGTTGCGCCCTCCAGAGTGAAGAGCCGATGGGTCTCTTTTTCGAGTCCCCCTTTTTTATTTATTTTGTGAACTCCGTCCCGTCTCCTCTTGGTCCCTCATAGTAACACACAGATTTACCGAAACCACTGATTAAAAGAAGTAACTGTTAGATGTACTCCATGCATTGATGTAAGTTTTTTTGGAGTTAAAATGACCTGGATCTTGTATTCTATTGTCCCAGGCAGCAATCTTCCCACATTATTTCTCTCTTCACAATTTAACTCCATATTGATATTGGAAAAGGTACTTGGGATGGCTTCCTATGGTTCCACGTCCATTTGGACCCAAATATTTCGTATCCGACGTCTCGTAAACGGAAAACTCGTGCCCACAACATTTGGCCGGAATTTCGGTAAGCTTCCGAACACGGTAGTCAAAATACAACAAAGTAATGATGGGGGGCCGTCTTTATCCCGGCGGGCCGCTCTGGGGAACGCCTTTTGTTTCGCACATGTATGATTAGTAGTTCATGAGTAATTGCCAAATGTAATATGGGTTTCCCGGCAAATTTTTACGACGTAGAGCTCTTGAGTTTCCAACCGGCTGATGGTGTTGGACTGCACTGCAATTAAACAGTGTGCAGTAAAACACTGCTACGAACTGCACCTCGATTGCAACTGAATAGGTTAAAATTCAACACCAAAACCCGGTTGGAAACCGGAAAGCTCTACAGTTTAATTGCCAATTCTTCATTTCAAAACTTTGTTGCAAACTTGTCTGTGTTTCTCTTAATTGTCTACTTCCTATTCCTAAATTTCAGCCAAATTTCCAGGGACAAAATGACCGTTCACTATAGGATACGTTGACAAAATAGCGGAGTACGAATTGTCGGGGTACGAGTTGTCGCGGTTGAAAAATATAGTTGGGAACGATTTGTCGGCGTACGAGACGTGTGGTACGAAATACTGGCTGGGTCCGTATTGACACGGCACTTTTCCTCTTGTATTTTCCAGCTATATTTTCCACGTAACACTATTACTTCTCAATCACCTTGGCACAGCTACCCTATCACATATATTATGAAAATTAAATGTATTTAAAAAAGTATTTTTTTATGATTCCAGCATTTTCGGGTTTCCTTCCGCGAGTGTGTCTATTATCCGCTGTTTGTTTGACGATTCCATCCCTTCTATTACGTTAAGAACAGAGTCATTACATCTATGTTTGTGAAAACCTCTTCACTCGCCTTCGTTGTTTTGCATCCCATAAAACGCTCACATTTTTCTTTGATCATAATATTTTGAGCTAATTTTATGCGAATTAAAAATAGAAAATTATTTCAGTATCCATCTGTATGAATTATTTCGAAATCAGTCCATGTTTATTAATTTTCATGCGTTGAAAGCTAAATTACATACGTTTTTCTCGCATCATAGAGAGTCATTAAAACAATTCCCTTGCAAACTCGTTCGTCAGTAACATACTTGCTCGTGTGTTCTTATTTATATATTATTTTTATTATTTATTATTTTATTGTGCCTCATCTTCCTTTCGCCGTTTCCTCTCACGGCCATTGTATTATCATCCTTTTGCGATCCCAGAGTATGCGCGCTTCCTTCCTTCCCCTCCCGTGCCCGGATAACAAGGGTGCTTCCCCGACACAAAACACCCAACCTCTGAAGGGACTGCAGGCCTGGAGAGGTGAGTGGACTTGGGAGGGGGTTGGAGGTGGGAGGGAGAGTGTGGGAAGCAGAGAGGAGAACAGCGAATGAAAACCGCCGACCACATGTTTTCCGGTGCCTGGAAAAAGGGAGGCCTATTTGTCTTTTTTAAAAAAACCTCACCCCTTCCCATATACCTACCCCTTTCCCCTAAACCTCCCACCTCTCCCCTCCCCAAACCATCGTCCTCCATCTTGTCTCCTCTTCCTCCACCTCCTCTCCCGGGAAAGATGATGCCATTACGAATTCAACAGCCTTGACGCAACAAAGCGGAATTTGTTTCGCTTTTGTTTTTTTTTAACTTTAAATTTTCGTTATTTTTTGTTGCTTTACGTTCCAACCTTATTCGAATAGTGTTGTTATGCCTTTTTTTCATCCGCATCGCTCTCTCTTTCTCGTTCCGGTGGGCACTGTGAGTCCGTCGCACATGCTACGCTGAATTCTCCATATTAATTTCTGGACGTGAGACGAGGAGAAGGAGAAAAAGACTGCCGTGTTTACACGTGGGGAGGCTTGTGACGATAATGTCGCGTGTGCTTGCTTTTAGAAGCATCAGGGTCGTTTAGGGTGGTAGGGTAGGGTTTCCACAAGGATGAGGTAAAAATTCAGGACATCATTGCATTGCAATTCCATGATAGTGAAATAATTATGTGTTTTTGTATTTTAATAATTTAGCATATTCAAATACAAAACACAATACTACAAAATACATTGATTAGCAAACTTGCTATTCTGCATTATGGAATATATTGAGTCAAATTATATCTGAAAAGTATGCATTATCTACCTGTAAATGTGATGTAAATCTAATTTTTTAAGTTGTCATACATCTTTGTATATAACATCTTTTTTATATATTATACAGTGAAATCATTTCCTTCAGACATAGCATGTCTTTCAATTGGCACAGTAGTATCTCAAAAATGACATACAATCCAAATCCAAATGAATAACTTGAATTGCAGTTTAACCGGTGGCACACTATATCACTAATATTATGAGTTCAGCGTTGTGAAGCTGGAAATAAGCGGATATTTAGTATAAATTTTGGAATTAAATGTAACATACTTTTGGAATAGCTAGCTTCATTAATACAGCAGGATATTTTCCATTTTTTAATTCAGCCAGAGTGTTTTTTTTGAATGCCAAAATTCTGGAAAACCCATGCTTTTTCAGGATGCAAGGCAGCCTTAAGGTAGGTATAGCTTGAAATAATTGGTGTGCGCTCAATGATTTTAGACGAGTTCTATGTTTGAACGTGGTGCTGAAGGAAAATTTTGTGAATTTTTATTCAGACCTAACTGAAAGGGGGATAAGCCAATTTCCTTGGTCAAGAAAAGGGATTCTGATTTAAAGAGAATATTCGAAACTCATCAATTTTAAAGGCTTCGTGCAATTTAATTATTTAGGCCTTGTTCACTCGAGGGAAATGTGAAGAAAAAATCACAAAAATATTTAATCATTGAGTATCATGTTCATTTACAGTAAATACGAGACGGGATGGAATTTGTGCAAAAGAATTGAAATTTAGCCTGCTGAATGAATGAAATGAGTGTAATCCTCTCCTTCAATAAACCTTACATCCGACTGCAATATACGATATTTGTAGAGAATAATGAATTCTCTGTTAATATTTCTACCAATGCCCTGATTTTCGTATTTGTTTTTGTTTAAATCTCGTTGAATATTATTTTTCAGTTGCAGCATATATGAAAACGGCTCAATCGTCTGCAAAAGCTTCGCAGGTTTTCTGTGCCCAGAAATTTTAAATCTCAGTCCTGAAACGGTTGAAAAACGGACTTAGTCTGAAACGATTTAACTTTTCTAACTTCTGGATAACTTGTGCAGAATCGAAGTTCTGTAATAACTGTCCCCTATTTCTCACTTGTACCCAGGGTTTTCCTTTTTCACTTTAGTCTTCTCTTCACACTGTGGTACTGTACCTGTTTGTTTTTCCATAGTGGGACTTATTTGAACTATTTTTTAAATCTTAGATCTTCATAAAATACCACCATTGGTAATTTAATACTTAAAATTACATTCCTCTTGTATGTATACATCTTGACACACATAAAATGGAACGTTTCTCTTGAGAACTCTGAAACTAGTTTCACCTGGTTTTCTTGTATAGGTTCTCAAGAACATATTCGAGTTAAGATTTAGTCATTTATCAATTAAAATCGAAGTAGAAATCATAATATTACAAAGATCATGGAGCGTATGTGCTAAACCAAATTGATACATTCCAATCATACTTTAATTACTTTTTAAAATTTCAATGGCATGTCGCTTTAGCCACCGGTGAGCCGAAAATTTGTAGCCAATGAGCTACTGCTAATATAGTCTGTCCGTCGTAATTGCGCAGTTGGGCATTTCAACCTAAGGCCAATAGGGTGCCCAATTGCACAGGGCTTTCGTTTAGCTATGTATAGCGTAATCGTGTCGTCATCATGGATGGGCAGCAGCCGATGCGATTTTCAATTTTTTAAATTATTCGAGAATCAAATTTCTTTAACGTGCCCGCCTGAAAGGGAACAGCGCGCCGATTTGATTTGATTTGAAAAAATGGTTAAAAACAGTATCCGCCATTTTTTATATTTTAAATGCAAATCCTGCTCAAAGTTGTATGCAAGCTACATTAATTTTAAAACGATGGATCTTTCAATCGAAAAAAATAGATTTTGATTCCATACGTTAATCCCAAGAGGTTCTGCAGCAGTTTGATCTCGGAGGTTTTCAGAGAATATCGAAAGCCGACGTTTTACGCGAAAGTTTTTCAACTTTGAGCCGTTGCTTACTTTAAATGAGTGAGGACTACGGAAAATAAAATGTAGTATTACATGCAACAATCAATGGAGAGTGACCATGCAAAGTTTCAACTAGGGGACCGAGAAGAAAATTATTTTTAGAGTTTTTGCGTTTTTTTCAGTTTTAGTCCACTCTGCGGCGTGATGAGAATGCATGCATGCTTTTATTTCTATTCAATTACTGAGGAGTCTCATGTGTTTACAAACGGATTTTTGAGACTGTTTTCCTCTCTCTCGTTCTCCACGCATTCTGTTCTCCTCCCTTCTTCCAATTCCCTCTTCTTCTCTCATTTCTCCTCCCTCCTCCTCTCCCAGCCACCTCTCTCCCCCTTCCTCATTTCGTATCCTCGGTTTGGAGGCCACAAATCACTTTCCGGCCTTTCTCCCTGGGAATCCCCCCCCCACCGACCCCAGCCTTCAGAAAGTCCTCTTCCTTTGCCTCCCTCATAATTTCTCCTTCTCGCTGCTCCTCTTCTTATCTCTCTTTCTCCTTTCTCTCTCACTCTTGTGACATCGCCTGTGCACGTCGCGGCCATTTTCCATCACCGTAATTTATGCTCCAACAAAATGCTTCCTTGCGGTCGAGGCAGTTTTTTTTGGCTCTGGGTGGTCCCGTCGTTCGTGGGATAAAACTTCTATTGAGAAACTGTTAGTGCGCTTGGCGTTTCTCGTGCGGTGCCACTTGCGGGAAAAATTATCGGTGAGGTATTACATCGTGATCTGGTGAGCCCTCCCGCAATCGCCTCCATTTAACTTGCCTTACTCTATCGAGGATGAACGAGCATGTAAGACTCATTCTTAAATTGGAAAAGACATTTCGAAAAATAATCAACCCGTCCATGTCTACAGGTAATTTTTAATTAAAACAAGTACATAAAAAACGGAGGTACCTGCACTGAAAATTCGAAAATGAGAATTCAGAAGACAAGCATATTGATTTGGAGGACTCGATCATCCCGGCGTGTTTAAAATTTAAGTAGATTAGCTCAGTGGTGCAATACAACGGAGAGATGGATTAGGACATCCAGAAACGAATTTGCTCAGCATGGATGAATTGTAGATAATGAACAGGAGTCTCCTGTGATAATATAACACCTACAACACTCCAGGGTAAATTTTGTAATAAAATAATAATACCAGTAACGCTAAATGAAGCAGTGGCGTCACACTTATGCAAATGAACGTACATGAAAATGAAATGCTGAGAGATATTTGTGGTGCAACGAAGCTAGGTAAAATTCGGAATGAACTCATAAGGGGGAGTTTTAAAGTTGCACCCATGCAAAAAAATATACCGAGTCGGCTTCGATGGTTTGTACCTCAACAGATGTCCTAGATAGAAGAAAATATAGGATACTGACTACCAAAGCGGCATACTACACTAAGGATAAAGGCTAGGAATGAGAAGAGATCTACAGATAAGTTTTACGTCAAAGCTAAGAATCGATAGTGTACCGAGTGTTGTTAACGTACATATCGGCATGTTATTGTCTCCTAATAGGTGATGAGCCTCTCTCCTTATGGACAAGAATCATTGTGTAAGAGGTAACGCTGTGGAAGCGTGGAAGAGGAAGGAAGAGAATAGATATTTTGGGTGACATAAGGAGAGTGAGACGTTATGAGAAACATAAGTGAGACTTGGTGGCGGGCAAGTAATGTGCTGGGAAGTAAATAGAGGACTCAGAAATGGGGAAGGACCGTCAAAAACCTACCATTCAGCTGGTGTACTATATATTGTTGATGATGATTAACCAGGGTTACGAAAATTTATTCATTTTCAAGAGTGTAAGCAGTTGAAACCGTGGATCGGTACAAATTCAGTCCTGTTCAGGTCATACAATTCCTGCGGAATTCACTGAAGTTTGTAATTACGTAGGCAAGAATGCCATCCCGCAAAGTGACGCCTGAGTGTATTCAGTACACTTTACTTATTCGTATTCTTAGTTTTAATTTGACATCTAGTATGATGGAAAGGTATATACAGCGCCTGTTAACTTAGAGAGCATTGCCGAAATATTGTTGCTGAAGTTGTTTCCTATATACCTCTCAGCGCTTGTCAAAATATTGAACGTCTCAAACGCGAAGAGTTCCTAAGTCGACGGAACATGTTTTAACCCCGATCACCGTCGGATGATCCAAAAAGGAATGGGATTCCTTCGGAACGCCTTCTTTCATCCGTTCGCTTGACGAATGTTTGTGCGCGAGGCTGGAGGAAGAGGGTGGAGGACCCAAAGACTGCTGAGCGTTCAGAAATCCCAGAAAGATGGTGGACATTGTGGCGGCCGTAAATATCCTCCTCTTTTAATGTCGATGACATGAAAAAGGAACTCTGTGTGGAAAAGGAAGGTGGCAGTGGAATGAGGAGGAGGAAGAGTAAATCATAAGAGTGGGAGAGGAATGGGAGGGGAGGAAGGACGGGTGGGAGGACATCCTGAAGTTTCTCGGGGAAAACTTCGAATTAATTTCAGTGCAGGCGACGGTCGCATATGAGGGCGGCCTCTTGAGGGGTTTCTGGGTAAAGCAGGGCAGGGGATCCCGGGGTTTATGTGGGAGGGGAGGGGGGAGACGAAGCGTACTGGGATGAGGAAGAAAGACCCTTTTTGAGGAATTGCTAGTGGAGACTGTGTGGAGGCGCAAATTTGGCTGAGTGGAATTTCGTCCTTCTTTCTAAGGCAGAGTCTGATTCAGTGGTAACAGCGCAGTAGAACACCATGCCTAATCCTCATGTGATTTTTTATTTCATAAGAGCAGTGCATTGTTGTAATTGAATAGGGATGGGAACTTAAGTAAAATCCTTCTTTCACATGAATTCTGCAAAACTTATTTCACAAGGCGCAAAACTATATGGCGCATGGAGCGTCGCTCTACAAAAGGATGATAATTATTGCAACGGAGAACCAAGTGTCGTTTGTAAGCAAAGATGCATAAGCATGTTTTTTAGGCATAAACACCAAGAGTAATAGAAAAATCAATTAACAAAGAATACATTTTTTTAATGGAAATTGTAAAAAATTTTACTTATTACAGTGGTGCAACTGAAATGTTTTTAAAAAAATTCCCTTGGAATGCATTTTATATTTACTTTCAAATATTTTTTCGAGGAAAATTCGCTGTGAGATTGATAGAAACACAAATGAAGCAGAGCTGGGTAGTATTTGAAATAAATGCATTTGGAATATGTATTTGAAATACTGCTGGTATTTTGTAGTGAAATACACCTCACAAAATTATTGTGTATTTTGTGTTTCAAATACATATTTGAGGTATTTTCAGTATTTTAAAATATCCAAAATACTTCTGAGTGATATATACTGGAGCCCAAATTTCACTTTGTGCATTTTGCACCCGGTACTGCCCAGTCGTACCAAAGTGAATTGATATAAATTTTGATTTTGCAGTATAACGTCATTAGAGTCCATTCACATAATTAAAACAAAACTTTTGACACATAAGGGCAGACACATTCTCCTCTATATTATGGAAAAGGATAAGGCTGGGCTGTTAAGAAAATTTTTATTCTTTGTAAATTGATTTTCCCTCTGAAAAAGTAAACTACGCACTAGTAGACTGTGATGAAGCAGAACTCTGGATGAAGAGTAGCATACCCTTCCAGAATTGAAGCAAACAACACCAACAAGGTCCTCTTCGGTGTTCTGCATTGCTCCTATTTCATCAATGCTTTGAGCGTTCATCACCCATAATCGCGAATCTAAGTTCCGATGTCACTGAATACTGATGTAGAACTTGCCGAATCTCTTTTATGCAAATGAGAAAAGTTCGGGTAACTCGTTACACAGGAAAATTGTGCTATTCACAAAAAATTTAAAACTGAGAGTAACTGCGCTTTGTGAATCATCTGAATTTTTCCCGGCGAATGATGTGAATGAAGGTTTCTACGGTGTTCCACGAGGTTAAAGACTTCATTTCTGCCGACGTTTCGAAGAACGAGTCGTTATATGAGACTTAAAAATGCGGAACATCCGAGAAATATCTTTACTTGCATCTTTTGTATGAATCCCAAAACTCTTGGATTTAGTCTCACGTCATAGTTATCTGAAATTCAATTATGTAATATCGAAATAATTTGTGGGTTGGATGTGGTTTTCGCTGTTTTCCCGTACATGGTTGTAATTGCTTTCAAATTGACCGTAATTTTTTATTTATAATGTACATACTTTTATTTATTTATTATGTTGTCCTACGGAGTGGTATCCACAAAGAGGGTCATGACACGAAGTGTGTCATAAAATTAATATTGGGGGTAATATATACAGGGGGGACCTGGGATTTCAGAAAAGAGGGGAGAGAGAAAAAAATGGTACATGGGGGAGGACAGGTCGAGCCCCTGAGCCTAGGGGAGGCGGTGTCTTGCACCACTGGTTCTTGTGTTTGTGATAGTACAAGTGGCCAAATATGTCCATTTTTCATTAAAAATTGTAAAAAAATAGATTTTTAAACTGAGAGGATGCAATACCTTCGAAAATTCATGGCGCACAATTTGACGAGCTTCAAGCTCAGTCAGGTTTCCAGGCGACCATTTGCGCTGATCACTAATGGAGGCGTCCGGGAAATAATGCAGGGTGAGAATTTATGTATTTTGAAAAAATGATGTGAAAGACGTTACGCAGTAATTGAAAGTAGAAAAGGTTTTTGTGATCTTCCGATGAGATCAGAGGAGGAGTTTGGGGCAGTAACGTCTTGGTCTGAAGGAAGACTAAGAGGGTGTTCCGCGTGAAAGTAGGTTGTGTGTAACTTTGAACTTGGGGCAAGCTTGAATTTCATGTGAGAGAATAAGGGAATGACTATTTTTGTTGTTTGATTCCTGCTAATATTCTTCAGACTGTCTTTTTCAGTTGCATTTTTTGGCTATCAGCCTAAATAGACTTTTTATTGTTATGTTATACTTTTGCTTTCGCACTTCATTCTCAGATTTCACAAGTCTGGGTTTGAACTCGGTTCGAGAAGGGCTTCATCAGAGAGTTCTCGAAGTAGTTCCTCTGGAGAGGCTACAGAATGTCTACCCTAGAAGGAGCATTCTAGTCTCATATTGAGCCATGCGTGAATTTAATTGTTCTTACTGATTATTTAAAATTACTTGTTTCAAATAGAGATGGATTATTGTGGATGTCTTATTTCACTCTTGCACCCGTTGTTTGTGCAACATATATACTGAAGTGTTATTTTCATTCTATTTCCTATTCTTTTCATTATGATCTCTTAAGATTAAGTATTTCGGATTGTTATTCTTATTGGAACGCAATTTAGTATTTTAAAATACATGTATTTGTATTTAAATCACATTTTGCGAAAGTATTTCGTATTTCAAACACTCTTCTTTGAGTACTTGGTATTTTGTATTTCAATTACAATTTTTAGAGTATTTTACCCAGCCCTTAATTTAAACCCTTTTGTTTCATAAATTCTTGGCTGTTTTTAATAAAGTATACGTTATGGCATCATTATGCGTCAGCCATTAAAGTTAAATAATAACCGAGAGCGTGGCCGGTTTGTTAGTGAAGAGCTTTGAAAGAGGGATTTTTCGAGGAAAATTAGGGTTGTTGAACTAGTTAACAAAAATTTGAGCAAGAATTGAGCTCTTGATCGCAAAAATACTTAAGATTGCTGTATTGAATTGTATAATTGATTAATGTGGAGAACAGAATATCGAAATTGATGGTGTCATCTCTAAAAAAAATATTTTACATTTGTCAGTGAGGCGTGTATTTGATGAAATTTATGGACGGCTGTTATTTACGAATATAAATTTAATAGAAGAAAATGCCTTGGCAAGACAAATAGTTATTGTTTGACCATTCTACCAAAATAATTGAATGAATTCGTTCTTGAAAGTGTTAGTATTGGAGAACTTCCTTCTCTTTCACCATCACCTCTGGTCGTTCGGGAATTCTCGAGTTCTTCCGAGAATAATACATATAATAACTCGAATGTATATAATGAAATAAAACTAATAAATACATATACGTGTTTCGAAAGTTAAACGCAGGGATTTGGCTACCAGCAAAACTGGAATTTTACGGGTTTCAAATGGCCAGGGTTGATATTACTTTACCACACACTACAACTACAGGAGAGAAAGGAGCGAAAAATAAGAGATTTCTTGTCAAAATGATATTAACATATCTTACAAGTAATAATTACTTCCATCTTGCCTTATACCTGCCTCACTATGTCACCTAGTTTCATCTTTTTACACTACTGATTCCCAGTATTTTTCCCCTCCAGCCATAATCGAGCCAATTTCTTGGTGTGCTCTCATTTTTCAGCCTTATTTCACACACGGACTTTCATGTATCTCGTGTTATATTATCCTTGTTAGATAGGGAGTTATTGCTGAAATCCAGACGAAGACAAAATTAGTGGTTTAGGAGATATTATGACGTGAAACAATTAGTGATGTATTCGTGACGAGGCACGTAGGTAATTTTCCTAGATGAAGAAAGAAATTAACAGGATTTGTGAAGAACCAACCGTTTATTTACGTGGTAGTTGGGTGAAGGAGTGTGGGAAATACACTCAAATTCACACCTCTCTTTCTCGGGGCATATATAACATTTCTTCCCAGGCAGAACTTTCTTTACTCCGAATAATTTTCCCCATATGCCACTCTCATCTTATAATAACTTATCCTTTCTCTATCCCACAATTCTCCCTTACACAGAGCCTTCAGTATCTCATCCCACATTAATGCTTGCTCCATCTACTTTGATTCCTCTTTATTTCTTCATGCATCCGATCGTTTAATTGTAGCTTTGTTGTTTTGGTCGATAAAATACCAAATTTTTATAATTATTATAAGGGTGATATTCCGATTAAGATAGGTTGAAATGGAAGAGAGTAAAATACTATAGGTTTTACACGCGCATACCCCTATCTACCTACGCAATTTCTTTCTTCATTTTAACTAAAATGCATTCATTCTACGAAGTCAACTCGCAGACCATTGATTCTTTCTTCATCTTAGCATACGTCCGACCTCTCTTTATCCTGTCCAAAAAACCCATTCTCTTCTTTCCCCTTCCTCCCCTCCTCCTAACATCCTCTCCTATATCACGACCTTCAATAACCCTTGACCCCCTTATTACCTCTTCCAACTACCTATTTTTCCTCCTAATCTTTCCACAAGTATTCTCTCATTACCCGCCGTACCACTCGTTTGTCTTCCTTTCGTCCACCGCACTTTCTCTATTCTCCTCCATACCCACATTGCAAACGCCTGCAGCCTATTCTCGTCTTCCTTTCTCAAAGCCCACGTTTCTGCCCCATACAACGCACATTAAATTCCTCGCCAGCCTCTTCGTAATTATCCTTTGCAAAGGTCACCGTAATCAGCTCCATCCTATTTATGGACGCCTCATTCTCTAGCGTAGGCATTCTTCTAATGTCTTAGCTGCAATACCCATTTACTTCCTACTTACTACCAACTAAACTATTCTATTAGCTCCCCTTTGTGCCCTCCTACTTTTGTGACCAGCGGTACCAGCTTAATAATAATAAATGATAAGCCGTCAGATGTGGCGGATAAGTCTGGTGGAAATGAAATATTTGGTATTTTTATCTGATTCGCAATGTCTCTTCTCCCTTTATAATATGATCCATCCACTAACTCAGCCACCGCAAAATGTTTATAAGTAGCTTTATCTTCTCTAGTATATACCATTCCAAGCTCTTCTTCGGTTGCCTGGCCGATAAAACACCAATAATAATATTAAAAACTGATTAGTTATCTAATGTGGCAGGTAAGACTGAAGGGAATGAAATATTTAATATCATTATCGGGTTCTTTCGATTGAGCCATCATTCGGGCACCCCCCACGGGGCTTTTGACGTCTCCCGGGCGATGCAGCCGCCGCCGCCCGCCTCCAGTCTTCCGGTCGTCCCAGCGGATCAGCCCCCAATTTATTGGCGACACATGAGCGTGCGGCGGCGTAGGTTTTCGCGGGAAGCTACGGGGGGGATCGCGGGGGAGGGATGAGTTGGTGTCGCCCGCTATCGCCACGACAGTCTGACCGGGCAGGAATGAGGCGGGGTGAGGTTTCCACCCCGATATGACAGGATATACTTAGGGAGATGGGGGAGACTCGTGTCGGAGGGTTTTAGTAAGGGGGGAAGAAGCGGGGTATGGGGTTTACGCCCGTGAGGAATGGGTGAAGAGAGTATGAGAGGGTGGAGCGTGCATGGGGTCAGGGTTTTGGGGGATGGATTTGGGGAAGGGGTGTAGGAGGAGCGGGTTGGTTTACGTTGTGGTAGAAGGCTTGCTACTCTACCCTGGGGGTCGGATTAGCGTGGTGGCTTCCCATATCGAGGTACTGTTGTTCGAATCTCTGCAATGGTAAAACCTTTTCAATGGAATTTCAGATCCCTGCTTGGGTGCGATTAGAATAGCATTTTTGGTGGTCCTGCCCTCGAATCAAGTAATTAAAAAATTCGGAAAAAATGCGATATCCTACCTTGAAGTACATTTCATAAAATGCAAAGATTAAGAAAATGGCTTCCGTACTAATTTTTGCGTAATTCATCCTTGAAAATGAAGATTTCAGCATGGGTTCTTATAAATATTGCTAATCTTACAGCAGAAAAAGTAAATTTGAGCAAGAAAGCATGTTTACAGCTTTAATTAAAACTTTAAGTTACATTAAATTTATAGCGATACATTTTTGAAAATATGTGCAACATCCGGTTTCTATTTTCTAGATATTTAAATTTGAAAGTTAGAACTTTTCAAATCTTTCGTCGCCAGGCCAAATTGTACTATAATCCTTATTTACAAGGCAACATCGCAAAATCGGTGGCTTCTGCATATTTACTTCCTCGTTAATTACGCTTGCTATTGTTTGCCGTCGGATGGAATGGTCAAAATCGTAGTCCCCTAGGCAACTTATGTTGAAATGGTTTGAGCGAGATATCACTGCTCGTAAAATATAATGAATTCAGCCTCATTTTAAAGAAAAGAATCTCATATTTTTAACGTTACCATAATATTATCCACTTTCCGCACTCCTGTTGGAGGTTATTGCATAGAAATAGGAGTCATTTTCTATGGGATAGAGTACGGCTATACGCTCTTGGGAAACATTACAACAAATTTAGTTTTGACTCACAGATCGAGTCAGAAACGTAACGTTGTGTGGTTCGCAGGTTTTTCCCAATTATTTAAATATAATACATATATTACTCACTGTACTAATTTAAAAAATACTGACACGTGTGCAAAGTTTCACGCAAATCTGTATCACTCCAACAAACCAAATAGCTCGAATGTTTCTCGAAGTCCTCCAGGAAATCAATCTAAGGTAACGAAGGTACCTTAATTTACTTTTACTACGACACCTATTGCCATGAAAGGTATTCAACAATAGGCCGGTAGAAGCTTCATGAAGCGGAGAGGGAGAGTAGCGAATATGCTCGTATTTTTCCTGTAATCTAACGCAAAGTACGGTAACATTCCGGAAACGGAAAGAAACCTCACGTAGATACGAGGAAATGCAATAGAGATAAAGAGACTGTAGGAATATGAGGAAGGAACAGAAAACAGCAACAACAGAGGAAACTGAAAAGTTTTAAAGCTAAACACTGGCAGCAAAAGTATTTTTTTTTCAAAATAGATGAAAGGGCAAAATGCCACTATAAAATAAATGGAAACGGCATTAATAAAAACAACAAAAGATTTCCAAATTATCATTTAGGAGGCCAACAGGTAGATTTCCGAGTCCAGCGTGAGCATTTTTTAACGTATTCAGGAGTTAAGTCGCTCCTGAAGATGCTCTCAGCAACACGAGCTAAAAATACTCCGACCGCTGCATAACTCGAAAGCCGTATCAACATTAATTGATCACTAGTTGAATCACGTGAATACGTATATACTCCACACCAAAAGTAAAGGAAACATCAATTTAAGAATCCATGGAAGGTTAAGAAAAGCAATGTTTGGGACATGTAATAAGGGCTAATGCCCCGTTGGCATAATTAGGTAGAATGATGTTTAACATGGCGGCTCTAATTTACTTGTGTTCACACGATTTACAGTTTACCGTAGTAGAAATGCAAGTGACCTCTGGTGAAGAGCAAGGAGTCACTAAAAAACAACTGAAGCAACCTACGCGCCTGCAGCAGTGTTCGAATTTCCTATCTTTGTATAATGTCAATTTAATCAATGTATCCCCCTTTGATTGGACTTGCTGGCTGTGTTAGTCCAGGAGAACTTCAATTTGCCTTTCAGTGTAGTGCCACCGTCTTTCTGCTTGACCCTCCATTTCCTTAACTCGTATTTCAACCACGATTTCGACTAACTTCCGTTCACACGCATTTAAAATGCCGGTAACCTGCGTCAACCCTGGTAACTCTAGCGTGGTTAACAAGTTTACTAGGGTTAGCGCTAACTTGCGTTCACACGGCGAAATTCCTACTAGCATTCGAGTTACTAGCGTAGAAAGCTGGTAATTTAAACGGTCATATAAAGAAAGTCTATCGGAGTGTTCGATGCAAGTAGCACCGCAATGACATTAATTTTAATACTGGCTATCGATATTATAAGCAACCACACCAGCCAGATAAACATTTAACACACACGGCCCTCCTATTCTAATAGGGTTGACGAAAAGGGGATTGGGTTGGCGTGGAAGCTTGAGTACTGGATTCCTGCCTTGATGGGCCCGCGTTCGAAACCCGGCGGTGTCGATGATTTTACAGTGGAATCCCGATCTCTACTTGGGCGTCATTAGAAGAGCACTTCAAGTGCAGAACTCCGTCCGACGGATTTTACGTTAAATCGTGGTCCTCTGGGTAAATTTAGTTAAGAGCAGGATAATACCTACGCCGGGATTCTCTCCACCCTTCCTCCAGTGCTCACATAATCCTTTCCTTACCACCCCATACCCCTAATTCACTAAACCAACCTACCCATCTGCCCTTAATGGTGCAAATGACCTCACTTGCCGATCGTATCCCAAAATAAACAAAAACGTTGACGAGAATCACGACAACTGAGGCACTTGCGCCATTACGGACAGAATGTTATGTTGCTATAACATGTATAGTTGAGGCAATGGAGGAAGGGTGGAGAGAAACCCGGCGTCGATTTTTCTCTCCTCTAAATGAAAGACTCTCAAGGTCTGGTTTTATAATATTCCGTTAAATATTTCCTCGGCATGAAAACAAAAGTATACACGTTCTCCCATCCATAACGCTCGCATCAATTAACCAACAGTCTGAACTAACACAAGAAACCCGCAAAAAGGGAGGAATCATGCGAAACCTGGACGCTTAGTTAACATGAAGTAAACAAAAAGGCTACTTTATCTTGCGGTCAGGCTCAACCAGAATTAATAAAACCGGACCTAAGAGATATATAGTTTAACGCTCCAACTGATGGATGGACCACGGCACACAAAATAGCGGCCAAGTCTGGAACGGAATTTCACTGAAAACACTGCTGATATTTGAACCCCAGTTCCTGGCACAGGAGGCTACTTCTGACCACCACACAAACTGGCTTACAGTATACACTAGACTCCCCCATTGTCACCTACATATACCTTTCTAGCTACCTCAAGGGGTGTGTAGCAGGGGATGATTTTTCACCAACATTCTACGCTCTATACCTTACATAAATTGAAACTAAGACAATTAATACATTAGCAAAAACCAGAAAGTACCTACCAGGGTGAGAAATGTCACCAAAATGCACCTCACCATATACCTACTACAAATGTTGAATAAATTATGAGTATAAGTGTAATTTTCATCCACATAAATTTGCAAAGACACTAGGGTAATACAAGAGGCACGCGAGACGTGCTGCTGGAACTACGTACGTAGAAAATTAAAACAAAAGCATTTGAGAGAAGCAAACTTTGATCCGTAACAGGAGGTAAGAAGTACTCGGAATCTCCAGGGAATGGGGAAAAATCTCGTGGAGATATGGTCGAAGAGAGGGAAACATGAGAGCAAGCAGAGGAGAGGGTGGATATGGATAAAATATACATAAAACACAAAGTATTTCCACACGACGCAATAATTAGTGTTTTCTTTCTTTTTTAACATGAATTGCCACAAAGTTGTACCAGAAACTTCTGATTATATTGGCCGTATATAGCCGTCATCCTTGAAGGTAAAAATAAAGAAAGGAGTAGGAGTGGGTCGGGGAAAGCCAAGTGCGGAGATGTAATGAGGTGATATTGCCCGGTTCAGACAACTATCGTACGTACCAACGTAGACTGCCTACCCGCATTTACAAAGCACTATCGTAACTCTTTGCTGTCCTCACTAGTAGTTGCAACGAACGAAGTGAAGAGCAAGCGAACAAAATAAAGATTCCCACGTCCCTGTGGTGTTTTGAGGCTTTCGAAATGTTTTGAAAAAGAAAATGGCACTCCTCTTTGCCTATTCATCAAAGTAGCATCATATCCTTTGCCATTTTGATTGTATTTTTTATTAACGTCCTTCATCATTTCGCTACTCTAGCGATGACCACTGTCAGGAACCGACGCACGTCCACACGGAGTTTAGCGCATGCGACGGTATGAACGAAGGCTGCTGCGTTAATAGGGTTAACGGGGCATGACGTCCTTGTGTGGCCACAGCTACGACCACAACCGTGGTTGGCCGCATGTGTTTGATTTTAAGAAGAACATGTTTGTACCAACGCTCATAAGGGAAAGGTGGCCAGTCTGTCGCACCGGCCACATTTAAGTCAACGGACCCACGAATTTTGTGGTCACCATTCATAAGCACTTGTATAGAGCAGCTCGCACGCCAGACTGCCACTGTACGATCATGTTATATAGTGTCAGATATCAGACTACGGAGCTGGCATCACGGCTAGTAGCTTTTTTGGTCGTTCGATGCACGGCTGCGACCAAGGGATGGTCGTAGCCGAAGCCTCAATAGTGCGTCATTACCATTAGATAGATTGCTTGTAGGGGGGCCCTTGACAGTAGCCCGGGGACTTAGACCTTCTTGGTCCATTGTGCCAATCCCATGCCGGTCTGCCACATGCATACAGGGGAAAAAGAGCGCCACGATGAAGGTATGAGTGGTCACCCATCCAACCACCGTCCGGGCCCAACATTGCGTAGCTTCGGTGATCTTACGGGTCCGGTGTGCCAATTTGGCTGGGCCCTTGCCCTCGCGTCATTACCATTACTGGCGAGGATAACGGGCAGAGACAAAAAGGCAGAAACTAAATTGAAAAAAAGAAACAATTTAGTCTCTGCCTTAAGATGACATGAAAACGTCGAAACGCTCTGCATTTTTTACACAAAACTTGTGGAAATTTACGACTGAGACTGCTTGGTTACCAACATGAATGTCCACTATATCACGCCTGAAAACACGAATGTCAAATTCACAGTAATACAAGAGAGTCATGAGAAGCATGCGATGCGTGCTGCTAGTATCACGTACGTAGCAAATGAAAACACAAGCATTAGATATATCTTCAAATTTTGATCCGTCATAGGAGTTTAGAAGTGTGCGAAATCTCCGGGAAAGGAGGAAAAATCTCGCGGAGGAGATAATGGACGAGGAAAGGGAAACAAGAGAGCTAGTGGAGAGAAGGGAAAGGAATATGGAGGGTGGTGTGTGGGGGGGGGGGGGGGGGGAGAGAGAAAGATGAAAAATGTGGAGATGGAAACGGATGTGTGGAGTAGTAAGATAGAAGAGTAGCGTTCGGAGGAGCGTGCCCCCTTTCAATTAAGTGGATTGCCCCCACCCCCCTCACCCCACCTAAAGTCCTGCCTCCCTACGACTCCCTACATACACACACTCCCCTTAAGTACCAACCTCACACCCCCAGTACAGCCGTTCAGCCCCCGCTCACTCTCCAAATCTCACCCCCCATCCAAAACCTAAACCAACCAACCCCCCTTGCAACCCCTCCTACGCCCGCTTACTTTTATTCCCACCCTCCTTCCCACACATACACGCACGCCACCTATCTGCGAACATCCAAAGCCCTCCACCCGCTCACATACCCTTGACACGTGGGGGTGTCAGGATGGAGTGTGTGGCACGCCTTCTACCGTCCCATATAATAAACCAACTCCTCAACAAACCCCCACCACTCACTCACCTCCTCCTGAAACCTTTCGTAAACCACCCAATTTTTCAAACTGAAATCCCAAGGAAACTAACTCCGGATGATGCATTCACTAAGTGCTGCGGGAATAGTGTGATTAGCGTTAACCTTTAGCGGGGTCGTCGCGGAGCAGATACTCGCATGTAAAAAATTTCATTGCGGTAAAAAACGAGCGTTTCCCTGGACTGGGATTCGAACTCAAGAGATCCACCCATGCTACCACCGCGTGCTTTAGCCAGAAATTCACAGTTGAAATTTTACTGTGGAAGAGTTGGTCCAAGTTGCTCAATTGGTCAAAGCACTCCGAGGTCAAAGCGCAATCTGCATTTGGAATGCAGCGATTTGTGAATTTAACAACAGAAGGCCGGCGAGGTTAAATCTTATCCCTCGTCCTTTTTGACCGGGGGTGTCACGCTAAGAATTCTAGCTTGTTTAGACCTGCATCTCTTTGTAAAAGTAATAGGCACATGCTTTGAAACTCTTTCGATATGTATCTGGCTGTGTGGTGTTTTGCCACTCTCAATCATAAATGGCACTAGATAATCCCAAAACGAGCCTTTTGCGGCCCTGCAAGATTTAAAACATTTAGAATTATGTAAATATTTTAGGGGTTTAGGTTTTAGCTTACAGTTACATAATCGAGTATTGAGAATGTATTGGAGACGTTTGAGACGCTAGACTGAGTAAGGGTGGAGAAATAATGATGGTCCGAAGGAACTAATTAATAAGTACCCGGCAAAGTAGGGGAGTAGAGGAAGCCATTGATGAAAGTAGACGACAGAGAATGTGAATGGAGAAAATAATTGGAGGTGATGGAATACGGTGTATCGTTATAGAAGTAATGATGTTAGGTGAGTATGGAAGAGGGATGACGAATATGGACATACTGTCGGATGGGATGAGAGGAAGGAATTTAGCTAAAAAGAGATAAATCGCTGGAGGAAAGAATTTTTCAAAAGGCGATTAGCAGCATTTCAGGTACGCTAACCGAAGAAAATCAACAAATAAAAATTTTGAGGAGTGATAAAATGTTTTGATTTACAACGAACCTGAACTTTTTTGTGCTCTGATGAAGGTTTTTTCAAGCTTTAGTTTAAGTATGAGCCATGAGAACAAATGCTTTAAGTTTTATTTTTCCATTGCCTACTGAAAAAAGGTGGCTAGGATATATTATGTATTATATCATCAGATAAAACAAAATAAAAAAATGCTATGTTGAATTATTCAGAATTTCTTAAGTCAGTAGATCATAGGCAGCAGGCTTCATAATTGAAAACCACTAGTAGTTCCAAAGGATGCGAATGGAAAGAGAAGGTAACTGGGGCAAAAAATGAGATGTAATTTCCAGAGAAAAAGAAAATTGTCAAACTTAAGGTTCTCGCAAATGAAGAAATACAGAAGAGCCATTTCTTTCCACAATACTTTACAAAGTGATTAATCTTAAAGATTATCATTACTTCCAACCGAAATTATTAACGAGCTTTTGCAGTGTGCATTTCAAATTCTCGGGAAGGGGAGCTTAAGAATTATGATGGAAAAGCTAGAAGTGAAAACGCGGTTTAAACATTTAGATTGAAACACCCAGTGAGCTAAAAAAACCGATTTCTTGGCTTCGGAAGAATTAAGAGAAACATTCAGGTACACTTCCAATTCAGTAACATCGAACAAAAAATGTAAAAAAAGTTCCCAATATCTGGTTCCAGGAGTCCTAGGCAGTTACGCTGAGGACAAAAAACAATTCAATTACGAATTAACATTTGCTCTGTCTCTCTACAATCGTCGACAACGTTTTTCTCGTGGAAAGGTATCATGAGTGCTGCTCTAAAGCCACAGTTCCAAATATCACAGCACTTGTATGCTGCGGCGTTGAAGAGTGACTTCATATCAGGAGTTATAGTTTCAGTCTTCTTTTCGAAATTCCCATTGTTTTTCTCACCTCCTGTATTTTTTTCACTGCCCTATATCCTCAATTGTCTCTCAAATCGTGCATTAATTAAGCACTTATCAATTGTGGGAATGGACGCTGACCTCCATATTTCTTCCACACGTCACGTCACCCGCTTCCTCACTTCTAACGCCAGTGTGCTGAGGAAGGCATGCCTATCTTTCATTTGGTGGTGCAAAAACCAATAATGTCAAAAGACATCTTTTGTAGGCAGCTGCAAACCACTAAACTCCTTCGGAACACCTGATATAGTAAATTTAACTTTAGGTCGCGTTTTGTGCATTTCTAAGCCAAAAAAATCAATCCAACCAAATTCTAGGGAACACTTGATTTGACCACTGGCTACTGCTGACGCAGACTGAGGGCGGCAATCGCCACCAAACTCCCACTGGCGGTTTCGGGTATTTTTCAATGTGAAAGAATTATTGTACACAATGTATCTACTTACGAACGAGTTCCGCACCACGAGCTCCTAGGAAGGCTCTATTTGTTCGCAGGTCAAACAAATTGGACCAAATATATCTAATTCAAAATATTGAGGTGATATTGCGTGGTATTTTCGTTAACCATCCATGAAATGTAACTACTTTGAAGAGCACACGCGCTTAGAGAAAGACAGTACGCGATTGCTGAAAATATGAACGGACACGGCCAAAGCAACTCAGGCACAAAGAATCTATTTGCGCCACAGACACATTTGTATTTCTGATAGGATTTTGATTTTTTCACGTATTTATTTATCTACCAAAATTACTATCAATATCAGTTAAGTGGGCGAAGAACTGTACATGAATACAAGCTTGGAAATTGAGTTATAATGAGTCTGGAATGATTTAATTCAACATGTAAAAATTCTTTGCCATATTTACTTACCTATTTCAGGCACAGCAGCCGGATGGTCACCTGCAGGGCTTCACGAAAGCAAAAACGGGGTAAAAACGTTTAGTGGTGTGCGGGTTGCCCACATGGAAACGCCTGAAATTTCAAACGAAATCCGGAGCGGTGAAAAATTGAAATATTGAAAAAATTCCTTTTGTCTAATGTTTCTAGACTAGGCGCCCGTAATTTGCACAACACTTATCGGACATCCGAAGAAAAAAGTGCATTTTGCTGTCCCCTAATGTACAATTTATAAAGATTCATATTATCGCGAGCGGGGTTGTTGGAGGCGGCTGAGTTACACCTTCGCGGGTATGGAGACAGAGTGGTTGGCGGAGGGTATCTCAGTGTGTTGTGGTCGGGCCGACTGGAGAGATAGGGGGGTAGGGGGTTGGCGGAACAAGTGCAAATTTGTCGGACGTGCTTTGAATGCTCCGGGCCTCCCGCGGAAGACGCTCAGCGCTTTAATCAGGAAGCGATACTCCGCGACGCCTCGCTTGTTTAAATGCCGTACGTGCGGCAACCCGGAGTCGGCTTTGTTGTTAATCGGGACTCTTAAAAGGGTGGTTTTAAAACTTTACCTCCGACCTCGGCGACGTGTCTTTTTAAGTTTTGATTTGATAATCGCTTCGTGGTCGTCGGGGTATTTTTCTGTGTCTCGCGGTTTTACAATCCAACCCCTCTCCCCCCTTCCCACACACAGCGAGCACCCGCGCTTGCCTTATATTTCCCGCGCGTGCAAGCCTAATCTGCTAAAGTTCCTGTGCCAAAGTTTTAGTAAATTTGGAAAGTCCCGTGCGACTACGGAAACGGTATCTATATTTGAAAATTTACATAGGTCGTGGGTGCGCGCATTCTTTAAAATATAATCTTTCAATTCACCATACTACCTAATATTTTAGTGTGATCTTTTTCTGTCATCATGTTTAAGTAATATGCCATAGAAATGGTGAGATGGGCATGGGAAAAGCTTGATATGGGAATAAAATTCGGAGAAAAGTTGGTAAAGCCTGCTAGATTCGCGGACGACCAGGCTTTGGTTAGTCGACCATCCAGGGGTTACGGGCATTGGTATGGACCATCCAAGGGGTTACATGCATTAGTAAATCAGTGCTTCAAATAGGAAATGAAGTTTAACCTTAAGAAAATAAAAGTAATGAGATTTCCTTTGGCAGAGAAAGCGAGGATGGTTATAAAATTCAGAGGTAACGTAAAGCAGAGCGAGTAGAACAATTTAATTACTTGGGTAGTACATTGGAGGTAAATGGGTATATTTGAAAGGACATCACAAGGAGAGTTGCTATAGCGAAAGAAGTGTTCAGCATTAGGAGGGCGTATCATAGAAACTAGGATTTGTCAAGTGAAAAGTAGGAAGGTTCTCTGATGTGAAAGTGAAAGAGAGATGCTACTTTTCTATGGTTAGGCCACATATAGAATATGCTGCGAGAATTTTGGACCGTGCTTAGAAAGGTTTAATTCGTGAAGTAAATGAAATACAAAGCAAAACCACTTCCGAACTGATAGGCACAAATATTCCTTCTTTCCTTCCACCATTGGTGATGATACCAAAAACAGCGTAACACTAATGTAAGGCATCGTTAAAATTCATTTCATAACTTTCATCTCCCCCATCCTTTTCCCTATCCCCCCCTTTCCATGGCTGGTGTCCTCATACTCCCTGCCACGTGCTTCTGCGACGGCGGCTCACAGGGTAGTATGTAGATGTAAATATGACGTCGGGAAACTTGTGGAAAAATGTAAGGTAAATGTCTACATTTGTATTATGAGCTTTACCTTGCGCAAGTATCCCTTGTGAAGATGCATTAGCTGCGGTTGGGTGAAGTGTACGAATATATTGCTGTTTATTGTTCATTTGCTTATTATTATGAAAGCTAAATACATTCAGCATCTCTTTCTCTTTTCAAGTGGTGCCACAGCCCTTGGTGGGCCTAAGCCTCCTTCACAGTTAGAATCTAGTTTTTTAATCTCTAACTCTTCTCCACCATTCTTCTATATTCGTTGCCCATTGGTTTGTGATAATATCATCAATGCATCTTGATAGTCTTGGCCTACCCTTTCTTCTAGTGTTATGCAACGTTTTCCATAATATTCTTCTGGACATTCGTTCTTCTGCCGTTCCTTCTACATGGCCCAACAATTCCTTTCTTCGAGTTTTCTCAATTCTAATCATGTTCTTGCCTCCGATTAAGTGATTTATCTCTTCATTATGTCTTGTTTTCAAGCTGTCGTCTTCTTTTACAGGTCTATATATCTTCCTAACTAGGTAACCGTCGCTCATGCTCTCTGAGGACACTGAACCCTTCATGGTCCTTGCCTCTGAACCGTTGGTGACAACTGGTCGTACCAGGGTTTTATATATTTTAAGCCATGTATTTCATTTGATGAGCTATTTCCTGACCGGTAGTTTGTTTGCAAAATACGCACGATTCTCTGCCGATTTTTTCATCTTTATTTCTCCACTGAACACTCGCAGCTAAGCCTTATATTTAATCAATTTCATTGAATGCTGAGAATGTTTGGTGTATTTCATGATAAAAAAAGAAACTAACATGCTTACAAAATACCTCACCTATATGCTTGAAAATATTGCTCTTCAATTTAAGTTGACAAAATAAGTTAAAAAATAATTTTCTTGTGAAATAAAAAATAAGGTAGGTTCCTTTAATTGAATTTTTTCGTTGTAGCAAAAATATATATACTGAAAACTTAAAATGCGTCAATTGACGTCTGCCGCATTCATAGGGAGTTTTTATCACGTTAATTGACGGGATTCGCGTTGAGTGTTAAAGGTTGACATGCATTTCTTATAAAATTGCTTAGGCTTCCATTTATAGTATATTTGCCACGGGGACGAGTTATTAACTCCCGGTGTTTCTTAGAGACCAAATGTACCACTTATTTTATATTGCATGCAGCATAATCAAAATCCATTTCCATTTTTCTTTTTTTACCCGAAAAGAGTCGGAAGAAAATCCATCTCCTTGAACAGTTTCTTATTCCTTTGCCAGGGCGTCGTTTCAATGCTACCGACAATATTTCCTCTCTCCAGACTCCCTCGATTTTTCTCCTCCGATATGCGATATTTATTGGCGATAAGGAGTTAACCGAGCCACGATTGTTGTTCGGAGCCGTTACTGTAACATTATTGCTCCGTTGGAATCCAATTTTTGGGAAAGTAATTCCGAGAGAGTCTCTTGGTTTTTCCTTGCGGGCTGCTCTTACCCTCGCAATCCACTTACGAACTTGGCTTTAGCCCCGTTGGTTTTTCATTTTATCATCTTTCCCATTCCCTCCACGCAACCTCGGGGAAAAATACGCTCTCTCGCCCTTTGCATAGCTCGTTCCATTTTGTTCCTGTGGGGGGGGGGAGGGGTGGGAGCTGAGGGGGTGGGTACATATCTCCTCTTCCCCCTTACTGCCAAGAGAAATCTTTTTCGGTCTCCCTTTTCCTTTTCCGAAAGTTTGCGCCGACCAGCACGTGAAACGTCTTGACATCCCAGCGCCCATATCGCACGCTCTCTCGATCTCTCTCCCCGCCAGACCCCGTCTCTCTCTCCGGACGGTGGGCTAGAAAGTTTATGGGGTCGGAAATCTCGTTGGGGTGGAGGCTTCCGTTCTTCTCGGCTTTCCCCGTCCGTTTGGTTGAAGCCTTGTCCCCTTTCTCTGCGGTGTGACCTTTCTACCCCTCGCCTCGCTGTCGCGTTCCGTGCCAAAACTGTTCTTCACCATTCCTTTGCTCTATCCCGTTCCCTTACCCAGAAAAATACGGAAGATATACCTACTGGACGACGAGAACGGCAACTGAAAGGTGGCATCATGATCGTTCTGGATCTGTCATTTTCCTCCGCCGCGGAATGAAACTGATTTTTTTTCGCTGAAAGCTTAGTCGTGGAAACTCTCGAGTAGACGCATAAATGTTTGTGCATGCTTTCAGAAGTGAAATTAAATCTTCTCTCCATACAGGCCTGGGGGTTGGTGCTTTTCATTCGCCTTGATCAGCTACATGCTTCTCAACGCGTTCCCTTACCGAGGAATATACGGAAAGTTTACCCACTTGACGACGAGAACGGAAACTGAAAGGTGAAATCCTGATCGTTCTGGATCTGTGATTTACTTCTGCCATGAAACTTTTTTTTCGCTGAAAGTATAGTCCTGGACACATTCGAGTCATTGCAGAAATGTTCGTGAATGGTTCAGAGGTGAAGTTAAATCCTCTCGCTTTACACGACTGAAAGCGGGTGCTTTTCATTTGCCTAAGTTGCATGCTTCTCAACGTAACAGCACAGTTGATTTGTGACCTTTCCACTCTGACGTCGCTGTCGCGCTCCGTTCCAAACTGTTCTTCACCCTTCCTTCGCTCTTTTCCGTTTATTACCGAGAAAAATACGGAATACATACCTACTTCTTGACGAGAACGCAACTGATAGGTATCATCCTGATGGTTCTTGCTCGGTGATCTTGTACTGCCACGGATTGAAACTTTATTTTTCCACCGAATAGAAGGAACTCGCGCGGAAAAATAGCGAGTTGACGAAAAAATACTCATGAATACTTTCAGAAGTGTTATGTTCGTCTTTATAAGATCCTTACAGACCGTGAAAGTGGGCGCTTTTCATTCGACTTAAATTGGCTGGAGCGGTAATTGTGTGTCATTGAGTACACATTTTAATAATTTTATGCTTCGATAAAATAATTCATGGACCACATTCACTCGAGTGAATATTTTTATGCGTTGGAACTCACCATACGGACAGTAATGGAAATGAGACAAGAATTGTATTTTAAATTTTATATATATATCCAAACTCTTATACATAATTTTGTTTATGTACACATAAACTATGTGTACATAAACAAAATTTGCTCCAGCCTCCTTAATATTCACTCGTAGCAGTCTTCAACGAAGCGTGCAGCTTTCCTTTGTGTTTAGCTTGATTCGCGTATTATACATTTTATTGCAGGGTGTCCTAGATACCCGCATCGTTATCAAGGTGTGGCCCTCCTAGACCAAAGTAGGCTTGCAGCAATAATGAGATCGTATCGTAACAACCTTTTGACACATCTTGCCGATCTTCTTTCCTTTCCATTCTGCTCTCCTTCCTCGCCAATGCATATCTCACCGTTTCTGCTCACTCACCCTCCCTCCCCGTACAACATCCGCGCTGCCTCGCCACACCACTTTATTCATTGCTTCTCCTCTCGCGGGAGATGAGAAACGACCTCCTGGGTGGCGTATCCATATCTGTCACACGCTCCTCCCGTGAGCCGGCCCGCCGTAATTGTGTTGGAGCTCCCAAGAAAACAAACCTTTTCCGGCATCAGTAGTGGTGTGCCGCGTGAAGAGTACGTACAGAGGGGAGAGCATCGTGGATACGAGGGGAATAGGGGGGACGACACCCTTTTACCGAAGTCCGCGCCAATCGAACGATGACCGAACCAATTTGGCCGAATTAGTTTGTGATCGCTCTCCGTACCCGACTCTTGGGGAAATGCTTCAAGATCGAACGGACGGGCACTTTTTCCCGCGAAAGATTCGTCCGTATATCATCTTCCCGTATCATTTTCCTGGCGGGCTGACCGTGGTGTTTTCATTCCTTTTTTTTTATTTCAACGGCAGAAAGGAAAAAAGGTTAACGTGAGGTTGGGGGTGTGTGCGTAAATATATTTCTTCGTTAGGCCTCGGAGGGCTTCCCGTGCGGATTAATTTTGGGAAATGGTTTTTCCCTCCAGATCGCAAAGCTCCGAACAATGTGATTTCTTTTACCTGCCAAGCGAGGATTGTTTTGTCAAGGATTTATTTCCAGAGAAATGAGTTGATTTACATCCTTAAATAAATATATTGGATGCTTCTGCCATCGTAGAGTGAACGATAAAAAGGTCGCACAATCTGAGGTTTCAGGCGTGATGGAGTGGAAACGGAACATAACTGCAATTAATGAAAATGAGCAATTTCCACAAGTAATTGCTCACCTGAGGAAATTGCTTATTTTCATTAAATACAGTTATGGTCGCACAATGTCTTTTCTTTGTTATGGTTAGAGTCACGGTGAGAAAAAGTCACCAGAGAAAAGATACGTGTTGCCTCTAGCAGTAACTAGGGCCGTAATCAGACATTGTGCAACCGGTCCTAAATCAAGGAAAAAGCTAAAAATGTAGCCAACGCATGTATATTTCTGTTGGCATACTATTTAAAAATATTTAGATTAAAACAAAAAAAGTAAAGTATTCGATACGAGATGAATTTTACGATTCAAACTATGAACTTCAATCCTTTGAATTATCCCCCACAAAATTTAGGGAAGAATTACTTGAATTGCCATGAATTTTCCTGAATACGTTTAGTGAAGTCTGGTGGCTCCTGATTCCTAATTTAACCGTTATAATATCATTTTGGGATGAACATCCATGTTTATTTATCTAACTTACTTTTTTATGCCATTATACTAGGAGAGTGGATCCATTATTATGGATCTGCGTGCTTCGCGAGCAGATCCATATTTCAATTATTATAATTTTTTTGTTTCATTGATTTCACATTACCGCATTTAAAAAGTGAGTAACTTCCACAGTGACAAGATTTATTATGACCGGTTTCGCTTTTTGCAGCATCTTCAGAAATTCCACGTTAAGGATCGGAATTACGAAAAGAGGTACCGAGATTTTTCTGTTCAGTATGTGAAATCAATATTGGTCTAGATTCGGCAGTACCACAGGAAAAATATCTGCATGCCTGTATCTGTGTCTGAAGATGCTGTAAAAAGCGAAACCAATCGTAATAAATCCTATCACTGTGGAAGTTGCTCAATTTTTAAGTGCAGTTATGTTACATTTCCACTCAATCACGCGTGAAACCTCAGATTAATTTCACATTATCCTGAAAACTGCCTCAAGGGCGAATTTTGAGGATATTAGGACTAGCCGTGATATCACCTTTACGAAGTGACCAGCAAGTGCACATAAAAGTCAAATACTGCAGAGGAAAAATCATTCGCCTTGACCAGGATTCGAACCCGGATACCTCAATATTGCGCCGAGTGCTTTAGCCAGTTATAATACCCTTTCTTACCCCTGTTCCTTAAGGCCCGATTAATTAATTAATCTTTAATTGAAGCCATTTCAAACCCTAAGGTTGGCTTAACGGGCTAAAGCATTCGGCGCAATATCGAGGGATTCGGGTTCGAATCCCGATCAAGCCGAATAATTTTTTATCTGTAGAATTTGGCACCTAGGCCTCAAGGGCCTTTTACTTCAGGCATTTTAACAGCTGAACAGTCGGACATTTAACAACAGACGAGCACATAAAAACATGCCCTGGGAGATGAAATTCCTATTCATGTTGGATTAGAACTCGCGACTCTTGGATTGGCAGGCAAGGATATATCCCGCCGCCTCTGCGCTGGGGCTGGCGAATTTGATTAACACATTCAATGCGGGCCCGAATTTCACGAAAGTCGTCAAAATCGGCTTTAAAAATTTTAAAGGGCTTCGGAATGGAACGACCACGTCAATTGACGTGCTCCGTCAGTCGGTGTAGCCAGGAGCACGTCTATTGACGTGCTCCGCATTGAATGCGTTAATGCATATTATTTTCGTGAAATTTAAAATTCATTTAATGTATGGTATTTTCATGAAGTATTATCTTTAATTTCTTACTAATTGACCGTGAAGGTGTTTCCATATTGCCTTTCCTTATATTCATGTACATACTTTCACATTACAAATCGATGACAATGTTCGGGATGACATGGATTTTCTTTAGAGCGGAGAAAACTGCAAAACGACATGCTTGAAACTGGACCGAAAACGGGTGAAAATAACTGGAAATCCTCGAAATCAACAATGGTTTTTGGCTCTTCTTCGGTCTTTCTATCAGGCCAGCCACCAGCGCGTCATCGTCGTGATTGGCTCTATGAAGTTTAATATCTAGCTGCACTTAATAGCTGCTGTTTTAACCACACAATCCCCTAATTGGTTAAAATATTTTTCCCGAAGCTCCAAATCGCATTTTTCTGGAGCTCCAAAATTTTAGCCTGAACTCAAGTAGAAATGTTTGTCATATGCCCCTGAATTCGTTTGTGTCAGGCTCTAATTCGTGAAACCACATTGTTACAGAGTAGTTTACAGAAATTGGTGATAGAAGGGAAGATAGATAGCTAGAGAGGAAGAGGGAATAGGAGGTTCGGAATTATTACGAATATTAAGGAAGGAAGGAATTATACGGAGATGAAGAGAGGCTCAGGACAGATTGTTGTGGAGGCATCGCTACTGTTGAAACCTGTCTGAAGGCCGAGTTACTGATGATGATCTGTGTTTATATTTTCGCACCCGAGTCAAGGATCCGACTCCCTAATTTCTTCAATCTCCCCCTCCCAACACGTTGCCAATCCCCCATCTTATGCCGACCGCACTTTTAGAGAGCTCAATCGCTTTTATCTGACTTGGAACAGGCAGGGATGATGAGAGTGCGGGATGAGATGTTGGGATCCCCCCCCTCTGTAAAGAATCTATAGCCGTTCTCCCTTCAGGTGGCTGGAACGGTAACCGTGAGTCATTGGGTGCACATTTTAATAATATTTTAAGTAAGTCGGAAAACATTTTTTGGACCACATTTCATTCAAGTGAATTTAAGGCCGCTTTCCTCAGTTAGCGCTTTTAGGATTTCCCGAGAAATGTGTCTTGGATTGGTGTATCCGGACCTGACATCAATTTCATGATTAATGTTTTATCTAGTAAAGGGGAATGATTCTGTTGCATTGTTACATTTTCGCTACATGTATGAGACTCATAGTTATATTTTATCCTTGAAGATCATATAATAATAATTAAAGGATTCTATTATTTTTTAAATGCCGGCCTCGGTGGCGGCGGGTTAACGTCCTCGCCTACCCAAAGCTCGCGGGTTCGAGTCCCACCTGGGGAGGATTTTTCACCCCTAGGGCATGGTTGTGAGTTCTCGTCCATTGATAATTGTAAATACCCCGATATATAGGCCAATGAGAGCTGTTTTCGGTGGTTCTTGAAAATAAAAATAAAAAATAAAAAAAATATTTTAAGAAAACCATTTTTAATAAAATACTTTGTACTTTTCCACACTTTATTTAAAAACTGCGACCGGTTTCACCATGGATATCTATCACTTCCACGAAGTCAATCCTGAAACAATCAAATTTATTTTAAGAAAAGGTCATTTATTCGTCTTGTGAAACCTTCTTGAAGTGGGTGTGAGTCAATGATTACCTCCCTCTGTTAAACATTTCGTTTGAGTTCAGCATGCACGAAAGTCATTATCTGTGCATTATTTTTGAACAACAATATTATCTTCTTCTCCAGTTGTCAATTCATCAGGGTTGGTTGGCGACGGCCCTGCACCTCTCTCTATCCTCTGCCATCCAATTCATTTAAAAAACCGTCCCATATCCTCTATTATCTCCTCAATACCTCTTGATTCATCACTCGCTCTTTCCAGCTTATCTTGCACATCCTTATATAACACCACACTTCAAAAGCCTCTAGTCGTTTCCTCTCCGCCTGTCCAAAAGTCTATATCTCGATGCCATGCAGCAACATACTCCATGCAAAGGTCTTTTGAAATTGAAGAGTCTTCTTTTGTTATTGAAAGCAATATTTGCTCTAACCATTCTATTCCGCATTTCTTTTGTACTCCTTCCATCAGAAATTATTTTGCTTCCTAAGTAGCTTCCCAAACTCTTGCACTTTTTATAGTAATAAACTCCGTTCAACATATTCCTCACATCATTATCTCCTTCTCTGTTATTAACTAGGGTTTTTGTCTTATTCATCCAGCCGAAGATTATATTGAATGTTTAGAATATATTGCATTTCTCCAAGCATATGAGTCAGCCTTTTTTCACTTTCCACCAGAACTACGATATTATCAGCGAATAGAACCATTGGGGTCCTTCTTCCTTGCACTACTTTTTCCCCTAGAATCAGTTCGAGGAGTTCGTCTATTACTCTTTGTATGTATACATTGAAGAGTTTTGGTGACAGTGAGTACCCTTTCCAACTTCCTTCTCTATCCTAACTTCCTCCTCACATTTTCGACGCTGTATCACTGCCTTCTCAGCTCTGTATAAGTTCTATATCACCTACTTTCCTTTTACTCCATACCATTTTCCTTTAAAACTTCAAACTGCTTATTCCATGCTACATTATCAAGGGCTTTCTCAACATCAACAAAAACAATGTTGCCTTAACCTGAGTGATTCTTTTATCCAGAATCAACCTTAATGACAAAATAGCTTCGCGTGTAGCCCTACCATCCCTGAACCCAAAATGGTCATCTGATAATACTTCTTCTATCGTACCATCAACTCTCCGTAGCAAAATGAAGGTTGAAATTTTAGAAGCATGGGACAATAGACTTATTGTTCGTTAGTATCTCTATCGTATGTGTGACAGATCATCTCGTAGATGGACTGCAGGAGACCTTTGCCAGCTGCTTTGATCAGTTCTCCTGAAATGTCATCGATTCCAGATACCTTCTTTTCCTTGAGTTTTTGTATCGCCAGTTGAAACATCCTTTATGATGGAATCACCTCTCTCCTTAGTATTAACTTGTTCTTCACATTCGAGCTCACACTCTCATAGTCCTTTCCCATCGTATAGTGTATTTCTTGTGTATTTTCATTCATCAATGTATTTCTTCCAGTCTTATTCCTTGGCCTCCTCATCTTACACAAACTCTCTTCCGTTTTTCTTCAACCCACTTCCCATCACTTTTCTCTTATCGAAGAAGGATAGTATGCACATGTACACAACTTCCCATCAGCCATGATATATTCATTTCCTCACACTATTCAGCCAAAAATCTTTCTTTGGTCTTGTTGCACTCTCTGTTTATTTAAGTCCTAAGCTTTTTGTACTCTCGCTGGTCCTCAAGTTGATTTGAGGATTTCAACTCCCATCTTCTATTTTTTCTATTATTTCCTGAGTTATCCATTACTTTCTACCATCACCCGTTTTTCCGCCAATTACATTCTCTGCTGTTGTCATAATTTTACTTTTCTCTACGTTCCACTTCTTGTTGACATCATCTTCTCTAGTGAATTATAAGGGATTTATTGTCTTTTCCCTGTATTCAGTTGAAGTATCTTTGTTTTTAAGCATACTAAGTTACCATTTCCTCCTTACTTTCCTCTCTAATTTCTTGAGTTTCAGATTACATAGAATAGAGGCATACAGAGAATCTACTTAAATAATCACCGATGTGTGTATATATATATGTCAGTAACTTTCACATAAGAAATACACGTGAAGCTGAATCTTCATTTTGCTGCAGACCATTTTTTATTAGCAAAATTAAATTAAAAATATTGGTTTTCTGTTATTGGGAAAGGTACCAATAGAAAGAAAATAAAATATAGATTCTTATTCTTTCAATCAAATTTTGTATTCCGGTTGAAATTGCGAAAGTTTTGCTAAAACGTGACGACTTTTCGCAATATTTTAGCATTTTTGAGTCATCGTCTCCATGACAACCATACTTATTGATTAAGTCGAGATTCCGTGTATATCCAATAACTCAATGATTATTTGCACTAAATAAGATATGAATGGTTTATTACAATGTATTAGTTTTGATTTTTTTCCTTCCCGTTGATATTCAACGTGCACTTTCTCTAGTAGAATAGAATAGAGAATCACAGAGAATATCATTTTGACGCCGCACTACATCCCTAGGTCTGGCAGGGATTACGTGGGAACATAGTATTTTTCTATCCGATTTAATGCTATTTTCGCGAAAACTTGATTATAAGAAGTGAAAACTTCCAGGAAATCGAACAAAAATAAAAGGCACCCTGCCATCTTATTTATTTACTTATAAGCAAATTACTGCAAATTTTGAAGTCATAATGCTCACTTCAATGGAATTGACGCTGCAGTCGGCTCCTGGGGCTGGAAAATAACGGTCATAAAAATGTATTCGTAAAAATATCTGTATATTTTGCACCTTAAATTTGTTTTTTAATAGCTAAGATCAATCCTTTGTGAAAGCAGTATTTTTTAACGAGACAAAGAAAAAGATGGCAGTATGTACTTCTTATTTATTAGTCGCGGTAGAACCTCCTCAATCCTAGTTCACGATTGGTGTGAGCTTTAAACGTTGAACTTGAATTGGACTACTTGGTTTCAATTTACGATCTGCTGTAACCCAGAACTTGGGCAATTGACAAAAATCGTTGACAATCGTTGTCCATCTTGGGCAGCACAGTCTCATTGTAAACATCCACAACAATGAATGTAAACTTCAAGACGCAAGTCCCCGCGTGGGGTTGCTAGTCCCCTTTCGGGCGCCTTCCCAGGTGGCGGATAAGGGGAATACCTCCCGGATATGGGTAATGCCAGGGAAATGAAATACCCTGGGCGGACCAAAGCAAAGCTGGCTAAGGGAAGGAAAACCCTGGCCCTCCTGTTTGGGGGTTGTGCTGCTGGCCGGTAACCTACCAACGGAAATAATAATAAATATACTCATCTGTCTCACAACGAGCCTCGGAATCGGACTGGAATGCGCATACGACGACCACGCGAAGAATAGGACAAGATTAATGGAATATCGGGTATGCTAAATGTTGCAACATGGAATTTTCAAGGTCTGGGAACAAATGAAATAGGTTTGATAATATTCTTAGTGAAACTACAATGATTATAGCTGTAATCACCGAAACAAAAAAAACAAGCTGTCAGGAACTAAAGAACTGGAACACTGCTTGATGCTATATAGTGGAGTAGATCAATGAAAAAGAGCCTGTAGCCACAGATCATGGACGCCAAGGCAAAGATTCATTCATTATAAAGAAAATTGGAAAGAACATGTCATGCATGTCCCCAGAGAAGGAGAAGAAGACAATGAAGACCGAAGAAAATGTACCGAAGAAGACAATTTCATATAAGCCCCTAATTAGAAAAAGTGCTGGAAGACCTAGGATACGTTGGGGGCACCGGAAGAGGCAGTAGTGCCTAATCCAGGAAAGATATAAGAACACGCAACTCTTATATGCTTGTGATTCGATGCACGTGCATTCAACATAGTGGTTGGAAATAAGCACACTGCTTCGATGAAAATTATAATTATATCCGACGTTTGACGTACACGGTTGATGCTTTCAAGCGATCGTATACGCTTTCTCAAACAGTAATGCATTGAACCAGCGTTTGCAGTTACAGTACACGTTGACGCCAATCGTAAACCGTCCTTTATACAATGACAATAAGTCAGCGAGTACGTCAGAATATCCTCTTCAGATGCGTGCTGAGATCGGGACGGACGAATGTTCCCTGTGGAATGGGGTCTTGCGTCTCGAATAGTGAATTGGAGGGGAGGTATAGCAGAAGAGAGCAGGCAGACAGGAGAGGGCGGTTGGCAGGGTGTGTCTGCAGGGAGGGACAGGAAGCCGCCGATGTGTTATTTACGACCAGGGGTTCTGCGGAGAGGCGAGTGAATGACCGAAAGGTTATACGTGCACACAAACACACGCGGGCAGGACAAATGCGTGCTTCCGGGTCACGCAATTAAAAGGTTTGGAAAGAAGGGGAGAGCCAGGGTCCGTAGGGTGGGAGAGAGGGGGGCGGAAGGGTCTCTGTGTGTGGGGAAGGCTTAAGGGATACGTGGTGTATATATAAAGTAAAGAGGATCTACACCTACTTCCATATTCGTACTTGCGAGCCGCCGCGCGCCGCTGGGGCTCGGAATTGGGGAAAGAAACTGGAAGAGAAAACGGACGGAAGTGAATTGTATGTAGGTTGAGTGTCTTAGAGGGAGCTTTCCATTTAAGGTCAATTCAAGACAGCGTATGTGGGAACCACTTCACTCCATAGGAATGACGACGTTTTATTTTCTGCTGGTAGGTACCTAGTTTTCATTCTGTGGGCACATCATGGCTAGGGCTGGATATTTTGTAAATGGCCAACGAGTTCGTTCAATATACTTACTTATAAGATACTAGTTGAAAAGCCTGCTGAGATAGACTATAAAATATCAGGTTGGTTAAAATATTAGAGCTGACAAGAAGACTAAATATATGTTAATGCATGTAGTATTATTGGTAACTGTTTACGAAATGGATGAGTCCAACCCTCCCCTCAATCAACTCCATAGGTCCTTTGTTAAATCCTTGTACATTTTGGCTAATTTCCATTAGCACCTTCGTGGAATAGGTATCCACTCCCATTGAATCCTCACAGACTTGACTCTCACCTGGATGTTTTTTTTTAATTCCCAGGATATGGTTTTATGTATTCCATCCTTTGTTTCACGCTCTGGTACCTCATTTTATAGTGCTAGCGAAACATGGTGGCATTCGCGAAGCGCGATATCAATGAGGGGAAGGCTTGCGTCGAAGGGGTCGACTAAGGAGCGGAGGAGAGAGGATAGCAGGTGGTTGGTATGCCTGCCAACATGCAGTCATTTAACTAGAGGTGTAGGGAAAGTGTTAGGAACGCATTTTGCGGCTATATTTACGACAGAAAACGAATCTGCATCAAAATACGCTGATTTCGTTCCCTACCCATTGGAGAAACCCTTATAAACAATTGGATGAAGAGCTATTGGGAGATATAAAGTTAATTTGAATAACAGATTGAGCATTTTGATGCTGGTAAAGTAGATTTACGACCTTAAGACCACAGGCATTCACACGCGGAGACTGCCTTACTCCCCAGTGCGGAGCCAGTTCGTAGGGAATAGACTCTTAAGCTGAAAACTGCCACCATGTTTCACTACCACTTAAGAGGTCTTGTCGGCTAATTTTTGGGATTATGAAAAATATTTTGAAAATTGATAATCGACCGGTTTAGGTAGGTTTTTAACTGGATGGAGGCAAGAATCCTCGGGACTTTCTCATGTGCAGGGCCTTCAGCATCTTCATCTCATCAGTGCACGTCCTACCCTTCTTCACCCCGTTTATAAAACCTATTATCTTTCTTCTCCTTACCCGCTAACCGAACATTACCCACTCGATCACGTCCTTCAGCATCCCTTCGCCCTTCATTACCACTTCGTACAATATACTTTGCCTCTTCCCTATCTCATCCAGGAGTTTCCTTTCATCACCAGGCATGCCAAGTACTTTCTCGTTTGTCTTCATTTCCGTCCACCGCACCTTCTCCAGAAAAATAATTATGGTATAAAAAAAGTATTTCCGTGCAGGGTCCCAAATTCTCGCGGCGCACGCGAGATGTGGCCTAACTGGAGCGAAGTTTTCGACGGCGGAGCACGGAAGATTCTTGGTCTGAAAAAGTGGAACGGGAGAATGCTATGAGACTGGGGTGAGAGAAACCCCGTCGGAAGAGGGGAACACAGGGGGGGGGGGGCTACTAGCGGTCTGGGTGGCCTCGTGCTATAAGCCGGCGCGTGCTATCAGAAGGGGGTTCGGAAACGGGGGGAATGGACTGGGTGTTCACGCGCATGCGTGAGTTTTTGAGAGATTGGGGGAGTGGAGAGAATGTAGGAGGACTTAATCAGTCTAATCGGCCGAGCCTATTTGAGGGGATGTGCATTCCGCCGGCGGAGGGAGGAGAGGGGGGTCGGGGAACCCCGAAAAGTCCCCTTCTCATCGCCGCTTCCCCCCTCATACCCACTTTTACGCTATGTACTAGCTTTCCTTCTAAGCTGGAAACTCATACTGACGCCCACCGATGAGGATTAATCAATTACTCTAAAACTATTTGCACTTGAAGATATTCATGACTGCCGCTAAACACGGCTATGGAATAACGGATAAATTGCCACAGGAAAAAATCGGCCTGGACCGGGAATCGAACCCTGGACCAATCTCCTTATATCCTCCTAAATTGCACTCCATGGTTTCAGGCTTTAATTTGTAGAAATATTTAGTATCCATACTAAATTATATACTTTGTATTTTTTTCCACAGTATTTATTGGCGTTCGCCGATCTACGAAATCATCAGATACAAATTCTTAGTTTGTTTTGCTTATTGGCCATTGTTTGTTGCCTTAGTTACAGGGTTGATTTGAGTGAGGAATGTGGTGGTTATGCCGTAGCTTGGAAGTGTGGGGGCGGACAGGTGGCTTGAATGGTTGATTTTTCTTGAAGTTAGTTTCTCGGAAAGGAGTGGGGAGGACTGCGGGAACAATTGCTCATAACAAAGGGTCGTGTTAGGGTTTGTCAAGTGCCTCCTCATCTCGATTTGCTCGAGAGAATCCATTTTTAATCCCTTGGAGAGGATGTGCAAAGGATGTGTAAAATTTCGGGAACAATCGCTTGAATTCCAGGAGGTGCTTAGCAAAGAGGGATCTGGAATCCTAATTTCTGTTCACAACAAATTCTGTATGTGAGGGATGTATGAACATCTTCCATGTCCACCTATCATGTTGACAACGCAATTAGGGATGGCAACGTTATACCATCCTAATTAATCTTTCCAAGTACGAGCCATGTTTTGCATTGGTGCACAAGAGAATATAGTGAGAATCATTGCCTATTAAAAATTATTCTCAAGCATTCAAATACCAAATTGGTTTAATCACGGTATGGGTTAAATACATGAAAGATTATTTTTATTCATTGTCAACAAGTGATGGCAACATCAGAATGTGATGTCACTTTCTGACATCAATGACAATTTATTTCAATCGCGAGTGATGATGAACTATGGTCACCGGTATCTTAATTTTAATGAGAACCTTTTCAAATTCGATATTGATCCACCAATTCTGCTCACATGGTTTTGTTCAATGGCCTTCCCAATTGTGGCATAGTTTGTTGCCTTTGATTTCTCTTATCGATATATTACTTCCAATTTTCCGTGGTCTTGTAGCTCTCCAGCCATAATCCTATCCAAACCCTCATTAGACCCTATTAGGCTGTGTTCGTTTTCTGCTTGTGTCTTGCACGAAATATAGTGTTAGTGCCCGTATCACCAAATTATTTAAGGCTTGAGGGGCAGCCGAACATTGACCTAACGGACCTAACATTATACTTGAACTCGCAGTGTGCTTGGTTATACGGTGTACCGAAATACCTCTCCGATGGGTTAGGGCCAGCTGCCAAAATTCATGGTTGCATATCACAGTTAAGGGCTGGATGCAAAAGCACGAACCCGCTACCACTAATCTGGGCCGCCAACCACAATTCTTGGTCGGGTGCAAACAATCAATGGGGTTTTCAGAAGTGTAGGAAGTTTTGGATCAGATACTATCATTTTTTTTATTCCTACGAAAATGAGTATACAGTTTCACGTTTGGGTGATAGTTAAAACGGTTGAATCATTCCTTAATGCTCGATGTTTTCATCACCAACGATACCAAATGCTCACAGTCTTCCAAAATAAAATTTCCTAATACATATGCATCACCAATTTTTAAATTCCCATGATACTTTATTTCATAAACTTGTCGAACTCGTTTCACAAAAATAAGTACTGCGGTGAGAAAATGAATTATTTTAAGACCATAAGCCCATTTAAGACCAAGATGACGATTTATTCCACGATATATTAAGTGCACCGGGAACAGAGCCTGTAGAGTCAATTGCGTCTAGCTCTGAATCTTTCCTCACATTTTGGTCGCCTTATCGCATGGAAGGATTTCATAAGAACGGCCGTTGCTTGTCCTGTTTCTCAAAGCTTTTGCAAGTTTTTCATTACAATCGCAAAGGCAATACGATGCACCGTAAAGTTTTCTATACAACGCAATTGCGATGCGATGCATCGGAAACAATGTACGCTTTGAAATACTTCGTGATGAGTTCTGGGATTGTTTGGATTTCATTATATGGCTCTGCTCGCCGAAAAAACTGGGTGTTGTAAATTGTCTTATTATTTAAGGAACTGACCGAACTGCCACGCAGGCGAAGATAATTTGTTTGGGGAATATGGAAAGTATAGAGTGCTATCTCGGCTATTGTGACTTGAATGAGTATATTTCCCGATATATTTGTGGTTAAAAACGGAAGTGATAGTTCCGAGCGAACCATACGAAATACGATGGCTTTTATTTTCTGATCTCTTTCCGACTTACTCAAGGACGAAAGCAGACCATTCCATTCCGCGTTCAAAAAAGTAAATTGGTCCTTTTTGTCGAAGGGAACCAATTTGAACGCGATAACGGAAATCTGCTTCTCCAGATGGAAGCATTCATACGTCCTGGTTGTCACGAATACCTTGGCGCTCGTCTTATTAAGAAGCGCCTCCAGGAGCGATGAACACTTCTGCTTGTGGTCGGGGCAGATCTCATCAAAGCCATCCACGTAAAGGCTCAATTTGCCTTTTGCTTGGCAGAACTTCTTGAAAACCTTTTCCTCAAAAGACGGTTTCCCATTGTGAGAATGCCCCCATTTTAATAGATCTTTATCCTTACACCTTTAATGAAATGCGATCACCGGCTAGAGCTTGAGTTGCAAAGTTTAGTTACATTTTGACCACTCATCGGCTTGGAAAACCAAAGGAAGTGGGTTCGAATATCGCCTCGGGCGTTGGTTCCGAGTTCGTCTTACGATTAAGGTCTTCGGTTTTGGTGTGCTACAGAACCTTGGAAACTGAGCGCCAAAATTTCAAGCCTGTGGAAGTCGGCATCCAGCATTTTCAGTTAATTACTGACTGTTTCAAAGCTTTTGCGTCATTGCCTGGCTTGTAGTATGGTTGATGATGAGGTTGAAACGTTGGAACATATGTTGTGGCTATTGTAATGGAATAGTTGAAGAAAACGAAGTCAATATTATTTTCCGAAACTGAGGGCTAATACTGGAGCTTGTCGAAGAATTTAATTACTCGATTAGTACGTTGAAGGAAAATGGGTATTTTAGTAAGGAAATTAAGGTAGTTTGAGCGAAAAATCACTTCACCTAGAATTTGATGAATTTGGCCTCACTTAAAAGAAAAAACTCTCATCTTTCCAATGAGTTCAAAATATCAACCTCTTGCCGAACTACTTTTCGAGCAATTTTCCTGAAAATATAAGCTGTTTTACATGGGATAGATTACGGCTATGCGCTCCAGAGGGAGAATAATTTTAAAAAATTAGGAACCTTTAGCACCTAGATTTCATCAAAAAACTAACGGTGTGGATATTGCATGTTTTCTCAGCTATTTATAAAAAATAATCTATTACTCACCACAGTAATTTTTACAGAATCTCAAAAAAACCTGCTGTTTTGAAGGGTTTTTGGCCGTACGGCGGGAAGAAATGAGTCAAGTTAGAAACTTATGTAGCTTTATTTATTTAATTACTGATAATTTTGGTCATATATAACTATATCTTTGCGCCGTTAATACAACAATATTTATTTCATACTTCTTACGGATGCTGTAATAAAAAAATAAAATTTGGATATGGTCTCCATTATGACTAGGGAACTATCTCGCTCAAACCACCTTAAAAGGAAAAAAGATACTATGTGGAAAATTAAAAAATTTAGGAACCTTTAGCACCTAGATTTCGTCAAAAAACTAACGGTGTGGATATTGCATGTTTTCTCAGCTATTTATAAAAAATAATCTATTACTCACCAAAGTAATTTTTACAGAATCGCAAAAAAAACCTGCTGTTTTGAAGGGTTATCAGCCGTACGGCGGGAAGAAATGAGTCAAGTCAGAAACTTATGTAGCTTTATTTATTTAAATACTGATAATTTTGGTCATATATTATTATATCTTTGCGCAATTAATACTACAATATTTATTTCATACTTCTTACGGATGCTGAAATCAAAAAAATAAAATTTTGATATGGTCTCAATTATGACTAGGGAAATATCTCGCATAACGAGGGAACTATCTCGCTCAAACCACCTTAAAAGGAAAAAAGATAGCGAAAGAGGCGTTCACGAATATGAGAGAGCTGATGGGCGTGGGGTCTTGAGAAAGGGGATGACCATAGCCTTCAGGCGATTGAGATGTGGGTGTGGAGGAGAACGGAGAATGATAGGTGGACGGTAAGGAAGACGAACGAGGAAGTGCACGTCATGATGGGTGAGGAAACTACTGCGGGGGATAAGGAGGAGGCAGAATAGGTGGTCGAAACCACGATAGAGGGGAAGACGTTGGGTAAGTGTTTCAAGGGAAGATAGGCTTTATGGATGCGATGAAGGGGGGTAGTACTTGTGACGGTCTGTGATTAGCCTGTAAGACTAGTAGATTTAACGCTTTTCCACATAAACTTACCCTAACCGGTAGATCCACATAGATATATACATACAAATCAGTTCCCTTTCGGGATAGGCACTGTGGTAAGATGTAATTCTTGGCGATAAGCATTTAAAGATGACTTAACGAGACACTTAATTGCACAATCTGATGTATGTACGTACTGATGCGTATTGACATTTGCGTCGTGTAAAGCGGTGAATTGTTAGAATGCATGTGCAAATGCATAAACGAGAGATGGGAAAATAGCCCCTGCTCGAATTCCGAGCTTGCATTCTCACATTGCGTAAACCGATGCCACTTCAAATTGTGCAATAAAGTGCTTCGTTAAAAACGGCCTTTAGACTCCTAATATTCCGTGTACTCAGAGTATCTTCCGCCACATTTACCCATGTCTTCGGTCTACTCGTTCCTATCACACTATTCACTCTAGGGATGGGCAAAAAATACCGGTATTCGGTAGTACCGTTACTATTTTTTTTTAATCCGGTAGTACCGATCAGTATTTTAAATGGGTACTACCGACGGTACCGGTACTACAAATTAGATAGTGCTTCCATCTTGAGTCAACTAACGGAACTAACAACGAACATTTTTTTTAACTTCACTAAATTTTCAAATGTTCTCGTAATAATATCTCGTTTTTTCATATAAACGTAACCGTGAAGTTGAGATATGTTTGTATTCATTATTGATATAATAGGCAAGTATAAAGTTTTGAATCATGCCGAACACCAGACAATCGATGATTTTGAACCGTATAAATACAAATATTTATTTCTGTAAGTTAAACGATAGTGCCACCGCAAGGATTGAATACTATAACAGGGGATTTTACCTGACCACAACATCAAAAAAATACCGATCGTTCTTCATGTGATTTTAAATCATTCCAATAAAAAACGACGATCGCAAGCATACAGCGTAAAATAAAAAGTGTTTACTGAATAGCCGATATATATTCCCGATGAATGTTCTTGAAAAATGCTCATGAATGGAAATTTCTTTGTATCTTTTGGGACTAATATTCTAATTTGCCGAAATACCGGAAAATTAGGGTGATACGTATGTTAATCAGTAATTAATTAAAATATTTAATAAATCACATTAATGCCTGTATACCGGTATTTTTTTGTCGGTACTATCGGGCGAGTAGTATTATTGCTTATTAATGCTCATCAAAAAATACCGGTACCTTTTTGTGTACCGCCCATTTCTAATTCACTCCTCCATCATAAGTCTTCTTCGTTATTCGATTCTCATTCATTTTCCCGGCATGGCTAAACGAACGAAGCACGCTCATGTCACATATGCCTATTACCGGGGCATTCATTCCACATTCTTTCATCACTCTTTTAATTCTAGCCCTTCTGATTTTTCCTCAATCACTTCTCATGTATCCTCATAAAAATAATTAATTTTTCAATTATCAGCTGTTCCTCACGCAAAAGGTACGCTAGAGGCAATATTAGGAGGATTGGATTGGTGGGAAGTTGGAGATTGAGGGGGGGGGGGAGAGAGACGGAGGAGAAGTAAAAGCCCATGACTAACATGGGTGTCTCTCCTCTTCTGCCATTTTCCGACGCGGAATTCGGAGGAGATCCCCGCGACGTGGCACAAGAGGGGGCGGAAAACTTGGATGCATGGGTGCGACTGAGGGAGAAGGGGAGCAGGAAAGGGAGGGGGAGGTGTAGGTTGACGTTGGGTGGTGGGTGGTTGGGTGGTTGGGTGACGCAGGGGACGGAGAGTGAATAGCAATGCCCCCTTTTAGCATTTGAATATCCGATTCTGATAACCGCTTAAGAGTCTCCGGGCGCCGCGACTCGTTCGAGAGATATGGAGTAGAATATGGCCCCCAGAAAACGCCAGAGACGTAGATGGCTTTCGTGCCTGCCGCGGGACGCGCGAGATGGAAGCGGCATGTGAGTGCATGCTTATACTTGCTGTTACCCCCGGCTTCGCTCTTTTTAAAATTCTTCCTATTATCATATAAAACTAATTCGTTGCCCTCTTTACACTCACTATAGGATTAACACATTTAGTTGACGGTATGGGCTATGATGGAGATTATTTTCCTGCGTGAATATCCACTGGAGGTGCGATGTTGCCAAAGCAGCAAGAAAAATAGTATAGTTCTAATGCAGTGTGATAACTTCACATCTAGGAATCTTCCAATAAGGAAAAAATCCCTAAAGAACCACACTTAAAGAAATACTAGAGGTAGATAGGGCCCTGCACAGGTAAGAATCAGTGGGATTTTCCCTGACTTTCACCATAAGCTACCTTTAACCGGTAGATTACTCTCATGAATGGACCATATTTACTTGAGTTATCTGTATCGGTAATCGCGAGTCATTGAGTGAACCCTTCAATAAAACAGTCCTGTGATATTTGTTATTAAAATAAATATTTCTTTGTGAACAAACACCTACGGCCTGATACGGCAGAAAATTTCATTGGAATAAGTTCAGTGTAGTGGGTCCAGAGATATCGTGATAAATCAGTGGGTGAGTCAGTGGAATTTGGGAAGAGATGAGGAACTAGGGGGCGGGAAAGGGAAGAGAGTATTTGAAAAGAAAAACTTTGTGAGTTCCACATAAATAGATTTTTATTAACCTTTATTAACCGTTTTATTAAAGTTAATAAAAATCTATTTATGTGGGACTCACAAAGTGTTCCTTTTCAACTAGTATGAAGCGGTTTCATAAAGTTACGCCTGAAACCATTAACTTCATCAAGGGAAGAGAGAGCAAGGTATCAGACGTTAGGAACACACAGTTAAAATGTCAACCGCTTGGTTAGGTAATCAAAGCTCAAAAACCAATAATATGACTCTGAGTTCGAAAACCAAGTAAGCTACACAGACTATTCCTTATCTTCGTGAATCTCATGTTGACTTTGAGGGTGTTGGATAAATTCTCTCAAAATGCCACTGCAGGCCCTTCTTTACAAAACAATGATGAGTGTATGATGACAAATAAATTATTTCTGTTTTCACAGTGATGTGGAAAAGGAATTGAACTTGAAGAAGGGTTTTTCTATCCGTCTTCGAAAAACACAATCATACAATTTATGTTTAACACGATTTTACCGTTTATACTTTAATATAATTGGCTGTACCTGTTTAAATCAACATACGAGGGATGAAAATGTGGATCTATTGAGGGTATTTCCCGTAATGCGTTTTAAAACAATTCGACAAACGACGACTAATTACGATTAATGACGAATTTGAGCAATTAATAATAATAATAATATTTATTTATCCCTTTGAATCAACATTACAAGCATATTTACATTTCAATTAAATAAGGATAAATTAATTAGGAATCCCTTTAGGCATTGCCTGTATTGGGATACCTCAAGAGAAATTACAATATGAATAATTGAAAAAAAATAAGTAAACTGAGACCAGTTACGAGACATAAATAAATGCATGAAAAGATAACAATTTGTTTTTTAGTTACAACCTGTCGTGCATACAAAATGTAGTGAGCATTAACCTTACTATTAACAAAAAAATACATCGTGATTTTCAACATTAAGTAACCATTTCTTTACACCTTTCAAAAAAGATGTTAAACTTTTTGAACCTCTTATATTATCTGACAATCTAGAAAATAATGTTGGCCCTACATAGATAAATGAGCGTTTGAACACGGTCAGATTTGGTTTGGGCAAAACATACATTTTTGTAGATTTTAGATTGTATACATTGGTTATTGGTTCTTCCTTAGGTTTATTACCACTTCTGAGGTAGAACAATTTCCATACTTTGTAAACGTAAAGATGACGTAAAGGGAGTAACTGTAAATCCACAAATATGGGGAAGGACGGTTCAAATTGACATTTTCTAGCGATCAGTCTCACTATTGCTTTTTGGAGAATCAGCATCGGATTGAGCGAATTTTTGTAGGCACCTCCCCTGCAGATTATCCCGTAGTTTAATTTTGATTGCACTAAAGCATTATAAATAGTTTTAATGAATTGTCGGGGACTAATTTCATAACTAATTGTAAGCGCTGCTAAAGTTTCGTAATTATTGGCGGAACATTGAAAAAAGTATTATTCGAGTTTGATTCTTTGTTAACTTAACTGTGGAAACTGAAATCGTTTATATCTCACCATACTTCCTCAAATGGGTTTAGAAGAGCCTCCCATGAGGTTTTGAGAGAATTCCAATACTATCGAAGGAACGAGGTACCTACTGTGATTATAATGTTTAAATGTACTCGTCCTACTGGTTTTAAAGCGCGGGTTTTTGGGTGACATTCGACGCTAGAGCCATGCGCTGTTACAAATGGACGATGCTTTCATTTTAAGCGTCGGCATTATAATCGCAACGCAATTAGAGAAATCATCTTTGTCTCAGGTTATTGAGAAAAACCACCCAGTTACTTGAAATAAAGTGCTTTCGTTGATCACGGAGTATCATGCAATGAATAAAAACTGATATGTTAACCATTTTGAGCAGCAACTGCCAGATGCCAAATTAAATGTATTGCAGTGGTATTAATCCATCTTTGGGTTTACTGGCTACATTAAAAAACTTCTCTGGTTTCTAATCTATCTTTACAGGATTAATTCTTAGTATCTTTTGTTGTGGATCGAATTTATTCTTTGAGAAAGTATGATAATATACTTCTTACGAAAGAAATAACGTCATCACCGCATCTGTAATGTTGGGGAGTAGTTATTACTGGAGCGGATGAAGTCATATGCCTAGACATAGCCTTAACTTGAGACCTATCGATGGTAAAACACCACGCGCGTTGGTGGGCATCAATCATTCTAAGATTCTCGGAGGGCCAAGTAATAGGGAAATAGGTGGCTTCCCTCTTAGGCTTTTGAGAATTTTATCGACCCACATTCTAATATGAAATTTTATTAATAAAACATCTTGATAAGTGGAAACAAACAAACTGAAACACGTATAAGGATTTTGCATTTATTTTCGTTCGTTCCCTGAATCATGCTCGGAGAGCCTAAATGTTATCCTTATAGCACGTGAGTCTGATTTACTCCAATCTGTGCTAACTTCACTACCCTGAATGGAAAATATACACTTTATTGCCAACCGTAATTTATTTAGAGTAATTTTAAAATTGTTGTAAAGCAAAGTACATATCGATGTTACGTTAACGTATAATCATCTAGGCATTCCATACCTGTATAAATATATTTTTTCGTAGTCGTTGACGGTTGACTTTTCCCATGAATTTCAATTTCAATCGGCTTAGGACAGGTTTCCTCCAAATTTTATTCGATTAGTGGAAATATCTCGACTACCCCTCCCCGTTAAAGCGGCCGGCGTATTCAACGTGAAGTGGGACAAATGGCGAAAGGAACAACTCGTTGCCTTCCTTTTATCTCAATGCTTCCATCCGCGAATTCAACCCCGCGAGGAAAACTGTCGAAATGTTTTTTTTTCAATTTTATTTTTTACGTTTCATTCCGGTTTGTCCTCTCTCTCTTTCTCTCCGTCACAGGAAGACTTCATTCTGCGTCAATAGCCCGAGGAGCATTTATGCACAGATTTTTAAGGCGAAAACGTGGACGTTCAAAAACCACGGAAGCGTTGAGAGTGTCATTTTTCGATCACGGTTGAGTGTGCCGGCACTTTTGATTCAGCGAGATCTGCTGATTTCCTCCTCTCCTGTTTGTTTGTGTGTGTGGTGCCACTCACCCCCTAACACCCTCTCCGTAACATTTCCACCCCGCACACGTTTCGGTGAGTGATATGACACCTTCTCGCGGTGACAAATCCAGGCTCCGCCACCCATTCCCGCCCCGCTCGAAAAAATTCTCGATACATCTCTCCATTCATTCCCCTGCCATTGAATTAAAAAAAAATACAAACGAAACTCCATTATTCCCTCCTACCAACCGTTTCCGGCGAGATTGGGTATAATATTTTGTCCCAGTCCGTCGTATTACCATTCAGAGAATATATTTGTTTGCATTTTCGGTCCGGGGGACAAAATAATAATGAAAAAATAAAGGGAGAAGAGGGGGGAAGAGACAGGTTTGAAATAAAAACAAACAAAAATGTATTACGGAATTATATTTACGTGTGTACACACAGGCGGGCTCGTGGACGAATTGAGTCGAGTCTGCGTTGAAGCCTCAGTCCACGCCACTTCTCGTCAATCATCCCTTTCCTGATCATTTCACTTCCTCGGCCGGTCCGCGGTTTGCAAAAGTGTCGGAGCGAAGGGGTGGATTGTGGGTGGGTGAAAAAGGGGGGGCAGTTTGGGGGCAGTATATTTTTGGGGTGGGCAGGGGAGGCACGACCGGTAGATTTTTGGCCAAGAGGGGGGTGGGTCGATGGTGTGCATGGGTTCGGTGGGTGTGGTTTTGTTTGTTACGCGTTTTGATGCTGCTTTTCCCTCTCTCCACCAAACTCACCACTACCAACACCACTCCCCACCCACCAACCTAACACACGCGTTGGTGACCAATTGATATCCTCCTCTCCACGTCCTCCGTTCCGCGGGAATAACGCGCGTATTATTCCACCTTCCGGAAACAAAAGCGGCCACACATTTACTCTCTCTCTCTCCACCCTCTTTTCACTCACAAACATGCAGTACACACTTCGGTATCTCCCCCCGCCCCCCCCGTGCCCCAAAACGCAGCCAAACCGCGCCCCCTCTCGAATGGAAATAATCCCGCAAGAGATCACCATTAACGCTCGCGTGACAGCGCGCTCGCTGACAAAAAAAAATACAGCGCACACACGAATGAGCGCTTCGCAAACAAACACCCAATGCGTGGACTGGTGACGCCCCGACCACAACGCTCATTGCGGTTCGGGCTGCGTTATTGTTTTTTTTAAATATTATTTTTTTAAATATTATTTTTTTAAATTTTAATTTTGCGTGGATGGAAGTGATGCTTCGTGCCCACCCCCAGCGTGGCTAGAATCGTGTAGGGATGGAAAAACTTGGTGGCACCAATTGGAAGCGCTTGATGTAAGGAAAACATACAATAGTTTGTACTATAGGGCCGAAGTCCATCCATGAGGTCCCCACGGGCGTCCTTCTGTACTTGTTCCTATTCATCGACGCTTGATTCATTGTAAATGATAAGTATAACTTAGTTTTTCCACATAGATTTATTGCAACAAGACGACCTAGGTTTCGACGAAGCTCGTCATCATCAGGTGAACGGAGGAGTCATTCATGCTGATCTCAATCTCCCCGCAGGGTAATGCCACAAAGTTTTGATATGTCTGTAATCAGCGACGTATCCAGGATTTCGTTTCGGGGGGGGGGGGGGGGGGGTTACGCGTTGCGTATATGTGTGTGTGTGGGGTAAGCATTTTAGAAAATTAGGTGCAAATATTTGTGTTTAGGCAATTAAGAGTACGATTGCGACTGCAGTGTAACAGTCGTTATTTTAAAAAAAATTAGCTCTGCAAACTCCTGAAAGAATACCTACAAAACGTTTTTTTTTTTTCAAAATTATAAACATATTTATTCAAGAAGTTGCTCAAACTGTAGAATAAATGAATTCCAAATTCTGAGTTAAAAAAATAAACATAACTTTCTTCTTTAGTGATACTTTTTAAAAATAAATTCAATTCCCCTCCGGCTACGCCTATAACCATGCAACATGTATTACAACTACTTTTAGAGTTTCCAGAGTTTCTCTTTACTGCCTTCTCCTGTATTTCGACGAGCAAGTGAAAAGCAAGCTGCTAAGGTCAAAAGTAGTAAGAGTTCTCCGCGTTCTTGAGCCGTTTTGCGATTTGGAGATGGTTTATGAAGCAGATAACAGTGCCATCTGTTTATAAAACGAAATAACAGTTTATTCGTCTTCATTCTTGTTTTATTTTTTATTATTGTGCTAATAAATCCAACGGATTATAATTCCCATGTTCCTGAGATGTTTTGCGATTTTGGGAGCAGTTAGCAGTCCACTCTATTTATAACACGAAATAACAGTTAATTCATGTTCATTCTTATTTTCTTATAAGATTATCGTGCTCTGTTTTTCTGGCTTGTGGCCATGATGCCAGCGCTAACCAAATTCTAGTTGAATGCACTATAAATTATGTATTACGCGCATACGGACGAGCATTTCTTCAGAGTTTTCGGCTCACACCGATTAAGGTATTTTGTGCGAGATATTTATTCAGTCAATGTGGAGACCATATTCAAATTATATTTTGTAAATACAAGAAGTTGCAAGAAGTATGAAGTAAATACAGTAGTATTTGTGACACAAAAACTTTGTTTTATCTACATAATACCCTTCTTGCCACCTCAAGGGTGTATGGCAGACGGAAAAGTCTTAGTAATTAACTAGTTATACATAATTACAGAAGCAAAACTCAGTTTTTCACTGATTATAGATTAAATTTCGTATTTAACGACGACTAGTTTCGATATTACTACATCATTTCACTACATACTTCAATTCGTTGAAGATGATGGAAACATATAAACTAGTCGTATTAAATATTTAATTAGTGGAAAACTGTAAGTGTTTCGTTTCTATAATGATGAAATAGTTCCACCACATCACACCTGAATCTGTATTTTATAATTATGCATATTTAGGGCTTTCTCTTGACTTATTTTTAACATGCCGTACGCTAAAAATAACTTCACAACCGAAGGGTTTTTTTTTGAAATCTTATAATATATATGTAGTAAAATATAATATATAATAGAGTAAAAAATTATTTGTAAAAATAATTGAGAAAGCATAAGAACTGAACACTTACGTTTCCAGTGCTATCTTTGCGTCAGAAAATCTTTATATTCTTAATTATGCCTCTCAGGACCACAATGCCGTACCACATCCAATGATGAACGGCTTCTGTTTGTTGACAAATATCTAAAAAAGGACCTCGGTGAGTATCTGACATTTTAGTGTCATTAGAAAGATAAAATCTTTTTCTTTATGATGATGCTTAATTGATTTATTTTTATCTTTTGTAATGCCTCACTACAACTACCTTAAGTCCACTGGTCGGAACGTTGGCTGTGGAAACGGCACATGAGAGGAAAAAAGGACGTTGTTGTAGGTGGGAGTGAGTGGGGATGAGTAGAGTAGTTGTCAGCGGATCATCTCGTAAAAACAAATAACGAGCGAAACAATTGAAACGGTTGAAGATCGATGGATTTTTACCCTTCTTCCGCTGCCGCAACCGCTACGCCCCGCGGGGTTGTAGCGGGCGGGGGGTTAACTCGACTTCCGTCCGCCCCCACCCCTTTCATCCCCCCCACCATACCCCCCACCCTCCCCGATAGCATTTTGCGGTCCTTCAATTGTTTTCGGCAGCGTGCAGCGCCCCATCCGCAACAAATCATCAAGTGTGTCCCTCTCGCATTGTGGCTCGGAAAAGATTTATCGTGAAAAGCCATTGAAAATATGATGGAGTTAATTTATAAGATCGAGACAATCCCACGAAGTCCATTTGAGATTCATATATTGGCCAACGTGAAATGCATGCTTGGGGAGAGGGGGGAAGCACGCTCCCGTAGTAATTGATGGTTTGCGAATCCAATAGGAACGGGGGATGGAATTGTTTTTATTCTGATGGCGAGAGGAGTGCGAAAAGCGTCACTTTTTTCCGGCGTCGCGGTGAATATATCCATACATCGTTCTTTTGAAAAAGAATTGCACGCGTGAAATTTACATTCTCGATTCGTGTTCCATGGTAAATACTCTGATTTTACAATCCCAGTAAAATGCGGCGACCGAATCCCAGCGCTGAAATTTAAATTACTTGCGAATATTTTTGCGGAAAACGAGGACACGTTAATCCCTCATTTCTCCATAGTTCGAGGGATACGAAATGTTCTTTACTGAACTTAGCTTCCCCGTAGCTGCTAAGTGAGTGAACGGGCTAATCGATCGTCCTAGTTAATGTAGTGCGACGCATTTTGCGCATACTAGCGCCAATACCCATATGATTCATCTTCAGCCTTCGTCAAGACGAGCACATTTCCCCTTACAGGGAAAAGCTCAGTTGGCTGAATATTTTTGCTAGACGGAAATATCTACTAAGCGGCTTTCTAATTTCTTAAAAAAAAATTAAATTAAAAAAATAAAATTTCTTTAAAATTAAAAAAAACTTAAGTATCACCTTGATATCTTTTGTAAACCAACTAAAACTAGGTTTACTAGGGAACCATGCAAAACTCGAAGTAACCCATCTAACCTTTATTTATCTGCACAGAGAACCACGATGTTTCACATATCCTTCGTCGTCGCGTCTACCGTAATATGGAACGAAATGCATTGTGAATTAAATAATTTACACAAATTTCCATCTTTTAAGGATAAATATTATAATTTCCTGTTCCACCAATAAGTTTTTTAAAGAGTTACCCTGAAAATGGCTAATTGTTTTTTTTGTTTTTGTTTAAATGCCACTATTATTGAAGTTTTTTGTGACTTATGTTATCCATTAAGATGTAAAAACATTATGTACGTCATGATATATTACTACGTTGTTTTTGGGGCTTTGTACTCCAAGCATTAAAATCTATTCGGTTCTACCACCAGCTGACTTTGTGAACTATGTGTGGAGTTGATAAAATATAATCAACACGACACGTACTTCATCACTATTGCCTACAAACATACACACCACGCCGCGCCGTTCAATTTCGGGTTTGGCACAGTCAAAAGACCTGAATTGTTGTTGTTAGGTCTGGAAACATGACTAGTTTCGATGATTTTCTCTATATTACCCTATCTAAAGGCATACCTTTTTTGTTTCAGTTACAATCATGAATTTCCTCATGATCTCTATTTTGTTCTTAAGCATGGATACTAGAATTTAATTAGTTCTTAAGATTCCCAATGTTTCCCCTTGTCTAATATATCGAGTCTCTTCCACCACATTCAATCGTGACTTCGTCGGTCTTCACCTTCCTCTCTTACTATTCACTCCTCTATCATTGGATTACATCGTTGGACTCGTCGATCCATTGATGAGCGCTCAACGCATTGTGCTTCCACGTCGTTTGTATGAACAAAACTTGAAGTGTTTATAACATTTTGTCATTCTTTTCTTTTAATTTTAACCTAAACGGAAGTGTTACTACGCCACCAGACTTAATGCTTACTTGAAATTCTAACGTAAAAATACAAATCTGTTTAGTTTTTCGTTTGTCATCCATTTTATCTACATGGCCAAACCAACGTAGGACGCTCCTTTCACATATATCCATTGCTGGAGCATCCATTCTACATTATTTCATTCCTATCTGTATGAAATGAATCGTAATCATACTACTTAAGTGCCACTCTGCATATGGCTCCATTCTTACTGATAACGGACCGGGACCATAATCAGATCTTGGGTTCGAGAACAGCTAAGTTTTTTAAGCTTCTGATTATGTTTTTATCATATAGAAAATATAAACGCTCGATCGTATTACCTAGCGTGTTGTGTGAAATCGGGCATTATTAATGCGCCGGCAGTGTTTTAGATGCGTCATTAAAAAAGCCATCCTGCACTTCTAAATATGACCCGCTAAATTGCTGTCACACCAGCTTGTCTAAATAAAATGCCTTCATTGTGGGTTTGTTAGTTACAACAAATGGTTGTCTCTTTGGCGAAGCCAAATTCTCACAAAATCTCCAGATTCTAATGGAAACGATGACGCTAAATAATTTGGCGAACTCATTTCCTTCGGAACAAACACGGTCGGCTTGTACTACATATAGCATGAGAGGTCGCCCGTTTAGTCTCCTATTGCATAAGAATTAAAATGAGAAGCATCTCATGCCATCTGAATTGCACTATTTACACCCGTACGTCGTTTAAATTTCTGCTGTATAAGTTACAAAAATTCTGCTAGTTGTTCTTTGCATTTGTTGCTATTGATGCTGGTGAAATATAAATTAGTTATTCTGGAATAGAGAGTAACTTTCGTCAATGAGTTCATTTGACATTCCTGGGGTGCACACCAATTAAAGCTTTGGAATGATGATCTTTTTCATGAATAATCTTCCGACGAAGTCTGAGACTTAACCTTCTCACATTGCCTACATGTCAAAGGTTAATGAAACCAAATTGATCAAATTGTTACACATGGGTGTTTGCAAACTTGTTAATCTATTCTAATAATCTCATCGGAAATTGAGGATGGAATTTGCGGAATAAAGGAGCAACGTTACCCAGTGAAGTTGGCTACGCAACTTTACTTAAATTTAAATCCATCAGGTTTTCCACCCAACGTAACGTAACTTGGTTAGGAATAATTTTTTCGTTGCATCTTCTCCAATGCACACTTACAGTTAGATTGTACACTAGGTGAAGAGTTACAATGTGTGCATTTTTTATCCAATATTAATTCAATAAAATAGAAACAGGCACCATAGGTGTTGGTAGAAACTGGAGCAATGATTGAAAGCTTTAAACAAATCGACAAATTTAATGTATTTTACCGGAACATTAAAAAAACTTTTTAGTTATAACTTTTGCGTTTCGTTGAAAACAGCTGGAGGTGTACGTTGCTTACGGCGGTATACAGCGCATTTCTTGTAGAGTACGCCCTTGCTCGGAATTGCACAGGTTGTCCCTGCCGAGGGAACACTTTTGCGGGAAGTTCCGTACGGAGCCCGCTGCATACCGTAAACGACATTTCCCCCGCTCCATAATTGCCAAGTCCAAAGGTGCTCGCCGTCGGCATATATTTGAACCCGGATGGATTAGAGTGTTAAGAAGGAAAAAATGGTCGGGTCATAATGGAATTCTGGGACTGACAGTGGTGATTATCTCCCGATGGCTATGAGATGGGGATGGTAGATGTATACATGTGCTTTTGCGTATTTTTCTGGTATGTTGATGTATATTTATGACGTATTTACATATATAACGTATTTTACATGTATGACGTGTTTTACATGTATGACGTATTTACATATATAATTTTGCTATTAACTTGTGCCCTCCTATTTTAATAGCCATCTTCGCTTTCATGGACCTATAGTGCCTCATTACTTTAGAGTAACCTATAACTATATCAGGTCTATGTACACAAGTATTTCGATATAAAATCCAGGGATGTATTTACCTATAGTGGGTAGCGTCCTGGACAGTGTCTGTTCCTAATGTTGGCCCATCATTGTTGGGGTGGCTGATAAAACCCCTGGCCTGAGGTATAAAACACCCGAGCTGCCTACAGGTAGGCACCTCAAAAGTTAGGAGAAGGCCTCTCCAGAATCACACCGAGGTCAGACCAGGGTCTCTAGCTGTAGTGCAAGCAGGTGGTATATAAGAAGAGGACTCCGAAGGGAAATCTCTGGTCCTCCAGGTTAGGGGTTAGGCTTGGAGATAACTTCTCCATCTTTTTTTTTCACCTCATGGGTTAGGGTGCATAGATTGTACCTGAAACCATCTAAGCCTTGGTCGAACTACCACTAGGTTTATATTCTAAGGATATTCCGATGACCACTAGGCTTATATTCTAAGGAAATTCTGGCGAGACTGTTCTGTATTCTTCCTAAATGGCTGCACCATTTATGAATTTTGCAGCAGACTGCTTTGTACTATGATATTTTTCGTTTAAATTAAAAATGTTTAAATATTCTCTTCTATTGTCGATTTTTATCCTATCTTGTAGCATCCTATCCTACGATGCCCCGAAGATGAAGGTGAAGACAGCCATCGAAACGTCGGAAACCAAATACCTGGCCTGGTGGAATACCCGAGAAGACTTCGCTCATGGTGCTACTAATACTACATGGTATTAATAGTACCATGGCTCAAAGTATACACCTGGGAAAGAACGAAATCCTACACGAGGCCACGTCATTCAGAAAGCTGTTGCACCCGAGGAAGAAGAATTGTTATTAAGGTAATCTACAGGTTTATGTTGGTTTAAATGGAAGTGAGTAAAAATCTTCCGAATTTATACATGTACAGGGCCCTATCCATCTATAATATTTCTTTCTTCATCTTAGTGTACGACCTACCGCTACTCATACTGTCAGTAAAACCTATTTTCCAACTGACACCGCTTACCACATGTCTTTCCCTCTATCCCTGTCTTCAGGATCCTTTCGCTCCTCATTACCTCTCTCAACCTCACCAACTTTGGCTCTTCTTTTATCTAACCCAGAATATTCCTTTCCTTTACTCACCATACCAAGCACGTCCTCGTTTGTCTTCCTTTCCGTTCACCAGTCGACGGTACGGTAGGAAGTTATTCCTACCGTAGTCGCCATTGAAGACGGTTGCAAAAACCGAAAATTTCGCCATGTGTGTTTCTTTCTCTTTTTTTGTGTCTATCGTGCTCGTCTCTATCTACGAATTTTGTGTACCGCCGAATGGCTGCCTCCAACCTCTGAACTATATATATTATACATATAGATATATTTTTATGTAGCTCCCACCGCTGATTGTGGGGTGGGAACATGAGGAAAACACGTTGATCGCGTCCGCTGCGGCGGTTTGCAGAATTCAAAATCCGCAGCAGCATTAAAATGGAAAGAGAGGTGGAGGTGTGTGGGAATGGAGGTAGAGGGGGCGACACTATCAATATCCACGCCTCGATAACCAAGAGCGGTCCCTCCCACCTCTCCCCGCGGGCCACGCCCACCCCCTATACCCTCTCCCCCCGCCATGAAAATCCACCACCTACAGCCCACCTCTGGGGGGCGGAAGCCCTTTGCCTGCCCCCACCTCCACCCAGTCCGCGGTAGAGTTTTATCAAGCGGCTCAAATTAATACTTTCCGAAAAAGCACAGATCCGCTCATTCATGAGGTGTGGAAATTCTCGTGTAATATGCATATCAATGCGAGCCATCGGGATGGAGTGCGGAGGGGCGGGGTGGGAGAGAAAAGTGTGCAGCGGGTCAGGGAACACCATCCTTTTATCCCATCCCTGTGCATCACAAGGGCTCCGTTCCTGCCCTCCCAGCATCATCGGTGGTGCCGGGGTCCAAGAATTACCGACTCATTCCCAAGTTTGTATTTAACCATCCTAGTGTGCGTGCTTTGAGGCCGGAGTGATCCGAAGCACCTCCAGGGAGGCAAGCCTGTAACTCTTCATATCTAGGGAACTTGAGCTCTACGGCCTCTTAATGTAACAAGTTTTCAAAATCTCCAATAGCCGTAATAAATTGGGACCAATCATCGAAAGTAGGTACACAACAAATTGCTGTGTTGGTTTGCGGGAAAAAAGGGGCTATTCCACGGCAGAGACCAACCACAACCTCTCACTTTGTTTTCTGTAACTCTTGGCAACCATCGGCAAGCGGTATTTGTCGACTCTGAGGTGGGATCACAGTTCCTTCTTTCGCATTGTTGTTGTTGTCATTATTCAAAACGCAATCAGATCCAGAAGGGAAATACAAACAGTTGCTGTCCTAAGTATCCACTCCGTCAATTAAAACTAGTGAAATAAAACACCAGATAACGTTTGAAGAATTACGATAATGTTTTCGCTCTCATGAGCGCAATAAAAAAATAACGATAACGCGACTGCACATGGGGAACCATGTTTGCGCCCAGCCTTAAATCCAACTGACGAGCCTATAAACATCATCATTCAAACGTTAGTTGACAGTTTTGGCCTTGTTGAGTATTAATTAAGTAACTTTTGTCACTTGGCCAGCAAAAAATCAACATTTTAAAGCGATCTTTCTTGCGTCTAGAAAGTAAAAAAAGGACTAAGTTACGTGAATACATTTTTGAGAGAATGATTTTTTATGAGAATGTAAAAATTTTCGTAAATCAGTGTACACTATTTTTAGAATGACTTTATTCTTTTAAATCTTACGTTGCCACCTGGATGATTGCCTAATTTTGATGTACTTTTATTAAATTAATAAATAAATTTAACCTACGATCAAGCGCTTAGTAGATGACGTTGCCGAAATCATCGACCATAAATAAACGAGGTCTAAAGACTCGCCTATGTCGATAAATGCCACGAGGTTGACAATTAACATTTGTCTAAGGTTGGAAAAAGTAAAAGAATAGCTGCTTTTTATTCTGAGCATGAAATGAGTGAGGTTAACATTATATTTTCTCTCTACGCATCCAAAACCTAAAACCTGTGTACCTATAAACGAGAAAAGTCCAGTTATCGAACATTTTAGCAAGGAATACGAGGTGACTCACGGAGGTATTTTTTCCGGTAAACTGAAAAGTAGACTTTACAATAATTGTGATCACATGACCGTATTATACTGGAAAAAATAGTACATTCCTCGAGTATTAGACCAGTGGGGTACTCCAGCGGTTTCCGAACATTTTTTATGCCGTGCATAAATCTAGGTAGCTTATTTCCTGAGACTATACCTCGAAAAGCTAGGTCTGTTGCAATAATAAAATATGTCATCCATGCCTCCGCCATGGTTTTACTTGTTTCGCGTACCAGACCTGTATCCCTCTGGCTACGTGTACCCTAGGTTGAGAACTGCTGAGGTAAATAAATGTGGAATCACACGGTTTCGAAGTTACTTTTTCGTGAAATTTACATAATTATACCTTACAAAAGGTATCCCTTAAAATTAATTACAATTTTTAAGAGACTACATGCCATCAAGTAGGAGAGCGCTGAATCATTCTACATCTACATACCGAGCCCGCGCGGCGGCCTGTGGCAGGGGTATCAGGAAACGAGCCATGGAAAGGGGAGGGAGTAAGGAAAAGGAATTGGAAGAGGGGAGAATGAAAGTGAATTATATGTCAATTGAGTGTCTTACTGTCTTTGTTTGGATGTCCATGGACTGTCTGTTTTTCTTGTCGCTACTAATGGCTCGTAGCAAGAAGGAATTTATTTACCTACCAATTCGGCGGAGTATCTCTCTTATTTTGTTGCTTCTATTATTCGTAGAGACATACTGTATATGTTTTTCCATTTAAGCACATAAATTACGGATTTTTTTCAATGATCCAGAAAATGGATATATTATATATCCTCTTAAGGCATTGCTTGTGTATGGGATATCTCAAAAATCGTAATTTCAGTTCACATTAGGCATGAAAATAAACACACCAATGAAATTACAAAAGTGAAATCACACGTGATATGTGTTACAAATTTTAAACTAACCATGTTATGCTGTCACGTAATGTGTATTATAACCTCTAATATTAAAAAAACCCGTCTGTGTCCTTATGGGTAATTAACCAGCTTCTTTTCTTAGAAATTTTGCTATGCTCATCGTATTAGTTACATCATCACATAAACAAAAAATAATTTGGGCCCTATATACTTAAAAGAACGTTTGAGCAGGGTCATTTTGGGCCTTAGCAAGATTAACATATTTTTACTTCAAAGTTTACACACATTAGGTTTGGTTACTCAGTTAGGTTTAATAACACTTCTGAGGTAAAACAATTTTAACACCTTTCATATATAAAGATGACTAAATCGTAATAGGAGTAGCTGAAAGCCAACAAATAAGAGGATGGGACAAATAGTACCCTCCGTTTATTCTTGAAACTCGCTCCTTGTGAATTTGTCAAGTAATTTAAGACTATCTTGCACGTAGGCGTGTAAGCCTAGCACATTCCTGTTTGTATCTCGGGGTGGGGAGAGGCTCAAACCGGACGTATTTAAAACATGGGCGAGAAGAAATACAAGTGATGAATGATGAACGGCCGAGGATATATGCATCAACGATGATGGCCCAGCGGCATGGAAGGGAAATGTGTCTCCTTCCCCCCCACTCCGCCCACATCTCTCCGATATACACTAACACGTATATATCTCACGCACACACACTCAAGTAGGAATAATATGCTTCGGTAGGAAAGTGTAGTTGGTGCGGGTGGAAATCTTCTGGGTCCCTTCGCAATACTAATCTTAATATTGAGACGCGTCCGTTGCGAGGGGTGGTGTGGAGGCATGTGGGGGCAGAGGGGAGGTAAAGAGGGGGCAGGATGATGGAAGAGTGCCTGCCCCTCCCCTCTGGAGGTGGAAGAGTAGGATGAGGTTTTGCAAGAGGCTGGAAAGGGAGCGAGAGAATATGGCCCTAGCAGTGATGAGGGCGATTGGGACGGAGCATAATGCTCACGAGGACTGAGAACCGGGAGAGGGGGCGAGTCTGGGGGCAGCGGGGCGGCGGCGGTTAGGGAGAGGTGGAGGAATGGTAAAGCACGAGGAGGGAAGGGAAAAATTGAGGGTTGGGGCAGAGAAGTTTGCCGGGTAAAGACTGACGTCCCATGAGTTATGTTCCTACTCTATATACAATATCGAGTGTTTTTCTCCTCCGGCCTTCAGTCCCTCCGCCCCGCCCCCCTTGCCGCCCTCCCGCCCCCAAGCAGCCCCAAGCATCTCCTCGTCCCTCGGTTGGCACCCCCCTCCATGCACACCACGACCCCTCAACCCCTTTCCCGGCCTTCTCCTACGCCCCTGTCCGGGGGGCGTACGGAACTCCGCCCTCCGTACGAACCCGTCTCCCGCTCATACATATTTTCCAACAAGACGTTCCCTTACTCTCTTCTGTTTCCCATTCCCTTCTCCTTTTTATCGTTCCTTCTTCGAGTCTCTTTCTCCCTCCTTTCTCGTGCAACATCTCCACCAAAATTTCCTTCCGTTCTTCTCTCCCCGCACTGGTCCAGACGAGTGACCAGCGAGTACTTTTCCGCCTACGATTTGGGGCCACAATAGATATGATTAAGGTGACCATACGTACCAGTTTGGCCGGGACAGTGCCGGTTTATGGGTGCTAGTCCCGGTGTCCCGAAATACTATACAAAAATACCACTTTGTGCCGCTCTTCGGATTTCAGCCTCCGAAGTTTTCATAAGTTGAATGCGTGGGAGCCAGTGAACAAGAAGAATATATCAAAGTAATTTACCAAAGATGGACATATATTTATTTATTGACATTAAGTTTTAGTCGTAAACAATAATTTTCATTTCGTAAAAATCTCCTTTAAAAGTGGACTAAAATTTTAATTATTCGTATTGAAATAAAATATAATTTATTTTCCTTTCCGTTGAATTTCTAAATAGTGCATATCCCTTCCTTTTTTCACCCCCTGACACACACCATTGAGGTGACTTTCGGGGTATCTGGTCCCTGCAGATGTAGTATGGCTCATTCAAACAGGAAGTTTGTTTTTCTTCCAACCGGAAGTTTTAAGGGGTTAGAATATACTTATTTAATTTTGTATTTAATTTCTACCGTGAAAACCACTTAGTCTGACTTTTTTCATTGTTAAAAAACTAGGGTTTACTTCAATATATTTCATCAAAATGCTCGAGCGTTGTAGAAAATCATCCGATGGGATAAATGTCATTATATGCTTGCTCTTTGATATAAATATTGATTTGGGCTAGTCATACCTTCATTTACCCCGTTCCTGGATCATTTCTCAACATTACTGGCAATACTAACTATATAAGGTCAATTTAGTCTCTCTTAAGCTACTCATGCTCTTCGTCTCTCCTTATGTCGTCCGAAATTCTATACTCTTGCTTCCTCCCCCCGCTTACCCAGCATTCTCTCTCTCATAAATCCTTCTGTAACTTACCGTCCCCTCTCAATACGTCTTAGATTTCCTTTTGCAGCCTTCTCCAAATATCACCCACCGTCATTATCTCCTCCACCAACTCGATTCTTTGTCGTTTGTCTTCCTCGCTACCAAGCTCAGCCTGTCCATTTTTTCTCCAAATCTGAAAATACATGTACAAATTATTTAAATTGCTTCAGAATCTTTTAGGAATAATGGAATAGTTATGCACAGATCGCATTGTTTTCAAAGTTGGTACCTTCGAGAAAATTGGAGCAAGATTGAAATAAATGCATTTTCCTCAAAAGCAGAATGTGGTTAACTTTGATTTTGACACCCTTTAAAGAGGTGCTGACAAAACCCATTATTATAACTTTGCAATTTAAAGATCATAGATTATTTTAAAATGCACAGATTCTGAGCATATTTTATATGAACTGCTAGCCTTGTATCATTAAAGCAGCGTTAATCATTATTTTTTAAAAACTTTTATCATTTCTCATTTTTGTGAAATAATATTCTAAAAATGAATTGTTCATTAAAAGCCGTGACTAATTTATTACACATGATAAAGAAGGTAAATTACAAATGGATCTGTAAAAATTAGTAGCTGAGTAGTACATATTACCTAGAACCTTCGAAAGCAAAAAAAACAATGGCATTATTAGAAAACCGCCCGATTTGAAGTAATTTGTCACAAAATAAATAATGAATCAGGTATCTCATTCAGGACTCATATTTAGGATGTGACATACCTAATCTATGAAGAAGACAAGGACATACTGACAAAATTAGTGTTCAGGGGATATGTGGAGCAATAAGAAAGACCTTAAGAGGTATAGCAAGAAGAGAAACAAATAAAATTGTATAAAACATTGGCAGTTCCTACTCTGCTGTATTGATCAGAATGCTGGGCAACCAGTCAAAAGGACCTAAAACAAATAGGAAAATGAGATATGAAAATTTTCCTCGCACTAAAAGCTTGTACGAAAGTAGATGAATTAATTAATTTTTACATTAGAGTGGAGCTAGGTGTACAAGCCATTTAATAATAACTGGTAGAATGCAAAGCAAAAAGGAAAAGAAATATCTAATTGGATGAATAGAGAGAAAATTTCAAGAAAATCCATGAAAGAAAAGGGAGGATAAATTTAGGATGACCAAGGACGTTATTGAAAAATAAGTGAAAACAGGTTTTGAGCCTAAAGGGGGCTTTACTCGTGGGGAAGTTTACTTCTAAAGAAGCATCGAGTGTAGCCATGTCTCGTTGTGTATCTCTACATGGAGGGTATCGTTCTGCTTTCTCATTACTTACGATTTTTTCCCAAAGAAATGAATGATGGGTGTAAACAATTAATGTGGTTTTTTCGAAAAATCATCTAAATTCGGTGTTTTTTCATCACACTGTCCGCATTCTGCAGGCATTCGTGGATTTTATAAATTTGTATAAATTACATGAAAAATATATGTGCATCCCTAAAAGTATCATGCTTGGGAATTGCATTATTTTTAATTACTCAATACTAGAACAGTCTTCCCGCTAAGTAATAATTAAAATCAAATGCATTTTAAGGTAAAAATAAATATTTGGACACGTCACAGCAGGTTTTCCTCCGAAAAGCTTATTTGTTGCTTACATTATCAAACCCGTTCGCAGTCATGTGATCAGGATATCACAAGGTGCGATGTTTTATCGTAAATGCGAAATGCTACTTGCAGCTTAAATAGAAGCCATTGTATTTTCCGTGCAATTCTCTTCCGCGGTCGCTTACAACTGCTATCGACACCTAATACATCCACAAAAGTACGTTCTTACACATAAAAATACTCATTGTAATCGATTGATTAATGTACTGCCATAGAAGTACATTCCTCGTGTTAAGCCGCCCTAATCCTGCAGAGAATAAGAAGGCAAAATATTTAAACGCCCTAGGTAACAATGAGTAGTCATAGACCTCGGTATTCCGACTAAGCCTTCTCTTTACTTCCATCTCCATTCTTTTGCTTTTCCATCGTTGAGGAGGTGGAAGCCATCTACAATGCCATGAGGACGGTCTCAAAATATTAATAAGGCTATAAATATCCCGAGTCATCTCAGAGATGTTAGTCGTTAGCTGTGTGGACAATATTCACTCAACCATAAGGCCGAGGAAATATTTTGTATAATGCATGCGCACGCTGCGACAAAGGTTTTTGCGCAAAAGAATAATCGAGTCATAATTTTTGCCCCTTGAGAATGCGTTGAGAAATATGTACTTACTAACATGAGATAATTCGATTTTGCTGCATGATCTAAAGATTAACGAGTCTCCGTACTTATCCTGAGGGCGTAAAAAACGATTTTTTTGGAAGGCGCACTGCAGCATTTTAAAACGCTGATGATTTTTGTATTTTGAAAGCTATGTCCAGGCCCTTAAAATTTTTCTAGGCAGATAGCCGTATATTGATTTTTGGGTTTTATGCATTTTTCATATAGAATTTTTTCGATACTCCAGAAATATATCATAAAATGTTTACACTCAGTATGCACCAGAGATCTGCATTCCCCTTTGCCTTTTATAATCACCTCCAATTTTTTCCTGCTTGTCAAACGAAACACAAGGAGATGTGTTTCTTAAATTGCAAGTTTTTTTGTCAAGGAAAAGGTATCTGTCGTCTAAATGCTAAGAGAAAAAAATGCACACTGTGTTGGAACCACCTGATTTCTCACATTCATGATCAGCAATAAATGAGATATATTTCAAGAGCTCGAATTATGTGAGTATAGTATCTTATTTTGCTATCCGCTCATGTACTTTTAATGAGGTACCTAATACTGAGCATTTTATTTAGACTATTCTTCATAATAATAATACGGGCAATTCCACGCGAGTTGATCCAATATGGTTGCTCGACCCCCGCCGATTTTTGTCATATTCATACCATATACCTCACGTCCTCACCTCACTTCAGCATTAACATAGCTTTTGAATGAAAATTTTTGCTATTCGCATTACTATGTTTGATTCCTTTTCATTCCCTACTTTGCGCTGATACTATCGTTTCCTTCAACTTACAACCATTAAAATGCTGTCACGGCTCATTTATATTCTTTGGCCTTATTTTTCCCTCGTCCCAGCTGACGCCGCTGCCTGAGGAACATCGTCTCAGAGTGCCACTCTGTTGTCCGCAAAGCGTGACTTTGCGTTCGGAATGCCCGATATCTAAAATATAAAGAAAATATCAACATTTTAACCTACTTCATTAAAAAGCAAAAGGCTTCAGTTTTTAATCGTCAAAATTATATTAAAATCAATTATGCACCACATGACAAAAAATTGGCCTGTACTTGGCAATTTTTGGCAAACTATGGTTTTAGGTGGCACATATTTCAGCAAAATATGATTTTGGATCAGTCATTTGGACGCTTATGCAAAATGTATTCTTTTTCTATCATATTCTGGTGTATATATGGACCCTTACAAATATATACACCAAACCATTTTGGTGTATATATTTCCACCCTTGTGCGTGACTGTGTACCACATAATTTGTGCAACCTCATTGATTCGAAAAGATCAGCCAGAGTTACGGCTATTTAGCAATTCTCCAGGGGCCAGAAGGGTCCAAGTGCTCCAAAGCCGTATCCCTGATAAAACCACTTTGTACTTTTTATTTTACTTTATATGTTGTGTTTGCCAGTTACACCTACAAGCCATCTTAGTTCAATGCGAATTCCAGCGGAGGTTAATACGATCAAGATGTTCTCATCTCCAGTACACATTTCGATAAAGAAGACGTGGACGTGATACGAGTTTTTTTCCTCTAACCACAGGTATAAAAATAATGAAACACGGCTAATAAAATGTTTTTCTCCTAATTGTGTGAAATTTACAATGAAAAAACATTGCGCTGGACTGTGGTCTGGATTCAAATCCCAGTCCAGGCGAATGGTTTTTTTTTACTGTGAATTTCACGTAATTGGGTGATCGCTAGCAGGTGAATGCGTTAGAGTTACTACGCGGCCGGTTCCGCCGTGCTTTGAATTTGTGTCCTCGTATCCTAACATAAATTAACCGGAAGGATATCTTGAAAAAAAAAGCTCTAGGAAACGAACTTATGATTGGAACTGTCCAGCCAATACGTCCGAGTCGAGCCGCGGCGGTCAACTCAATGAGATCTAATTTGAGATCACGGTTCTGCCGTTCGTTCGCCGCGGCCTCTCCGGGAACATCAATCCCCGTCCCTCTCTCGCACGTTCAGTGCGAGTGTGTGGGTCTGCCAAGAGGCGAGGCTTCTTCATTTTTCCCCGCGGAGGCAACGGTGGTGGTGAGCCATCCCAGGCGCTGATCAATCCGGTCGAGTGCGCCCTTATATATTCTTCCCCCCCCCTCAACCATCATTCCCCCGCCCCGCCTTACACTCACACACAAAAGCCCTCCAATAAATAAATGGACGCGGTCAGAACACAGATTCTTCCGGAGATGAGTCATTCCGGTGGAACGAAATGGAATGACTGCTCCTTCCTCTAAGTGAAACGTCGGATCCGGATTGGCAGATGGGATTATGGGGAGGAGAGAAGGGGGATAGAATGGACGAGGAAGGGAGACGTAGGGGAAAGGAAAGAGCAGAAGGGAAGTAGAGAGAGATAGGATGGGGAAGGGAAGGAGATGAAGGAAGAAGGAGAATTGGATGTGTGGGCGAGAAACGCTGGAACAGAATTCTTCTCTGGAGTGGAATAGGGTGCTTCAAACGTATTGGGGATTGGTCCGAGTGGTGTAATAAGTACGATTGTTACTAGTCTCCAATCATTAATAGGGTTACAGAAAAATCATTAAGTTTCCTCAAATTATGGCTGTAGATTGAAATTTAGCACTGAAATACTCAGTTGAATCTGATTTTTACTTGAAGTGTTTGCCGTTCAAGGTCATAAATAAATAGTGACCGCTTTATCGTCGCGTTTGACTCTGAGGGTTTTGCCCGCCCTTAAAATTTATTTTTTGATGCATAATATATTTGCAAAATTTATTCGGAATTCTTGATAATTCACGCCTGAAGGTGACGTAATTATTGGGTATTAAATAATTAATAAATGCATGTTCGTCATTAAGCGAGGAAATTGGAAGGCATATCGTCGAACGTTATTTGGTCCTTTTCTCGTTAGCTGTTTGTTTGGACTCTTAATTTAACCCTTTTTATATGAAATTTGTGTTGCGATATTAGTTACTATAAAATTAACGCACAATGTTTAGTGATCAACGAGTTTAAACGAATGTTTTTAGTGAGACAGGCTCGGCGAAATATGGGAATGCAGTGGATTTCGTTTGTATAGACTTGTAAAACTGTTTGTGGGCTATACCAGGGAACTTAAATTTATTTCCTGTTTTAACATTAATTGATGAAACTTCAATCCCTCAGAAATTCTGAGTTGTGATCCACTTCCAAGTGTAAAGCAAACAGATGAGGGATTTTACGATCCATGCTGTAGTTGTAGTCATGGTGAGAAACGAGAAAGACGAGCACAGGGCACTTTAGACTTATTTCACTAGATACCACGCAATCTGTCTCCTCCAAAAAAAATGAAAAGATAGTCTTAATTACATGTTGCCGTTAATGACTTAGGCTGGCCTTTGAGTTAATTCCATGTTTACAAGAGGAAGCAGCACTCCTCAGTTCGCCGTTTTAATATGTTCTCGGATTCTTTTTTATTCCTGTTTGCGATTCTTTTGCCATGCCCTCTGTTGAGCTGTTTTGTCTGGGGCTCATCTATGTTTTCCTCATCCGACTAGACGACGTTGACTCTTGAATGGCGTAATTCCATATGCGGTCGAGGACGGAGTCGATGGCTCCTACTCAAGATTCCGCTTTCCAGACTTGCATTCGGCGACCATAAAGAGACATCCGCGGAAGATAATACAGGGAGAGATAAAGTCGCAAAAAATGGAAGAGTTTGACATTAAAATACGAGAAAAAGATAGAATTTGCAGGGAATGCTAGAGAAGAGAAGTCAGAGAAGGAGATGGAACGACCGAGATAAATTGCAAGAGGAAAAAATTATTCACTACATATGTTCCGACTGAAATATATATTCCACGACGATGATATATTCATTGCTCCAATCCTTGTTGAGATAAAAATGAGAAAAAAAATTTGGCCGCAAACGAAAGGCATGGTCAGGCGTAGCAATAGGCATGCCTTGAAGAAGCAAATAATGGAAAAAAATCCAGGCCTGATCTTGGCCAACAATACCGACCGAGAGTAAAATATTTCACCAAGAAAAACTACTAGCTACTCTTTAAAAATTTAGATAAATAAGCTCTACAAGAAAAAAGAGATATTTGGAAGGAAAAAATGTAATGATGAGAGATTATTGAAGAGATATGCGTGTTACTCGGTGAACTCATTTCTGATCCATATTTGTGTCATAGTTCTCGTTTCTCGTCACCCGTTTATCGATGAGTTATGATCTCCATTGAATGAATGACGCCTAATGAAGTACAAGAGTTGGATGAAAACATCTTAGAAAACGAAGAAAGCCTAGAAGAGGATTTGATTGGACCACCATTACGGTACGCCCGGCCAAGAGGGTATATGTATTCCGTTTCTATTTTTGTTGTTAGACCTTAAACTTTAAAATAACATACTTTTCATTAAAATTCCTTCAATAATAGGAATTACATACAATTTTTCGTTACGTAACAAAAAAGGGCAAAGTTAACTATCTATAATATTATAGCTGATTATTTACATATGAATTTTATATCGTCAAAAAATTAATTACTCGGCATTCCAAAATAGAGTTTCCTCTGAACGTCTGATGTAACGTTATATTGCTGAAAAATTAGGCGAAGGAATCGTTCCTCATTGTTGTAATTGATCACTTAATTAAGTTCTGTTTCTAACTTTGTCAATCCTTTATTTTAAGCTCATTTATCGCACATGATTAAGTTACATGGCAGTTATAGAGTCGTGATTAGAGATTTCATTTCTAAACTGAGCGTCGAGCGCTCTTGCAACACGACGCTCGGGGAGGAGATGGCTATCTCATTAATGCAGGATTTGTTCGTCAAATATATACGCGTTTGAATTAGCAAAAGGAGGTTTTAGTGACAGGTTAGTGTAAAAGTGTCATTTTCGACTTACGAATTCGGGTAGTTTTTATCATTTGAAATTTGCTTAATCGATCTGTTTTTTATATTCTTCACAGTATTTCATTTCATGTTTATTATAATTATTTGAAAACACTAATGTATCTGCCGCCATTACAAGAGTAGTCCGAGATGAAATTCACAGATTCCGCGTACTTTTTCTAGCCATTTATTGTGGGTTTGAAATTAATGTTTTTAAATTTGAGGAATTAGCATTATGTACAGTGCGCAAATTAGTAAAATTGTATCCCTGGCATCATATGCCAACCACAGTGTATTCATGGCTCGAACATTATTGCTTCTTAACTTCTGCCGATAAGATAAATGTCAGAAGAAGCAAGAATCTGTAACGTATTGTCATTAACTCATTCAGTATTTTGGGCAAAATTTCACCAGCAAATGTTGCGGAACAAATGATATGGAAGAAGTTCAGAAGTCCTCCGCCTCTTGGTAATATTTCAGCCTTTCGTCTCAATCCGGCGAAAACTACCGGCTAAGCCATGGCGCTTATATGACAATGAGGTTGCTTCCTCACGCTTTACAATTGTTGACGTCTCCAGCTGTCGGGTAAAAAAATGCATTCTTTCCAACAACTGATTCAAGTAAAAGTGAATCCGATTGAGGTAATTAGTCAAATATTGATCAATGCATAATATTTAAGGGATGCGTGGGTCAATATGTTTCCTGTTACCATGTGTTTTTGTTTTTGATTAGCTTTATAAAATATTAGTAGGTGCTCTTTCCAAAGAGATACGCCCTCTTCAATTTTCCCGGGGCTTTTTGCTGGGCCAACTTTTGAACATTTTACTTGAAATTTTATCTCATATTTTTAATATATCACGAACAAATTTTGTATTAAATCAGTTTTGTGGTCCATCGGGATTGTTACAGGTAAATTTTTATGTCTAGCACAAATTAAAACAAGTTTTTCAATTAAATTTTTCAAATTAAAGATCCAAATTTTTAATAAAAGCGGAGGAAGTTATACTCCTATGCATGCATTTTGGCCATCCAGGTGACCATCCACAGGTAAAATTACAATCTCGTAAGCACGTGCTTGTTGTTCGAGGTTTAAAGTCCAAGTCCACCTAGCACTTGAACTTTGAACGTCAAACAACGCGCACGTGTTTACGAGATTGTAATTTTACCTGTACCTGGATAACCTAAATGCATGTATAGGATTTGCTCAGCTTTTATTGAATATTTGGATTAATATTACATTGAAATTTACTTATCAACTGCTTGCTTCTCTAATGAAAACAAGTGTTGCCAAACTTGTTTCAGCATATAAGTGAAGGTTTCTCAGGTTTCACACCGGGTAAGATTATTAAAAAAAAAGGATAATTTAATAAAGGATTATCCTGATGACGATGGCTGAGTCAATCATCGAAACGTTTATCCATTTAAATTATTTTACCCGGTGTGAAACCCGAGAAACCTTCACTTATATAATTCTCCGGGAAAACCTTAAATCCTTTGTTTCAGCATGGTGATTACGGTTGGGAAGTGATGAAATTTATCACTCTATAAGCTTAAATATCTGTCGTATATGATGGATAAGACTCCCTGAAAAAGTTCTTCATGCTTTGATAATTTTGTGAAAACGTATTAGTATTTGAAAAAGTCTGTTGGAGGAAATTAAAAATGTAAGGGAAAGACTTCACCACTCTGCCGATATTTGATAAAGTAATCAGGGGCTATAGGGGCAAGTATAATGATAAATTAATCAGGGGCTATAAATGGACATTTTCAAATCTTGTTATTGGCGCTTAATGGCCGATAACCCACAAACATGTGTTTTTCACAGATTGACGATGGAATTCTTATCCTAAAATATAGCTACGCGGTAATTGGGGCACATTATCGTAGATACTTGCAATTAAGGTTATACCAAAGTGTGTATTACCAAAGTATTTTCTAATCTAACTTTGAACGTTTTAAATATTACTACTGGATATCATAAATATTTCTTTTATCGCCGTTAACTTCTTTAAAAATTGAAAAAAGTGCACAATCGTATCACTACTACCTCTGCAACTGCCTTGGAAAATATCGCTCCAAAATAGAGCGGCGAAATACGAGGTAGGTCCACAAAGTAAGTTTCGTTTGGAAATAAAAAAGCAAATAAAATACATAGAAAAATAAAATTTAATATCAAGAAATTCTACAAACTCAATAACTATTTTTAGACGTAGTTCCCACCATTTTCTAGGCACTGTCATAGTGGGGCACGGGCTTTTGTATGCCCTCTACATAAAAGTTGTCACCTGTGTTGTCAATCATGTGACAACAGCCTCTTTCACGTCGTTAACTTCATAGAACCTCTGTTCACCAAGAATCAACTTCAGGTGCATTAAAAAATAATAATAAAAATTTAAAAAACACGACTGCCAATAAATAGCATTGGACTAAAAATATGAAAACAAGGTATTGAAATTAAGTTCTACGCATGGTTATCGAGTATTTAATTAAATAAATTAAGGAGTGAAAGGTTTACTTTTATATTTTAGTTTTTCAGTTCTTTGAATGTTACCAATGATATAGTACTGACTGGCGTTAGAGGTTATCTGAAAATACAGCTGTCACCTGGTGTGTCTTATATCGATGAGAAAATTTTGCCCTCCCATTAAAAATTTGAATGCAGTCGGGGAATGTTTAGTGTAACCCAACAAATCTATTCAGAGCGAAGCTTACGCAACAGTTACTAACCTCAAAATGGCGTCAGTACCTTCCCAAGGAATCGGTGCAGTTACTGAGCATGCACCGAACTGCCATTACAGCGCTTCCGCGGCAAGAACTAAAAATAGAACTTACTGTGTGGGCGTCCCTCGTGCATCGAGTCGTGACTAATAATAACAAGGGGATGCGAGTCATTGGGAGTGAAAGGGTTCAAGCTGTGGGCCGCTTTGCTTATGTCCATGTTATCGTCATGCTCGGGAAAAGAGGAGGAGCGGGCATATGTGCTCTGCAGTCGAGTTGGAGGAGCCAGTTGATAAGAAGCAAATCTACTCCCCTCCCGCCCGCTAACCCCCATCTCATCGACCCCATTCCCTTCGCTTTGCCTCTCTCCAGCGCCCCTCTCTCCCCCTTCCTCCAGCGCTGGAATGCTGGAATCTCCTCCTCCCCCTTTCAAACTCAACTCGGGAAAACATTTCTCCTCATCTCCCCACTTTTTGTGTTGCTCCTTCTCTTCTTTAGTACTTGGAGTGTGTAGGAATACGAATGATGTCTTCGCTCCCCTTGATGTCTTTTGAGGGTATCAATATACCTCTTTCGGTCATTTCCCTCTCTCTCAATCTCTCTCTCTCTCGCATTCCTAAGGTTGTGCGACATTATGATGTCATTATCTGTAGTCATCAATCGGAAGATTGGTTTGCAGCATTCTACTCTCCTCTCCACCAACCGCTTCATTCCTGCATAATTATTTACTTTGACATCGTTCATGATTTGCTTTATGCATTCCATTCTTGGTCTTCCTATTATTCTTCCCATTTATTTTTCCTTTAAATATTATTTTCATTAGGCTGTTGTGTCGCTAAATGTGTTCAGTAAGTGTGCCGGGATGAAACCGGCGGTGTAACTTATGCAGGGTGATACATTCGGAGACTTCTTTAATAAATACTCGCTAAAATTAGCGTGATATCGTTAAACTGGGTATATATATATATACCCAGTTTAACGATATATATATATATATATATATATATATATATATATATATATATATATATATATATATATTTGGAGGTAGGTGGAAATTTTAACGCATTACATGCATCTTGCGACTACGATGTGCTAGCGTGTTGAATTTGGTTCCAAGCGAAAAATATCATCTACGTCTGTCTAGCAACGCGAAAAACTGCCTTTTTACAATATATGTTCGTGACTAATGCATTAAGAGTATGAAATTTCAAGTAACATGCTATATGTCATCCCATATTCTACAAGAAGCCCTGAGGAAATATGAGAAGATTCATCTAATGGGAAAGGGCATTTAAATAACCATTGGTCAGAACCACTATGCCCGTGGCGAAACTGCCGAGACGGCTTCGTGAACGTCGGAAATTTGATGATGCGCGCGCGTCAAATAATGGCTCAGTCTCATAGACAGCCGCTTATTGTTACTCTTAAACGCGGATGTACTCAAGTAAGCCACGATCGCGTCCCTGTCTACCCAAATTTCTTTTAGGCCTAATAGTGAGTTCACTTTTAAATAAAGATCATGAACACAATCATACAGATATACACGTCACGCCATTCCCTTTCGGAGTCGGCACAGTCATAGTGCATGATTATTGCTGTTAGACCTCAAATACTTCATCCCATTCAATATTTTCCTTTTGTTCCCTGCCCTTGCATACCTCTTATACTTCTGTTATATTCTTGCATTGCTTCATACACGCCTTGTTGCTCTTCGTTCTCTTAAGAGTCTCATCTTCTGCATTCACTCATGATTTTATCGGTCTGCCCCATCCTCTTACACCATTCATTCCGGTATAATATATCAGTCTCGTCATTAGAACCTCATCCATTCCCTCCACATGGCCAAACCAAAGAAGAATATTCCTTTCAAATATGTCAATTACCGGAACATCTAATCCACATTCTCTGATTACCCACTCATTCCTAACCCCGTCCCTCCAAATTTTACCGTAAACTTTTCTGAGGTATCCCATTCCCAATTCATTTAGCCTGCATTTATATTTATCCTGGTACACCCAAGTTTCACTTCAATACGAGTTTGTGGGGAGGTGAACACTTTTGCACACTGCGATTTTCGCTTATCTTGACAAACACTCATTCCTTGATATGCTCCACATACCACTTACGATTTTCCCTCTACTAATTTGATGAAATTTCCTTACAGCATGAATGATTAACTTATACTTACCTATTCCCATATGCATAGTCCAAATGGGCTGATGGATCAGAGACATAATCCCATGGCTATCACTTATCAACTACAACAGCTGTAAAATTTTCGTCAAATATATAACCACATTACAGTTAGAATCTATATATATGTAATTGAAATTCTGCTTGTTTGAACGCTCTCGACTTTGACACCCCTAGATGGATCAAAATTTGGGACACATGTTCCTTGGAAGGATTAAAATGTAATATTAGAAAGTCGCAAGATGCCCAGAGCCCTCTGTGTGGGCCCTTACTTCCATAATCATCATTTACTTCCATAATAAAAGGATTGGATTCGGTGCAGATGTTTATTTTTTTGATATTTTTAAATTACTTGCAGTCGTTTTTCGTTTCCAGTGTAGAAATAATCAAGTTTTTAACTCTTGCCTTTAATTAATATCTACTATTCATAAAATTAATGATATTTGAGATTTTGTCTCCCAAGTCGTACATTTTTACAGTGCTTCAAAAACAGAATTTTTTGTTTTTTTATTATTTCCTGGATCCATCGCGTTGGGTTGCTTACGCACAAAGTTCCGCCTCATTTACTGGAGTCTTCGCCAGGTAAAGTATATTCGTTGAAATTCGGCCGCTATATATTATGTAACAGTTGGTTGCGGGGGCCATTGTCAACCGATTTCTAACCCGGAAAACTTCAACCGGGAAGATAGCTACACCCTCACGGTGACGTGGAAGAGAGTAATTACTCTGGCCAATCAGGGTGCTCAGTTTCAAATTCAAAATTCTGCAGGCGTTGTGCAAGAGCAAGCGTTGGATCCCAGGAATAAGAAAAGGCAAATTATTAAAAATCGCGGAGACTTGAAGAATGATAGAAATTTTTATGTACTTGGCAACAGCAACTTAGGTTTATAATGGAATATTATGCTGGAGGCGCTTATGGCTTAGACTAAATGATTTATAAAACAAATTACAGAGAGATTTTAGTCGGGGTAATTTTTACCCCAAAATATCCATGTGTATCTGCAGCATATTACATGTATTTTGCTCATAGTATTGGGAGGATTCTTCCAGTACGGCACTAGTAATTTATTTTTATCTCTTCTCCTTGTAATCCAACGGGTACCACCTTCTGGAACAAGATACAACAACTCTTCCGAGATCGAAAGCAACTTTTGCTCACTTCCATGCTTGACTCTTGGATGATCTCAATGAAATGGCGGAATTTCTCTCTTCGAAGTCGGAGTAAAGTTGAAGAATACTCGGAGAGGAAGACTTGGTGGAAGTAGGGACACACGCAGATTCATCTTGCCACTCAAGTGGTACAGGTCTCCGGGCGGGCCGCTGTCACCCCAGCCGCTTTATTTGCCCCTTTTTCTTACTTATCTCAGTCTTGGTTTCATTTGAATTCGACTTATTCCCAAGAATTCCGAGATCGGTGCTGAATTCCTAACAAAACTTATGTCAGACATCTCCTCAGCGTGTACAATATCCGCGTCTCTTTGGCGTCGGTCCAGCAAGAGGGTGTAGCTAACCAACAAACCAGCGCCATTTTTATAACTCCGACCTTCCCCCCGCCTTCCGTCCCCCCTAGTTCTATCTCCCCTATGTCTCTCTCCCGTATATCTCCCATCTTCTTTTATCCGGACATTTTTTTTGCAACCAAAGGCGTACGTCTCTCCGATCTTTTTACTGCCTCTTCTTCTTATTCTTCTCCGAAATATTCCATTTCACCTCCATATCGCATTGCTCCGACACAAAAGGTCTCCGCGCTCGGGTACAAAGATGGACTTATCTCCGTCGCGGAGAATATTTAGTCCCTCGTGGTGTCGTTTGAATCAGATTGCGTGGATTTTTTTTAACCTCGTGAAGTTCTTTTTAGGAGTGGTATAAGATATTTATGGTGGACGCCATCTACTTCTTCTTCGTCATCGAATCAAAATGCTGATGGATCTTCTTTCGTCGGCAGTCCTTTTGGGAAAGACGCATATTCCCTCTAGCATGATGTGGCAAAGAAAATTTAAATTTATTTCGAAGTGACAATCTCAATAAATCGAATTTCTTATCGCATTAGTGTGCAGGGAGTGTATTACTGAGAGGAGTTGGGAGAGATAAAATATTCTGAGAGGACTTTACCTTGTTTCCGAATGTTAGCGCAAATACATTGTTTACGACATAAATATCTACGAAACCAATATCATTGTCGAAGTTCAAGTTTGATTAGCATTTGCAACTTTATCTGTATTTAAATGTCAATCACCGGGACCATTAAACAATTTCATGTTTTTTAAAAACTATATTTTGTTGAGTACATTGTTTTTGTCAGTATTGACAACATGAAGGATCGATAAATAGTATGTTGTAGTCTATACATGAAGCGTGAGAGTTTGGACAGAGGGGAAGAGGAAGAATATGTGAGATTATAATGTTAAATCTAGATAAAATGACGGATCTTGGGTTTATACTTGGATAAGAATTGAATTAGCGTAGGAAAAATGCATTTTAAGAGTTAAAAATCATATAAAATGACATATTGTTGTTAGCATGAATTACTCATCTACATATTCACTTTCGGAAATGACCTACTAGAGGCTATTGGAGTCATGAGAGTAACACCAATAATTTAAGATCAATAAACTGCTGCGGACTACAAAATGAAATGGGGTTATGACAACGTATTCATGTGGAAGAGCCTTGCGCACGCAAGCCGAAAATGTGATCAAATAAATTGCTGCACTCACCTGCGATGAAGATTAAAGACGGCGTAGAAATAATCTATTCAAATTGTATTTATTTCGCATTATCTTGAAAACAGCCTCAAGGGCCTCTTACTTCAGGCATTTTAACATATAACAACGGAAAAAATAGACACGACCATGCCCTGGTAAAAATCCTGTCCAGGCGGGATCCGAACCCGCAACCCTTAGGTTGGCAGGCGAGAATTTTACCGCGCCGCCATAGGGGCCGGCATTCGACCTTTTTTTGGAGAGATAATAGTGAAAGCTACAGAACCGTAGTTGCTTGCATAGATTAACCGTCGATTTATCCGCCTCAGAAATCATTCCATCGACGAGTAGCTATAGATGTCATGAGCAGGGCCGGCCTAAGACAAAATTTTCACTCGGGCGATAGAGTATTCCGGCGCCTCCCCTTCCCGGCTTATCAAACCCATTCACCAGTTAAACGTTGTAGTGAAAAATATTTTTTCACCATCACGGCGCCCCTTCCTGTGCGGCGCCCCGGGCTGTCGCCCGTGTCGCACGGGCCTTAAGCCGAGCCTGGTTATGAGAACAACATTTTATCATGACATGAGAAGCTCTTGAGCATGCAGCTGATACAAAATCGCTTAAAATGAAGCGCTACGCACATCATCCGTGTATGAGCTTTAGTGCATAAATAATTCTTTTATATGCCTTTTTAATCGGTAAAATACTGGTTGTAATAATTAATTCAAGAAGTGAGCAATTGACAAAAAAATTTAAATTTAAAATTAATCCAAGTAGTCAATAAATGCAGAGGAATTTAGACTAATATGCATGCATTTTGGTCTTCCAGGTGACCATCGAAAGGGTGTGTTTAAATCTCGTCAACACGGACGTGTTCTATCCACGTGTTGACGAGATTTAAACACTCCCTGTCGTTGGTTACCTTGATGACCGAAATGCATGCATATGAGTCCTCTGCATTTTTTGACATTTTTTTGGATTGATCTTTAATTTAAACTGGTTGTGACAATAAAATATTTAGTTTCTGTTGTGAGATGACTTATCGATATAGATGATTTACCGATAAGTCCACATTAATTGCTGTCAAGGAGAAATTATTGCTGCTAGAAGAACTACTTTTTGGCATTGAATGATAACCTCGCTCGTTTAAGCCGAGCATCGCATCGAACAAAACGTTGCGTATGCATCTTCGATTAGCTCCCGACTCCCGCATTGTATAAATTTCGACGAGCGACACCTAGGTAGGGAGGACCCGAACGCGAAGCTAATGAAATAAATCCTCCCCTCACGTCCACAGAAACGTTCCTCGCGTGTCGCGAAGAACAACGATGTTGAATCTCTATCCCCCAGACGCCCAGAATGGGATGCCACCCTGCGATATCCCAATGCCGCCTATCTTTACCCTCCCTCTCTCTCTCTTCCCCCCCTCCACCCCCCCCCCCACTCAGTGCCCGGGACACCAGCTCCCCTCCCGGCTTCCCAAGGAATCAATCGTCATCAGTCACGCCGTCGTTCGGGGGCCGATTCGACGCGGATCGCGAGAAATACGTGAGGGGGGGATGGTTTTGTTCCTTTACTTCCTCGAGGGCGGTTGTGGGAAAGAGAGAGAGATGCTTATCGCCTGTTTAGAATCCCGTTCACACTGAAAGCAAGAGCATAACGTAACTTAAGGGGGTTTGAGCGAGATTTTCCCTATGATCATGATACAGACCATATTAATATTTTATTTTGAAATATACTCTTGTAACGTTTGAAATTTAATTGAATTTTTGTTTTGATTTTGTTTTAATATGGTGTAATTTTTGTTTAAATGTTTTAATTTATTTTTGTGTGGAAATGTTTTATTGATTGTTAAAATGTTTTTGGTTGTTTAGAGGTTGATGACGAAAGGGGGTGTGGAATGAAAAAAGTGAACTCTTTTTAAACTTATTCCCCAGTTCTCGTGTGGGACCTTCTGGGAGGGCTAACATCATGCCACATTCCGTCCTCAGTATAAAGTGCAGGGTCTGGTGCAGATTCGAGTAAAGTTTGATACGGACTCTGATATTCGAGTAAAGTTTGTGCGAATTCGAGTGAAAGAAAGGTGCGGATTAGAGTAAAGTTTGATGCGGGGGTAGTTTGAGCGATAACTCAATTCTCCTAGAATTTGATGAATCTGACGTTATTTTACAGAAAAAACTCCCATCCCTTTAATTATATCAAAATAGTAACCCCTTGCTGAACTACTTCTCGGGCAATTTTCCTAAAAACATAAGCTGTTTTACTTGGGATAGATTACGGCTGTGCGTACAGAGCGAGAATATTGAAAAAAATTAGGAAATTCTTAAACCTAGATTTCGTCAAAAACTAACGGTGTATAGTTTGTATGTTTTCTCGACTATTTATAAAAATCAATCAATTACTTACCACAGTACCTTTTACAGAATCTTAAAAAAACCTATTGAGAAGGCGATTTCATTGTACGGCGTCAAAAAATAGGTCAAGTTATGTGGTAATATTTATTTAATTACTGAGAATTTTTGTGATATATATAACTATATTTTTGCATCAAGACATTACTACAATATTTTCTTCATACTTCTTACAAACGCTTAAATTAAAAAATAAAATTCGAATATGGTCTCCATTATGACTAGGGAAATGTCTCGCTCAAACTACCTTAAGGTGGCTGGAGCGTTTTTTGTATGTGTACAGATTTGCGTGAAACTTTGCATACGTGTCCTTATTAGTAATATTTATCGATAAAAGTGAAAAAACTGTATGCTACCGATTTGGTTTCCTGGCAATTCAATGATATTTTAACTAGTACTCTTATGGTACACGGCATATATTTTGAAATAATTCGATTACTTATGTACAGATTTTCTCCTAAATGCGAAATAATACGTTTCATATTATTATAATGACTGCTAACAAATATCAAGGTATCATGCCGAGTAAGAAAAGCGTATTTAGATATGATTTTCTCGTAATTTTCGCGCCGAAAATCTAAGTCAAAACAATGCTTTAATTAAGGCGAAAATTTTAAACACAACTCTTGCATCATATACATTACTGCATGGTTGGCTATTTCCAACGTATAAACAGGTGTACTTGAGTAAAATGTGGTCTAAGAATATTTTTTTCGACTTGCTTGAAAAGTTATTAGAATGTGCCTTCAACGACTCACGATTACCGCTCCAGCCACCTTAAGGGTTGGTTCCGCGTGGATAAGGGGGACGAGGAACTGGTGAGACATTCTCTTTCCCCCAATCCCTTCCCCTTCCCCCTGCCCATCCCTCTCCCCTCCCTCTGGGGGGGGGGGGGACCTCGCGGTTTCCACCCCGTAATCTCCCCGTAGGATGGGGTGAACCGAGCGAGATCGGTCACAAATCACCGCCTATCTCCGACTCATACGTACATATATATGTTTTACCCCACTCCCAGAATGAAAAACGATTAGCCGATATTTCCAGCCGCGCCTTTTGATGTGTGGCTTGCCTTGTATATCGCGGGGTTCCCGATCACGCCGTCCGCTTGTCTTCTCCTTCCTTTTCCATTCTTCCCTGAATCATTTTAATCCCTCCCTGCTTCCGAGAGTTCCTTCTGCTCCTCCCCACTCTTCACCTCCTTACCGCCTCATGACGTTCTATTCATTTCCTCGTTTCCTTTACCAATTTGTTAATTTATTCTAAAAAAAAATGAAGTGTTGAAGAGGAAGAAATAGAAAAAGGCGTTATATCAATAATAGCAGCAAAAATGAATACTTTGGAGAGTGGATGACGAATGTGCAGTCAGAAAAAGAGGTGATGAAATCATGGATCATTAAGATGAATCTGGCATCCAAACTCACCATGAATACATACAACAAGAAAACTGCATCTATCAATTCGAAATTAAGACAGCGTTGGTTGCAAATAGTGATCCACCCGGAAGCTATGTATGCAACCGAAAGTCTAACCTTATCAAAGACAGGATTGATAAAGTGGTTTGTATTAGTAGAGAATAAAATTCAGAGAAAGATACTTGGACATCGAGATCGGAAAACGGCTCATATAGAAGACAAGAAAACCAGGAACTATAGAGCGGAATGGAAAATATATCAGACACCATCAAAAACAGAAGATATATGTTTTTCGAACTCATCAGCCGAATGTGCCAGTGAAGATTAACCACTAAAATATTGCAATTATTCGAGAATAGCTAAACCAAGCCACGCTCGTTTTAGAAGGTGCAAAAAGACATGCAGGAAATGGGTTGCAGGAAACAGAGGTGTCAGCTAGGCAGGGGCGGCTCCAGACCAGAGGTTCGGGGGGGGGAGGGGGGGGCACCCGTGGCTCTTGGGGTATGGAATACCCCCCTGGAAAAGGGGGGTTCGTGGGTCTCGTTCCAGAAATTCGTAGCATACTATGTGCAAAATGGAGCATTATTAGTGGTTTGGAAGCGAAACTTTGCCTTTTAAGAAGAGCAAGTTTTTGCTTTTTTATGCATATTTCCCTTTTAGATTACCACCAAGTCTCGACTTATTCCAAAATTATTTTTATTTAAATTCGCATTTAGCTTGTGGTTTTAAACACAGTTTCAGTAAAAATAAAATTTTACTGGGTTTACAGTAAAATAACCAAAACTTCAACAAAAAAAAGCTACAAAATAATTTTGGCTTTTAATTAGTCTATGGCAGAGATATACGAGTGGTTTTTGGGGAGGGGGTGGGAAATTGTCCCTACTGCCCCCCCCCCCCCCCCTTGGGACCGTCAATGGCGATAGGAAGTCCTTTTTATCCAGATTCGAGGCGACCAAGTTTTTCCGTGATAGAAGGGTAGCTAGGATGCAAACACCGTGGAAAGAGGAAAGTGTGGAGTATTGGGCGAAGATCAAGGCTGGAAAATGCTGATTCGAATAAACGCGGTCCACCGTTGCCCGACACGAATAATAAAAAAAATAATGAGAACTGTGTCTCCAATTGAGTGAATTTAGGACTTTACCTTTAGTAATTTCTCACAATTAACCCATGACAGATGAAAAATGCCCTAAATGGTAAAAACCCACTCAAGCCGGACGCGATCAAGCTACCTCAAGGTTAGCTGGAGAGGCTTTATAAATCTGAAACCGAGGCCCGCCATGAATAGGATGAAGAGAAGGAGGATAAAGAGGCCTAGCTCAAGTAGTGGAAATAGTCATATGGGAAAAATGCTTGGCAAAGAAAAGACGTCAGGGAACCGTGAACATGAGGTGGACTAGTTTGTTCCCAAATAATGAAAGTGGTGGTGCCTTTAAAAATGCTTCTCACCCATTAAGGTTTAACTTTCGGGTCACATGTGAGCCACCATGCACGTATGGACGGCTTCAGTGCCCCAGATGATAAAGCACCGTTTGCCAAGTTTTCAGAAAATGAAGGATAAAGTCAACCTTTCGTTTAAAACTAGCAGCTTTAAAAAACCTCAGTGGTGACTGCACTTGTAAGGCTGCAGCCTTATGAGTGGCATGCTACTCATAAGGCTGCTGCGAATGCTTGGCATAGAATGATCTTTTCTGATCATTGCACTGATCTATGGCACGGAGTAATCCATATGACGTCGGAATGCGAAACGTGGAATATAATATATCGTATGTGCCTTACTTCAAAAAGCTTTTTCTGAGCCATGAAGAATTCACAGCAATGGCGATGAGAAATATGGACAACTAATAGAGAATATTCCATGCTATTCGCAAGAAAAAATTATTTTGCTCCTTCGCGTGGGTTAAACTTCTGTGATCATCTGGAACTCATAATTTACTTATTATCTGCTCTGATTTTTATTTAAATATCGATTTCCTCTATCTGATAGAGTGCTTAAAACTTTTAGTTTCCACTTAACATAACCCGTTTCTTCGCTGATGTTTTTTCAATGAATGGTTTTCCGTTATGACGGTCGTTTAATGTGGCATAATTCCGTTGCGATCCTCCTTGGAAACTTTATTCTCCAAGATATTGGATGAATGAAACCCCTCTTCTTCAAGTTTTACGTCCTCTCTTTAAAAGATTTCCACTTAGTTTTGCAAGTTTTCCGTATCATTTACGCTTAATTGGTTATTCAACTTTTTTCCTTCGAACGGAGTTGGTTGATTTCAGGTTTTTTTACTCCGTTTGAGCCGGCACTGAATTTAAATCGATTAAGTCCCTTGAAGAACACTTGAACTTATTCCTGTCCCAAATTTAAGTTATAATATGCATTTTACCTTACCATTTTATTCTTTGTTTTTAATCTTGTGTAATGATACATGAGGTTTTGATATTACCTGTGAAGTATAGATAGACGGATTTAAATGTGGGTTATCCAGTATATGTGGGTGAACTGTGTGTACAAGGGCAATATTAAAACATTTTTTTACCTATCTTATTCACCGCAAGCCGTAACGAGGTCGTGGGCAGTGGATGTTAGAAAAAAAGCCATATCTGTAATTTTGTGAATGAAAAAATGTTTTATACAAATGTAATAGTGAAGTTTACTGTAATTCTGTTTTCGGCGCGAATCGTGAAGAAAATGTGGGCATTTAAATATTTCAGTCCAAGTGCCGAAGTAAGTATAATACATTTCATCATACTGTTAGAAACAATTGCCAAAATAATCAATAATTCATCACAATCATTTTTATTTTTCCTTTTTGTCGATAATTAATTATTATAGAGAGGTTGCGTTATTGACCGCGGTTCAAATATAAAACTCCGGGATTCATCGAGATCACAATAATTATGAAAAACAGCTAATACTTCGCCAAAGTTTCACGTTTATTTGCCCACATCATCGGGGCTACAAACAATACATAAAAATTAATGAATGAACCCAACTTTTCCTTTTTTAACGTCTTTAAATCTTCTTTAAATTTATTCATAATTTTTCCTTCGTTGCCTTTCGTTTGACACATAAAAATAGTTTGGTTACCTCACTAACCTTTACGTGTTTTTTGTAGCTCTGATGATGATGTGTGTGAATAACTCGGAGCATTGGCGGAAATGTTTTTCATTTAACAGTGGACCGAGACATTGATAAGTATGGTGTTAGGGAAAATTATTAACTCCTTTCGTTGAATTTGCTACCAGTTTTTACTTAATACAACTTATTGCCCGAGGAGATATATATAAAGTTTCAAGATTTTTTCGCTAAGACGAAGGATGCGACGTTTACGCTCAAATCATCCGACTTGCCTCCCTCCAAACCTAATACGGTTTTTCATCCTTCGCCCCTTCAGGAATGCATTTTTACTCATCGACTTCCATCCTTGATATTAATGCCTTCTCCGGGTAAGAAAATGAATGTGTTCCTCTTGAATGGAAAGAAACGGAAGTTTGGCGTACGATTCCGAGTTGAGGATTAGGGAAGTGGAAGTGGTGGGAAGGGGAGGAGGGGTTTTTTTTTATTGTGGGGAGGGAGGGAGAGAGAGAGAGTGGGAGGGGTGGGGGCGTTAGATGATCCCAGAGTTGCTGTAAGAAGATTCTCCCCTTCTTGATGTTCTCCCATCTTTTCGAGCGTCTGTGAAAAAAAGTGCCAATATTCCAATCCGACCCCGGCGCCATTTTTCTTCTTCTCTTCGTTGTTCTCCGAATGACCTCCTTTCCATTTTCAACCGAAATTCTTCTGAATGCTTTTTTTTAAGAAGAATTAACGCCAAATAAACTTTTTCGTGCTCTCAGCGGTATGTGTCAGATCCCTACGGGCGATGGTGACATTCATAGAAATTATGTTGTCTTAAAATTAACTTGAATTTTCTCTTGAAATTTCTTGAAATTTCTTGAATGTATTGAATTTGAATTCCACTCCCCCATCCTAAACCCCTCTTACCGATTACCCAAAACATGACTCCACTCCTCCCCCCTCCAAACCAACCCACACCCACCCTACTCTTCTCCTTCACCTACATGACGAATGGCACTGGGATGACCTAACCATCGTGCTATTACGTTAATCCACATACCTCCATTCCCCCCCTTCCTTTATTCCTCCTCAATACCGGTAAATCTTAACCCCCAAACCTCCTCTCCTCCCCCCTCCCTCTCCCCCTGCCTTCCTTTCCCCCCCGTTCTGTTGTATTTGATGTGTATTTATACTAACCGCAAAACTGGAATGTTTTTGTTCCTGAGGATGGCTTAGTGAAAAGAGCCGAAACATGTGTGGTGAATTTTAAATAAAAGTGGACGTACTTTATCGATTACTTTCTTTATTGAATTTTCAGGCTCACCTCGAATTGAGTGAGCACAATAATTAAAAGTCAAAATATAAAATTAGTTTTATATATTGCCTTTAAACTAATATAATTATTATTTAATTGATGACTGCTTTAAGCAATGGGAAAGTAAAAGTGAGGCAAAGACAAGCAAATAGTTTAGCAATACTACTACCCATTAAGGTGTACCGATTAAGGGAGGTTTAGATGAAAAAGAGTAAAATAATTCTGGAATTTCACCGGCGCAGGCCCCTATCTCCTTACACGCTCATCTTATTCTTCATCTCAGCATTCGTCCTCCTCTCTTCATCCCATCCATGTAACATATTCTCTTTTTTCCCCATTCACGCTTGCGCAACACCCTTCCTTCCATCTTGGCCTTTAGAATCCCTTTGCTTGTCATCACCTATTCCAACCAACTACTCTGCATTCTCCAACTATTACACAACTTTTCGAAATATTTGTCAGAAAATAGAAGTCGTTTTTCATTTGACTTAGGCTGTGATCTCCAGAGACACACCGCTATAAAAATACGGTAGTTCAAACGCGCAGATTGCATCAGAAATGTAATAGTGTTGTAGCGAGTATATTTCCTCAATTATTAAAATAAAATATTTTTTCTTTGATAATTTGTATGAAGTTGCAGAAAACCTGCGGTTGTGAGGGCGTTTTCAGCGTACGGCGTGAAAGAAGTCAAGTTAAAGCCTCAAATATGTATATTTAATAAAGTGCTAAGAAGCTCATTCACATTAAAAAATATTGTCACGTAACTAGCAGTCATATGTATTAATTTCCTACTTTGTACTAGTGCTAATTAAAAAAAAATAAACTCCAAGATGGTCTCTTTGTTGGATGGCGAAAAATTTGATGCAAACTATATTAGATCGACTGTTTCTTACGTTTTTTGTTCCAATGCTTTTTCTTTAATTTGTTTAATGTTCGTACGCGTAGTGGAAGGAATTCAAATAACTCTATACTTTTTTCTTGACTTAAAAAGCAAATTAACAAGCAGTTATACAATTGCGATAATAGTATTTCAACAGTTTAACTTAAGTTCTGGCTTATACTTCACTCGGAATGGAGTATCAAGTACTTGAAATTGAACCTGAACTTAGAAGTACTGTTTTCATTATAAATATGAAGACAAACTAGATTAAATATCTCAAAATGATGGCATTAGTAGTGGAAACCATTTTTACATTATTCAGCGTAGGTATTTTTATGGAATGAGAGTCGAACTTCTTAAAAATGAAGTAATTCATTGCTAAGAATATGGGCATTTATATTAACGCCTTTTCTTTGCCGAACTTAAAAAATTTTCTTAGCAATAACAGTAAAACTGCTTGATGATGAAATAAAAAATAAAATAATATTACTAACCTAATAAACCTTTTCCTTATTTCATAGAAACGTTATTATAATCGTTTTATTATAAAATATTGCTGACGACGATCTTGACAACTCCGTGAAAAAAGCAATATAGTTTGTATTATACTATATTAGTCAGTTACATAGAAAGCAGCTTGAATCCTCTCCAGTCGTGACGTGATACATCAGTATCTGCATAATACCCTGCGAATTGCCCCAGGGACGTGTAGAAGGGGGTGTTAGGTCACCAGCCATGAAAAGGTGGAGGGAAGGGAAAATTAATTGGGAAAGGGAGGAGACGAAAGTGAATTTCATATTAAAAGAGTTTATTATTTCATATGAAAAGAGTATCACTCTATTTTTGTTGTAGTAATTAATGGTACGACGAAAGAAGGAATTTTTGCTCCTGTAATTTCGGCAGTGTATCTCTCATATTTTGTCGCTTCCATCAGTTCTAAAGCTTTAGTGCAGAGTCAAAATAATAACCTCTGTGCCATCCTGAAACTCACCTTATCTGGATTTTTCAAGTGATATAAGCCTAGCGTGTGGCCTCCGAGTCTTTCGTCTCCCAACCATGTCCTCCTCTCAGCCTTGTTACACACCTTCTATTTGCTAGTTGTAGTTTTTGACGAAGAGTGCGGTTTTACTTTGAACTCCGTTTACTTCGCGAATTTAATCGATCAGTGCAGGGTCCAGAGTACTCACGGCGCATTCAAGGTGTGGCCTAGCCTGAGCGAAATCTCTCTCTCACGTTTTCATCCGAGGACTTTCCAACTACTTGCTTGGTATATCCTAGTTTATTTAAAGCAGTGCCGCAAATGATTTGCATGCGGTTTCCGCACGCCACGTCTGAGACAATGATTACAGCAGTACTAGACTCGACTGTTTTGGTAATTCCCTTAAAAAAATTGACTGAAAAATTTGTATATGGCGGTTACGAAACGAAATTAAATCGGCTTTTCATTCGTAAATATCAGTTTTTTTTATGATCAACAAAGCCCCTCAAAACAATTATATTATACGCATGGCTGGTTTAGTGACAACATATAAGTTTTTGAGACAGCCTTTTTAGGGGACATCCCGAGAGATAAAGCATTAAAGGGAAAGAATTCGTCATTTCGCCATATGAGCAATGTAATTTGTAGCCGAAAATCACAACTTTTGAATCTTGTTGCCGGGTCTAAATGGTCGATAATCACTAGTCTTTTTTCACAGATTGACGCAGTCATACTTATTCTACAACAAAGGGTTAGAATCGGAGTATATTATTAGTTGTTCTTCTATTGGATGCTGTAATTCCACTATTTTTCATGCCTTTTTAACTTAGCTTATTTTTCACCAGGCGGACAACGGGTGGACAACGTGGCGTACCAAACGTAATCCGACGAATAGCAGTATTTTACCTCAGTTCCATCGTGGCATTCAATTCCCCAATACAAATATCGTATAAATTGAGTAATTACGATTTGAGACACGGATTATGGTCAAATAAGCGTAAAAAGCATGCAAATCTCCATGATTGACAAAAATATCATCATTGAAACACTCAAATTACATTTATCTCCGTACATTTCAACTCTCACGGGTTACTGTTTCCCACGAAGCATGTGACCACGTGGCCGTTGACGTTGTCGCCCATTGAATGGAAGTTACCTTTAAATCGTATAGTGACTTCAATGTTCCGGTTAAAGTAGGCGTGCCCTTTCTATCCCCAGACGTACTTATATTTCTGCCGTGCTCCCACTCCATGCATGGGACCAGCCCTTTATGCGTGGTACTACTAATACTAGGTAGGTCGTTGCGAATCGTTTGGTCGCTGTCGCTGTGACGTAGTTAGGATTACACCAAGCGCTAGCAAGGCACGGAGTTCATTGTTTATTTGTTACTTGCGTGGCATTTAGATACTAGAGCAATGCGAGAAAATATATGGTGGAAGAAAGTTTATTTTAGATATCACACTGATACATCTCTTAGGGCGAATGGGGTCCAGGTTGTCGGAGACAAGTTAACTTAATTGTTGAAAATGGTCAGACTTTCAACTTTAATTTGTAAATAAATTATTGCTAGGGTTATTTACTCTGTAAACAAGATTTTATTCTCAAACTACACATTTACTAATTGAGGGCCTGAGAATCAAAGTAATACAAGTAACAAACATCGTCCAGTGTCACCTGTATCACTTTACTCCGGTAAGAAATGACAAAAAGCAAAGTAGCTTAAGTGTTCGGTGGCTAGATTGCAGCACCATACGTTCGAACACTTGTATTCCTTTTCTTGAAGCTACCTACCTGACGGTACCCGAAGGTACCAACTTAAAACACATGCTCTTATATCGTTTTTCGTGTTTATGTCAATTGTAAAACTTTGACTCTCAGGCCCTCAATTATAACCGATCAAATGTGTTGTAAATCAGTACTTGAAGATGCAAATATCTACTTCACTACATTCTGTCGTATGGAAAAACTAAATTATCGGAGCTTTCACGTATTATTCCTGTGCTAACTCTCGAGTCGTCTGTTTCTCCTATCAACCGGATGACGTCATGCGCAGAACGGACTCATTTTGATCACGGGAACGCCCAACCTCGTATTAGTAGTACCAAGATTTTATATACATGATTCAACATCCTCAGAGCTAGCACCCTCACGCGCGCTCGCCATCTTTTCTCCCCCTCCCCTCCATTCCCGCGCAATAGTGGCAGGAGCGGAGAACTCACTCTGGCGTGACGTCATCGTCTTGAAAATGGCCGCCCGCCTGGTTTCTCCACACCCGTTCCTCTCACCCATAAGACGCGGACCCCGCCCTCCCCCCCCCCCGTCGACCTCCTTGATGGCCTCTTCTCAGAGGAGCAGGAGGGAATGGGAAGAGGAGGAGTCCTTCTTATTTCTTCCTCTCCCAGAAAGAATCTCCCCCCCCCCCCATTTCGCCCCCTTTCCTTATCTTCTCCTGAACGCACCCATATTGGGCCCCGTTTTTACAGAGCGGCTCCACATATTTCATGGCTCCGGGGATTCCTGCTGCTACTCCGGGAGCAATCCTACCTCATCCTCCTCCTCCCTCCCCCTCCGCTTCCTCCATTATTATTCCCCCACCTCCCTGTTCCTCCTCACCCTCCCAACCCTCCCATAACGCATAATCCTCCCTCCTCACCTCCTCCTCCCTCTCCTACCCTCCTACTCTGTCTCCATCGCATCCTCATTTATATTTCTGCCCTATGTGTCCTTTATTATCTCCCTCTATTTCTTCTGTCCTCCTTCCTCATACTCTGCAAGGCGCTTGAGGTCTCCCTCTCTCCTTCTTCTGCGCTATTTTTCCTCTAGCTGTCGCCATGTCCATACCTTTCTCTCTTATTTCTTTTGGTTCATTGCTTCCTCTTGATGCCTTCATGTTTATTCCGAATTAAAAGGATGGATGGTGTATCAAGTTTGAGGAAAATTTTCACCGTAGGTATTGCTTTAGCTTTAAAGATTTTTTTAAAAATTTTAAACGTTTAATGCGACTATGTTTTGAATTATTTTGTTCTTTTCTTCCTCTTGATGCCTTGTTATTGATTCCGAATCAAAACGATGGATGGTTTATAAATTTGAGGAAAATTTTTGCCGTAGGATTTGTTTTAGCTTTAATGATTCTTTAGAAAATTTAAACGTTTAATGCGACTATTTTTTTAATCATTGTTTTCTGTTCGTCTTGAATGTGACGCTATAGTCATAGAAACCGGTCGACAGCAATAAACTTATTGGAACTGTATTGTATTTGCAAAATGATTCATACCTCCTCGTTCCACAACGTAAAGTCAAATTCTATTAACTTGATGCGACTATGGTTGTTTTTAAATTTGCGGAAATTTAATCTGAACGAGAGCTTGTGGTTTTGGTGTGAAAACGATATTTCTGTCATATTTGTCCTATATTATGTCCCTCAATTCCTTTTTCCTCCTTCCACCACTTGCGTTAGTCTCTAAAGCCCTCCCTCTAGTTTTTATCAATTATTTAAATTTTGATTAAGATATCTTATATTTAGGATGTTTCTCAAAACAATTGATGGTTGAATTACCTTTACGATCTTCCCTGCTCATGCTGTAACTTAGTATTTAAGCTTATTTCATCCATTGCTTCTTTCCTTCTAAACCCATTTATTCTTTCTTTCTCTTCCTCATTCTCGTCTTCAATTCTGTCACTCGGCTGTTGACTGAAATGTTAAGGGACGAAATGCTTGTTGAACTGAATCGCGGAATGTGCCGTTGAAAGGTTTTATCTCCCAGTTTCAATGCTTACAAAAGCATTTTTATTTTAACTTACCGAGAGTGTAAATAGCGATGGCTGACCCTAGTCTGTGAAAACTGATTCCAAAGTTAAATATACCCACGCCTTAAAATACTATACTTTGATAATTCTTCAGCGTTGAAAAGAAATAACTGTCTCATGGACCTAATGTTGGCGTGACATTTTCTGAAATAAAATTCAATAACGGGGATTCTCAGGGTCAAACCTGGACGTTTAAAGCAGTTAGAAAATATATATAGTTTTACTTTGGCCATTCTCTCTTTTTGTCTCTTCATTGTCAGCTAAAGCATCCCTAAAATAGAGGACGTTACTGCCGTGGCCTTTAGAAATGGTGCACGAAAGACATTCGAATGGAATATATACCTTTAACGAGTTCACCGGAGATAGAAGGATTTAATTTCCCTGCTTCTTGGAGGTAGGCTCAGGGATGTAGCTTTTTATATCCACTTTGGTATGGTCAAGAGGCTAAGACCCCCACGACGCGTTGCCCGAGTTCTATTCCAGGTGCCGGAATTCCATTTTTGAAAACCTCGGTGTTGGCTAGGTAACGTGTCCGCGGGTCGCGGTTTTGAGTCGTTCCTTGATGGAATTTTCACCACTCAAAGCAATGGTATTTATGTCATTTAAATGTAAGACAGGTGAATGAAGACCTACTTTCGCTCAATAAAGAAGCCATTTATTTGATTTGCCATATGTATGTATGTACCTCCTATGTTCTTTCTCCCAATCTTTAATTCATTTGAGGCACATTTTAGTTTATTATCATCGATTAGTTGAATTTCAAGAACCGTAACCTAAGACTGACGATCAATATTTTCTTGCGATATTCCACAGAGGAAAAATCATTCGCCTTGACCAGGATTCGAACCCGAATCCATCCAGACCAAAACTTTCGCATTTTCAAATTAACGCTATTTAAAAACTGGTGGGTCAAAAATTTTTGTATAATAATGAAAAGTTAAGCTTGAATTACCGTGCACAAAGCATAAATATTGACCCGAAAGCTTACTGCACCCGAAGGTAATTCGCGATTTTTATTTAATTTACCTCATCCTAGAATGGTTTTAATTTAGTCTAATTCAGCTTAATCTGCACCTTTTCTTTTTCGAGATTCAGATACGTTTTGGAGTTTCAGTTTAAAATACGTGAGTATTGTGGTTAGCAGAGATAGCTCTATCACATTAAAACCTACTCACCTGGTAATCATGCAAGAGCTTAGTTCGCGAGAGTGTATGAACCCGAAGATGCATCGGTATATTTATCGTCATTTTCAAGAAATAAAGGACCAAATGGTGAGCCTCTCTAAGAACTTAGGTTGATAAGGTCTTTTGTATATACCAGGAATACTAGTTGGATGCTCAAGAGAAGAGAGACTACGTATACGGAACTGCCTTCTTGGATGATTTATCAACTTTATGAAATGGCGGATGAAGTAGTGGAATTGAAGTCCAGTGATCCTTGTATTGGGGGTGCAGTCAGGCCCGGCTTAAGGCCCGGGAGACACGGGCGACTGCCCGTGGCGCCATGATTGTGAAAAAATATTTTTTTACTACAACGTTTAACTGTTGAATAGGTTTGATAGGTGGGGAGGGGGGGCGCCGGAATACCCTCTCACCCAGGTGAAAATTTTGCCTTAAGCCGGCCCTGGATGCAGTCATCTATAATGACCATTAATTATATGGAAAACAAGTCATGAATTTTGAATATGGAGTAATATTATCGAGTCTGTCGCAAATTTCAATTATTTATCTTTGTATAGTTAGTTGTTCTGTGCGCAAATTTATGGAACCAATTAATTCCTATAAGAATGAAAAACAGTAGCTTTATGATTCCATTAATAATTAATCAAATCCCGGGTCGTGTTTTACCAAATCTTTTAGTGCTATCACAAACTTAACGTTTTTCATTCATTTATCTGAAATAATTCAAAACTATACCTTGTTTTGTATTCCCTTTGGGCCTTTACGTTAAACGCACTTACATGAGTACGTAAATTGTTTCAACTTTCAATATACTAAGTATGGTTCGATTTTATCATGAGTTCACGATTTGCATTTCTGTATTTTCCTACGTCAACTGTTCTAACCCATCCCAGTGTCATTGCCTTTCGCGTTTCGTTCGTCATAATTCTCCGCCCTATTCCATCTGAGGCAGTTTTATTTTACTCGAGCATTCGTTGCTCAAGTGTTCTATGATGCCGTTGTTTGATATGTGAAATATCAACTTTCCTAAGCTGGAAAAACACCGAATAGAAGCTCAAAACGCTTAACCTTTAAGTCCTTCCTTGTGGAGGAGGGGTTAACCGTTGTATCTATGGGATTGAAGAAAAAGCTCCTCGCTTCCCCGAATAGCCACATTGTGTCCTGATCGAAAATGGCTGACTAGGCATGCTTTTATTTTCTGGATTTTATCGCTGTCTGTTTCCCGCTATCGCGCTTGCTGTTGCTAAACTTAAGTCCTTGCTTTACGGGGGCTCTAATCGCACCGCGAGGCACCGGGAAACATGAAGGAAACAGTAGATGTTTACTATTGCGCCAATATTTTATAACCGACGTGTGAGATATATTATTTCAAGTATACATTTATCTCCGGATAAATTTATTATCTTATTTCGTCGGGTAGTTTTGCTCCTCTGAATCAACCTGAAATTCTCCTATCAAAATTACCTAAAAACCATATGACTTGCTTGTTATCCTTTCGCTTCCTAAGCAGATAGTGTGGCTTGGAATTTCAATTTTTCGCTTTTAGAAAGCTTGCATCTAATTTTCGAAAATTTCATATATTTATATATTTTCTATGAGTTTACTGTCACACCTAATACTTACCATGTCGAAATTGATTTAGGTGCTCACCATAGAACGCTGTTTATATGAAAAACAAATACGAGGCTAAGCATTATTACTTTTTTAATAATTTCAGAAAACGATGTTTACACAAGAGAACTTTTTTATGAGCCGATATATCTTCACCTTGAGCGTCTAAGGGTTAACACCATGAACTGGCATGACTAATCGGAAGAACAAAGCTGCTCAAGAATGTTTTCAATGAACTCCCAACTTAATTTAAACTTTTCTCTGAGCTTAACTCACTGCTTTACAGGAAGTAAACACTGACGCAAATTGTCTGCATGAGGGCTGTTACCGTCTGCGTCGTCTCTAGCACGAAAATGACCTTTGAAAGTACAAAAAAAGACTGCACGAACCTTGTTCCAATCTCTGAATCGTTTCTGATTGGTCGTTCAATCCTAAGATTGGTTTATCGCAGCCTTCCATCCTTCCCTATCTAATGCTAGTTCCTCTACTACCCTGGTAGTTCTCCTTGTGTACTTTCCTCTTTATTTGGTCTATGTATTAATCTGTTGCCCTTTCTCTGGGTAATTTTCCCTCTATTTTTCATTCAATTACTTTCTTCACAAACTCACTGTGCCTCAGGACGTGTCAAATCTCTTTTGTTCTTCTTTTCTTAGTGGAGTTCCATTTGGTCCTTTTTCCTTCTACTCTTCTGGAACATTCTTCATTTCTTATTTCACCCGTCCATTTGATCTTCAGCATCCTTCTCCAACACCTGGTTTCGAATGCTTCTAATCTTTTATGGTCTGCTTTTCCAATGGTCCATGTATCCGATCCATAGAATGCCACGCTCCACACGATTCTTTTCACATGCTGTTTCCATGTTTATAGCCCTATTGTATTTGAATACAGAAGTAGTCCTTTCATAATTCTTTCGTCATTATTCATTCATCGTTCATCGTCCTTTCTTTTCTCCCTCTTCCTTAATCGGAATCCCACCTACCTATTTGATCTATTTATCCCCAGAAAAAGTGTTTCCCAAAGATTAACCCCATCAGACCCTAGCTTCATTCATATCCCCCAAGCCTGTACCAATCTCTATCATAACTCCTTCCTTATTGCTTCCAAGTCTTGAAATTCGTTATCCTCTCACATCATATCCTCCTCATCACTCCAATCATTCAAAGATAAACTATATTCCCATTTAAAAACTAAACATTGAATTTTTGAAAATTTGGTTAATGTGGTTTAATTAGAATAGTTTGATAAATTGGTGCTAAATTGGTTCAGTCAGTTTTTATGTAATGTATGTATTACGATCATTTGAGCAGAATGTATAAATTGTTTATAGTTACTTGCTCTAATGGGTTACCCCAGAGCATTAATAAAGCTTCCATTCATTAATCATTATCTGGGTTGTTACTCATTAGATAATCGGTCGTCTGGATATATTCTTTAATGAAGGAAGTATGCATATAATTACAATTACAAAGTTATGGTTACAATTGTGCATACGTGTGATTTTCATATTTTTGTACGTTGCGTCAATGATTTATTTAAAGGACTTGAAGATCATGAAAGTTAATTGTATTTAAGTATTTTAAATACGCTCGCCTACGATTATGAGAATAAACATCTGAAATTCCAACAAAATACAATGCTATTAAAAATTAATTTACTCAAATATAGATATTCTATAGCCACGTTATTATAAATACTTATGTCCATAAATTATTGAAAAAACTGCAATTAGCATAGAAACAGAGTGGTTTTTGAATAGTTAAGAATTTTTCACAATAAGTAACTCAGTTACACAATTAAGATAAGTTATAGACACCCTGTAGTGTAAGTAGATTGCTCAGTTCAGATTCGTATTAAAGAATTCGGCCGGTTTGATGCGCAAAGCGTAGAGTTCAGTGGATAAAATACATCAAAGTTCAAGCATAAGAGGAAGCCATGCACGTCAAAGTATTACCGGATGTGTATCGAGGCCGGTGCACACGATCTAGGCGCTGCGCACACCAAGACAGACCGCTTGGACGAAGGAAAACGAGATGGCGGAGTTCAATAAGATCAAGCGAGGTTCACATGAGAGGAGGAGAGGATAGCGTTGGTAAGGGAGGGGGGTAAAGGGTAAGGGGTGCACGGGAAAGAACTCCATCGGAGGGGTTGGTTGTTGGAGGTGGAGTATGGGAAGTCTTTCTCAGGAAACGGCAAAGGCAGACGATCTCTCTAGCCAGAGCGGAAAGAAGAAGTCGTAAAAAAATAAGGGGAGAGGATTCTTTCTTCCCCCTCCTCCCCAAAAAGTTAGGTTTTTCCTGTGTATACTGTTGGTATTTGGCGTGGGAGAGAATGTTTTGGGGAGGAAGGGTGGGGGGTGGGTGAGGGAAGAGGGTCAGATAAAGGGAACAGGGAAAGGGAACAGGGAAAGGGGAGGGATATGGGGCGGGGGATGTGGTCGGGTGTGGAAATGCGGGGGAGTATTGGGGGAAGGTGGGGGTAGGGACAGTGTGCGGACGAGAGGAATCAGATGAGGCGGTTTGCGGTTTGGGTCAGGGTAAGTTTGGGTCGGCATTATAAGGGTTTGGGGTCGGCGGGGGGAGGAATGGAGAAAACAGATAGGAATTGGAGGTGGGGTGGGAGGGATTTTTTTTGTGTGTGCAGTCTTGTTCTCGTGAGAATGTCCATCATTTGGGGTCCCTCTCTTTCCATTTCCCACTTTTTTCCCCTCCCGGGCTCCCTCCCTTAAAAACGAACCCTACCAGGGAACGGAAAGAGGGGGATCCAGGTCCCCCCCAAGCCCTTCTCGCCCTCCCCACCCCTACAGCTCCTCTATCTCCTCGCCACATCCTTTCCCTCCTCCCTGTGGTGTCTTCTTTTTTTTAAAGGCTTTCCTTTGCCGCGGAAAGCCTTCTCCCCAATAGCGCGTGCGTTCCTTACCGTACCCCCTCCAATCCCATCTTGAGACTTCCCCCCCCCTCTCTTTTCTTTCTCCCACACCTCCCCTCACTCCCTCCCATCTTATATCGATCTGCACTCCCTCTCAATTTCCTTCACTACCACCAACCCCTCCCACCTCCTTCGTCCCCTCCTCCCTTCTATCTTTCCTTAGTGCTCCTACCCTCAGCTCGTCTCGCCCTCACATACACACACACACATCTATGTACAGTGTTTCGCAAAATAAACTCGACAGTCGTGGAAGACGGTCATGGTAACTTCTTCAATTGTAATTCCCGATGAAGATCGAAGCTCGATTTAATGCTGGGTTGTGGAAGTCCATTTTCTCTCCTTCTCCTTACTCGATTCCCTCACTCACTCGTAACATACATAGTGTTTCGCTCCATTAACTCAACAGTGACCGGCCGTCATGGTAACTTTACAATTGTAATTTTCGATGGTGACCAAAACTTGATGTGATGCTGGGTTGAGGGAATCCATTCTCTTTCTCCCTCTCTTCTCCTTCTCCCAGCTTGACCTCGTCACTTTAAATATGCACAGCGCTTCGCAAAATTAGCTCAGCAGTCGTGTCCGGCCGCTATTGTAACTATTTATATCGTATTTCCCTATGGAGAGCCAGCTTTGAGTTAGTGCTTGGAAACGGTAATCTCTTCTCTTACTCCCTCTCTTTCTCTTCCCCAAGTTCAACTACCTCACTTAAACTTAACGATATACGTAGTTGTACAGAATTAACGCAACTATTGTAAGTGGCCATCTTGGTTAAGTTTTTCAAATGTCTTTTCTCTCAAAGATCAAATTTTAAGATGGTGCTGAGATTAGGATTATCTGAGTGAGAAATCATCAGTCACACAACATGCATTCGCAATATTTCTTTAGAGTTTTTTAAAATGAGTTACAGGAAGTTCGAACGTTGCCCACCAGGGTTGCTACGCACTATGTATGATTAGCTCTGTACATTCACTCCTATTATGGCTGACACCCGAGTTGAAGTACATGCAGCGGACTTGCCCTTTTACCCTGCGACATAATGAAAAAACGTTATCACTGTTTCTTCGTTTTGGAATCGAATTCAATTTTGATGACTGATTGACAACACTACCAATTCAAAATATATGCCGGAGGAAGTTCAAAATAAATTGAAGCTCAAATGAACCGAGCTATCCGTGTAAATATTAGCCAAAGCTCACTTAGTATTGGTGAAAATTCAATTTGCCCGGAAGGACAAGAATGAAACTATTTTGAAAAAGACCTCTAGGATATATTATGTTTCCCAAAATGTTTTACACTCTGTCTGATATAATCGGGTTTATGAAGAAATTAGTGACTCCGAAATAGTTGAATTTCAATAAATTTATGTGAGATGCAAAGTTTTTGCATTCACTAAATTTTATTCTGGGCCAATTACTGTATGAAGTCCTTGCTTGGCGCTTATTTTGTATGATCCGATGATTTAATAACTCGATAGTATTTCAACTTCATTCGTTCATAGCAATTAATGCTGGAGCATAACTAAGGGTAGGTCACTACACGGGAAAAAATTGAAACCCAGAGAAAGTGAGAAAATAATGCTTAATTTAAATGATAACTAACGCTACGTACTGCATGTCTAATAATAATTTTGAGAGAGTGAGTATTAATGGCTGTTTAAACCACATGTGGTTATTTGCTCTCTTAGGCGCGTTTGCCAAATATTCTTTTGTATCTTTCTCAAAATAAATTAATTTAAGCAGTTGTCACAAGCAAGTTATAAAAATATGTAAGTTTAAGCAACAATGCTCTAGGACGTACTATATCTTTAAAAGTGTGGATCCCGAATACTTTCTTATGCTACAAATATACCTTTACTAGTATCTATGAAGTTTACTTTACCAATTGGTATCAATGCCTTTAATTAATATATCTAATTATATAAATACCAATTGGATTCATTTTCTTTATTGAACGATCGAAAAGACTCCTGAATGTGCCAATACCTACGGGAGACCCAAATGTGACGGGTTCGGGAATACAGCGCTTTTTCACTTTTACATCATCATTTTCTCCTTCATTTTCTTGACTCAGTGTGCATTATACCGTGTTTTTTTTTTTTTTTTTAAGGAATAAAAGTTCCGATACATGTCAAAATTACCAAATTTGAGGAAACACGTTAGTTGTTAATGGAATACTATAAATCGTCATATTTTCACCGGCTGATTAATTATTGGTAATTTTCTAGGGATCAAAGGAGAGGCGAGCTTCGCTGAATCTACTTCAACTTCAATTTTATGCCGATAATATATTCTATTACAATGGTTGATGCAATTTAGAACTAATTTTTTACGATTTAAAGTGTTTTAAATTTTTTTTGTTGAATTGTTCTTATAATAATAATATAATAATATTTATTTATCCCTTAGAATCAACATTACAAGCATATTTTACATTTCAATTAGATAAGGATATATTAATTAGGAATCCCTTTAGGCATTGCCTGTATTGGGATACCTCAAGAGAAATTACAATATGAATAATTAAAAAAAAAAGTAAACAGAGACCAAACAAACTTATGGTTTAGCATTTAAAATACATGGGTAAAAATGTATTCCCTGATATTGGTAGTTAGTTATATGATCGATACAGCCCTTATGAAAGACGTTCATTTTGTTCTACATTCCTTCATTCTGATAGACTTTGAAACTTATAATAACTAAAGCTCTCGATTGCACTCTACTCTTTCTATACTCCTGCAATCATTCCCTTGACACATTCTCGTGTGGTTGACGTGGACATCCCATGAGTGCGATCAATTTCCCAGGGGAGGATGCGAGCTAATCGCTGGATGGGACATCGAGGAGATGGCAACTAAGTTGATGGACGAGGGACTAGGAGAAACACTATGATAGCATTGGGGAAGAGACTGTCAGTTACAGAGAAGATAGGGGGGCGAGGAGTTTAAGAGACAATCATTGACGAGAATGAGCTACAAATAAAATTGACTAATTTTTTTTCTTAATTGAGTTACTCAGTGGTCGTCTTGCTCTTCCATGCTGAGAAAATTGTTCGACTCTGGGGGTATTATGATTCTGCTTTTGATTTGAATATAAAAAAGACTAACTAGTGATTTTATTTTCCTATTTCTTGGTATCATGTCCTCTGCAGAAGCCATTGCGTAAAATGATGGTTTACCATTTCTGTACTGCTAGTTTGTGAGAGGTGCATCATCTGTTTAATCAGTGCCTCTTTAGTTGTACTATATGGAATTATTTTTACAATCACCAATCAGATGATAGCATTTTTGTAGAGATTAAAAGTAAACGACAGCTCCCATGTTAATTGGTACGGAGTGATAGAAGTCGGCGCTAATGCCTTCTTCTAATCTTCACAGAATATTGAGTGAAGATGTCACAAAATCTTTAATGAACTTCTACTCTCTGATAAAAAATTGATAACTGCTGCTTCTTCTCACTATCGGAGTTAGTATTAATTTTCGGGTATTCATGTTGAAAGCAGAAATTAAGATCTCGTGTGCGGCCTTATGTACATCCTATCTCTAAAATAGAACGCATTGTATTTTCACTCTGTTGACGTAAATATATTACATTATTGCAGTGTAATAGGAAATGTCTGTATTGTTGCATTGTTTATATAAAAAAATGTCTGACTCTACCTATTCTGACATACATGCTTGAAAAATAATTCTACGAAAGAATTCGTACCGAAGAAATGATTTCCGCATTCCTGAAAGAAAAAAAATGAAAATATTTTCGAATTTTTCTGTGATATATGCATACAGATTATAGATGCTAATCGTATGTATTCTCTGTCCGGGGGCGAGGTTTTAGTTAAGAATCGGTTCGTATTTCGCATTCAGTCACTTCCCATTCCAGTGGCATGTATGCTTGCCAAAAAAATATGTCGCTTATGGACGAGTCGGGCCGGATGTTTTCTTTGGGACAAAATGCTTCAGAAAATGTCTTGAGATTCTCAACGAGACCTTTATAAAGCTCAGCGTCGTCGTGGTAACTGATTGCATTGCCACGGAGTTACTTGTGACGACTATCCTTGCTCAAGACGCTTCCGACTGGGGGAGAAAAACTTGGTTGATAATAATTCCCTACACCCTTGACCTCGATTCGGACTCGGAATTGTGACCTGCGCTTTGCTTGAGAGGGCGCTACTGTGATTGTCTTCGATGTCAGTGGGATGGGAGAGAATAGTATGGGTGAGAAACTTGGAATGAGGTTGGTACAAGTGAGACGTTTGGGGTGGAATGGGCTGCATGTAGCGTTGTCAAGTTGGAAAACAACTAACTTTTATTCCTCATTGAATATTTCGTGTGTCCTTATGACTATACAGGTATATGTTAATCGGATTTACGACGCGTAATTTTAGGTTGATGTTACCCGAAGATTCCTGGTCTTCTCTGGTCGCATTATCTATAAAATAAGCCAGAAGAATAAGAACTTTTGGAATTAGGTATTTATTTTTCTTTCTAGATTGTTTATTTGAGCATCGTTTGCAAGGGGAGGTTTGTTTAGCGTTTGCAAGGTAGGGGAGAGAGTAGAGAAGAGAGATAGTAGAAATTTTACTGATTACAGCGGTTGAGATAAGTAAATGTAAACAAAATGTCAATCGGGACTGTAGCCTTAAAATCTTCCATACTTGTGAATCCTGTAATTAGCGAAAATCCCACGAATCCTTCTCCAGTCCCTTATCTATACCCATGTAAGCTCTCCAATAAATGTAAACAAAATTACAAACAGCAACGGCCATAAGACATCGGGTAACATTACCCAAAACTACGCGGGATACACCCTATTAACAGATAGAGTGACATCTTTTTATATTTTGTTAGACTCAACATTGGCCAAAATGAACAACATGTTGCCATCACCACGTACTACCTTACTCAGTAATGTTAGGCTAAGTACAATTAATGGGCTTGTTGCGGATTTAACTGTCACTACGCTTATTCAATGTGAAAACTAATCAAGTTGATAGTAGCTGATGGCTTGTTATTCAAAACCGAAAGTTTAGCGTCTTAGAAGTGTATCACTGCAATATCATAGAAAAGAAGAAGAAAGTAATCAAAGTTAATGTGCAATCGTTAAATATTTAGACAAAATCGATTTTAACAACTTATGAAGGAAGAAAAAATATTTTATTAAAAACAGCTAAGAAAATAGTGCTAAGGTGACTGAAATGTAGAGAAAAGCCTCCCGTTTAGCAAACAATTTTAGGATAAAACTCTTGTGTTTGATAAATATTTGATGATGTCGAATGGAAACTATTGCGTTCGTGACATTTCAGTAGCAGATTAAACTTAAAACTGAGGCATCGATAGTGTCATGCGTTCTTTCGACATTGAGAATACATCCCTGGCATCATTTTACGTGATAAAATAAAATATAGATACGATCGTGCGAAATTAATCGTGAAAAATAATTCACCTGGAGAGATTCGAACCCAGATCCCTCTTTTGTGTGCCGAGTACTTAAACGAATGCCAATTAAACTACCCGGCGAAATCGTGCGATATGGATTCGAATCACAGCTCAGGCGAATTAGTTTTTTCATTATAATTTTTGCACATGCGTGTATCTCCGTAGCGGGTGACTCCTGTTAAATGACTTTGAATTCAAGACTGCCGGACCGATAAGGGCAAGAACTTGTTTTTTTCCTCGCATCCGAAAGGTCTCACATTCGCTACCAAAAATAAAAAGATCGAGGCACTAGTAGGCATACCGATAAATATATCCCTTTTCCTTCCTTTTATTTCCCGATTCCCTTTTCCTATACCTATCTTGGTTTTAAAATGACATGATATGGCATGACAATGTATCCTAACATCCACAATCCCTTTGGAAAATTACCGGGTAAATATAGGTATAACATATATACAAACCCATCGAGTCGTTTCCTCTTGTAGTAGTCATAGTATTAACTGCATGATAATCTTCGTTAAATCTAAAAAAACTTTCTCCTATTTTATAATTTCCTCCATAATGCCCTACCCTTACAAACCTACTTCGCTTCTGCCACTTCCATGCATTGCTTCATGTACGCTCTCTAGTTCTTAATAAATCTAATATTCTTCCTCTTAAAGTGTATCTTCCACGTCGCTCACCCTTGGTTTCTTCCTCTCACACTATTCACTACTCTATTATAAATCAGTAATACGAACATCTTCTTTATTTTTGGCCACGAATAATGTAATTAATGTATTACAGAGTATTGGTCAATAATTTTAGAAAAAACTTAAGCAGTATATTGCCAATGCTTCGCTAAATTTATTTGAATTCCTCCGGGCTAAAAAGTTTAACATTAAACAAAACCATAATATTTTAGATAACTGCTTTTGGTTATGTAAACCATTAACAACGAAGAAATTGATTAACTTTTTCTTATTCTGAGTGTGTATAAAATTAATATCACCTTGAGTTGCTTCTTAAATGTTTGACCAATACTACATATTACATAAATTATCAATTATTAAGTTATGCGACTCACATCCATTCTCTCAACATGGCCAAACCAATTAATCATGCTCCCTTCACGTATTTGTCCATTCCATATAAATTCTATTCCGGGTAAATAAGTGTTGCATGTAGATTTGGAGAATGAAGCGTCCACAATTCATAACGTCCCTTGTGCCCCTTTTTAAGTTCTCCGCTCCCTACCTTCATATGCAAGAACCTTCTATTCCTTGAGGCAAAACTCAAGAGTTTTGTTTCCCAACGGTGAAGAACACCGGATCAGAAGGCTAAGTGTGGGGGAGAATGCGGTAGGCGTGGTCAAGGAGATAGCTCACGGGAGGAGGGATACAGGAAAGCATTCCCTCGAGCACTTATCCATTCCAGTTGACCTGGGGAGACTTCGGGAGTCTGGACAGGAAGGAATCCCCTTCCACCCCGCTATTCCCACGTACTCGATTTCGTTCGCTTCTATTTTTACCCCACCAGCTCATTTGCGTTCTGCCTTGAGGAGGCGGTTATCGGTCGCTTCCCATCCTCCTTTTTTTTACTCGTCGCTTCACTGTGACTCGGTAATCGAGAGTCGCGGTGGGAATTTCCATCTGCATTTCCTTGCATAGCCTATGGGTGAGTGGCGTGTTAGTTTACGTTGGAAATCGATTGTTGACACATTTGCGTAAAATGTAACTTGTTTCATTTTACTTGGTGGACATGCGACATCCAGTAATGGTTGGGTCTAAAAACCCTCGGGCGATAAGACTTTCGTGGTCCCTCTTCATAATTTTGACTCATCTCACTCATTGTGGAGAGAAAATTTTACAGTGGGAGCGAAACATGATGGCAGTTCCGCAGAAGGCCCTTTTCAATTGAAGAGCTCGCTCAGTAGTAGAATATTAAATACATGAATCGTACCCTTTAATAGTAAAGAGCTAAGAGTGATAATTCATCATAATAAAGAAGATTTTTGCAAGCATTGTAGTAAGAGAATTAAAGAAGAGTAATGCAGGTTACATGGATGAAGCAGATCAGTGATTGAGAAGTCTGTGGGTAGAGCTGCCTACGAACTGCCTTTGCATGGGGGAATTACGTATTCTCCGTGTTTCACTACCAGGGTTCTGAAGGTCACAAACCATCGTTGACAGCTTCAAAATACAGAGTTAATGTGTGATAAACAATAAAATAACTTCAATAAGCACACTCGTGACTGTGGTTATTGTGTGCAGTGTTTACAAAATGGTGGGACGACGATATTGAACTTCTGAAGTGGTCAAACTCGTCTCTGGAAAGAATTAACTCCGAATAAACATTAATTTTTTTCAGGCAACCATCGCAATTAGCTTCGAAATTGAGATATTTATGTTTCTATTTCTACATATTTTCCCGCCAACGCAAATTTCGTATCGTAGCGCTCACAATAATGCAGGAAAACTTCCGTAGAGATGTGAAGATGTTTATGCCTGCCGCAAATACGGCGATGAAATAACGTAGAAATTGCCACAGGAAAAAATCGGCCTGGACTAGACCCGGAAAGTCAAAAGTCCTTGATTCGATTCCCTGTCCAACCGATTTTTTTCTTGTGGAAATTTCAGTAGAGATGTGTTTCAATCTGCTTAACGCAGATGACGTCGCAAATGTCATTGGAACACGCTCTGCGCTAAACAGATTAAAACAGCGCAGAGCGTGATTGGAAAGCACCCTATATTTAGTAAAGGCATAAACTAAGGACAATTTTAAGTATTTTAATTACGTGTGGTAAGAAGCTCACCTTTCCTTATGCGTATTTTTAACTAATTAAATAATTATACACAGAACATTCCCCCATGATTATTGCGAACCTAAAGAATGCTACCTACCGGCAGGTTACCGAAAGTTTCCCCCGCCCACACTATTCCCTTCATCGTCTTTCGTGTGTGCAAAAGTACTCTGATGTGTTCTGACTTGCGCTTACTCCAACACCTTGAAAAGAAGGTTCCTATGTGTAATTTCTGGGTATCCCCATTCATATTCTCGAGAGACTCAAATCATTATCCTGAAGCTTAGGCAGTATCAGAGTTTACAAATGTAGATGATTGCATATGCGTCAAGGGTTATTAAAAAGGAAAACTACTGTAGTGGTTGTGGTATTTAGGCTTTTGGTTCTGCGATTAAATTATTTGATATTATGCAACAGTTTCGCCGTGCTATGCTGCCGGCTTCGTCGGGCTTTTAAGAACAACAATGGTCTTTTTTCAAAAAATAAATAAACAATTCCAGCACTTGATGATTTTGAGAAGTAAAAAAACTTAATTTCGAATAAGTCTCTTCCAGGTACTATAAGGGAGGTCATAACTATCCTCTCTATTGATGTTATTTGGTATTTTTTTCTATTTCAATCGCCTCCCTTATGAGCCGCGGAAAGTAACTGCTTTCTTTGTGTAGTACTCTTGCCGTCTCGATGTCAATGGCGTGACCTTCCTCTAACGTAGTGTGCTCAGCCACGGCAGAGTGATACCAGTCTTTCTTCCGGATTGCACGTTCATGTTCCTTTAATCGGCATCCAATTGCTCTCTTGGTTTGCCCCACATATGATCTTCCGCAACTGCAGAGAAGTTCGTATACACCCTCATACACTGTGGGTGGTAATGGATCTTTAGTCCCTTGTAGATGATCTCGTACTCTGGAGGTAGTGTTGTATCGTGTGATAATGTTATACTTTTTCATTATTCTACCTATGCGATCGGTGGTACCCGCAATGTAAGGCAGCATAACATATCCCAGAGGTTTAGGAGTCTCTTTCTCTTTAGGTTTTTTTGATGTCACTCTTTCAATTAATTTGTTACTAAACCCATTATTGTTTAATGCCTTCCTCAAATGGTGTATTTCTTGTGTGATGGAATCAAGATCGGAAACTTTTCTGGGGCGATCAAACAGGGTTTTGATAACAGAAGCCATCTGTTCTGGATGGTGGTGTGAGCGTGCGTGAAGATATCGATCGGTATGAGTCTTCTTTCTGTACACACTATGTCTAAGAGTAACATCATCTTTTCTTTGGACTAGGACATCCAGGAATGGCAGGTGTCCGTCTTTTTCGATTCCCATCGTGAACTGGATCGAAGGATGCTGACTTTTCAGATGTAATAGGAAGTCCTCGAGTATCTTTTTCCCATGCGGCCAAACGACGAATAAGGCAGTACTGTAGTGACTGTAGTGAACAGCGAAGTACTGTAGTGGTTACCGTATTTTGCCCGACTTACATCACTTTGCCAGCTATTAACTCCGATTGTACCCCAAATAGTCAGATTCAGCGGTGTATTACGCCGATCTAAAAATTCCAAAAATTCCACCCTAATTCAATTTTTTCGTGTGCTCCTGTACCACTTAATCCCTCCTAGGAAAATTCTTCTTATTGTATCCCTCCTCACTACTCTACATGATTACTTTCTTTCAGTTTAAGCATTAAACGTTCCATTGGCAATAGGTTTTGTCGCGTATACTATTCTCGGTGCTGATTACTGTGTTAAAATGTTGGAATTTGGGAGAGTGAAGATTTTGTCCTAAGAAGCTTTAAGTGGGACTTCTCATCCTTTGGATTCCAGCGGACTAGGTTTCGTCAAAAATTATTCTTCTGTAATTCTATTTCTTCAATGTTTGCAAAAATCTTCTTTTCTCTGTTGCCATCATCGATTCTACTTCTCTGACATCGAATTGCACAATTCGTGAATAACTTGTTATTAAATGTTCTATTGCTTAGCGAAGTACTTAGCGACATTTTGAAAGAAAGAGAGGGTATCATTCAGGACGTAGTGTAAAATATAATGTTAGATAACCTGCCCTTTTATCCGCTTCACGCATTGGACTAGCCTGTTACTATCGTAATCTTACAAAAACCTGGCCCTTCTTGCATAGGGGTTAATAAGTTGGCTAGATACAAGTTATCAAAATATAATCTTTACTTATTATACCCAATATGGAGATGTATTTATTGCAATTGCTACCTTACGGGGGATGTAATGGACATAGTAATACAATGGGCGGGGCATAGTTTCTCTCGGATGTTCTTTCAAAAGTCGGATCTCTGTTGCTACGCTCTGTTTACACCGTATGAGTTCGTGAAGGGAATGTACTCAAAATACCGTCATACTTCGTCAACCTTACTCATACCCCGACGTTTTCCGGTGCATATCAACTTCGGAACTTCTTGGGGCGGTCAGTCTATATAACTGTCCCGTGACTCTACATCCGCCGAGAAATCCATTCTTCTTGCTACACTTCTCTATTGGGCCAATTCATATCAAGTTAGCCAAAAAACAATTTATGGGTAGCTTGTCGATTTTAGAAAAATTTAATGTTTTAATGTCGATAGATTTATATCTTTACAGTTAAAAATCACATTCATTTTATTTTTATTACAAATGTAATTTTGAAAAATTAAATTTTTAAAACCCTGTAAGAAGAAAAGTGTGTTTCCAACTTCAGATTATTTTTGGATGAAGTAATAGTGCAAGTGTACTCCCCAAAACTTTTTTCAGAGTTTTTCAAGCTGATTTCTTCCTATATAAAATTCCTAAAAATGGCAGAAAAAGAGATTCTAATTCCAAACTTTGGTAATAAAATTTCTCATAAACAATAACTTCCGCTTATTAATTAATGCATTAAATTATACCCCTTAGTACACATTACTCAACAGTGCTTGTGCCACTGTTCTATAGCCAATCAAAGCTGAGAAAAAGAAAACGCCAGTGCTTGCAATTGCAGTAAATGCTCTGCACCGGGATTGTAAAATGGCCGCCAAATTTTAATCAGAAAAATTAAAAAAATGATGTCTTCAACCGTCAAGATATAAGGCTATCGACGCTAAAAATATAAGTTTTATCTAAAATTTGCCAGGTAACAGTGTTGGATCACTTGATATTGGTTGAGTCTATTGTATTGTGCTGACCCGGCTCTTAACTCATAGCCTCACTCTATACTAGCCACACCATGTCGTGGGATGGGAAGGCGCTTGTCTTCCTTTTGTGCCGTGCAGGTTATTCACGAGGCTTTACTCCGAAGTGCCGTTCGGACCCGGAACTGGAGGTCGGCTTTCGGTGATTTCCTCATTACCGTTCCCACAGAGCTCTGTTTCCGGCCCTGCATTGTATCAACTGCGTGCCCCCCCCCCTTTCCCCCTAAACCTCATCACCCCTGCGTCTTCCGGGTGATTTCGTATGGCGTCCCCTAACAGTTCTTTAGTCTCCTTCGTGGTTGAGGGAGGGGGATTCAGGGAGTTCATTCTGGTCGGTCCCTTCCTTAAGTATCCGGATGTCTTCCAGGCGACGATTATTCAGTGATAAAAATAAATAACCCAGAGCCGAGGAAGGACAAAAAAGCTTGGGGCAAGAAGGCAGTGGGAGGGGAGTCAGAGAAAAATGAGAAATTTCTTATTCTTCCGCTACTTCTGGTCTTAATTCTTTTTATTTTGTTCTTTCCCTTCCGGATGTCGTAACTCACGCCGCCTTATTTTACGATTTAACGTTCCTCCTCCACGTGCGGCATTAGCAGTACCTCGGAATTAGTTTGAACTCTGTTCCCGAGGCCTTATTACAATGGCGAAATAAAATGCAATACATTACGTTTTCTTTGTTAAAACCTGCTTGAGCGACAGTATGAGTGCACTAGACGTAACTTTCTATGTTTAATAAATTCAACAGATTCAGGCGAGATATCGTGGAAGTTCTTCATAATGTAAGAGAAACAATTGCACTTTTCCACAAAATGGTTTATTGCGTACAACGCGTTTCGGCTCACAGAGCCATCATCAGGTACAAGACAAAGTTATAAGAGAGTACATTGCATATATATGTCTGCGCCGCTTCCCTACGTTCTAATGCCATGCCTATTCCCTACCTTCTTCCCCCCTTACCCACATTTTTTCACCCTTTGCTGTTTCTTGGCCTTTCTCTCACGGGTTAGTCCGTTCCCCCCCCCTTTCCTCCCTTGGATTTTCCTGATTTTTCCCAACCACTACCTCCTCCTTCCCCTCCTCCTCTGGTCTCCTCCCACTACCCCCCTCCTCGGAAAAGACATATATATGCAATGTACTCTCTTATAACTTTGTCTTGTACCTGATGATGGCTCTGTGAGCCGAAACGCGTTGTACGCAATAAACCATTTTGTGGAAAAGTGCAATTGTTTCTCTTACATTATTTCTATGTTTATTTTACAACTACTCAGCATTTAGTGAGTTCTTATCAATAGTGCCATTTGGATCGGTGAAAATCTTTCTAATGAATTAATTTGTGAAGAATGACAAAAGCTCGCTCTTTCTATTCCTTCAAATTTCTACTTACATGGTTTCTTTCGTGCACTAACTAGCGCAACGTTTTTCATCATTTAAATCAATTTTGCGTCTAATCCATCTGTTTATACCTCTCTGTATAGTGTACCATATAGTCCATTCTCCTTCTACTCTTCTGTAAACTTCTTCATTTATTATTTTATCTGTCCATTTGATCTTCATTACTGTTACCAACGCCATGTTTAGAATGCTTCTAATCTCTTTTAGTCTGATTTTCCAATGGTTCATATTTCCAAACCATTGAGTACCACGCATTTTTCTATTCTTCTTACATCTCTCATTCTTCTTCTAGTTGTGGTTTGAGTGGTAACTTATGTAGCTTTTTCAATTTCCCCTTCAGGTTTGCTCTCACGTCCATTAATTTTCTACCCAGGCATTTCCACTCATCCGACCTTTTTGAGGGAGGAATCTCCTGGTTTCCATTGTGAAAGGTGCATGACGGGTCAATTGCCACCTGCTTCTCTTTTGTCAGCGATTTAATCGACACGGTTTGGCACTTCTGCGTTTTGATTCTTAGTCGACACCGGCTGAGAATGTTCTGTGATGTATTGAAGGGAGATTGCACACCCTTCCTGATGGATGATGAAAGAACCAGGTCATCTGCAAAGGCCAGGACGTTAAAAAATTTACTGTCCATCACCACGCCTACCTCTGCAGGTATTCTAAGAATCAACTCGTCTATCACACAATTGAACAGGGCTGGTGATAGTGGGTCTCCTTGCTTCCCTCAATTTTTTGGGCTAAATAAGTCCGATTTCCAGCTTTCAAGTTCGATTCTCACCTTGGTTTGATTGTAAACGCTCATAAAGGGAAGCCTTTTGTTTTCATTGTTGATCGTTATGCCTCAAGGGAGACTGAGTCAAACGCCTTTGCTAAATCAAGTGATGCCAGGTATATCTCCTTGTTGTTACTTCTCCGGCATCTGAGGATAAAATCCAGCAGGTAGAAATTTTGGCTCAGCCCACTCACGTTTCTGAAAGCCTTTAGCCTCATTAAAATTGGTAAATGTGTAGTTTCGAGCACTGGTGTAAATTTCCCAATTAGATTTCCCTAAAACATAGAGAAAAAATTGAAAATTCCTTATAAAAATTTCTTTCCTAAGGAAATGCTCTAAAAATCTAAGGAATTTTTCCCTTTGAACATATTTTTTTAGAAATGATAGGATTCGGTTAGTAATTTTCCTAGAACAGAGCGCTACTTTAGGGAGAACTTTCAGGAATAGGAAAAATTACACCATTAATTGCATAGCGCTGTGTGCAGTGAATAGAGTAAATGACTCCTTTAGAAAAAATATATATCTACTTATTAAAAAAAAATATTCTGCATAGTTTCTTTCATACAACCATAGAATTATCACAATAAATTATAACGAGACATAAATATTTCTCAATATAAAAATATGTGCAACCAATATAAATAATCATATAATTTTCACAGTCGTATACATTAGGTTTAAAAAGAATAAATTCTAATCGACGACAACCCACTTTCAAAAGCACTTCCTAAGGAAAATGCATTCTAGGGAAATTGCTAACTAGAGGTATATTTTCTAGAGAAAACGGAGGCTCAATTTTTTTGGGAAAACCGGGGTTTCCAACAGGGAGAAAACGAAAACAATCTTGTTTACAGCGGAAATAACCCTATCAACAATATATTTACAAATGAATATTGAAACTTTTACCATTTTCATCATTAAAATTATCTTTCCTCCGGTACACCTGGACCCGATTCGTCCTTGTAGATTGATCGATGGTGTATATAAAAATTTCTCTTCCTTCATATGTTTCCTCGCGTGTATGTTGTATCCAAATACCACAAAAGTATCTAATACACAATGAAATCTGTAGCTATATACTTAGCGCTTGATGTAATCCAAACTACGTCACAGCGATCCACCCAAACGATGAGCAACGACCTACCTTATATTAGTAGTACGGTGCTTTAAATTATAAGCTTTTCCCCTGAATATTTCCCGTTATCTCTATTGTTGCCTTCCTTACATTTCTCCCATACGTTATGTTCGCCTCTTTGTACTCCCTTCTTCATCCTCTCCCTGCTCCTTCTTCTCCCTCACCCAAAAACACTCCTTCTTCTGTCCTATCCCCGCCCCCAGGCTCCTCCATTACGCCACGGCATCCCCCGCTTGGATCCGCGCTCACGCCGCCCCCGAACTCAACCCCAGCCACCCCCAACCTCACCCCCCCCCTCGACCCACTCAAGTGACGGTGACAAATGATTTCCTTTATTCCGCAGAAATAATAACCACCTCCCTTTCCCAACCCTCTCGCGCGCCAACGGATTTTATTGTGTTCCCCTTTTGCTTCCGTTTTCTGCCGCCGCGCCCGTCCCTTCCTTGGGCCTCATTCTCCTCCTCTTTTTTTCCCTCTTTTCTCCACTTTGAGTCTCCGCCCCACTGCTGCTGCCCCAACGCAACCCCCCAACTCGCCCTCCGCCTCACGTTCCCTCTCCTCTCCTTCCAGATTCTAATGTCCAGATCCAGGGATCCATATTGCCACTGGAGTGAGCGAGAGAGAGGAACGCAGTGTGTTCTTGTGTGTGTTTTGTCAGCGTGTGTTTTAATGCGAGACATCATGAAATTCCCGGGAAAACGGAAAGAACCCTCCCATTGTCCCCTTCCTATCCCCCCCCTCATGAGTTCTCCCGTTGGAGTTTCAGCTTTGGATTTGATGGCACCGTAACAAGTCGACCACGGTGATCCCCGTGGTTTCCGTGTCAGTAAAAACACAGTCTATACAGTCGCGTCAAGCCATGTAATTTTCCCTATACAGACTTGCAGCGCGCCGAAGCAAGCGCCTCTAGTGGTGAACGTGTATAACTACTTGCAATGCGGTGTATATGATGCTAAGTTTTGCTCACTTTCGCCAACATTTGCATTGCCTTATAAACATTTGATTTTTGCGGGTAATATTTTATGGTGACGGCTTTTTCATTCTCTTTAAATTATGGTAATCTGGTTCAGAGCACCGAAGTTACACTATCGTTCGCGGAGTAAATGATCCGCTCAATGGTTGGAAATGTCAATGAAGGGGCAAAACTTTCTTCAATTTTTGAAATACGTACCGAGTAGTTTGTTACCCCAGTCTAGCACTTATGGCTTTTTACATGATGTACATCTATTCTGACTTTTTAAGTGACATAATGACAAAACAGGAAGCACATGTACGAGCATTTCTTGAAGTCGCTATTACATTTTTGCAATTGTTGTGAGGAATGAAAACACAAAAGGATTCACGGAAGAATGCTTATTCACACATTTAATTCAAATCAGTAAACTTTATTATTCTTCTTTAAGTACTGTTTATGCCTTCTATTTTTGTAGCTAGAGAGACCCTGATTTTTTAATTTCAAAATATAAAATAAACACATGTTAAACAAAGATTCTAACAAGCAAATGTTTCACTTCTGAGCTGCATCTTTCTGGAAGGGGCATTTTGTTTGATTCACAAATAAAATTCCCTAAAGACGCCCTATTTGTAATAATTTACAACACTATGCGTTTTACTCATCAATTTTGATGAAAATTCCTTGAAAAAAGGAATTCAGTTCCTTACTGCACAATATAGGACTTACCACTGAGGAAATTTCACTACTTTGAAAGTTTTTAAAGTAGGTATGTTAATAATTTTTTCCCCTCGTATATTTTCTTCTCTTTTCATGAGGAAGTACTTACATCCACAATAATGAAGTGAAAGCAGCTTTCTCAGAAAATAGCCATAAACATATATCATACCATTATTTTCTGTATTTCTAAGCTATTCATTCTTCACTGCTCGGAAACAAATTATGTAAAACAAGAACTCATGTTTTGACCATCCACTTATTTCAAACCATCAAGGATTCCTTCTTGGAATCCTTGATGAATATCGAATACTTCACAGTCGCTGGAAGAATTAGGCTTCAGAAACGATTAAAAAAAACAAAGATTGAAATACGAGTTAAATCTCATTGCATTTGTGTTTGAAGAATACCCACCCTTGTAGCGGACAACAGAGAAACATTCTCCAATAAGTCTTGTTTGATTTTTCTTGTTTGATGGCATCTATCTAAAGGGCTTTGGTTCTCAGATCTTTCCAAATCTTTTGCAAAGAGTTGATATTTAGAAACCAAAATTCAACAAATTTTACTTTTTATGTGTTATCATTTCATAATGGTCAATTAACCTTATTGATTGATCCTAGCCAATTTTTCATTGCCTCGAGAGCTTCAATGTGTTCATATTCACCTGTGATAGTAACTATCAGTGTCGCAGCTGAAATAATACCGTGGGAGTTGAAAATATCGAATACATAATTTACGTTTTTACACATGTTGGTGTTACCAGTGACTAAACAGACATTAATCCACAGGAAACATGAGTGCTTATGGCAGATAGAATGACCTAGTATATGTGCTAGAGAACTGGCCTTCAATTTTTGAGAAGACAGGGGGAGTTACTGCTTTTTTTAACTATGGGTACAAGTCTGACTGTATTCTTAGAATCCAGGGATAACTATTCAGAAATGACCTCCAAAGAGATCAACACTCTCTTTCCACTTTCTAATAAATGGAACCAATCATATTTAAATAGATAATTTCTGGAACTAATCAGCAAATGTGGAATATTATAAAAAATAGTCTGATTTCCTGAATTAACCTAAGATAAATCAGTTGATATTTCTATTTACTAAACACATCAGAACAAAGTTTGAACCCTGGTCAGTCACACATGTCTTCAAGGTAAACGCTTCTTTAGAAAGCATTTCAAGAGTAGTTTTGAATAACTTTTGAAAATGTTTTTATTTGACAGACTGGCAGAAAAAGAAATACCCTATACGCTGTCTTAAGTTATATAAGAATCTATTTATCATTAGCAGTAGAGTTGGAATTGGTATATTACTGCTTCTGAAGAAACCCAAGTCCTCTAAGCCACAGACATAATCTACACTCTTATTGTACGATAAATGCCTCACAGCTGCCATTTAATCTAGGCTCAGAATAACCAACCTTCCTCCTTCAAGTTCTTTACTTTCTCTTTCAAAAGCATAACCACCCTTAGATCCAGGCCACATTTTATATTTATTCCCTAAACATACTTTTACCACATACGAAAAGAGGGTAGATGAAAGTGTTCGGAAAAAATGTGTAACCTTAAGCCACAATCTAAAGTATTTGTTTAGACTGTGCTTAAGGACTGCGATATAGGAGACTCTAGCTAGTGAAAAACATATGGTATCACTGGACCACTGAGACCCATGACTAGAAAATATATTCATTATGAATTTCCAGGCAAAAGATTTTTAACAGTTTTTGGCCATATCTTGCACTATCGCAATGTCTTGCATCTTTAATTGTCTTGTCTATCTCCTACCTACCACCAGTGCATCTTAATTTATTCTTAATTCGGAGAACTGCCATGTTATTCCTCAAACAAGAAATCTAATCTCTTGCTCTCTTGCGTGAGTGCTTCAATTGCCTGGTCTCCAACTATATGGACATTCAATTAAAAATGTATCATGATCGGCAGAAACTGGTGAAAGAGAAACATGTCAGCAACGCTAAAAAAACCATCGAAGGATACTTTCTTTAGATATAAGAGGGGATTGGTATCTAGAGTTTTTCCAAGGGAAGGCTGTCTTTCTGGCAGGCAACTTCCCTTGAAACTTATTAGAGGCGGGTTATTGGGTACATAAAATATTATGAGGACAGCGGTCAACACCAATCTCTTTTAATCAACTGGCTCTTTTCAAAATGTCCCGATCAGAGCAAATAATTTTTTACACAAGTAAGCGGCATTTTTCCCGTCTCAATCTTTTTTACAATGGATGATCCATCGCATGGACCTGTAATGATCATAATCAATTATATTTGCGTGTTAAAATGAAAGACGTAGAGAGCGCTCACTTTTTCTGAGCTTCAAAAAATATCTATATGCACCAACCAACCTGCTATGATATTTAGAGAATCGAAAAAAAGACTCCTGACAAAAGACACTCACGATTTCTGCTGCAGTATTATTTAATACAAATTAAATGTAAGAACACTGTACGTAGTCACAGCACTCAGCACACAGTCTCAATCAAAGCGGGTACGGCATCCAAAGTATCATAATGTGTCATGAAATTGATATACAGGATGAGTTTTAGCTGCTGTTTTTAGTACGCTTGAACGGCGTTTTATTATCACTGTTGCTTTTTAATGCAATTTAATATTCTATCTCCTTTAATGGGAGACAATGTAAAATATTCTTTAGAAAAAAATAATTGCAATACTTCGCAAAGAAGAAAATAGGTTCTAGTTACGGTGGGACGCAACTGTATGTATTCACCCCACATTATGGTAGTTATACACGTTCACCGCTTGGGGCGCTACTAACAGCTAGCTGCAAAAATTGTGTCCGTCTTGTCGCGACTGTATAGACTGTGGTAAAAATAAGGGGGGGGGTGGAAAAAAATTACAGAGAAATCACTACGGAATTTTTCTTCATTAGCGGCCGGTTGCGTGAATATTTTTAGTTATGGGGTCATATTGAGGGGCCATCTGCATTGAGGTGGTTATACCGCGACTGCGTGAGTCAAAATAAATAAATACTAAATGCCAACTCTAGGATTATTTGGTTTAAAAAAATGCCACTTTCGCTGATAACTTGCGTTAGCTATTGAAAACCAGAATTAAGGTACAAAATTTGCAGATTATTCCGCGAATATATTTTTAATGAACACTTTTTAATAGCCATAGACGCCGACTGCAGCGCCATTTTTAATCACCACGTTTTGACTTCAATTATCGCAGAAGTTAGCTAATAACTCGAAAAATGAGGTGGTGAGATGCATCTATTTTATTTTTAATCAATTTCCCGGAAGTTTTCCCTTCTTAAAAACAGTTTTCCGTGAAAATGGCATTCATATTAGATATAAAAATACTAAATTTCGCTGAGTTTATCCCATTCTCCCGTTTAACACCATGTGATTACAAGTCCAATTTGCGAGAAAAATAGCGTGGAAAGGTAGCATTTTTGTTTCCCATATCAGATAAAGGACTAGTTTGTTTTTTTAAGTATTCAGAATATGAATGAAATGACAATGATATCCTTTTACGGCGGAACCACCTTAAGGATATGAATCCGCATGTTCATCACTTCATGAAAATTTCCTGCGAGTTTTGGGAGTACCGTAAGGTATTCCCGATAGTTATGCTAATAGCACTGTCAAGACTCTCTTCAGCAAAATGGACCTTTTTATTGTTCTAATATTCAAGTACAGAATATTTTTGGGGTTCTATTGACTTCATCCTCAAATTTTCAAACAATATTTTTTTAACTTAGTCATTTGAGTTCTTTTTACTTATATTTACAATATATTTCAAACTTAATTAAACAAAAAACACTTTTATTTGAGTCTGAGTGACTTCATTTGGATGAAATTATAAGTCAAAATATGAAACAACAAATTAACTTATCTACCAGTAGCCATTGCTTCGGATGTTTGATATGCTCTCATTTCGCTTAATATAGTTTATTTATAGCATATAGCATGTATCATTTAATTGTACGTTTCATAATATTTTGGGTACCCCGCGAAATGAAGAAGTGTGCGATAAAAATAAGCAACTCTTGTAAAATGCCTCCCATATTTCGGAACTTAAGATTTATGAGTGGGAGTTAATAATCGGAAACCCTTGTAGTTCATAAGTGGTAGTTCTTAAATATAAAACGGAATCCCTATTATCTAGAAAAATCCATCTTTTGGTTAACGTAGACCTTAATAAAACATTGGAGATATGACATTTTAGAATGTACATATTTTTACCCTTGAGATCCATGTAGAAAATTGAATTGTTTACGCCTTATCATATATCATCGTCAGTGCTGTTTTTCGGTAAGTATTATCTTTGCAACAGTAATAATATAGCATATACCTATTGACTACCTAAATGATGATTAAGGAGTGGATAATTTTTAAAAATTTCAAACTAAGGGAGGCATATAATAGTTTATTATTTTTCGTATTTCTTCTGACTTAACGATCAGAAAATTAACTATAAATACCCTTGAGCCTCCCAGCATTCATTGGTTGAATATCTTGAAAAAAATTGATGATTGCCTTCACGGTTTTATTTGTTAAAATTATCTTATACGTTTTAAATGAATGCTGTAGAGCCTTCGCAAATTTAATTCAAATTTTTTTCTTCAGCCAGTTTTCTAAATTTTCATATTAACGAATGCGTTTTATCGGTTGTCTTAGGATTTCATGGATCGCGTCTGCTTATTCCATTTAAAAATGTCCTTTTGAATTCTTTCGTTGTCCAATTCAGAATCTTCCTATCTTTCTTCATCCTCCCTTCATTTCCACGCTTTCCTGACGTTTTAACTTAAGTAACTGTCTTCAAAATTCCCTCAGCTTTAATTATTCTTTCCACCCACCTGGTTTGCCTTCTCCGACCTCCCTCTAAAGATTTCCTATCCTGCCGTTACATGCCATGTTCGTCTTGGTTTATCTTCCTTTTTATCGATCGAACTTTATCTTTCTCCATACCCTCATCTAAACAACTGCATAAAATTGGAATCATCTATGCACAAGGTTCAAATTACACTTCTAAATGGGACTCGATATAATTACTGTGCCCGTCGCAATTAATAAAATTATCATGGATACATTTGAGTGTTCGTATTATGTATGAGATTATTTTAAAAAACCTACGAATTATCTCGCGGATACCTTTCTGTGAAATTTTAACCAGACGCCTTGTCATTTTTATCAAATACGTCGTCATCTACGTTTACTTATATCCATTGTTTTATACGTTTTAGTGTACTAATGAAATAGGTACATTATATGATTAAGTTAATTGCATGCTTTCAGGTCTGATTTAGTGGCGTTACATTGTTTCACTGAATAAGTAAATAAGTAAGTTGTTAAAATGCTCAGAAATATTTTCGTATTTATCACTCAGTTTTTTACTTTTTTACCAACTCGAGAATGTGTAAACAGTCGAAACCTGAATCGGAAAAAATAATGTCCCAGTGGATTTTTCCATGTTATTTTTATATTTGACTGGGTATCTGTCTGTGTACCGTGAAATTTTCAACCGCCATGGGTCGTGACATTTCGGGGCGCCCATACATTTCCGTCGCTGACATATGACTCACTCGCTCCGCATATTGGCCGTGATTTCAGCAAGATTGAGGAACGTCGGTTTTGCACCACGACCCGGCAAAATGCACGAATTTAGCGCCGGCTTTCGGTTCGGTTTTCGGCGCCCCTTTGTCATCTCGAATATGCAAAACGCGCACGTATAACTCAGAGTGTGTGCCCTACCACACTAGATATTGATTGCTTCCCCGGTCAGGAAGACAGTTCTGGCACTCTATAATCTCCTCCAACGATGGTACGGACGGACACACGAGAGAATGTTCACGTATGTATGTATGTGTGACGCGCGCGCTTACGGTCAGTCGTTTGTCGTTATGGCCATTGCACATATTGGCGGTAGTTAACGCCCGAGCTTTCCTTGTGATAGTACACCCATATGATCACCGCTCCGTCCTGGGGGTGGGGGTGAGGTAGGGGGGGGGGTTATGTTGGGGGCGAGGGAAGATCCTCTGTTGTGGGGTCATGTGAACTGTATATATGTGGTGGAGGGGAGGGGGAAGGGTTACAGGGATGAGAGTGTGGTGGGTGACGGGGTCAAACCGAGATTGTCGCCGGCGACTGAAGCTCCCACTTCGGGGACAGTTCCCCTCCCTCCACCCCTGACTGCTACTCTGGTCACCACAACACCCCTTCCCTCCCCCTCAATCCTCCTTCACAAAAACCCTTCCTCGTACCCTAAACCCTGATACGGTCCGTCCAATGCCCCTTCCCTCTCCCGTACCCTTAACGCCCATCCACTCCCAACACATTCCACCCCCCACTCAACACATACACGTCCAGGCAGTTCACACACCAATTTGATGGAACAGAAGGAAGGCTAGTAAGGCGATGGGCGAGGCTTAACCCTGCGTTATGACGCCGTTAATAAAGACCGGTGGTGCCAACTTGGCGGATTGCCTCCTCCTCCTCTCTCTCTCCCTCACCTCCCTCCTTCCCCTTCCCAACAGTTCCGACCCTTAAAACCCCTCCCCAATGTTAGCAATTCCATGTACAATAACCCCCTCCCCTTTCTCTGAGTTCTGGGGCCGGTCCCCTTTACTCCTCATACGATTCCCTAGCACGTCCCCCAAGTCCCTTCCCCACATACGCCTTCTCGTTTGAGTCGTTCCTTTTTATTTTTTATTTTACTATCATTATTATTATTATTTATTTCTTCCCCACTGATCCCATGGCTTTGAATGTGAACCAAGATATGCTTTCGCAATTTCATTATTTTCTTCTCTTTCTTCGGTCCTCCGCATGCCATCGCTCAACGAAGTCCTCTTGGCATCTGGTTCGTATCAGATTCTACGCCATATGCCGTAGTTTTATGGCATGTTATCATAGGTTATGTCCCTAGGCGGAGAAATCTCATTGTTTGTTCTGGCACCGACGTTTGCAGCAATGCACCGACCGCTAGAACATCGGCAATGGTTATGGCCGAGAGATTCACAGAAAGAAAAGGCATTCATCAAGAAAAATGGTTTTTGAGTTGTAGATGGAGAAACGGATGCTTCATTTCGGATGTTGTGGAATTCGGTAAGTTATCTTTTAAATTGTCGGTGTACTGCGGTTGTGGGGTCATTGGTGAAGTTACTGATTGATATACGGAACGCCAACTTTAGCTTTGACGACCTGATTTTTCGAACTGCTGTTTGTTTGCTACTCACTAAACGGTATGAACATACCTGGAAGGTTTTTTTTAACCTTAATACTTATAAAATTGTTATTCGGATAAAAATAGAGATCTATGTCACAGTGAAGAAGAATACCCGAAACATGCTATTTTTATACTTTCTGCAGAAAAACCTTTATAATGTTTTAGACCCGAGTTTTAGAAATTCCGTCTGTTGGAAACAGAATTTATTTTCAATTAGAATCCGAAAAAATAACAAAATATCCCCATTTATCTTTCAGAACCCCATACAAACTTCTGATACTACTTTAGCATAACAATGTTAATCATCAATTTATATGAATTGATCTCCCTCACTGTTTTCCTTTTTTAGACTTTAGAAGTGTAGGAACCTACGATAATTGTCATTCATTCTGCGGGATCACACCTTTGCATTTCATTCTTGATTGAAGTGTTGGACGTTAATGGGAAGGAAATCGTTTTGAGATATAAATAGGTCTTTTTAACGTTTGTCTATCTGTAAAAGCTTGAAGAGTCAAAAAATATTTATTGAGTAAATAATAATAATTCATACCCATCACGCCGTTCCCTTTAGAGGTAGGCTTAGTCATAAAAGTATAATTCTTGGTGATAGACCTGTAAGCTGGCTCTGGTTTAATAATTGTTAATACATATTAATCTATGTGGAACTTATGCTTTACGCAAGAAGAACTCTTTACAGTTTTTTACTGAGACGTATTTATTGCAACCTCTTTCGATGTTTTACATAATATGAGATTCAAGCAATGGAAGCCATGGCTCTAGACTATGTTTTAAATAACTGTGTGTTTGAAGAGAACCCTACAATAATTGCAATGCTTCATGTTAATTAACCTATCATGTATTTATTTAATAAGGATAGAGGGTTAATTTTTAATTATCCTATTGAATTAACTTTTTGTACTTCTTTTAAGATAGTTGGAGCGAGATTTTCCTCAAGTCATAACAGAGACCACCATCACATTTTATTTCCCGATTTAAACAGAAGTAAGAGGCATGAAGTAAATATTCTAACATTAACGACGCTAAAAATATAATTTAAATAACTGAAATTCTCAGTGATTAACTAAACGTCTATAAGGTTTCAACTTGACTCAGTTGAATATAAGACACTGTTTCTGGCATTACTCGGTGGAACTGTTTCATAATGAATGAAAAAACAAGCACTTGGTTATGCCATCATCAGGTACCTAGGTCGTGTTGCTTCAAATAAAGTGTAGAATCATAAACAAGGGGCCCGATTCTGATCTTCCACCAGTCAATGACTGGTGGGAAGTTCCACCATTCGTTCATTGAACGTCTCTTGATCCGTTAAATGAACGGCTCAATGACCCCCTCTGGAGAGCCGAACATCACAAACTTATGCCGATTTCCAACTTACCTCGAAAACGCGAACAAAACAATGTCTACCTTCCGCATGCTTACTTCCGTCGGAAAGTTTCCACCACGACACTAGCGCTGTTCCACCAAGTGGAAGACGGGCGGAAGGGAAGCTTGACTTTCTACCAGTCTGAACGATGTAGTGAACGATTCTATGGTGGAAGGTGGAACATGATGACGTAGTGTCGGAAAGTCATGACGTTTGATCATTTCATCATTTTTTTAAAAATCAATGACTGCGGTGAGTCATTGATTTTTTTAAAAATAATTTAGAAAACATACAAACTACACACTTAAATTACTTACGAGATCCATACGCCAGAAATCTCTCACTTTTTAGTATATTCTCTCTGGTGCGTATATCCGTAGGGCTTCCCATGTTAAATGGCTAGTATTTTTTGACAAATTTTCTTCATAAGTACTGTGGTAAGTGGTTGATATTTTGTTAGTATTGGAAATATGAGATCTTTTTCTCTATAGCAATGCCAAATTCATCAATTTTTTTGTGAAGTCATATCTCGCTAAAACTACCTTAATAAAGAAAGGTAGGGTCACGATCATAGGGTCACGTGGAGCCACGCCCCCTCCGAGGCTGACCGGTCTCTCCGCATCGCATAAAACATTTCTCTGTGGGAAATTATAGAGTTCTTGTTTCATTTTTTAACGTGCCAGTTAAAAACTGAATGCAATAGGTTGAATATGCACACCGAGAAATACTAACTACTTTTCTTTCGTATTAATGAGCAGGAAGTGTAACTTAGAATGGACATCGTATTGGATTAGTTAAAATATTTGGCATCCATTATTGAAATCTACGCATTTGTACTTTCCTACAATTTTTTCTTGTTTAACCAACGCATTTTCCCTACTAGTGGCGTCATCAAGTACAAACGTATTGAGAAAATGTTTTATTTTTATTGTCATTGCCAGGGAAAATTAGAGAGGGTGGGGGAGGGTGAATAAGAGATGGGTTTGGTATCTTGAATGCATGACCATCACGAACGAAAAAGGATTTTATTCTCAATTTTTACTTCCCAAGGCAATGTCTTTGACTTATTTTGCCGCTAAAATTAAGTCACAGAGTGAAGATAAATTATTTTAACTAACTTATGTTTCGTGTACTGTTATATCTGATTAAGGACGAAATTATTACTGCTGATAGAGCATAAAGATTTTGTAGCACGGTAACTTGTGGTTTATTTATTAGCGATGTAATTTTAAATTCATTTTCTAGTCATGAATTTTCTTTGATGAAGGACAGAAGTTTACCCATACTAACGACACTTAGCGTTAATGTTCATTTTATAATTAGACTTAGCCGTAATTATAGCATGACCCGACTGATTGTAAAGTTAATTCTGCTCTCACTTTGATTGAAGTCAACATCATCAGTACGCTTATAATCACACAGGGAAATAAAATTGTCGGCTGTATGTTAAAAATGTACCCTGTTTCTTGTTTAAAAATTTATCATGGTTTCGTCAATAATTACCGCGCCACCTTGTATCAAATAGACTTTGGCCGAATTTCCTTAGGTATTAGAAAGTAAGGCTGAGTTAGTGGGAAAGTTATAATTGAACTGTTATGTTTCATATTCAGGAAGTTATTGATTTCCCGGGCAGGAAAATTTATTGAATTTAAGCAACACGTTACCTTAGGTCCTCTTGGTCCTCTGATTCTATTTTTATCCATTTTACACTCTGAAGGAGCTAGTGACATTTTTTTTATAAGTTGCACGCCGTTTTTTCTCATAAGTTACTGAAAATAAAGCTATATGTTACTTGATTTTTCAAATTCATTTTTGGTTTCAGATGCGCATTAGTTGATTCGTTTTATAGGTCAATAAAAAGAATAGGTATATGATTCAAATGTTTTTATTCACACCTCCGATGATATATCAACAACCAATCACATTCAATTCGAACATCATTCATTCCTTCTGTATTTACTTCATGAAAAATTTCTGTTTTGATCTAGTGTACTGAAGGTCGTTTTGCAGCGTACAGTATTCAAGGATCTATGAATATTACCCTTGGCAGATACCTTTGAGCTGCTCTGTCATTCACTGTTTTGCCACCATATGTCCATGAAGTTGTTTCATTCAGTGAGTCATCCAATTTAGAGAAGGCAAATTGATATTCAATTGATTATTACGGATAACAATTACTCATATCCACCCTCTCATTACAGTTTCACATGTTACATTCATCTCTACTCTTACATTAAATTCGGGAAAATCTTTGGTACACAATAAATATGTTTTTCTATAGTTAATACTTTTCTTTTTATTATCATGTATTCTTTGTGATTAGCACTGGGTGATGTATATTCATAGATATTTACAATTAGATTTGTAACATTGAAAAAGAACGTGCTCAAGATGACTAGAATCTCGTCGGGTAAGGACTTCAAATAACATACTTAACAAATAACATCACATTATTCAAAATCCCCCGTCGTAAACAATTATCCAATTTAGAAATGAGACAAGTGAAGATGAAATATTAATTTTATAGAGAACGAAGATGATAGCATTGTTGAAGAGAAAACTCATAAATAACCCTTTCGCTTATCAAGTGTTACATAAAACAATAATGAACGCACGATAAAATCTTGTTTATAGATAAGGAATATAAACGATTAATTGCACCAAAAAATATTTTAACGCGATTTTCACATAGAAAATAATAGGAGGATGGCCAATCACGCTTTGAACAACGAGATGGTGCGGGGGTAAGTTTGTCTTAAGAAAAGCATGTGATAGATTATTAAGATTCGATTCTGACATTCTTAAACAAATCTGAAAACTCCATTCCGTGAGGAGGATCGAAAGATGTCTGCTCTTTTGAAAGAAGTCTAATAATTCAAATGGTTTGATCCATTCCCTATTCTCAAAACGGAGAACGGTAGGCGAGAATAGTGTGTTCGCATCCTCGTCCCTTAAGGAGAAGTTCATTGGGAAGTGCGCCATATCTAAAGACTTCGCAAAGTCCCTGGGAGCGAGAAGATGTTTGAGATCGGGAGTTAGAGGCGAGGAGGGGTTCGCGTTGAGAGGAGATGGGTCTTTATCTTGAGTTTTCGGTACATTAATTTACAAGGAGTTGTTGATGGGCCTTTATAAAGGCGTGGGAGTGAGTAGCCCATGAGGATTCTGGGAGATAGAGGGGATGGAAACAGTGGAACGGCGCAGGAATACGTTGTCAAGGGGTTGTTCGGGAATTGAGCGTTTAGCGAGTCGGAAACAGAAGGGTGTTGCACGAGGGAAGGTGTTCCCGTCTCATCTAAAAGACTCTTCCCTTTTTAACCTCTCCACCCGCCTTCTTACCATTCCCCTCCATCCCACCCAATGTGTGCCGCTAACGCCTCCTCCGATATTGCCAATTTGTATCGGGTTAAAGACATCATCCAAGTAGGTGCCTTTCTATCTTCCCCGTCCCCAGAATCTTCCTTTATTCCCCATTTCCTCCATATCTGTCTGTCACAATGCAGGTCATTTCTTTTTTAATCCTAACTTGTCGTGCGAGAATGATTCATGTGCAAAAGGGTGCGTCCTCTCTTAAATGCGGGTTCCGATAATTTTTTTCGAGCTAAATGTGAATAATGAAGCTTAAACGGCTGTCACCACTCCAAACGATAAAAAAGGGTGCATAAAATTTTCAGCTATCTACGGGTCTCCATAATTACTATAAAACCTTATCAACACGTATGTACACGAGTGCATTTGACATTTCACCACTCCTTATAATCAGTCAACAATCAAGTAGAACAACAAATTTCATTTCGATTTTTTACTCTCCGATTTACAACCGTTGAAAGGAGCTTTAAGCCCAGCTTCTGTGCAGCAATTAGTCCAGTTAGTTTTTTAAATTTCATATTAAAAACTGACTGATGTCCTTGGGACAGTAATAAATGGTCATTTGTGGGCAAACACAGGAGAATATGGTACCACTTCCGTCTTCAAATTGTCCGAAATCACCAGTTGCTTTGGAAAACCTGCCATTTTGTATACGCAAGGGTCTCAACTACCAGTCTAAACTTGTCATCTGTATATACTTAACAGAAACCAGACCGCTTCTCCAAGCATTTTCGGAAAGGCTTTGACAGATTCCGCTTTAGTTCTGACTCCTGTAAGAAAAACGAAGTTAGGTTTCTGTTTACATTGAATGAGTGACACTCGTCTATATTAACTCAGACAAGAAAACACCCTATAGCTACAAGAAGCTTGCGCTCTGGGGTACATAGTTTCTTGATCATTGCTCTTAGACCGTTGTGGTTCGTTGAGCGAACAATCAGAGCAGCTGGCCAGTACAGCCAATTTAGTTATTGCAGCTTCACCAGACAACCATGCCTAGGCAAGTCTCCGCGTTCAATATATTGTGGCACTGCTAAAGTTCGTTCCCGGAAACAATGTCTTCCCCAAGTGCTGAAGACAAGGGGTTCCTCAAGGTGCGATGGTCGGGCGAGGGCCTTGAAACTATCCTTGTCTATCGACCGTGCTCAGGGAATCTTCCTTCACTTCCTCCCCTTGCTGCTTCCTGATCTCCGAACCTTAGACACCCTCCCCGACCCCTCCTCCCCCAGCTCTTCCGCACCCTCACCCGAACCCCTCTCCCCCACGACGTTCTCCTCCCTCTCGTCCTCGTCCTTGTCCTGGTGCGCCGTCATGTGCCTTGTCAAGTGGTGACGCTCACGGAAGGTCTCCGAGCAAACTGGACACCTCAACATCTTGCTCTCCTCTCTCCGCCTCCGGGCAGCCGCCGAGACGTCCACTCCCGCTCCAACACCACCGCCTCCGAGTCCGACGGCGGCCGCGGCCGCAGCAGCCGCCGCCGCCTCCCCCTTGTGCTGCGACCTCATGTGGTACACGAGGTCGGAGGTCATGCGGAAGGATACGTTGCACTTGGCGCAGACGTTCTGCGCGGAGGGAAGACCAAGGGCTGCCAGGGATGCAGGAAGGACCGAGGATGCCACTGCGGCTAGGTTTGCGGCCGCAGCGAGGTTGGCCGCCGCCGCGTACGGATAGCTGACCAGACCGGCTGGTTCGGGGTGGTACCCCGGAACTATCCCACCGGCCCTCATCTTGGGTGGCGAGGGAAGCATGACCGGGAGACCGTGGTGCGGGATGGGTGAGTGATGCGCCAGTACGGTGGGGGGCGTTGTGTAAGCAGCCCGGACCTCCTTCTCCCCACTCGGGGACCTCTGCTGGTGGTGCTGCGCGAGGTGGTTCGGTTGCTGTGGTGGCTGGTGGGGACTGTGGTGATGGTGGTGCAGGTGGGCGGCGGATTGTGGAGCAGGGTGGTGCTGGACGTAGATCTGTGGGGGTTTGAGGTACGAGTCGAGGAAGTGTCCGTGCGGAAAAGCAGAACCGTTTGTGTGTGGTCGTATGGCGACGTCGACCATGGCTTTCTCGGCCGCTGCCTCCAGAGTGGGGGCTGTTGAGGCAAAAGCCGAGGGGTGGAAGGACTTCTGCATGGGGGAGAGGTACGTGGCGGGGGATGGAAGGAAGTGCGGGGAGTGGTGCCCTGTTGGAGGCGGGGAGTCCACCCCTTCCGCGGTCTGCGACCTCCGGCCGTCGACTGCAGAGACCTCCTGGCGGGCGACTTTGGTGAAGGCGCTCCGGGCGTGGGTCAGGTCCTGAGGTTTGGAGGAAAAGAGACCGTCGCCCCCCAGGGAGAACGGGGCCCTCGGGGGTTCTGTGAAGGCCATGGGGGTGGGCCTGACTCTCTTGCCCTCGTCGGGGGCCATGAGGAAGGCGACGTCGAAGGGCCGCTTGGCGGGTTGCGTCGTCGTGGTGGCCGTGGTGGTGCTGCCGATCGGGTGGTGGGCGGTGGCGCTCCTGCCACCCTCTGGTGCCTCACCCGGGTTGCGCTGCACGTGCGCGTCCATTGTCATCCTCGGGCTGTGAACCAGAACAAAATAAATAGTCAGTGGCTTGCATACATCACGATGATTTGAAAAAAATGCTCTACTTTATGTCTTGAATAAAATTCACAGCTTCAGGCTCTACTTTGAAGAAACTTTTAATATTCATTATAATAAAGTTTGGTACTTTGTAGAAAAGTACCAAACTTTATTATAATGAATAATAGGTCTTGAGTTTCAGCTTTCGTAATTAAGAAACTCCTTTTTGGTCTTCCACCGGGTTAGTGTCTCCATGCTAGTTCACATTCCGATGTCCGACTCGAGCATCGTATTAAGGACAGTTCAGTATTGAATTTCATGATGGTACGTGCAGTAACTTTGTGGAGTTGTGATATGTTAAATAAAGAATCAGTTAATAATATTCCACGCTTGTTTTAATACAACTAACTGGTTTCTATATTAAAACATCATTACCATAGTTCAAATGCCAGCTTAATTAATGTGACATTTCAACTTTGATTTTTTCAACAACTAAACCAGTTAGTTGTATTGAACACATTGTAGAATATTACCAAGTGATTCATTCTCTAATTTTTTAGTTTCAGTGGAGTGCAGTTGATGCGAAACGATCACTGACTCGGGCATTGAGACGCCAGCCGGCATGGAAATCTTAATACGCAACAATTAGAACAGAGAGGAATTTCTGCATCAAACACGCCACGGAAGCACCAGAACTTATATCAGGTTTTGTGTGCTGGAAGGTATTCGTTAATGGTGAATGATTGAAGCAATGGCACATTTCTACACAAATAAGTTCGTCTGGTGAAAGCGTGCTGCTGCTTGAATGTTTCTTCAAAGGAGACATAAGTCAATCATAAGTTTCTCGCATAGATTTTCGCAGGAATTTTGCGATTAACGTAATAATTTTTAAAAACTTATGTTCAAAATTAGGCCTACAGTCTCAGACTTTTTGTATAGAATGGTATCCGCTTTGGAGATTAATTGAAGCAATGTGGAAAGGGGAGGGAATATAGGAAAGGATGAGGAAGAGAGCGGAAGTGAATTTTATGCTAACGAAGTGCCTTAGAGTGCCTTCCATTCGCTCCAGTGCGCTAATCACTTCGCTACTCAACAGCTCTCTTACCTTCCATTCGTTACAGACCCTGCGCACTAGGCAGCGCACTTTTAAACAGATCGGGAGCTAAATTGATGAGCGCTAGATAACAATAACGTCGATAATGTCATCCGTGGTTGTTTCCAGTTTGTTGATTCTCAGTAAAGGCGGAAAGCATACATATTTTGGGGTTTTTAATTACTCTGTGATATAAACATTACGTTTTAAAATAATTATTTTGGACAAATTAAACAAATTTACACAATCTCAGTCCAGAAGGATGATGTTTTCATTGTGAATATCACACATTCATCTTTGAGGAAAGTATGTAGCATTCCAAATATTCTTTCACGTAGTTTTTCTGACTGATAAATAATTCATCCGTGAGAATCGGAAAAATACCAGCAAGGAAGCTGCACGTCACAGCATTCCTGTGTAGGTAATTTTTTGATTACATTCCGGTGGAAGGTGGCGCTTTGACGGATCATAGACATAAACCATTCGGAAAACGCATCGGAAACAGTTGAAATGGATCTGAACGGAGACAGATTTAGGTGCGCGAATTTAAAGAGTAAGTAAAGCAACAAATGTAAGTGAAATTCAAAATGAAATAGTTAGTCCCGGGGACACGGCGAATGATTTTTTTCTTATGATGCCTAGTATATTCTTTTATTTCCTATCCGGGCGACTACCGTGAAATATACAATGATTGCACAAATGGTCATTTGTAGATGATGGTTTTTTAAAGGTTTTCACCAGGATATCCTTGGGTCTGGATACTACAGTTTCTCCTGCTTCCCTGCTAGCTTCTTTAGGTAGCGAAATCATTCTTCAGGTCACTTCAAACCTGAAAAATCTAGCAGAATGGCCAGGGAAAAGTTTCCACATTCAGACAGTAGAAGGATCGAGTTGACGTAGGGGCGACAGCAAACTGCTTCCATTCCGAGGGTCCGGGTCCGATTTCCAGCATAGGTGGAGGTTTTTTAATGGAATCACAACCCCTACATCGGTGCTAGTGCTTCAATTACGGTACTCTTTTTCGGATGGGACGTTAAACAGTGGTTCCATTGGCGCCTCCCGTTAACAGACTAATTCCGACGCCGGGTCTCCATCCCTTTCTCAATTCCGTATGAAATCCTTTCCCTACCGACATATCCTTCATGGCACAAATGATATAAGCTGTCGGTCTCCTCTTCAAAATGACCCACCAACCAACCAAGACAGAAGGATCCGCGAAGGAGTATACGGTAATCCATCAGCTACGTCCGAAGTGCTACGAAAACCTGAGAACCAGATGTTCAGTTAATTATCAATTTCAAGCACTGAGATTTGAAGGAATAGGTAGTATTTGATCAAAATAACAATATTCCAAATATCTTGCACTTCAATATACTGGCAGATACGTTGTTCAAAGATGGGAAGCGGAAAAATGCCAGTTAGGGAGCCGTGAGTAAAAACATTCCAGTGGAATCATTGCACAATTGGAACTCCGGCGATGTACGAATGCGTGAAATTCACAATTAAAAAAACACAAGCGATATACGACTAGGACTTTCATTAAAGTGGACGAGAACGGCCGGATAGCTTAATTGTATAATGCATTTGGCACAAATTTTGGTAGTCTGGGTTGTAATACCAGTCTAGGAAGACGTTTTCTTCATTGTCGACAACGTACATTCGCGTGGAATGTTGCTTCTTGCGGGAAAATGAAATGGGCCATTAGGGAGTCTAATTGAGAGCTGGCCTTTTCGGGCATGCCTAAGAGGACATGGAGGCGACAGAGGCGCCCGTCATCTGTGGCAAAGATCCACGATCTTTATTCGCTTGTGTGCTTCACTAGCTTATGTGATATGGCAACAAAATTAATGTTGACCAAATATGTGTGTCTGTATTAACATTTGAAAATTAGCCTAATATTTTATAGAAATGTTCTGACTCTGTTACTGGCTATGTTAGGCTACAGAGCTACTCCTTTCATGTACATCACTATGCATTGTATAATGATTAAAATTTTATATTTCAGTTATTACAATTATTCTAAATGTACATTTAATGTTACGATATTTACTCTGTACTTGGGTCACATGAGCCGGTAAATATTTTGCAGTGTTTCAAGTATTTAGTCATAGGGTAAGTAATGGGGTGGGGTATGACTGCCATTCACAACAGGTTTGTAAGCCCTACTAGTTGCCATATTTACGCTTTTGAACATCGAAAGCCTTGGCTAAACAGGAATGGATTATTTTATACTTCACGGATTCGAAGGAATGAACTGAAGCTATGAATTAACCGCAGTTTCCTCAAATTTCGCCAATTAGCTTCCCTCTTCAGCTCCGTGTTTTGAGTGCGGTGGGTGTGGTTCACCCTTCCCATCAACCTTCGTTTCTGCCACCTCCCGGGAGCTTCTGTCATATCCATATACTTTTCTAACCTTTTATAAGATTTTTTAAAACCTATGGTTGAAGGTGGATGCTGAATATCAAATCGACGGATAAATCAGAAACGAGGAAACAATCGAAAGAAATAAGAGGAGAAAACCATATGGTACACAAAGGAGGAGAAGATCCAGAAGACCACACACACCCTGAGACATAATGAACTCGTAAGAAGGACGCTAGGAGGGAAGGTCCCACTAGGATAACCGAGGGATAAATATGTGATGAAATGGGATCCGAAGCAGAAGACCGATAAAGGTATAAGAAAATTAGTAGGGGAACGGGTAAGAGTGGAGGGGTTTAGTCAAACAATCTTAGGATTGAATGACTTATCATTATTAAGGTAATCCACCGGTTAATGTAGGTTTAAATGGAGGGGAGTAAAGCATCTCTAGATTTTTACATGTGCAGGGCCTTATCTACCAATTATATTTCTCTCTTCTTATCAGAATACGTTCTACAGCTCTCGCGAAAGCTTATGGCGTTCAGATGCGCAGAAGAAGACGTCGTGGGGTTACCCCTCCGTAGTTTGGTGGAAGGGGTAGGGGAAAGGGACGTAGGGAAAAGCGGAGACATGGCATTTGTGCCATGCATTTAAAAAAATGGAATTTGTATGACGCGAACAACACAAACTCCGCGCATCCGAACGCCATAAACTTTCGCGAGAGCTGTGCTCATCTTCATCCCGTCCATAGTGCCTATTCTCTTTCTTCCCCTTCCCCACTTAACCCAGCATCCTCCCCTTTATCACTGCCCTAAGCAACCCTTCGCCCTTTATTACCTCTTTCAACCTCCTACTTTGCCTCCTCATAATCTCATCCAGATGCTTTTTCCCTCATCGACCATACAAAGCACTTCCTTGTTTGTCTTCTTTCTGTCCACCGCATGATGTGAAGATGAGAATTGTGTTATCGCAGTGGTTTGAGCTGTGCTTCACATCCCGAAGACTCTGATTCGATTCCTCGCAGTGCCGAGAATTGCTAAATGAATCCTGAACTCCAAAGCCTGAATCCTGGTTCAAAGTGAAGAGCACCTCAGGAGGAAAATGGATGTAAGGCAGTAGATGTGGGCCCTCTAGGCGCGTTTCATTTCAAGTGGAAGTCTAAGAGTACTGGCTTCCCACCCAGAGGGTCAGCGTTCGAGTCCCGGTGGAGGCGGAGTTTTTACGTTAATTTTTTTTAACCCGATTTTTAATGGGGTGCTTTGTGGAGAGCATTTCAAGTGTGACACTCCGTCCGTCGGATGGGACGTTAAATTGTGATCCCAATGGTGTCTTTCGTTAGGAGTAGGCTAACGCCGACGCCGAGTTTCTTTCCACCCTTCATCTGTCTCCCAGATCATCATTCCCTTACCTATAATTTTGTCTAAGGAATGATGCGGTGGAACTAATGCATGCCAAAAGAAGAATTATTTGCAATATTCAACGTATAAATATTTAATGCCACCGATTTCGATGTTTTAAATTATTGTGAAAGCTTGATGTACCCTAGGGATCGACAATGATGTAAAACATGAAAACCGGTCGCGTTAAACGATAACCTGAGGATAATTACAAAGAGTTCTTATTTCTTCCTTTCTTCACTCACCTACTCACCTGTCTTCAATGGCACAAAAGATCTCAGTAGTTGATCGCCTCCCGTAAATAACTAACCAACCAAGGAAGCCAAAACTGATGCCAGATTTCTCTTTGACCTACCTTGATTCCCTAATTCAGCGGTTCCCAAACTCTTTTGATTCACGCATCTCTTGTTCACTCATTTCCCAATATTATACCCTTATTATATGAAAGTATGTTGGTTTTTGACATTCTCACCGCTTCTACTGACTTACTACCGCTTTATCCTGCACTTTTGCGCGTAGGTAACTCTAAACCTCCAAGGACGTATCCCTCAGGGTATTCGTATCACAGGCTTGTAACCGTGCCCGGGATGATCGTTTCGTAAACAGCGCACCCGATTATCCTCAGTGGCATAAAAATCTCGCCTTCAGTTCCCAAATAAGCAAATAAACAAAAAATGCGAATATACAAATATGCATGACGCAGCCATAGTTGTTATAGAAAAATTATACTATTCCACATTTATGTTTCTGTATTTGGAGGCGTGGAACGTTATAAATATTTTTTCTCCAATCAGTTTTTTTTGGAAATTCTACAGTGTTTCCTGTTGGTTCGGTTCTTATTTGTTGACGCAAAGAAATATCAAACAGCTGACGAGACGCTCCTTCATACTAATTTATTTAACAATTTTATATTTCAAGATAAAATCCAGGAAGAAATACGTAGCCCTATTGATCAACTATGACATATGAAATGATTCCGAGAAGAATATGTCTCAAACCTGGAGAGAACCATTTTAACTTTGTTCCCATGGTGATGCCAATTTTTTTAAATTATCTGCTATGTGCATACTTTTTTTTAAACTAGTACATTTACTTGTAATTTGCTTCGGTATTCTTATTCCGAAAGTTGCGTAGCATAAGTCGTGTAGATAAGGCGAAAGGAAGACGATCACCGGTGACACAACTTCTGAAAACTGATTTCAAGTTTGCATAAACTTTGTGCTCAAGTTGTTGCCATTTTTAACTGTAAGAATTCATTAACTTTATCATTTTGAGTGTTTTCCGAGTATATCAATTATTAAAATTTTGATTTTTGAAACGAAGTTTGAAAGTATTTACCGTATTTTTAATATTTACCGCTTTTGAGTCTTGTTCAAAAATAAAACTCAGGTGTTCATTAAAAAACGGCGTATTCTGAGAAACTTCTTCGATTAAGTATATTTATGCAATGCTTTCCAGCTAGCTGAAGACGTACTTGGTAAATAATATAACGCCTATTATTCGCGATAATAAGCTTAAGTGTCTTAAGAATGGCGAATTTGGTCTTTTCTGCGAATGGTCTGTGCTCTAAATAATTACAAGCGGCACATGTATTTAGTGTTTAATAATTATTCTGCATCAATCAATAAACTTTCTCCGGCATACATTGATGAGAAATATTGATGCTATTTTTTCACGTCCAATCTCTTCATACTGCTTTGCTCTTAATGATTTAGACATTATAATTTTTGCAAATAAGTGTATTTTGAAGCCAAGATGCAGGAAATTTAGTGATTGTCACGTTATCTCGAAATGTTCGTAAATTATAAAACTCATCTCCGGGTGTTTCCGTGGGAAAATCAGGTGTTCGATTTTATCGCATTTACAAAACGTATATTTTGTGATTCTTGAAGAGATGGGAAAATGAATAATTGTGGGAATCCGGCCGTGGAGCAGTTTACGCGCCAGTGAACCGGAGTCCACCGCGTATTCTTCGCCAGGGAATCACTCGACCACCTCGGGACTTCTCAATTCTCGCTTTGCCGGCAAGTAGAAGTCCTTCCCTAGTTTGAGATATTACGTTCACTAGTTCAAGATGATAAGTTTATTTACATTACACCACTCATTTCCGTATTATTCATCGCGTTTAATTATTAAACTTTCACCAACAGTAGACCATGCGCTCGAATAAAACGTTTGATTAAGTAAATAAAGTAAATCTTAGTTTGCTTAAAATAATCACAACTTCCATTAACCAAATACAGTTTTTCTCGAGATTTACATGATGATACCTTGCTGGCCTAAAACATATTTTTATATTTTGCTCTCATTTGTAAACTAAAATTCACTCTCATCAAATTCCTGAAATATCATATTAATTTTAGGAAATTAAAGTTCAAAAATTAACCTAAATTCTGAAGTTCACTTTCTTAACTGGATATGAAAAGACTTTGCTTATTAATAGCACAAAAAATGTACATTACACATTCAAATTGCAGAATAGAAACCCTTTTACGGCAGTAGAGAAGGAAGGAATATAAAGAGTAATTAAAAAAATGACAAGAGGGAAAAGGATATTGTAGTGACCTTTTGAATCAACTGATGCATAGAAATTAACGTCTCGGAGTTTTCTTGCTAATTCACCGTGATAATATTTTCATCCACAAAACTTTGAGCATACTTTGAAGCCACTCTGAACTTTAATCATAGTTCCTATCATTTTACTATCACGTTACATGTTACTATCATAATTTTACCAAAAAAATCAGTTCTAGTATGACTTTTGTAAATATTTTGCGCTGAGTAATGAACTGAGAAATACCCTTCACTGTCTTATTGTAAGCTCCCTAAATGGCAAAATCTTTTAGCATTTCGGGGTTGGTATATAAAACTTTTGTCATAATTCAAAATCTTAATTTCATTATTATACGGTATAGTGAGCTATTCGTTTATGGGTTGGATCTCATTAGTGAAAAATCAATCGATTTTCGGAAAACACATTGCTCCGGATAATGGAGGAGATATCAATTATTAAGAGTAACGCAACCATTATCGCTTGGAATACATAAAAGTTGTCTTTTGTGCGCAAATAAATATTCCAATCACGCTTATATTATCCTACCCCTCAACCTTACCCTACAGTTTATGGATAGCGTAGTGGATATACTAAGACGCGATGGAAAATATTACCTAACGTATCACTTTTCGGTGTAAAAAAATGAGAGCCCATAGAAAACAACGATAGAGTTAAAACATTGAAGTACAACCTATGGAAAGTTATATCCCCAATGGCTATTAAATTTTCCATATTTTACTTGCTATTGTGAGCTTAGGAATCCCTAATGTCGACATAATCCTCGGCATTAAAATTTACTTCGTCAAAATTTAGCGTTACTGAAAATCCGTTGTCCGTGAAAGCGTAGCAATTAGATCATTACTGCCTTAGTTATATTACACATTCGTGAAATTTTTTTTCCAGTTGATAGGTTTAAAACACCAAGAGTTCTCATTGAATGAGTAATCATTTTGTTTTGGTGTGCTACTGAATGCAGCAATAATTAACGACACCGGGAAATTACTTCTAAGGATTGCAATGAAAAGAAAATACGCTCGTCGATGGAGTAAAAGATTAATCCTAACAGGCCTATCTCATGATAATGCACAGTATAAATGTTTTGCATAAAATTAATTTCGTTTTATCATAAATTTACACCCGTGTTTAATCGACCCTTAATCTATAGAGGAGGAGGTCCTCTGTTTTCCTAAGCATTGCAGTGAGTGAAACTCAAAACAAAATCCGCGGAACAAGCTCACAGCCTTAGTTTTCCTAGGATCAAATCGGGAGGGACGGGAGAAAATGGGCAAACAAGTCTCCGAGACTCACCTGTGTCTGTTATACGAGTCCGATGTCCACGTGACTCCTTGGCTCCTCCTTCCCTCCTTACACTCCGCTCGCAGCCGGCCAAGTGTCCGACGATGTGTATCCTCCTCCACACAAGCCCGCTTTGATTCCTCCGCTGCCTCTCAAGCGTTCCGTCCCAGCCACTAATCTTTTCTTAAATCTCCTAAGTAAAGTCCCTTCACTCAGGCGAAAAAACAGAAAAAAATAACTGGACGACGTCAAGTTGTTTCTTTTATGCCGGTCACCACCTTCTTGCTTCCCCAGCGATCGGTGCCTCGTCGACCGGCGAACACTACAAGCACACCGCCCCACTCTTTTTGTCCTCCTCTGCCGGGCCCAGGCGTTGCGTATGACGTGTCGTATTATCCCGGCGTGGAAACGGTCCCCTCTCGCTCTCTGAAAGCGGCTTCGCCACCTGTTCGTCTCGCAGCTTCCGCCCCGAGTGTGTCTATGTTGGAGCGAGTGGCTTGCATATAACAGATGTGGTGAAGGGGAGAGAAAGAAGCCGGCAGAGGGGGTAGAGTGTGGATGGTGGGGGTATAAGGGAGGTCTGGACCCTCCAACAGGGATACGCTCCTGGGTACTAGGGAGGGGAAGCGCGAGCTAGGGGGGGGGGAAAGGATTTCCGCGCGAGAGGGTGAAGGGGTGGTTTGCGTGGTTTCCTGGGATGGGGGATGACCGTGTGGGGTGTGTTAGCCAGTGATGTGGAGGAAAGGGGGGGTGATTGGTGTTTTTGTTGGGGGGGGGGGGCTACTGCCTTGTGGCCTCACCCGATTGTGTGTACTTGTGGGCGTGTGCTTTTTTGTGGGCATTCCGTTCTTGCGCGGAAGCAAGCCGCAAAGTTCATGTTGATTGGCTGGATTTGGTGGAGAGCAAAATCGTGACAAAAAGAGTAGTGGTTAGCTGTTGAATGGAGGCGGTAACTGATGCCTTTGCATTACGTGGTAAGTTGGAGATCATGTCATAAATTAATAGACAAAAATGTACCATGTATTATGATAAGCTGGGTGATACTGCATCTTGGAAGTAAATATGCTTTTCCTACGCCGATATGTTCGCATTAATTTGCTGGATTTACGGAGAGCGATATCGAGACAAAAAGCGTTGTGGTTAGCTGTTTAATGGAGGTAGTAACTAATAGCATTTCATGGAACTGGGAGATACAATACAGGCAAATGCTTGCCATGTATCATGATTAGCTAGGTGGTACTGTATCTTGGAAGTAAATATGCTTTTCCTACACTGTCAAGTTTTGCGTTGATTGGCTGAATTTGGTGGAGTCTTAAATCGTGACAAAAAAGTAGTGTTTAGCTGTTGACTGAAGGTGGTAACTGATGATATTGCAATCCATGGCAACTGGGAGATCTTGTCGTAAATCATAGGCAAATGCCTACCATACATCGTGGGTGGTCCTGTTTCATGGAATAAAATATGCTTTTTCTAAACCACCAAATTCGTGTTGATTGGCTGGATTTGGTGGTGACAAATAAGTAGTTGTTAGCGGCATCAGCTGTTTAATAAAGGTGGTGTATTGCCTGGTGCCTTAGCGTGCTCGACCATCGGAAGAAATTGTTTCTAATCGTAGGCCAAAGCTGACCTTACTTCATGAATTGTTTGATGACATTTTGTCTCGAAAGAAAATATGTATTTCTTTCTCCGCAAAGCTGGTGTTAACTGGCTGGATTTTGCGGCCATGACCAGAAAAAAACAGTGACCTTTAAATGGAGGTAATATCCAACTGTTGCCTTGAATTTAGTTCGGCAACAATAAGATTTTGTCTAAATAAAATCCAAAGCAAACGCTGGCTCTTAATCAAAATTAGAATGGGAACAATATCTAGGAAAAAAATATTTTCTTCCTGAAACACCAAACTCGTGCTGCTTGGTAGATTTGCTGGAAGCAAAGCCATGGCTATTGAAAAACCAGTGGTCTGCGGCAGTGGCTGTTGAATGGAAGTTGCATAAAACTGGAGTCTTTTGTATGCCAGCTTGGTGCCCTCTCTTCTCAAATCTGACGCGAGTTCTTACTCTGCGTTATGATTAGCCTGGTGAGGTTGAATCTTTTTTAAAAATAAGGTGAACTTTTACGAGCCACATATGAATACATCGTAACCAGGAATTGCAGGCTTGCGAAAAATTGAAACCCTATCGTCTATCTTTTGGTAAAATTGGTGGTTTTTACGTGCGAGTGTTTTTAAATATTTAATCCTTTCCATGCTGATTTAGATACTTGGTTTATTCGTTTGAAACTGTTTGAAATGAAACTCTCCGGCATTAGCCATCGGACAACAAATGTAACTCATACGTGTTTTCATCGCAAAATACATAAAATTGCATATGTCTAGGAAGCAAAATGTAAAGCCCTATGTGGTGCCATATCTCTCGAAATAATGCATGAAAGAAACTAGTGATCTGATGACACTGGCTAAGGAAGGAATCTGTGTTCCCTACCATATTTTGTAAACTCGATGCATCACTGGTATCTGAATGACGTGATAGCTTAAATATGTGAGCAAAATTCTAGTTTACAATTTCATTTTTCTTATCTTACCGTAAAAAATCGTATAGTTATTGCTAAACTCCTAAAAAATTCTTTGTATCGAAACACTGCTCAGTTTGTGCTATCTGGGAATAGTTTTGTATGTAAATTAGGTGCTACAACTTTCCTGTCATTACCACTACACGTTGGGAACAATACAATACTGGATGGATAGATTATTATTATCATATTCTATCCTTTTAAAATTCAATTTGATTCATGCTTATGTAATCCAGATAAAATCCATGAGGTATAAATTAATTAAATTCAACGAGGCCAAAATATCCATGACCACTTTTACTCTCCGAATTTCAAAAATTGTATTTAATATGTATTTTATCTGTCATAAAGTTTAAATCTTTTAATTAAGTTTTTACTTGACCCCGACCTTGAGGAGTAAGACAGGCGGTATCTTTTCATGAGGTGTAAAGGCAATTTCCTTGTGTTCTTTTGTTATCCTCGATCAAATGGACTATCTTTTAGGTAAAAGAACGAAACAACTATGGATTCTTGTGTTAATTATCGTGATAATCGCTGTTTATACCGTTCACAATTGTTGAAGCCTGCTTCCTTCCTCCAAGAAAGGGTCCTCTTTTTAGCTTGCTTTCCGCCATTCCTCTTCTTGCTCCATCTACTGAGGAATATCGCAGCTTCGCCTTCGTGACAGACTGCCTTTAGCACTTGTTTCCCTCTGGTCACTGTGGCAGATTTGGAGCCGAGCCAGGGGTTTTTTTCCCCGTCCTCCCGGCTTACTTTTTCGAGGAGCTTAACGTCTACATTATGGTATTCTGGGTCGTATATAAAAAGGATCTCGCGTTAAGGGGCGTGGTGAGATCTTAGGGGGAGCGGAGGATGCCGTATTTTTTTTGCGAATAAAAACGAGGAGAAGTCCTTTGTCAAAAGAGTGGAGTTGCGCGGGAGGACGAGGACGGGAAAAAGAGGGAAGTGGATTTGTGAGACGTTTATGAGCGATAAGTTCGGAAAATCGTGTCCTGACCGCATATCGACGTCATGGTGCCAGGATGTTACTGGCGTCTTGGTTTCGATACAAAACATATTTTTTTTTGAAGTGCGTGAATCAGGGACTTTATGCTGTTAAGAAAAAAAGCCTGGGGTGAAACGTATGAACCAAAAGATCTCTCGGAAAATGTTTGGCAGATTCCCATGTTTGTGCTCGGTCAGTTCAGTGCTGGAATTTATTTGGCTGAAAATCGATTTATTTTCTGTATAGAATCAATATATCTCGAGTTTGTGTTGTCGCTGGGTGCTGGAGTGTACTCATCATATCGCCGAAAATCGATACCTTCTGTTCATTGAATCGATATAACTCGAGTTAATATAAACGTTGGGCGCTGGAGTGTACAGATTATATCGCCGAAAATCGATTCGTCTGTTCATATAGTCGATGTAGCTTGCGTTAATACTAATACTGGGTGCTACAGTGTACATATCATTTGGCCGAAAATAGATCCCAACTCTGCATAGAATCGATATTATCCGAGTAAATTTAATCGCTGAAATTACCAATGATTTTTCTTGCTGTTCCATTTCGTCTAGCATTCATTCAATTATTGTCTCTTTGGCCTTGATCATCCTACTATATCTTTTTAGTCCTGTTCTAGTTCCTAAATGGTTCGTTATCGTCCTGCTCTGAGGTCTTTAGTTTGCAGCTGAACTCGTGAATGGAATGTGCTAAGCCTTGCAACAGTTCCTTACTTAATCTTTAGATTATATACGCCATCAGCTCGAAGAATCAATTTTAAACTACTTTACTGCGTAACATATTTCGCTAGAAAAACGTATAATAGTAATTTTTGAAAATAGGTTCCCCTGCTTTAAGCTATAAGCAAAATTACAAGTCCTCTAAAAAACTTTCACTAGGGTAGCGTCAATCATACTAAATCACACCGCTTGAATTACACACGCGTGATAACTATTACACCAGATATGCCTTCATTAAAAGACTTGAGCGTTAGGAAGTAAAATGGGTATACATCAAAGTGAGAAAATTCGCCGTGAAAAAATAATTTGACTTTATCGGATGTCAAACTCGGATTTGCCAACTTCCGATCAGGTGTGTTATTTTTGCGATTTATTTATTTATACTATACCGAAAACAGCTCTAATGGCCTTTTGCACCGGCTGTTTCAACAAGTAACAACGGACGAGCAAAAAACCCATGTCCTGAGTGGTGAAAGCTAATTTTAGGGGAATGAGGTTTATGGGTATGGTTTAATTAGTTATTCGTTCAAAAGCAACAATGGTGGGTCTTTCCTCCACGACAATGGTTATTATTGTTAGCCAGCACGACAACGCAAACTCCTACTGCGCCTCAGTGTAGACTAGAGATGAGAGTGTTTGTTTCGCATAAAATCCTTCCTCCGAAATTATTGTTGAAATAATGGGTTGCTGGTGAAGCTGGAAGCCTGACTTGAAATTGGGAGATTCAGGTTCAAATCCCCGTCACATATTAAATTATTAAAATACACATTATCATTAAACATTTTCTCAGTTTATACTTTCTCCCATCGGTAACTCTCATCTCAATTACCTGACTGTTGGAAGTAATGTATGTATGACCCAAACATTCAAATAATATCAAACTAACGAAAAAGATACGCCATTTTGAGGTTAACATAAACCAGACTTTATCAAACCGCCTCGTAAATGATTTTTCATAGCAAATCGCGTCACTTATGGACATATATTTTCACAGCCGTGAGCGTGACTGCTTGCCAAACCATTTGTTTATTTTTCCTATTGTTTATGGATTGAAAGAAAGGGGCTTTTGACCTCGCCTATTATTTTCAGATGAGCGCTCCAGATTAGCATTACCTGGAAGCGAATCCCGTCAAAAGCTCCGACTACACGCGTGAGATGTCAAACCACCATTTTCCATTCAAACGATCATTTCATTGAGAAAAGGGGCCGTCATCGGGTGTCTGATCACATCGTCACCCCAGGTGGTGATAGTAATACAAGCGCAAAGGTCAATGCCTGTTTTTGCACCAATCTTTGAGGCCATATCCCCTCGGTTTAGCATATATTCTGATAATCGCGGGCACTATCCTCATCCGCTTGCTGCATTTGAGGTCGACCCAAATTGCCAATTTCTATCGACGACAACGTGACATTGTTCAAGATAATCTCTTTCCGGGGTTCGGCCGACGTGACGTGTGTTGGATGGGTTCGCCTTGCCTTTAACCGCATCAAAGGGTCTTATTTACTCCCCTCGCAGCCTCGACCACCTTGCCTCCGCGATGACCTTATTCGGCCATTCAACAGATAGGCCTCAGCGGTGCGGGAAAAAGCACTCCTATAGCTGAAAATCAATTAAGGAGATGCCATGGGTGGGGGATAAGGTTGAAACTCTTCAACAAACTGGAAGAAACATAATGCACCTTTCATGTAGCATATTTGTGTGCGCGTAGCTATTACGGTGCGAGGATGTGGTTGACCACGCAAGTCGCAGGTGAATGTGACGGCAGAGACTCATCGACCCTGTTTTAAAAACATATAATTTTCCTTTCATGCATTTAAAACATATATATAATCTAGCGTTTTAAACGTTTGGCAACGGCCTGCTCCGATGGAAACACCGATTCCCGATTAGTCACCGAAGTTAAGCATCGTTGGTGCTCGGCTCGAGTTTGGAGGGGTGATCCCCCAAGTCGTCCGAGTACTGTTTTCTCTGTCTGCGCGTGGCATACAGTAAGTGAGAAATGACCTTAGCCGTCGATGCACGTTAAACAAAAATAATACTAAAGATACTCTAACGCTGTAGAATATTTTCATAATAAAATTAACACAACTTTTTGTAAGGCTAATTCAGATTTAGATGTCTGGATTAAGATTTTCTCTGAATGATAACTGATGTGGATTCTCCTTCCCATTCCCCACCTACGTTTACGTCAACTAAACAATTGTTTGAATTAATTTGCATATATGAAGTATCAGTTAATATCTTGGTGGCGTATAGCCATAGTAAGTAACCAGCCGGTTAGAGTAAACAGGCATTATAAAACCGGGCCTGAGTAGTAATAACATTTGTTGTCGTGGGAAAAATAGTTCTAGTATTAATGTGACAGATATAAGTGAAGATTGGGTTAAACAGTGCAGGATTGAGGTAACAAGTAAAACGAAGCCATGTTTAAAGTTCCAAAATAAATATTGAGGCTTTTTTCAAAATAAAATTAGCTTCCTTCGTGGAATCCCTGCACAGTAATTGGTGGTCAGAGAGCTTCTTACTTAATTACAATCAACAAGTCAATAAGGTAAGCATGTTATATTCCATCTAAAGTATCTTTAGGTACAAATTTATAAATTGATAGTACTCGTATTTGTGAATTTGTACCTTAAAAATCCAGTTGTGCGCAGTATTGAATTGTTTGTGGATATTTACTTAGTTGCCCTTTGAACTCTTTTAATTAGATTCTTATCGCTATGATGACGGTGTGGAGATTATGAATGTGTTTATGTGGAAAATTTCGTTCAGGGATTGCGGGACTTGCTCCTTTGCCATTGTAGCCCTGAAGAAAACTTACATTTTGAGTGGGATCCTTCGACTCATTCAACTCGGGTCTAATCATCAATATCGTCACTTTGTTGAGTTTTAGATTAAAAAAAAAATTATCTATGAATTTCGAGCTAATATTTTAATACTCTATAGCTATCACCTGGCTCGAGAAACCGCCTAGGCATTTTTATACGGATGGAAAACAATCACCAGAAACTGAAACGCCAGTCTAGCGATAGAACCCCCCGCTGAGGACCTCAAATCTAAAGATTGCCAGAGCGGTGCATCGTTTATGTGTCTGTGCGGATTCGCAAGCCCTGCCACGATATTGACTCGAGACTCCGACGTAAGCAAAACGGTGCAAGAGAAGAGGGGAGAATATAATCCGGTACATTTTTCCGACCGGCAAGCGTTTATCGGCACTAAATCGTTCAGCTAAGCAAAAATCCATTCCCCCGCTGTGTCCCGATGGAAGAGGTGGCCGCTGTGTTAGGTGGTGGTGGCAAGGGTGGCATCGGATGTGTTTTGCCCGGAACCCTTCTCCCTCAACCCCCTTCTGTCTCTCTCTCTCTCTCTCTTACACAGCCTTCCCTCCCCAATCACTGTCTCCAATCACCTTTTCCCGCAACCCTTGAAGCGTATCCCCACATCCCCCCCAATCGCGGCCCCTGTCTCCACGAATCAAAAAGGACCCATAGTCAGGGTTGTATATCATTGTATCGGTCTCGATTTCTGCATCGTCTGAATCGATGGCATATCACTCCGAGCCCATTGTGAATCACTCTAAGATATTTATGACTATATTTAGTAAAATATCAATGCGTTAAATGTTAAATGAAAGCGACAAGATTCTTTCATATATGCCGAATTGGTGGGAACAAAATTTATTTTTTATATGCTGCAATACTTTAAATTAATTTGAAGCATCGAAGGTCAATAACTCATAATTCATTTAAGTAACTACTAAGAAATTTATAGTTAATTGATCGCTATTCAAGATCTAATCTTTATTTTGACGTGCATGACTTTTCGGAGGGTTCAGAGAGTATACTGTAGGGACAAAACCTCTATCAACAGCTAAATTTGGCCGATATAATTATGCCAAATTGACAATAAGGGAAAAGGAATTCATTGCCGAGTCAACTAATCATCCTAGATTGCCGATTTTTCAGATAAATAATTAAAATTTTTTTGTAATTTTTATCGAATCTCAATTGTTTGTCAAGTAATGCATAAGAAAACAAGGGCATATCTGACGATAACTAATGTAAAAAAGGCAAGATAATTGTTAATTATAGTCATAGATGTTTTAAATTCAAATCGATAATAAAACACAGCTTAAGTTGAAATGGTGACAATGATGAACATATGAATAATATTGCGAATTGTAAACGACATATCCTTTTATAAGCGATTATGCTTTAAGCAAACAATTTTGCAGATAAATGATCTAAGGATTTACTTATTAGTATTTCTTCATGGCAACAGGTAAAAGAAATACATTCCGGAAGAATATGTTGAAACGCAACTACTGTTCCGATGCTAGGCGTAGTCTTCATCAAGTGAATGTCCGATGATGAAGCCTAGAATCGTTACCAATAGTTCATTCCATCGAATGTTCTTGTTGAATTGCTGTGCTCCTTTCCTTAACACGTATCGACAAAACTAAAATTTCTCGACGTATTCTCGAAATGTTGTCAGAAGATAACAGATATTATGTAGGTACCTTGTCTCAGGGGCGTGAAATACCTCAAGTCCTCACTCTGTGAAAACTTTCGATAATCGTTATGAAGTAAAATAATAACGTGTGTACTGTTTTCACTACATATAATTCAATCCAACCATGGTCTCGACAACTTCGACCTTGAATATGACACAAGTTATTGAAACCATGGTCGGATGGAGTTATTTAGGCCCGATTATTTAATGTCTGGTTAATGTTAGCCTTTTCGTTTACATCATGTTAACTGAGAGTTCAGGCTGTGTGTATGACATCAGAATATCATGACTTCATTGTCACCGACATTGACTTGAACGTCATCGATGGGAAAACATTTTAACTTTGGTTTCTATGCGGAGATAATACTTAACTGGAGATTAATAAACCGGACCTTAGGTGTGAGAAAAGTTTTTTCAAATATTGTTTTATTTCATTGCAGGGCGAAAACCCATAAAAAATGACGGGAAAAATACTTGGTCATGCTAATCTTATTAATATGGATTTTATATATATTGTTTCGTGAGGGTTATTTCACTGTTAATTGTCTAATACCTGGAGACCATTACTAATGTTTACAAAATATAATCATCTGTGCTATAGGCAGTGTTGTTGACGTGGTCGCTATTAAAGTTCAACGTGGGGATTATGAGTTAGTTAAAGCGTGTTTATTTTTTCAATTTGTGACTTATCTAGATCGAAAATGGAAATTCAGGGATTTTTTCCAGATATATGCGATGCTGTACGAAAAAGGTGACACGAAAACCAGCGAACACCGATTCGATACGTGGCCGACGTATCGCCTCCGTCTCGATATTTTCGCATCGTGAGGTTCGATGTCGAAAAGAATCGAACACCGTGCGACCATACCCGACGTCCCACTCCTCCAAGACGTTTCCCGCCCACCCTGCGCGCCTTCAGTTCGCTGGCATCGGTTCGTCCTCCTCCTCCTTCCCCTCTGCTCGGAGTCTCTCGTTCCCTTCCCCTCCCGGGAGAAGATTGCCCCAGACCCTGGCGTGCGCAGACGCTACCTTGTTCCTCGCCCTCCTTCCACCCACCCGCGTACCCCTAACAGCGCCCCCCCTACAGTTCTGGAGAGGAGAGAGAGAGAGCACACTGTAACACACAAAAAACCACCCCGATTCCACCACCCACGTGTATATACGCCTTCCCCACTTCAACCGCTTCCTTCCAAACTGCCACCACCCCCTTTTTGAGCTCGGCCGGAAATCTGGGCGTGGCCACGTGATCGTCTGGACCAATGGAGGCGCCATATGGATTGGAAATGGCCACGCCCACTTTTTCACCCGGGCGGGGAGAGGAGGCGGCGCGGCGTGGGGGCTATCGGGACTCGGGGGTGCGTGTGGAGAGGGGGTGGTGTCGAAGGTAGTTTAAAGGGGGTGGGGATTGGAATATACGTGGAAGGGGAGGGAGGTTTTCGCGTCGCGTTGCTGGGGAGTGAGGAAAATATACACATATATAAAAGTACTGCGGTGTGAGGGGGATGGTTTCACGGAGCAAGGCAAGCGGGCGAGGTTTTTGGAGTCTGATCGTGTGGGTGTACAGGAGGGGTTGGTTTAGGGTTGAGGGTTCAGGATGCGGAAGCAGGGGTGTTGGAATCGGGAAAGGGTAAGAAGCGGGAGGTGGTTCTACGTTCGTGAAAGGGAATAAAGGGTTGTGGAGATGGAGCAGAATGATGAATGGAATAGAGGAGAGGCCGTAAGAGAAGTATTGAAGGGAAGAGTTGATGAATATGGATAATTTGATCGATATTATTTAATATGTACAAATTCTATCGATGTTTGGCAGGTTTATTTTATCCAGATTCTTCTTTCTAGTATGGCCATCAGCATCCTGATGTCCCTTATCACATGCTTATCTCCTTTTCATTCTAATTTCTTCCAGTCTAACTTTTCTCCACATTTCAAGTCCATGTCTGTTACATCTTTTTGGTCTCTTTTTCTTCCCCCCTTCTATTCTTCTTGAGACTAGCGTCTTAAAATCTCCCAATATATCTTCATACTTTCGCCTTAAGGTGAAATTTTTGGACCCATTGACATAGAGTGTTTCTGTAGAGATTGATTGCTGAAATATGACATGTTGTTGTTGATATAGGTTGATCTAATCTACTATTGTGTTCTTTTTTTTGTTTTCAGCGTCAAGAATCCTACCTTTTTTTGATTTCAAATCGATTTCGTTAACAATTCAAATTAAGTTTCATGCTATTAATGAGATTTGGGGAAATATCATATGTTAACTTTTTTAAGCGGGGAATAAAACGATGGAAAAGATTTAGGCTTTGCTTCTATTTCAAATAAAAGTTGTATAGTACGTATTCCCAATAAATATTTCCATTTTTAATTAATCATAATTAGTGGCATTTTAATAAAATTAAAGAAAATGTTGTGGTGGAGGAAATATAAAATCCATGATGATAATTTAAACTTCACGAGAACAATGAGGTTAAATGTGAAAAGGAGTAATACATCTGAAACTAAAGGATCATCATGCTGCTCTTATCCTCCTTTTTTAGATATTTATTTCGGTAGTTCACGTCTCTTTTTGCTTTTTCCATTGACACCTAGATTAGTGTAGATAGTCGTATCGTTTATGTACATGCATCGGCACTTTCTTCGAGTCTTCCGTCATATTCACTGTGACAATGTGTGATGTATAATTTGCACGAGAGAATAGGATCCTTTTACTGAGTTTCCAAGTGGCGATTAATTTATTTATTGGATGAATAGGATTGGTTACCCGTTGTTGACGCGGATTGATAGTGGTGAATTTGCAGCATTTTTTGTTTCATTCGAAGAAAAAAATGAAATATGTGCATTTAGGTACTTTACGTGCAACGTTATATATACCTACCTATCGCAAACGGTGTATTTTTTAGTGCAGAGATTGTTTGCTGGACAACTATTATTTTATCCCTCCACAAAGTTGCGCCTGCTTCGATTCCTTTTATTAAATATTAATTCTTAAATTAATACATGTATTCATGCATGCAAAAGTATTTTTTAAATCGTGTATTTTTATATTCTCTTACACTGTGCATATTAATGCGTTATTATTCTAACGCTCTTTAAATTCGCACTCTGTCAGGGTGTGCACTCTATAAGCTGGTGTGCCAGGGGAGCGCACAAGCTATAAGCTGCCGTGGTCATATTTATTATTTTCCACCACCCCGAAAATAACTATATTCGGCCTTCTATATCGGGTGTATCATCAACGAACAACGAACGAAACGCAAACCCCTTGTATCGAAACCCTGTGTATCGAAAAATCCATTAAGACGGGTCTCGAACGCGTGCACCGGAATTAGCAGGCGAGAAGAATACACCGTCGCCCAAAAGATCATTTATTATCATCATTTTCTCTTTCGTATTATTATATTTATCGTATGCGTAGTGACATCATTGATAACTAGACTTACCCGATCGTGCAGGTAGTGTAGTAACGATATATTTTCCACGCAGATTCCTTATCAACGTCTCATATAGGTTTTATAAATCCCATACGTTGTCTCAGTACTACTATCTTTGTAACGAATCGGCTCAGGTGGCGAGGTGACAACATCGACTGAAATATTAATAAAGCCAACAGGAATGTTTAACGGAGGATAAGGAAAGCGGAAAGTATGAAGCGTATAAGGGAATGCAGGAATAGCATCATGGGATAGGGTGGAGGGGGAGGAGATGACTCTGGAGTATTATTATATTTATAAGGAGCTGGGACTGAGAAGAAAATTTTCATTTGGTACTAAAAAAATTGAATTATTACAATAATCGCACGCGAAACGATGTTGAAGATCAGGGGACTGCAAACACTCCGACCCAAAGAGCTAGTCTCCAGATATGAAAATACATGGCGAGCTACCTGCACTATAAAAAACAATGAGAAAAATACAGCATGTGATATGTAGATTTCTTGGAAAATAATGTAAAATTAAGCCTTTGGCCAATATATAAATCATCATTCTCTTTTTCCAACGAAACTTAATGGGAGACTCAAATCACCGAAGATACTACGAAAAAAATCACTCTAATAAACTTACTGAAGTTTTACGATATGATTCATTGTTCAAATGTTGTTGTTATTCCAAAATTCGTGAATCATTGTAGAAATACGATAAATATTGCTAGCCTTTTTTATGCCAATGGTTTTTATTGTTTTAAAAAAATATTTTTTTTACAGTGACAGAGAGAATGAATGTTGATTAATACATTCATTGGATTCAGTCACCGTCGATCGCGATCACCAGAAATATCCCCGCAACCAACCACTAGCTCACGATTGATGGTGTGCCAAACTTGGATATAGATGATAAGGCTTTGCGTGAGTACTTCTACCTTCGCTATGAGTTTCCCGATAAAGGGTTTGCCGACCTTTGTTATAAATAATAATAATAATAATTTTATTCCTCATAAAAATAAATTGAATATACATTAATAGTAGTTCATTTAATCGAGGAATATAGGTACCCCTTAGGAAACAAAGCGTCCTGCTTTTGGGTTACCGACTCTTTCACAGGTAAACATGGATTGTCATACAAACTAATATAACATAAGTATATCAAAAACACTCTACGTGCCATTTAAGTAGACTGAATACGTAATATGGTGGCATTGCTGTATTTAAATATTCACATGTGCATGTACTTAGGAGTTTTTTGTAATATTTTGTAATATTTATAAATACAATAGAAAAATGTATGTATAACTTTTACATATAATACATATAAAATTACACAATCTTTTTAATTAGGTATTCTACCTCTTTCTGACTGAACAACCTTTCTGTATATTATGGCTTTGTCTAAGTACTACTATCTTCGCAACGAATCAGCTTAGATTGTGAGCTGACAGCATCGACTGTAGTATAAATGAAGCGAAGAGGAGTTTTTAAGGTAGTTTGAGCGAGATATCACTTCCTATCACTATAATGATGCCAAATTTGATGAACTTGGCATCATTATGTAGAAAAAAATATTTCATATTTCCAATGATAGCGAAATATCAGTACCATAGTAATTTTCGAGATATTTGCCAAAAAAAAATACCAGCCATTATACATGTGAAGTCTTACGGGCATGCACTCCAGAGAGACTATCAAAAAATGAGGGGTTTCTAACGGATGGATCTCGTCAGAAATTTAAAAGTGAGGAGTCGATTAGCTTTTATAAATAGTTGAGAAAACATACGAACCACACACAGTTAGTTTTTTGACGAAATATGTGTTATAAATGCCTAATTATTTTCAATACTCTCTACTCTCTCTCTTGAGCGCACAGCCGTAATCTATCACATGTAAAACATCCCAAATTTTTAGGAAAATTGCTTGAAAAGTAGTTCGGCAAAGAAAGCATATTTTGTTCGGAAGCATATTTTGATATCATTGTAAATATGAGATTTTTTTTTCTTTAATATGAGGTCAAATTCATCCAATTCTATGTGAAGTAATGTCTCGTTCAAACTACCTTGATGGAGGATGAGGAAGGTGAAGAGAATGAACCGAGTAAGGGAACGCAGGGATAAGGGGTAAGGGATATGGAGCGGGGTCTTAGGGGGAAGGAGCTGGTTCAAGGGTGTTATAAAAGGGGGTGGGAGGGAGGGGGAGAGAGAGAGAAGACACGAAGGGTTGGAGAGGGGTGTGTGCGTGTGCGTGCGTGCGATCAAGTCACGTGACCGAATCCCCAATAAGGTCGGCGCCTACAGGGGCCGGAGGGGTTGATGGGAGGGGAGTTTGTCGCGGAGTAGGGAGAAGGAGGGGTGGGCGGTAACAGGGTGGAAGGGAACGGGAGGGTGGTGATGTGGCGGGGGCGGGGAAAGAAGTTGGAGATAGCGCGCTCCCTTGCACGAGTAATAATACCGCCTCCGCCTGCGCCTTCTTTTCCACTTCGCATGCAACCTTCGTATTTCCGCCTCCGCGCGGATTCAGGGCCGGAATACGTTCCCTCCCGCAGCGTATACTCCGTGCAGATATCTCTGCCTCCCTCCCTCTCTCCATCCCTTTGCCTACTCTCGCTCCCATTTCCCCGAATCTCCCGCGAAGGTTCTTATTGTCACGAACGCCGCCCTCTGTATATCCCATCCTAAACTCCAAGTCTCCTATTTTTTTGTTATTTTTTTTCTCTCCATGATACCGTCAGGGGGGTGGTTGTCCCTTTGGGAGGTTAAAGCCAGTGACTGTGTGGAATTTATAGACGACGCATAAGCGGTTTATGTTTATTTACATTTTTTTCCACGAATCCGGTGTGTACGGTGAATTCCAGATTTTTTGTAGGATAGCTTCATCCTTGGAAGAAGAAAAAAAGGATTGCGATGTAAACAAATAGATCATATTTTTTTAAGGAAGCATTTAGCTTGTCACTTGATACCGTGTTGCTTAGGATGGTGTCCACCGACAATTTCGTTTGCGTAATGACGTTAATTCTATTGAGAATTGTCGTTGATCACATAATTATGTAAGTGGTAATAATTATGAGAAGGCGATCGACAGCTATGGACGAATATTGCCTGTAACCGTGAAGGGTTTTTCTTTTTTTGGTGATTTTTTTCCCAACAGTCTTTCCTGGAAGGGGAAAAACGTTAAAAATGTAAACGAGAAGGTCATATTTATCTCAGAATGCTTGCCATCTGACACCCTGTTGCCGTACAATTCTGAACCGATTGCTGGATGAGGAGAGCTGTGGGTTTTGCATAATTTTTCATACCGAGATTTATTATTGATCTAGTGACGGTATTAGCAATGGTAATTATGATTGAGTGAACGATAAAGGCGGTAATTTTTTCTGACTCCGTTTGGGGGTTTGCCCTGTTGGGAGGTTTAAACTTAGTGACTGGGTAGCATTTAAAGATGACACGTAAGCAGGTTTTGTGTATATATTTTTATGATGGTGGAGCGTGCTGTGAATACAGGATTTTTTCGGGTAGCTTTATCTTTGGGAGAAAAAAACGTTCATTTTGTAAACAAAACGGTTACATTTTTTGTGGGGGAGTACCTTGTCATCTGATATCCTGTTGCTGGGTGAGTTGTGCGCTGACACTTGGAAGATGAGGGCAGTTGGGTGTTATAACATTTTTCGGAGATATATCGTTTTTATTTTAAAATACATATATTATGACTCAAAGGATAATGATGTCTTTGCCGAGAAGAGGTAGCATACTTTGCGTAATAGTTGTCCAGAAAGGAGTCAGCGCATACTTCAAGCTAAAGAGAGTCATGTTGTGAAAAAGGAGTATGATAGAACATGGCACTCAGGAACAGTTTTTTTGTGCCAAAACCTCTTCTTAGAAAAGAATAAATGATATTTTAAATGAAATATTAAATGCAATTCGAAATTACAGGTTATTGATAGTGGTTTATGTCTTCATAGCTCTGTGAACTTAGTTGGTAATTTTTGAAACGGAGCGTTATTTCATATTATGTGCAGTATTCACCATTTAGGTAGATGGTACCTCATGGCATTATAAATTGAACAAAGTCATATTTCTCTCCTGCGGCCTGGAAGAGGCATAATAAAGCAAGTATGGGGCAGCTGAATTGAGTGCAATTGCATGTAGTGACTGGAGAACCATGCATTTATATCAAAAAAGCATTTGAACCATCGTATATCTTAAATACATGGAAGGAGTGGTGATTAGTGGAGATTTAATTAATTAAATGCTATTAATGTTTTTTAACTTTATCTTTTCTTACTGATATTATGCCCTTGACAAACGATTTTGCGATGATAAAATTGGTGATGCAAACATCAGAACCTCTGTTAGTCCTCACTCCAATACTTCCAATATTTAAATAAATCCATAGTCAATGAGTTGTATAACACAATAATGCAGGGGGTGTGGAGTTCTGGGTGTGAGAAAAAGCAATGGGAAAGCCTTTAATAGGAAGGAGCTGTGCAGTGTGCAATGGTTTACTTTTTAGCGTCGATAACTCAGATTTGCATAATAGGTTAAAATGGGCAAAAGTGCACAGTTATGGTTGCGTATGCATGTAACTCATGTCCTGTGACTTTCCATTCTCTGAATTTTTTTAACTCCATCAATTTCCCCAATTCAGCGAATTCACCGTATCTTTTGTCCGGAACATATTTTCGAAAAATAATAAATTTGTGGTAGTTACTATTTGAAAATTGAAAGGGTATATTTGCTAAAGGATTGGTATATAAAGTGATCGAGTAATTCTCTTTGTTTATATGTCTCTTAGTGATTTTCGTTGCCAGTCAAGAACAACGATAAGGTCATTTTACCAAAAGAAACGGAGGAAAATTTACAGTATGGGGAATTTTCTTATGCCCGTTTCTAATTCTGTTTAAGCTGAGAATTATCTAATGCTTTAAGCGTCCATAAATTCATAACAGATATTACTCTATTGGAAGTGTTTTTTAAGCTCTGCTTGTAAATATATCAGCTCAAAAACTTACCGGTAGATTTTCGTAGATATATCATTGGTGCTAAGGAATCTTGGTTGAAGATAAAAATAATTTGAGAACAAAGTTATGTATCCTAATTTAATTATAAATGTTTATTTTTCCATTTTCGATGAGTCGGAACCATATTTTATGATCTTGCTTGAAACAATATTTGACCAATGTACATGAAACTGTTTGAGTGCCTTAAAATTGTGAAGTGAGCACCGAAATTATTGATACTAAATGTAAAAATATGACATTTTAATTTGGGAAAAATGTCTTCAAAATCATTAAATTTTATAAAAATCTCCCTATGTACTCTTGGAATCAAAATGATCTTTGGGGATGTAGTGAAAAGCTTTTATTGGTCTGCTTTACCCTGGCGTGGGAAAATCTCTGAACACTGTGAGGAGACCTCCATGAAATACTGTGTAGGAAATGAGCAAACTTTTTTTAGAATTTTAAGATCAGAAATTCTCAACCAGCAGTTAATCGTACACTTGGGGGAATTTAGGGCGTTTAGGGGGGAATTGGAACCACAATTTAGCAAATGCTATGTTCTGTTGATAATCTAAAATTATTTCTTTTAAAACAATTATTCTATGGCTTTCAGTAAAATTTATTGAATGCTATAGCTAAAAATTGATTCCTAAACATGCAATTTATTTTAATTTGCGGGATTAAATGATTATTTAATAATTTATATTGGGATGGGGGCATAATACTCTGGATTATGGTGATGGGAAAGAATTGAGAAAAACAGATTGAGAACCACTGTATAAGATCGACGCCGGTCACCATATTTTTAACAATGAGCTACAACCGAGGGTATTCAGCAGACATCACTTGTTGCACCATCATGGCACCCCTTACAATTTTCAGAAGGGGAATGAGGATGTTTAAAATCATTCCAACTCCGCCGTGGGTTTTAAGAGACTTTTAATTTGCCCGAAAACGAAGGAGACGCCGGAGCCGCGCAACATAAATATCCACGCTTTGGGGTTGGAGGAGGAGGAGTTATGTTGGAGAATGTGCGGTTTCTTGTTTGGGGACTCTTGGGAAGAGAAGAGTGGAGGAAAAAAAACCCGTGCATGCCGGGATTAATAGAGTGAGGCCCCTCGAAAGATTGCAGGGGGGGTGAGCTGGCGTAATTAATCTAAGGATCCAGTCTCTCTCTCTCTCTGCCCTCCCATTTATCGTTCTCCTTGGTCTCGTATTTTCTGGGCTCCCTTTTCGGTGTATTCTCGAGACTGCCACGAGCATCGTGGGGCTGGTGGCTTTGTCCCGGCGGCCCTGGAAGTGTGGGCCGAACGAGGAAGTAAGTAAAAAGTTGGTTTAGAATTAGCGTCAGCGTGAACATGCACCTCAGTACCTACGGAAGACTATTTTAATAGAATTTTAAGACCAGCTTTACTAGATTGTTCCTTGCTTTCGGATTTGAAGGAATGTTTGTCCAAGGAAGCAAAAATTTCAGTGGACCAATTCATACTCCCAGCTTTATTGTATGGCGACGTGACTTGGGTATGCCCCGATCAGTATAAGGGTTGGGTAATGCATTGGGTATTGGTTATCCGAGAAGTATTTTTGACAAAAGTGAGATAAATTGGGTTAGAAATGAGTGGGAAATGAAGATATGTGGAATGGATCCTCTGGTAATGGACAAGTATGAGAGGAGCGTGCTTCGTTTGTTTGACCATGTGGAGAGAATGGAAAGGAGTAGGACAACTGAACATATCTTTTGTTGAGGATTGAATGGTGTGAGAGGAAGAAGTCACGAGTGAGTGACGTGGATGAGACTCTTAAGACGGAGAATATTAAGATTCTTAATATTCTTCGTCTTCGGCTTAGAGCGGTAATCGTGGGCCATTGAGTGCTCATTTTATTTAATGTTTTAAGTGAGTCGAAATGCAATTCTTGGACCATATTTCATTTCAGTCCATCTGTTTGTGCGTTGGAACTCACCATACAGTCAGTAATAAAAATCATACAAGAATTATATTTTACATTTTTTCCCTTTATTAAAGCATGTTCTGTCGAGAGTTTTTGGCGCGGTGCTCGATATTTTGACGAAAATATACTAAAATATGTTTTTTTTTCGAATATTCGACCCCGCGTGACAACTTGATATTTATTAGCAACAGTTGTAATAATAATAGTGCATTATTTCAAATTATGAAGAAAATCTGTAATGCAAAATGAAAAAAAAAATGCAATCGAATTATTACGAAAAATATGTTATTTGCCATAAGACTACGTGTCAAAGTAGCGTTGAATCGCCAAACAACCAATAGGTATGATGCAAATTTTCTCACATATCTATAGATATCACCAATGAGAACACGTATGCAAAGTTCCACGCAAATCAATGCATAAACAAAAACCGCGCCATCCACCTTAAGAACAAGATAGCGTGTACGAAGAAATGAATGAACGTGGCAGAAGTTAAGGAGGCTTGCAAGGATCGGGCAGTATTGACGGAATTGTCGAATCAGAGCAAGTTTTTCAGGTCTAACGCCGGGAGTTAAGCTCATTTGCCTACTCCTACCCCAAAAGGGGACGGCTCGGCGCGAACGTAAGTAATTTTCAATTCCTTGATAATGTTTTATACTCGAAATTTAACCTCTTCTATCCTTGTGTAGCGTATGTGCTAAATTATGTCATCATTATTTTGGACGCTTATTACACATTGGACTTAAGTTGCAAGTGGTCGTATTGTGTTCTCTACACTCGGCGCTTTTCGTTGCATGCGTATTTTTGCGAAAAGGTCCCTTTTAATCGGTCATGCAAACATTTCTGGAGACAGAAAGTGAAGAGGATAAACAAGATACTGCAAATGAAGTCTCATATGGGTGCCCTTACTCTTCCCTCAGTTCACTTAACTTGGCTGCCTATCCCCGTGCTATTCGCAAGCTTTTTAGGGTCTTCGTGCCGTGCAGGGGTGGTCGAAGAGGGGTCCCGGTGTATACTAAAAATCCCCCCTCCCTCCCCCTGCTCATCCCTTTCCCTAAACCCCCGTCTCTCACCACTTAAGAAAGGGATGAAATGTGCTCGCCCTAATGCGGACGGACTGGGCGACTATAAATCGCGGGCGAGCGGGCACCCCCTGCCCTCGTCCCTTCGGTCTCGCACTAAACTCTCTCTCCCTTCTTCCTCGTTCCACTTACCGCAGTTCTTCGGGCCGCGCAGCGTAGGAGAGGGATGGAAAGCGTATCGAGTCTGGGGGAAGAGGGGGGTGGCTTTTTGAGTTACCATTGCACGGGGGTGGGTTCGTTGGCCGGGGTTGGTTCTGCTTGTCTGTGTGTGTGTGGGGAGGGGGCAGAGGGGAAGGTTTTGTGCATAGTGTGAGTTGGAAGTTGTGGGGTGGTGTTGCAAAGGGGGCCCCACCATCCATCAGCGGTCATCATTTGCTCATTTTCGCCCCCTTTCCCTCCTCCAACTCATCCCCTCCATCTACCTTCCTCTCTCCTCCCTTCCTCCCCCTTATTTCTTCCTCTTCTCCATCCGCTTCTTTGATTTTTCAAAACTCTCTCCCAACTCAGTTGAGATACACTATTGGATATTCTGTGAGCTTATTGGTTAGTTTTTGAAAGCCCTTGTCCAAACCTCCGCAATTCTGGGACATCTTTTCAATTTCCCTCATATTAATTGCTTGCCATCAGGCCTCTCTAAAGTTACTCATACACACTGCATCACCGTATGCCGTCCAAAATTCCTGTATTCTTCCTTCCTCCTCCCTGCTTCTCCATGGTACTTCCCTCTATCAATATCTTCATAATACCATCACCTCTGATAACATTCTCTTTCTCTGCCTTCTCCAAATCTCCACCACGAACGAAATTTCCTTTCCTCTCCAACAATATCCAACATTTCCTCGTTCTCGCTACTTTTTCACCTTTCTCTTCTTATTCAAATCCACAGCTAAAAATTTCTTCAGTCTACGAGGAATTTCGTTGTCTCGGGCGTGACTTCATGGAATCCACTTAACGTAATGAAAAGTAAAGAAAACATTGTAATTCCACATAAATATTTAATGTACGACCTAGATTTCGACGTGGCACGTCTTCATCTGGCAGGTCACCAGATGATGACGTGCCACGTCTAAACCTAGGTCTTACATTAAATATTTATTTGGAATTACAAAGTTTTCTTCACTTTTCATTATACGAGGAATTTACTAAGTTATTTCATTAGTTGTGCGATCAGTGTGTGAACTTAATAGCACAGTGATTTTTATGGAGGCTTAAAAGAATCAAGATATTCTTACGAGGTATCGTGAATAAATTGTGCGATGAAGTCAATGTTGGCAGGCGTTTCTTGGGGCCATAATAATATTGCGTATGGCGATTTTTGCCATCGCCTTGAGATGGGTTTACACAGGGAAATTTCTTGAGCGAGTTACTTGCGGCAAGTGACTTTCGAAGTAAATTACAGGTCTAAATGTCTCTGTAAGTCCGCATGAAGAACTATTAAAAGTTTCGGCAAGTCGCTTGCAGAAGCGTAATGTTGCCAGTGTAAACAGCAACCAATCTGGCTCTGCACTAGCTCGCGAAAAAGTTTTCGTCAAAGTAAAATCCTCCGCAAGTTCTTTCAGAAGAAAATTGCGGATGTAACTTGCCAGTGTAAACTCACCCTTGCACAGTAAGTATGCCTTTCAATAATCGAATGCTTCGGCAATTCTGGGAAAGCACGTGAGTCAACAGGGAATATGGAACACAAGATACTGAAGTTTTTTGCTATATGCCGAGCATTGATGATTTTCCGTTTAACGGCATAAAACTTAAACAACTGCCACGCTGCTTGCAGTGCAAAAATGTTTAAAACTTTTCGTTAGACAATAATTCTGAAAACAACAAAACGTTATCTTACGAGTTACTGAAATTCCGTGAAGATTACCTCAGACCCTAGGTAAGAGATGTAAGGGAAGTCTAAACTAAACCTCCTGCAATATCTTAAGTAGTAATTGAATGGCCCCTTAAAAGGCTTACCTTCTCCATTCTTCTCCAAGCCCACATCTCCAACGCCTTCGGTCTACGTACATCCTCTAAAACAAAGACCAAGTTTCCGACCCATAAACGGCCGCACTTTACATTACAGGTTTCTTTTATTTTCGTCTCGCTCTTGAGATTCAAGTTCTCGCTAAAGCTGGTGGTAAGTGGGCTGGTGTGATGCTGTGCGGTTCGGGTTGGAGTAGTGACTAGAGCACTGGCTTCAAATTCAAAACTTTTGCAGTCCCGCGGAATATATTGTTATTACTTCAACTTGTTTCAGTACGCTGCAGAATCCTCAGTGAGCTTGTGCGAGTTAAAGTAACACATAAAGATCCGTATACTTAAATTTGAAATTTTGGAAAATACCCAATTTCTTTACTTTCGCTAAATCGTAGGTACATACACTGCAGTGAGGTGAAACTACCAGAGTTAAAGTAATTAAGTTATAATTGGTGGTTTCAGGGGTAACTTGATGAAATCGATTCTTGTTAGAATGACAAACTGTAACTTTGTGACCACCCTGAAGATGGCGTTGAACGTCGAAACCCGGGTTGTGTGTAATGAGCACAATGCAATGTGTAATTATAAGGTTAAAGTTTTCCAATCTAATAAAGTTATATCAAGTGGAATCGTAAAGTTTTTAATTTTAAATTTTCCTGATCCAGAATGGAATTCCTCAAAGTTTTGGCCTCAACCATCATTCACACTCAGCACTGGCTTTATTTCTCGAGGGTTCGGGTTCGAATCCCTTAAGTGGCGAAAGTTTTTCTGTGGAATCTCGATTCTAATTGGTAGGGTCTAATGTGTAGGGCATTTCATTTGTAATACTCTAATGATCTGTTAATTCATTCGTTTGCGACCTGATTGTAGGGAATAGACTCATCTAGTCCCAGAGTCGTCCACTATTCATCTACCACGAGCTTTCGCGAGGGATCTATGAGGCACAGCGTGGACAGTTGGACACGGATGGTGGCTGCGAGGTTCAGAATGGATAAAGGACGAGCAATTAAACAGATGAATTAGGACCAGTCTTCTCTTTTAGACCTGTTAAAAATTTGCATGCACATGTGATTTGAGGTGCGTGAACAAGTTTCTTCAAAATTATATCATGTGAATACGTCAGAAATGCAACAGCTTCCTTAATGCTTATTTTTTCCCTTTTACGTCGCTTTTTTTTTACAAGCATTTGGTCAGTTATAATTGCAAAACTCGATCTTTAATGTTTTCTAAAGTCCACTTTTAGTAAGTGTGTAAATGAATTGATTGAATATCGTCGACGAGTTGAGTGTCAGCAAAGCAGGCTGATCCGTAAAAAAGGGTGTTATTTTATCCATTTGCCATTTGTTACTTATTATTTTAGGAATTTATTTCTCTGAAGAAAATCAAATTAATGCCTACACATTATGTGTTAGGAACTTGAATGACTAATGAAATGCTTTCATTAGGTATTTTGTTGTACATTATTTTCTCTCTCCGTCATCCATTCATAATAACATGCATTCATCTATTACTCGCGTAAGTTTTTTTCCTTCGAGTATTCGCCGCTGCGTTCCTCATTCATGCTGTGGAACGACTGTTTTAAGCAGACTCAAGCAATGTTTTTCGGTGCCCTCGAAGAAAAAATATTCATCTCGCAGAATGACGTAATGTACTCGCATCTCGTCCAATGAGAACTGTTTTCTCATATCTCGGTAATGCGCTTTCTTTCCTCGCCTCAGGAACGGGATTATAAAGAAGATGAAATGGAAGAAATATCTTTTGTCCCCCCATCCCCCCACACGAGAGGGGACCGGCAACATTTGGATATTCGATTTATAAAAAAAATATGCGTAGGTACACTTCTTGTCTCAATTGTGGATCTCTTTATTCGATCATTGTCTATGCAAAGTTTTAAAAAGTATTTTTTTATGTGACTGAGCGAAATGATGATAATCATGGCAGCTCTTGTATGAGTGCAGGCGTGTTATTTACGGCTGTATTTTACACGATCGAGTGGGATGACTGGATGGGGGAAAAGAGAGGAGGGATGATCGGGGAAAACTTTAGGGGATGAGGGTGCCGAAGGGTTCGAGATATTTAGACGGAGAATGGAAAGGAGAAGAGGTTATTACATTGAAGGGTGCGGAAGGTAGGGGAACGAGGCTCCAAGAGAAGAGGGTAACCCGGAAGTGTGGCGAAAGGGGGGGGGGCGGGGGTACTTTCGGAAGTGTTTTGTCCGTGCGAACAGGGGTCGGGAGATATGTAAGAGGAGGGTGATGAATACAGATAAATTGCCAGTGGCTGAGATTGGACTTATTTAATTGAGTGGCATCGTGCTCCAGCTGACGGGGAATGGGTTCTGTTATTTTGCCAAAAAATAAACGTAGGTTTCAGGATGGGGAGGGTGGTGTGGAAGACAAACCAGGGAGTGTTGAGGGGTGGACAGGAGGCGAGTTGTATACGTTCAAAGAAAGCAACCAAGGTAGTTGGCGGACTAAGAGAGAAGGAACGGAATGTTTAACTAGTATAGTAGTATTTTTATTTAACGTGCTTCGACGGCTGAGGTTATTTCGCACTTACGGTCTGCCACACGCGAACAGGGGCAACAGCACTCGGACGAATCGGAGGATCAGCCCTCCAAACTCAAGCCGAGCCTAACGATGCTTAACTTCGGTGACTGATCGGGAGCCGGTGTTTCCATCGTGGTAGGCCGTTGCCTCAGAATGTTTGCGGAGGTGATACAGGAGAGATAATTAAATGACCCGTCACCCATTCCATGAATTAAAAATATTAGTAATACTAATCATTAGTAATATGTTGGGTACTACCCGGGTACTGCTCGTTAGCGTATTTTTCACCGTAGCACTCCCTTGATTTCTGGTTTGGCTTTGCATCGGTCTCCTCACTGCTTTCTGGTCCTCGCCTAGCGCCCGGGGGAGCGTGCGAAGTTCTACTTCGATCTGGGACGAGTATTGTATGCCTGAGGTGGAATCACCCCGTGCCACACACCTTAGTGGTGGCTCGCAAGGTATTACGTAGACGTTGACCACGGCGTTCCCTTTTGGGGTAGGCATAGTAAAAAAAATGTAATTCTCGGTGGTAGGCTTGTTAAGCTGACTCTGCTTTAATAATTTCCTCCATAATGCCCTATCTTTTCACACCTATTTCTCTTCAGTTACACCCATGCGTTGCTTCATACACGCCTTTCCGTTCTTGAGACTCCTAACTTTCTTGCTTTCCAGTCTTTTCCAGCACATTCACCCATGGCTTTCTCAGTTTACCCCTTCCTCTCACACCATACACTACACTATCATGTATGTTTTATTATTCGATTCTCATCCATTCTCTCAACATAGCCGAATCAACGATGCACACTCCTTTCATACATGTTTGCCGGCCAAGATGGCGGCGCTATATCGTCCTCTCCTGTTAATCCAGCGATCGTGGGTTGTACCCAGGCTGTACGGCTGTACCCAGGGCTTGGGTGTTTGTGAGCTTGAATTGTTGTTTATTATTGTAATTTATGAAAATGAACGTAATTGGATGTAAGCCTGTGTGTATCGTATAATTTATTGCTATGTTATTAGCACATATCCATTACCGGAGCATTCATTCCAAATTATTTCATCACCTACTCATTCCTAACCTTATCACTTCTGCTTTTACCGAAAACACTTCTCAGATGCACCACACCATGTTCATTTATCCTACGTTTGTGCTTACCCTAGCAAACACAAGTTTCATTACAGTAAAATAAAGAGGGAAGGAGTACAATTTTATTTAATGCAATTTTTGCTTCCCTAGACAATCATTCATTCCTTGAAATCCTCCAGGTATTGCCTCACAGTACCTCGCCCGTGTGAAATGAAATGGTATGTACGTATTAGTGAAATATCGGAAGTGCTTCCTCCGATGCATTCATCATCTCAGCTTGACAACCCTACTGTAAAGTGTCCGTTTCGTCCTTGGATGTGAGTGGTAAGGGATTGGACGGCGGAGGGGGTGGATCTGTATCACAAGAGTTTGCGTGAGGACCCTGTCGTAGGGAAAATATGGAAATATAAGAGGGAGGGGAGTGTCCGAGTAGTTTTGGGGGAATAGGCCGAGGGTGGCGGCCGATCGTCTCCTACTCCTGAAAACGAACGGATGAATTAATAGCGGGGGAGAGAATCCTTTTTATTCATCCTTCCTGTAACCCTTAACCCTACCCCTGAAAGAAGGGGTGTTGGGACGTAAAGGCTGGTTTACGATTGGCGTAAACTAGTAGAGTGACCCGTGAAGGAGATTCACGCCCATTACCTTGGTGCAAGATTGGCCGTCAGTCCTTCGGTAATCGTCGCCCGTCTTGGGTTACATCCGGATGTTTTCTTGACAGAAAGTGCCTCCGATAAATTCGTAAGTACTCGAATTCGAAAACATTAATTGGTTTAACATAAAGTCTCGCAACTAATTTGGCCTGATGGAGTGGAGTTTAATACTTATAAGTTCCTAAGTAACTAAGATTGTGGACTCGTAATGATCCTAATGATAATATAGGAGTAAAATTAATCGATTGTGGCGATACTTGTGGGAATTATAGATAGAACTCATGATGAGAAAAAAACCCACCTCTCCCTTGCATTTTACCACCACCCGTCCTTTCTCCCCCTCCAGCCCCACGTAACTTACAATTAGTCTTCCCCCCGGCCCATCCTCATTTCAACCAACCGTCAATACCTGGCCTCCCCTCATGTCTTAATGTTCCCATCCCCCTCCTTATTATATAAGGCTAGTAGCAGCAATATTTCGTTCTGTTTCTCTTGATAATGACCCGGTCGAAACCGGTCGACAGCAATAAAAAATAGTGGAATTTGTAGGTCCTGTTTTTTTTTCTTTTTTTATCATCATGAATTATATCCTATAGGAGGTTTGACTTGTGTTACTAGATAACGGATAACGAGTTTATTCGCTCATTCTATCAATAATGTGCATAATTTATGTCTTAAGATAAGATAAACATGCATAAATATTATCTAGTGTTAGGAGAGCAGACCAATCACTCCAAGAAATAACTATTATTTCAATAAATTTTATTGTTTCACGCTTGACTTCGTGGAAGTGATTGATATCCATTTTTAATAAAAATACTTTGTACTTTTCACTTTAGTTTTAAAATAAAGTGTGGAAAAGTACAAAGTTATTGTATTAAAAATGGGTATTATCTCAATGGTTTCAGACTAACCTTTGTGGAAGTTCATTACAAATAATGAAATAAAACTGTTTAATTCCACTAATTTGTTTCACGGTACTACCACACTAGTTAGGTCAGTCTAGTCAGGTACCTGAAGATGACGCCGGTGTGTTGAAACTAGTAGTACCGTGCAATAAATTGGTGGATTAAAATAACTATTGGCTGAAACGTTGTAAAAGTGATAGTTCCTGCAACCTGAATTTACTAATGAGGTCCATAAAAAGAAGAGTGGGAAAAACTACTATTCCACGTAAAATATTTTATTTCATGACCCAGGTTTTGCTGCTGTACAGCATCTTCACGTGAAAAGCACCGAAACTTGGGTCTTCAAATAAAATATTTTGTGTGTAATAGCAGAGTTTTTTCCCTCTCTTCTCAATATGGAAAGATTTCACAGTTTAAATCCTAAGATAGCCTCCCGAGTTTCTTAAATTTATGGATTTCATATGGAGCTTTCCATTCACTCTATAGTGCGCCAATCACTTCGCAACACCACAGAATCCTTGCTTTCCATTCGTTTCAGACCCTGCGAACTAGGCAGTGCACTTCAAAACAAATCGGGAGCAGAGTTGATGTGGGCTAAACAACAAAAGCACGTCGATATTCGCGTCTTTGTATTTTTCTACAGATCTTCAGCACAGGCGTCAATCATGGATAATGTAAAATTTTCAGTTACTCTGAGGTAAAAAAAAGTACAGGGAGTATTCTTGATACTCCCGTCGGATATTTATTTCGTGAATATGAAAATACATACGTTACTCTCGTTAGTGGTAGATTCTTTTGTTTTTTTTTGTCAGAAAGAAAGTTGAAATGAATGAATGAAAATTACGCTATACATAATAACATTTATTCATCAAAATCATTAGTACAAATGGCTGAACAATTGGTCGATGGTAACAAATATTTCCTGCTTTCATTACTTGTATTATTAACGTCTAACTCACGTTCTCAGCTCTCTGTAGACACCTTGATCACTAAAATCGACCGACTCGTCCCGGAGATAAAACTGAACTGAGCACGCGCCGTGCCCACTCAAGTCCAAATTTAGACCCCCACGCGCATCGCTGTGACGTCACCTCACAACCCCACCTCCGCTCGCGACAAACCATTTCCGGTAGTCGACAAAATGGGCTATCCAGTCATAGTTTCAGATATTCTGTAATCCTTATAGTTTTTGCACACGAGGCCCTCGAAAGTACACGTGGCAAAACCTTTAATGACACAGAGAACGAACCATAAGATTTCATTCGCATTCACATCAAAAGCTTTCCTTTAAAAACACACATTTTGAAACAATTCTAGGACTATGCACTGAACTCGGCTGTGAGTGTTATGCACTTACAAGATGCTACCTATCAGTAGGTTACCATACTTTTCGCCAGCGCACATCGTTCCATTCATCGTATTTTGTGAGTGCTAATTTGTTCCGATCTGCGCTACCTTCAACACCTTTAGCGGGAAGCTCCCGAAGCGCTTGATCCCATAGCTAAGTTTTTTTTTTGCAACCAGCATAACTAAATTTGACGTCTGGCGTTCACGTTTGACGCTTACAAGCGATTGTAAACGCCTCCGCATGTGCCAATATACTTAACTAGCGGTTGAATCTGTAGCAGTTTACGTTGACGCCATCCGTAAATAAGTCTTAAGTCTAAACACAGAACGGGGTCGGGGGATGGGCCTAATGGTATCGAGTAAGGGTTAGGGTTAGGCGAGACCTTTCGGGGAACTATCGGAAAAGGGAAAAAGTGAAGTGAGAGGAGAGTGGAAAAAATTGATAATCGGAAAAGAGTTGAGGGGACGAGGGATACAAAGGGGGACGGAAAAAGGCATTTTCGCAATTATAATTAATCGTTTTTTCTCTACGGAGGTTCAGTTCAGTGGGGGTGGTCCGTTTTTCAGACGTCAAAACTCCCCCTCAACAGGGCGTCGTCTTCTCAAAGAGTTTGTTATCCCTCGTCGGAATCTAATTCACCGTGTATTGCGTGATGAATTTATTTTTTTCTGTTCAAACTCGGCTGTAATTTATTTTAAAGCAAGATCCACGCCGTCGTCGGAAATGGGCGCTTATTTAATCCTTTAAGTGATTAATACAGTTTGCTTCTTCCAAAGGAATGATTGTTTGTCGAAGGAAGCAAAAATCGCTATATACAAAAGTTAATTCCTTTCCACTTCATTGTGAGGTAGCAAAACTTGGAATTGCCAGGATAGGCGTTAGAGTATACTAAATGTAGTGGGTATGGGTTATCTGATAAGTGATTGTGATAAAAGTAGGACTTATCATTACCTGACGTTTCGATGGCGGAGTTAGTCATAGAAACGTCAGTACCTGAAATCCTGACCAGGTTGGAAAATTGAATAATTTTCCCGTGGAGAATTTAATCATACAATTCACCGGGAAAGCAACGGATCATTAAAAAAATGAGTAGTTTCATTTCATATTATATGGAACTGAGTGTTAGAGCGTGTTATTTTTACACGATTATGTTTCATGCTGAACTTTGGGGGAATGAATAACATCAAATCACTTTGTTCAGAATATAAAAATTTCAAAGTGATACATAATTTAAAATGGGATTTTTATTTGTAGAAATGGCTAAAGATGATTTAAGGGGAAAAATAAGTATTGGTAGGGATCGTGCTAAACTTACCAAACGATAGGTAGAATACCAAATGAAATAATTTTAATTGTTTTTTAAATATCAGGTGTTTCTTCTTGGGCTCATACCTCTGGTTTCAGCTCAGCTCATTGACCAATACCCAGTTTGCCGAATTCGATACAAATAGAAATTATTAACAAACTAAAAAAAATACCCTTAATGGCAGTCAATATTGTTTCTTTATTCTCCATTAATTAGTGTTTAAGAGGAAACAATTATTTCTCAATAATAAAAATGTTCGCCTATAAAGGGTTAAGGAGTAGATATTTCAACGCAATGCTCACATAAAAGCCGTTTTACACGGTACATTTGTTTGTACAAACTCTTCCGTGAACTCTTACATGAGGCAAAATGTATCGTGTAAAGCGGCAAATTGTATGAACGCTTGTGCGAATGTCTCAATGCATGCACGGGAAATAGAACCTGTTCTAATTTCGTTGAGACAAACATACAATCTCACGTACATTCGTTTGTGCAAAATCATTCATCGTGTAAAACGACTTTAAAACATTGAAAGCGTCTGTTTAGCTTTTACTATTATTGGTCTGCGACTGATTTCTCCATCACGAAAATGCCTAATTTGTTGAAATCATCGTCTACAGTCGTTTCTTTTTAAGCTTAAATTTAAATATGGTCGTGTTTTTGTGGACTCATTTCCATCCCACCCCTTTCACCCTTCCCAAAGATGGTTGGAGAACAGTAATTCTTCATCCTTTGTCACGGGGGGTTGGTTTCCTCCCGGGTAGTTGAAAGAAATCAACACAGCGAATACAATTCCGAGACGGAGCCATGACTTGCATTATGGTGTCTTAATGGATTCTTCCCTTTTTTCTGAAGCCCCTACAATTAAATTTGAATTTTGTGCGCATTTGCTGCCAAGTGGGTATCCAACCCAATGGCCTAAGTCACTTCGAGTGTACTACTTTACGAATAATTTTCAAGGGATATTTTTCACTTTTGACGTTCCGTTATTTTCTTACTCTGGACTTTTTGGAGGCACGAACGCCGCTTTGAGAGAGAAATTCACGCGATGAACGACGCGTCGTTCAAAGCGTCGCAGACGCAGGGAAACCAATAATATCAACTAATGATTTTCAAACGTCACTCCAATTCATTGTGCTGTCCTATCTTATATGATTTTAAAAACTTTTCAGGATACAGGATTGGAAACGTTTAGAGAACACTTATTTGATTTACCTCTTCGGTCATCCCCTGTTGTTTGATTTAAAACTCCTACCAAAAACTACGATGATGAGATATTTTCATCTTTGGCCCCGGCGATTTGTGGAGAGATACACTTAGTGGCCCCTCTGGCTATACTTCTGTTTCATCATATCCATGCTGAACGGATATATTAGGTCGTTTAAGGCAGTATTACCGTAAAATGACATATATGTCATGTTATTCATATTCTGGCTTGTTACAGAAAAATTGTTTGAAAATGTCTATTGTTTTAAATTAACAAAACCTTACCTTTCCACGTTATTTATTGACAATCAAACTTGATATTAAATGGTTTTAAATGCGGGAAGAAGTGAAACATGTGGGGGGATGATATTATTTAACCTTATATAAATGCTATCTATTTTCGCAAAAATCTGTTTGCAAAGAGAAAATTCTCCATGGAAAGTGAATGGTGATGAAATACAGGAATCTGTCCTGCTTATGTTTTGAGTTATACGTTAGTTACTGCAATAATTGAAGTTAAAACGCGTTATGCCCCTTTTCCCAACTCATGGCGGGTGGACGTAAAGGAGCGAGTAACCAAAGAAAGGCAGTCCCCTTCCACCTCAGTTTCTGGCTCCCAGCGCGGCGGCCGATCAGCACTCTCAGTTCTTGTGAATTAATGAACGTTGGGCGGCGAGGAGTCACTGATTTTGATCTTTAACCAACGAAGTGTATGTACCTAACTCGCACACAGTAAATTTGGTAACACAGACGATGACGAGACTGAAGTGTGTGTCACGGCAGTCGGCGAGAGAGCGAGTTCCCAATACCTTCCACGCCACTCTTACGTGATTGTCTGGAAAAATAAAAGGAACACCAGCGTATTCAAGGTCAGCCGCTATGAGTTAGGAAATGGGGGAAAATTTCAATAGTAATGGCTCTGCATTCGGGACTTATGGCCGGAAAAAGTGTTCATGAAAAATATAATAGTCGAATAATCTGCCTATTTTGAGCCAGAACTTTGTTTTGTAATTGCTTCAATATTCTCGGAGATATGCCGTGAAATGTGTGGACAACTTTGTAAAATTCAAATTTTGCGACGTTTTAATATCTCGTAAACGGTTGCATGTATTAAAAAACGGCTTTTTCAATATACTATCAAATGAGGACGTTATGCCAAATTTGTTCCAAATCGGTTACCCTAAGGGCAATCACCAGGTCGAGTTGACATGGAAGTCGAGTTATATTAATTGATCATTGCAAAAAGCAATGAAATCCAAGCACTTACCTTAAGAAAAATATGTTGCGGTATGTAACCCCGGGGGAAGTCTTATCACGTCGACAGTGTTAGTAGCCCAATGGTTAAGGCGGGTGGCTTCGAGTGGCAAGGTTAATATATCGATTCCCTCCCGCTGCATAATTCTTTTATCTTTTTCTTTTAGGTTTTCATAATTTCAAAATTTATGTAATGTTCTTAATACCGTTACTTCAATGAAAAATATTTTTAGGTAATTTTTTAAATTATTAATAATAACCACTAGACACTGGTAGGACAAGCTCCCAAGGCTATCTCCAGAAATCCAGTAAGGTCAAACAATACTTAGCAAAGCGTCAAATATTTCCACGGACATACGGAAATAATTTATGAAAAATGGCTCGTGGGCAGAAATCCTCATCTCTTGAAGGAAGTGATGATAGTCTCCCTGCCGTCTCCGTTCCTCAAAAATTGGTCGTACCCATCACCTTTTTATCGTGTAACGCCGTACCTATTCTTAACAATTCAAGTCCCAATAGTGGATTGAACCTCCATTGCATTTGGAAGTGATTCAATGGTACCACTGCATCCATTGGCTTTTCATGGGCTTCCAGAGAATGTCGAAAAAATATACTTATTTGGATGGATGGACCAAGAAGAAGAATAGCAACACCGCTATTGTGGGATATATTCACGGTCGTCACGTTTCGTTTGTTTTATTATTGTTTCTCTGCTGTAGATAGCGCGCGTGTACGTCCTACGCGTAAGTTCGCCTACGCATAGGTTCGCTTTCATGAGAACAGTTCACGCGAAGAATGACGCGTCTCGTCGCGCGCGTGCGCGCCAGACGCGTCCATGAAAACGTACCATAAATGCGAAGATGTTTTGTTTTCGGGAAATGCGAAGATGGCACAAAAGAGTGAAAGTCGTTGGGAAACAAGTCGAGAATAAAACAAAATAGTGTGAAGTATATAAACTTGTATGTACTTGTACTTAAAAAGTTACTCCGTTGGCAAATGTTTTCCATCCTAGTAATTCAGGGCCTACCTCACCGCTGCGCCGGCATTATCTGACAAAAAATTGCTGAGTAGCATTTTAATCCCACCGTCCGAAATAATGATCCCCCATTTTTCTTTTTTCTACATGTGCCTTCTCGTTATTTCCTCGTATTATAAACCCTGTACATGTTCACAGATTACAGCTTTTCATATTCCAGAGATCCCTTTTCTATATCATACCGACTACATTTAATTCCCTTTCAGCTAAGTACCCTTCCCTTGATCTTTATACTTTGACTTTCTTTAACCATACGACGAAGATCTAACTTTGTGGAATCTTTCTATTATTATAAGAAGTACCTACACAACTTTGTGTTTTCCACAGATTGATTGCACTACAAACGACCGGTTTCGGCTGTTGCACCATCACCTGGTACAATTTATGAAATCCTTCTTTAACTCATTCTTGTAAGATTTTTCAACGGTGGTACTTATATATTTTTGGCTTATGCGATTGTTTATGTGATTATTAGTGACAAATGTTTTTATTATCAATTTATTTTATTTATCTGTTATGTCCACTAGTGTAACATCCCTTCATTGTTTTGGTGATTAGCGAATAATAATAATGTTTCCCAATGTAAAGGAATACCTACTTAGATGCACTTTTAGTATTACGAATATCCACCTTCAGGTGGTAGCACCTACACCTATAATAATATTATAACGACCATGCTCCACAGTAAGAATCATAGGAAATATCCATCAATCTCAATATATATATTTCATCCTCGGTCCGCATCTATTGAGGTCTCGCATTAAGTTGGAAGCTTTCCCGTCGATGCCCTCTTCTTTAAGTTAGAGCCTCGTGGCCATAATATCAGGAAACCAAGAAGGCTCATTTCCCGGAAGCCACCCACCGAATCAAGGAAAGAACTCCGACGGATGGTCGGTAGGTCGACTGACATCGGTTATGATTGGAACAAGGGGGATGGTGGTATCTGATCGCCGCCCTCGAACCTCTAAAAGAAAATGAGGAGGATAAAAAGGGGGAAGGAAGGGAGATGAAAACACATTTTTATGGCATCGAAGGCTCCTCCGGTGACGGAGTGAGTTACACAAAAAAATTCCCTTTTGCCGTCGTTCAATCCCGGAACTTTCCGGGAAATACGTTGCCGTATGCGATTAATAGGTCCTCCTCCTCCTCCCCTGAAAACGAAATTCTCCACCGCCGGCGGGGCGTCATTATTAGTTATCCGGACCCCTTCACGTCCCTTGGGGTACTCCCCTCCCCCATATCGTTGTCTGCGCAGAGAACCAATCGCCGATGAGCCGAGCGATCGAAACAGACGCACAAAACCACCACATAAAAAAGTACTAATAATGTATGAAAAAAATATAGATTGTCATAGATCTGTTTCTCTTTCGCTGCCTCTTCTTCGACATACCAGCTTCGTTTATCAGTCTATCCTTCCTACCTCCTCCTCATCCACTTCTCCTTTCCTTGTTTCACGTCAAGAGTTATTTTTATTGTTAAAATAATTCTTTTTTTTGCTTCGCCTTATCGCACCTCTCTCTCTCTCTCTTGTCTAATCTGTGGGAGGGGTTATTTACGGCGACACTCTCGACCCTGTCCTCTCCTTTTACTGCGCTCAATTCCCCACGATTCCTCCCGTGGAACACTTTGACCCTATCTGCTCTTTTCATCTCGAAGCGCTCAAAAAAAGCCTCCTCCTTCTTTTTCCCCCATCCCAAACTCCTCCTCCCCTTCCCCTCCTTACCCAGATACTCTTTTACATCTCACCCTCTCTCCTTCTTATGGAGTTTCACACATCCCACCTTGAGCCCGGGAGATATCGCGATGTACTCCGTATTGAATCGCAGTGCGATATTAAGCCTCAAATAAATGCGAAGCATTGCCGCGGCACAGAGTATAAATATTAAACTGAGCAACCAATTTGGCCTCTCTACATAAAAAAGAAAATATTTGGAACAACATGATCGAGAACAAGAGTGATTTTATAATTTTATTATGTCACCTAAACGTTGAAGGGCGTTGTTTTTCCATTAAGAGTCATGAAGTACCCACTGTGTATTTCTCTCCATTAGGATGCCTGAAATAATGCTAAACATCGTCGAATTATGTCACTGGTAAATATGTCATGCAATGCAACGCTAGTTATCATTCGTTAAATAATGCTTTATATTACGATTTTAACTCAATTATTGGTAAAGCTTTTCCCGCTACCTTGAGCTCTGAAGGTATCGTAATGTACTGATTGTTCTGAACGATGTTCGTGTAGAAACGCCGTGCGGTATTAAGCCTCAAATAAAGAATAAGCATGTTGTAGAAAGTAATGCGCCGATGCAACGGACATGATGTGCGATGACGGTACCTACCCATTGAAATCAAACCATGCGTGAATACACAGTGTTTACTCCTCAGCCTACTCTTTCTGACGTAATCGTTTAAAGACACTGACAGTAGAGTCCAATATTGGCTGTTTATATCAAAGTTCTTTTAATATCCAAAACTCTACTAGCATCGACTTCTTATAGTTGAACTGTACGGAATTATTTTATTATGTCCCTCAAAAGCTTAAAATTTTGAAGTGAAAAGGTTTCAATATTTTCTCATTTTGCTGTTTCATTCATTTATTTTTTTATTCCTTCCATTGGGAGATGGCCTTTTTTCATGATGCCATGAAATTCCGGAGCAAAAGAAGTCAACGAATAAATTTAATTGGGTATTATATCTATTCATGTCGTACATGGTCTACAGCCAACATCTATTTATAGATATATATGTCTGTATTGGTTCATTGTTAATAAAACAGAAAAACTAATATATACTTGCCACTGCCTGTGCTGATTGAGATGCATGCAATGGAATTCTGCGAAATTATTCGAACTGAGGAAACGGCTGTCCTGTTCCTATAAAATGGAAACTTCTAATGATTTGCTTCAGATATATTTGGAAGAGAGATGGTGAAGGTTGGATAACAAAAATGAAGATGTCTTCGAATAATTTATGCGAGATATGCAAGCAGTTAATAGAAGGACTGTTCCGTCTTCAGGGATTACCCGCGTCTGGATTTTATGCCAGCGTTAATTCTCTAGTTAAGCTACTTAGAGCTAATTAATTTTGCCCTCATTGCGCATCAGAAAAAAATATTTTATTTACTTCTTTATTCTCAAGTAGGGGAAAGGGGTGGGGGTGATAGTGGTCGCAGAACGATCTGGGTGTTATTTTTGTTCTTGAAAGTACTTTTAGCCACGATTCACCTATATTTCGTCCCTTGTCTCTGTTGTTTTATTTTTTAACTTTCCAAGGCCACCCTAAAGAATCTTATATTACTCAACTACTTTCTAACTGAGCAGGGTAGGTATATAGAAGCTAATTGTTATTCAATTAACCATTTTTATTGGCAATTGATATCGAAAAACGTTTTTATTTGGATATAATATATCTTTTTAGAAGTGGCCGACAGAGTACCGATTTCTACCACTGTCGACCCGAACTGCCATATTGGTGTTCTTACACCTCCAAGTGCTACTTGCAAGTGACTTCAGCAAGGTTACTACTATTACTACTACTAAGTACCTTCCATGTGCAAAGCTGCCTGCACATTATATACATATCGCAATGGGATATTCACATTCTAATATCGCTCAGCCCCAATCGAAGAAGAGAGTGGTCGGAGGGTTCGGCGATAGTTGTGCATGCCCTTCTTCTCCTTCTCCCTCGGGTACCGCAGAGAATAAAATCAGGGAAGGGGTGGGCCCTTAAACTCCCTCTCCCTTCCACTTTTCCTCTGCTCGAACCCCCCTTAACTCCTCTCCCCCACCCCTAACCCCCTCTCGGAACAGACACTTCGAACTCTCCTCCCCCGCTGTACTCCCCAACACTATTCCTCCCCCCGCCCGACTCGCCATATTCGATAAAAAGGTTCGCTGATCTGTTCGTCGCACCACTTCGCTCTCCTCTCTCTCTCTTTACTCGGTCGCTCATCTGTTACACCATCGGTGAGTCTCTGCTTCCACTTCCTATCCCTCCCCTCCCCCCACCCCCCGCTTTTTGAAACCCCTACCGACGACGCCTCCGTTTCGCCCGTCGTTCTTCGATTGTTTTCACTCCAATTGTGCGCACACGGCGCCACGGGCAGTTCCCTGCACTTGAGATGGCTTCAGCGATTTTTTTCTATTGACAAATTTGCGCAGAGCTTTGCATACACGCTCTCATTAGTGATATCTATAGATAAGATTGAAAACATTGCATTTTACCGAATGTTTTTTGGAAATTCAATGATATTTTAAACCGTAGCCTTGTGCCGCATGAGGCATCCACAATGATTCGATTCAATAAGTAAAGATTTTCTTCTAACACGAAATAATACATTTCATATCATTAAAAGGTTTGATTAAAATATCAAGGTGTCACGCCATGTCAAATATTCGAAAAAACATATTTCAATATAACTTTCACCTGAATTCCGAGTATCGTGCCGAAAACTATCAAGATTTACAGTCATAACATGCTTTCATAAGGGAAAAATGCATATAATTATTGCATTATTTCCATTATTACATTTATTGTGAGTTTCACGGCATTAAAATATGTACTTACTTAAATTGTGGTCTATTATTTTTGCGACTCGAAAAATAATAAAATTGTGCGCTCGATATCCCACGATTACTCGTCTTAACTTTTCTTTTTGTTTGTAGTTTCCTGGGGGGTAATTTTACGTGCTTGAAGGATTAACATGGCGATTCTCGAAGATATATCTTTCAAGCCTTTTCTTTTCAGGGTTAAAACCAGGAAAAAAACTATTCGTAGTTGACTAACAAAATAATCCAACCTAATTAGTTAGCTGTTAATAGCGATCTATTTCCTTAGTGGTATAGATCTACGTACTGCCATGCTAGCCACTACAGAGGCGTGTGGCAGCGGGTGGGTGCTCTGACACCAGCCGTGAAATGGGAAGGAATAGGGAAAAAGAGAGAGGTGAAATGTATGTTAAAGATGTGTCTTATGTTATTATCATGTTTTTTTTGTTATAATCACTATTGGTGCGTGAAAATATAGACATTTATAATTATGAGTTCGGCAGGGTATCTCTCTTATTTCGCTGTGTTTATCAGTTATGCTAAATTTTACCCAAAACTAGGTATTTCATCGAGAAATAAAGACATTATCTTCTCCTCCTAAATGAATGTACACTTTTTGGAAAGAGCTCAAAAAGTTCCTCAGATAGACTGTTCCACTCTTTGATTCCACTGTTCAAAAATGAATTCTTAGCAGACTTTTGTGACTTATATGAAGTTTGTGAGGTAGATCATTTTTGCCCATATTACTCAACTTCTCCTTTCCTTCACTTATATCTTTTCAGCGTTTATCCATGTTCAAGATTTAAACATGGCGCACACTCTATTTAGTTTCATTTAGTCCTATTTTCTAGCTTAAACGAAAAGCTTCATGAGTCCATAGTTTTACATGCCATCCGATAGGATATTTAGAGTTATCTCCATATGTCGTCCAAGTAGGGATAGGTATTCCTCGGAAAAAATATCTAACGTTGTCTAAAGTCGAACCTGGGTCCTCAAAATGAGGACTCAGTACTCTTAAACACTATCTATGCCAGCCCTTAGAGAAAGAAGAGAGTACAAATCGTCACGACGCACAAAAGTGAAGCCCGTTTTTTTGCGGAAAATGGTCGCAACGTGGCTATCGCGCGCAATGCGTCTGTAAAATTACTAAATAGCGCAATGCTCTTTTGGAACTTATTCCATTTTGTATTTTTATTGATAAATCATTACGGTACCGCGGCTACTATCCCTTCTAATGCCTATGTTTCCGGCGCATCAACTTCAAATTTGATTAATTCAGTATGGCCGATTGCGCATTTTAGTGGCTTTAAGTTCCACTGTACCGTGTGTTTCTGTCTTTTATTTACTTTAATCTATGACTCAAAACCTATCCATCAGTCGTTTCAGCAAATTTCCATCCCTTTTAAGAACACTTATTTTGCCAGGAAACTTTGAGCGCTTCAACCTTGGCGTCTTTCGCGGTGTACTCCACGCTCTATGCAAAGGAAAAGCCTCGCCCGGAATAAATTCTCCCGCTGTCTCACCTCCGTGCGGTCTCCTTCTCGACTGGGCTCTTTGTTCCATCTTTTCCTCCTCAAACCCTTCTTCGCCTTTCTTATTATCTCCCTCGCACACCCGCCCGAACGTCTCTCCGCCATTTCCCCGGCCTCTGCCCGAGACGTCTCCCGCGAAAAATATGACGCCGGGGGAGCTTATCGTGTTGCCTCCAACGATTCTCCTCCTCCCCATACCCACCCACTCCCCAGCAATTTTTAGAGAGAATGCTCCACCTCCCCCAAGACCTTCCTACCTCCATGTTTCCCTCTTACAAGGAGCTCTCCTCTTTCCCCTCATAGGTTAACCGTAGAGTCGTCTTCTGCTTCCTTTCCTTATCGGAGTTAAATGGGCTCAATCTTCAAGAAGCTCTCTCTTTCCCAGCATCCCCCTCTTTCTTCAAACCTACGGTCTAACCCACGCGAACCACCCTCTCTCCCGTTGTGTGTTTTCATTACCCCAAGAGAGCGTCCTTATTTAGGATTACGCTGACGGGGTCGTTGCTGTCCGTCTCCCCCTCTTCCCCCGTCCTTCCCTTGGGCACTTTCATAAAAACTACGGTTCCTTGTTTGACTTGATTGACTTACTTCCTGAACTTTTCCGATTGACTCCTCCTCTTAGAGCGTAAGAGGGATGCCTTAAAATCTCAATACTTAGGATTAATTATTGAAAACTGATTGAATTGTTGTCAACATGTTAGGAAAATTGCAATGACATTAAGGTGCTGTCTTTTAATATTATATTTTATCCGAAAAAATGTCCAGTGTCGTTTCTGAAGATTTATTCGGCTCTCATCGAGTCAATTTAAAGTAGTTGGAAGAAAACACGGAAAGTTTCCGCGACTGTAGACGTTTATACGATCCTTGTGAGTCGAATATGTGCATGAGTTGAAATAAATACATGAGTTTCTGTCGCTCTCAAAATTTTCTGGAGTACTCGAAGGATAACATTCAGGGCGTCATATCTATAGAATTCGATGCTCTTTCATCCTATGCAACCCCTTTAAGTAGGCATTCGCTATTTATTTTGGAGAATTTAGATATTCTCCTGAATGGCACACATTTTGGATAACACAAACACAATGTTTTTTACCATTATGAATCTTCATGTTTTAATCCGTCAGAAAGGTCTTAAAGCTTTCACATAAACCCATTCAGGAACTCATATAATGATTTTATATCGGGATACACTAACTTTACGCTGGCGGAAACAAATTTTTTTTTGCCCTTTCTTACTCGCCATCTTATTAAGTATGAAGGTGTCTACAATTTCATGAGGCCGATTATTTACACCTTACAACCTCTTTAAAGTGGCACATGGATCGCTTGGATATCACTTATACTTCCAAAGCTAGAAAGAAATGTTCGGTATAAACAATTTTGTTGAATCGCCATAAACCGTAGGTATTGTAACGTCGTGTCGTGCCTTACAAAAAGGATCGCGTTGATTTGTTAGCAATCCAATTACTACTTGCTCCTGCTAACAAAACAGCTGACTGGATATAAGGGAATGTATGAAGTTCCAATAATAATTAGTACATAACAAGGAGAGTGAGAGAGTATTTGGAGAAATTAAGCACAAGTTATTTGTACCTTATCTTTACTCAATTTTAATGTAAAAAATTAAGGGAAGGCATGAGAAGCGTCATGACTATACGATAAGCCATGCATATTGTGCGCCGAAGTAATCATTCTCGGTGAAAGCGTTTTACTGACTAATAGCCAACTCACGAGGGTGATCGGAAGTTTTTGTTTCATATAATTTCTGGTAAACTTAATTACTCGACGAAAAAGTTAACTTAGGGAACTTACATGATTATTTTACTAAGCAATGGATGTGCAAGGAGAGGGATATTACATTTTTTTTATTATCACGGTGATTTAAAATGGAGAAATTGTAACCATAAGATTGTAGTAATTGTATTACCTTATACATCTCCATTTCTTTCACACTCGGAGTGTTTGGTCTTGTTGCACTCAAATTGCATAATGATAATGAATAAAGAACAATGATATAGAGAAAGTAATTCGATAAAACATATCCCTCAATAATCAACAAATGTAACAACTCAGTCAAGAATATTATCAAGTTTTCAACAGGAATGAAATTACTGATAAAATAAAAACAGTGACTTTGTTACTAGTGAGTCATCATCCCTACAGTGAAGTGTACCTCCAGAAAAAATTGGCTGCTCACAAGTAAAAGAATTGTAATACATATTAATTACACTATAGCGCTAGCTTAGGTAGTTGAACACATTCCAGTTACTTCTTCTCATACGAGACGCAAATAAATAATTGCCTACGTGCATTGATGTGATGGCGAAAAGATTATAACTTAAATACAAAACTTCACGGAAATATTACCACAAACATGTTTAATTTTAGCTTCTTAACTTTAAAAATCACCATTGATATACATTTATTTTACTAGTAGTCGTCCAAAACGATAAAAAACCGGCTTCTTTTAGAAACGGCAAAAGTTTTGGCCAAGAGCAGTAGTAATTCCCGAGTAGCTGCAATAATAATCACATTAAATTGAGTAAGTCACCACCGTTGCACTCACGAGAGAATATTAATCTACCACATCCGTAACAACACCTTTTAAAAACCTATTATACCTTCAATTGATAAAACCTGAAAAAAATGTTTTTTCCGTCAGGTTTTAATACTGGAGTACTCGACTCACTGAAAATAATCGGTTAACCTAGTACCGGTTTTTCCCATAACCGCCCGTCCCTACGAAACACTGAATCGCTATATTGCCATGGGGCGGGGGTAAACCCGCTCACTCGCTTTCTGACGTCACACCAATCAGAAGGCGTTTCTTCAGCGCGAAGGACATTTGAAATTTTCGCGAACTTTGGCGTTCCATAACTACAAGAATATTGAGAATTATGAAGAGCTGCTTTTCAAATGTGAATGGATTTAATTTATTAATCGTTACATGCGAAAAAAATTATTTTTAAATTTAGGAGAGCACCCCTATGGGGTTTAAAGGATATTTATTTATATGTTTAAAGAAATAATGATTTTTTAATTGTTGAATGCTTATATTAAAAAGAGGTTGTTAAGGGGTTGTTAAAGAGGGGAGAAGAAGGGGATTGCTGAGAGAGAGAGAATCTGTCATGAGTTTGGAAAATAAAGAAGGTTTTTTGTTCTAAGGAAGTGAGTGAATAATTTCCAAAGGGTTACGATGTCACAGTATCTTCAATTCGAACCTAGTTGTAAGACATTACACGTTAAAATTTGGAGGTGTGAGAGGATGTTGAAGATTAGAGGGATATAGGGAATCGAGGGAGGATGTTGTGTAAGGGGGGAAGGGGAAGTAAGAAAATAGGCTTAATATGGACTGGATGAAGAGAGATAGGACGTAAGCCGAGTTGAAGGAAGAAATCGTGTAAGTTGACAAGGACTTGCGGCTGTAAAAATTAGTATAGTTATTCCTACTTCCAGACATACTCACCTATATTCACCGGTAGAGTAAATATTAAAAAAAAGGTGTGCCGTCACGGGACGGCCAATAGAAGTTGAACTCTGAGCATGGGTATGACTGGCGGTGGGGAGTACACAGTATTTTATATGAATAAACAAACAATAAAATTAATTTTTCTGGAAAAATGAAAATTATATAATTGCATTAATGAAAATTACATGAAATACGCAGAGACTTAAAACATTCATATGAAATTACACACTATCCCTCTAGTGATATTATTGTGAATTGATTCAAAGCGCTGGTGTATACGTAACCACGGACTCAAGAGTGGAATAACCGCCCGGGAGTCGAGTGTCGCGTGACGCTAGGCTTTCGCGAGATTACACACAATGATAAGAGGTGTTTCGCTTAAAAAATACAGCTCAAGGAACTGCCAAATATCGTGGCGTTTGACTCCTAGTGTTTTAATTATAGAGTATGGAAAGGAAAGATAGGCAGGAGGGAAAGGCAGTGAGAATCCCATAGGGGAGTTGACTTCGACCGAAGGCGGAGAGATCGGGGTGAGGAAGAGAGTCCCCTTACGATCGCCGAACGATTCGTGGGGGAGTGGGGGAGCAGCAGCGGTGCTCGAGACCCCATTTGGTGCGCGGAAATGGAAACTGCGAGGGCGAGTCGAGAGACCTCGGGGGGGAAAAAGAAAGGTGTCGATGGTGAGGGGTCAGGCGTGCTTCACCTCCGCGGAGCCCGTTTCCCTATTGGGTGGATGGATGGATTGCAGACACGACGGATAGCGACAGAGACGGAATGGGCGAGGAAGATTAAGAAGCTCGAAAGCTCCGTCATGGACTTCCCTCCGGGGAACTCCCGAGGAACTTTACGGAAAATAAATCCGACTGCCTTCGTCCGAGTCGGCACGTGAAGACTGCGTTTGTTTTTTGGTCAATCGGTCAATCTCTGAATTTCATGATTAACAACTAAAACTTTTACTATGTTAACACTTGTTTATTTCACGACCATGTTTCAACACTTTGGTGTCATTATTAATATGCTGTGTGGCACTAAAGTGTTGAAACCTGGTCTATAAATAAACAAGTGTGAAAAAAGTACAAGCTTTTACTAATTGTCGCCTTTTTTCATTGCAGTTAAGGTAGTGGCCGCATTACTTTTGTTACTTTAAAAATTCCGAAGAATAAAATAAATTGAAACCAGTACTCAGGTCCAGAAACAATACCATCGCAGCGACTTTTTTTCAACAATGGAACTGTGGAAGGCTACACTGGACAGAAGTGAACCACACTACGACGAAATAAGACTAGAAAGCCTAGGAGAGTATCCAAGATACAGCACGGAAATCAGATCTTTTGAGGGAAAGTCTACGCAAATGTACATATAGTAATTGCTTAAAAGTCTTTGTAGTCGTTCTCAGAGATTAAACCCTCCATTTAGTGTAGTAAATTAGTATTACATTTGGGAGTCATACACAAGCACTTAATTGTAGAAATCGAAGCGTCTTCCGATTATTCCGGATACTCATCACAAAGCTACTTGAGAGTTATTACGGTAGAATATTTTTCGTTTACAGTGTATGCATTCCAAGTTTTAAATTGGACTTAGGCTGATTGTGGAGTTTTTTAGCTTCGTATTTGCTTGTAGGGCTTTAATTTTTTTTACAGAAACTTTTTACTTGGTAGAAAACGCTGGTCTATCTAGAAGTGTAATGCGGTTGAAGTCACAGGGAAATAATATTTCTCCTTCTGAAATCCACCGAAAAGGGTCTGAAATACGCATGTGGAAAACGAGAGGAAAGTGCTTAATTGCTGATGGGACTGACTGAAACCATTCTGTGCCTAGATTAGAGAATTCTGAGTTGCTCATTTAAATTCCGTTTTTATGTAGGAATGAAATCATCAGGCTATCTTCGTCACTTTAAAATGCAATTTTAAGAATAATCACACAAAATTCAGTTCATTTGAAAAAAATCGACAATTGAAGTTTTCGTAGGTACTCTCCGTTTAAATCGTTACACCATGGGCCTCAATTAAAATGTGTTGATTCGCTAGTTCCTCGTGATCATAAATCAGGTGGCAATAAAAACTGTTGAGCCCAATTTGCTTTGGAGATGAGAATTTATCTCGTTAATCATTCTTTTACGACTCACTCAATAGGAAAGTATGCGCCGGTTATGTTTTTATTGCTCGGAACATGGTCATTGTTGAAGCAGAGATTTTACTGCCCGTGTTTCCGAATAATTACCCCGGGGTCGTCCACTCGAAATGGTTTTGATTTCCGCCGCAAGTTTGAAATGACCATTTCCTTTCGCGAGCGTCGTTTCCTTCCCTTGGAGAAAACTCCGTACAAACTCTGGATGAATTTTTTTTTATTTACGCAAGGTCCAGTTTGACGACGCATGTAAAATCTAAATGGACTTCAGAACCAATGAAATGTGCAAAATATTCTATATTATTCCACCAATTACGCAGTGACTTTATTTTACACTAATGGTGAAGGAAAGGCTGCAATTATCTGAAATTTAAGAAGCTATACTGAATATTAAGGTAGTACAAATTGGATATGTTTGGATGAGCATGTGTGTAGGTTAAATGCAGTGGGGGTAGGGTATTTGAGAAGTGTTTGCAGTAAGTATAGAATGGATAGGATAATGATTGAGAGTGTCATGAAATAATGCTGTTTGGTTGCTGCAGCGATGGACATTAATGAGGGGAACATGCTTCATAGTTTTGGCCGTGTTAAGAGTTAATGGATGACAGTCGAATAGTGAGAAAGATATTCAATGGAGGAGTGAAAATTGTGAGAGCAAGGAATAAACCTATAAAGTCATGGGTGAATGAGGTGGAAGTGACTATAAAGGAGGAATATTAGAAGACTTAAGATCAAGAGAGCGTGTATTAAGCAATGCACAAACTTAGCAAAAACCAAAAGGATATGTACGTATTGGTCACTATGACGCTAATTATTCAATGAAAGCCAGTTTCCCAGGCCTAATCTCAATTACTAAGCTCTTTGACTGTACTTAACCCGAAACGGATTCACATGGTGGATGTGTATGCATGTAAGAAACATTACCCGCTGATTTTTCCCCTCCATGCTCTTGCTTCACAATGGACAGGTTTGGGAATACTTATCTACTGAATGTGTCAAAATCAATGGTCAGTATGTATGTACCTCTGTAAACCCAAATGTTCTCGATAAATAATTCTGTGGTGGGTGGGAAAAAGGGCATGAGTCATTTTTGGAAAATTTTCAGGAGAGCCTTGTGAAGTTGAAAAATTTTTGTGCAATCAGGTGTATGACTTATATCCATTGCACCATTGCTAAAATACCCTAATACATGCTAGGAAGAATTGCGACTTGTGCCCCTTTTCCTAATACAGAAATAGAAAAATTGAAAACAAATGTTACAAGCCAAAATCGACCAAAATTGACTTATGACCCTTTTCCCACCGTCCACAGAAGTTTCAGTACATGTATGCATGTTAATGAATTACTACGCGTAATACTTCAGGATATCATATTCACCTCGGAGATTAAGTGGAACCAGACCAATAATTGTAGCACTAAAGTGATTGGGTGAGTTCAAAGCATATACAAATGTTAACTTTAATCACTGGCTGAAGTTGTTTGACCCAATGAGGTAAGCCTGTAGCTTTTGGCCTCAGCGTCAATCATTCCATAACATTTAGCATGAATATCTTAATGTGTTGATTTGGGCATACAAGTCGTGGCACTAGGTACAATTTAGAGTGTAATACCTCATGGTCATTATAATGAACTTCTCTATTTTTTTCATACGAATCGGGGAACCCACATAATTTTTTACATGAATATTGAAACTGTTGGTGCAATGATGTACAGGAATATGAATTAGTTTATAAACACCCTCGTTGGCGTCTTTGAGCTGATAGAAAAGGCTTAAGTCAAAGTATCCAAATTATCCCTCGCAGATTCATGAGGAGGCATGACATCAGGGACCAAAAAGCATGAAGTAATTATAAAATAGTAATGAAAGACAGAAATTGTTATATTGCCACCTATTATTACGTATGATGAATTGCCAAGGTACTTGACAAAGTCGATTGATAAAGAGCGACTGCTTCCCTTGGTCAAATCATTTTAACACGCCGGTAAATAAAAGTCTAAAATTTCAGAGATTTTTTTTTCAAATCAAATAAAGAATTTATTTATCACGTTTACAGTAATAGTACAGGAAAATATTTAAATATAATAATGAATAAAATTTTAAATACAATGATTAATAATGAATACAAATCATCCTTTTTTTAAATAATGTTTCCTTGTGGTCCTGCTAAGCCATAGGCTTGTCAGCAGGTGCCAGGTTTTAACAATTTGGGTGATCGGAAAAATAATGCTTACATACAATTGACGAAAGATAGGGTACAGATTGAAAGATATGTGGTCAAAATACTACCATAGACAAAAAAACCTTTCCTTTCATTGAACCTTAGCGTAAAAGTTTGTTTCAATGGCGCCCCTTAACTAAAATTTGGCAACATTTTATTAAAAAGAACATTGCTATGCTTGGATGATACGACCCGAATTCATTACTTCCAACTATAATGGTCTAAATAGCAGCATGTATGCTATTACTTTGAAACTTGGTCTCATTATTATACCTTACAGTTAAATATAAAAAAAACATATTTGATCACCTGCGTGAAAATCTCTGCAATCGCAGCGAACTAAAATATAGAAAGATCCCTTACCCTCTCAGAAAGAATGACTATTGAGAAAGGTCAACTATGAAAATATATTAATTTTTACAACCGTGCCTTTATATGCCAATCATTGTCATATTATGCTACTTTGGAAAATTACCACTTTGAACATATATTTCAATTCCTGAGTTCTATAATATTTACTCACTCTTTGACATAAATGTTTTTAATTTACTTTAAGACTTTTGATAGAAATATCTCGAAAAGTCATCCGTCAAATATTTGAGAAAGTTTTCGATCGTGTTTTAAAAAATCATTTAGCGAAACAGTGGGATATTTATTCACCCATTTAATATACGCTTCGCGATATCGCTTTGTTAAAAAAATTGTTTCATAGCTATGGTAGTACGCTAACGGATTTCGAATATTCTTTTCTTCCTGTCGTTCGATGATATCGGGTTTTTTGTTTTTCCAGTGTTTGGAAGAGATTTTTTTCCTACCACGGAATGCTTTTATTTTTTCAACTGGAGTGTTGTGTTCGCTCGACATTGTTTCAAGCCGCTGGATACATTTTAGCATCCGCTGTTGGGAAGGGAGGTCGATCTATTTGCTTCCCTCGCGACGGGGCACTGACGGATTGAGAGGCAAGTGAGGTGGAGGAGGAGGCAGTGAGGTCATCGATCAAAACGTCAATCGGGTGCGAGTGTGCGTTCTGCCTCCCGGGCCCTGACGATGGCAATCGCCGGGGAAGAGAAAAAGAGAGATCGGGAATGGGTCGTGATGGAAGAATAAGGTCGAGGCAATCGGAGCGCCTTGGAAAGAAATGAAGGAATCAATGGAAGCGGAAGTTAATCATCCAGAATATAAGAAGTCAAAAGGAGGAAATCATGTAGGTTTAAACGCTATTCAGATTCATATGTACCATACGTGTTCCTCATAAAATTAATGCATTAAAATTATAATATTTGTTTACCATATTAAAAGATCAATTTACCAATTTTAAATATTGCTTATTTCAGCGAGTTAAGTACGGTAAAACCTTGGATTACAAACGTAATTCGTTCCGAGAAAGTGCATGTAATCCGAAACACACTTATGTCAAAACGAATGTCGCCATAAGAAATGATTCTGCTGGAACCCTTAAAGAATCGCGGATATTTAGGACTTGCACTTCTAATCGTCCCAGTTTGAAACACATACCTACACGGAAAAAGACTTCTACGGTGATGCCTCCTTCTGCATTAGCTCAGATATGATCCTTGGTACTCAGCCGACAAATTGTATACGTATTATTCGCATTGCAAGACCTCGCTCGTTTATCGAGCTCAAATTTATAAAACATTTTTGCTCGCCTCGCCAAACACTCGCAGACCAACGCAGATCAAGTAACTCGCAATCCATGGTTTAACTGTATTTAAGTCCTCTCAGCTCAATTCAATAGCAGGCATTTGATCACACAATTGCGTCAAATCAAATAATTAAGTAAAATATTCCAGGTCCGAGCTCCTCAACGGAAATACCTGATTCCGTGTGTTGTTTCGACATAAAGGCTCCTCTGTAATTGAAACAATCAGATATTAACTTAAAAAATCAATTTTACAGGCTAAATTCTCATTTCCTATGACTTTTCCAGGTTTTCCAGGTCTGTAGGAACCCTGATTACGTATATATAATAGGTCTCACCACGTCAAGACATGAAACTAACCACTTCATCCCATAATTTTTCGTACGCCAGACGACCGTATTACCCAAGTTTTCAATTCAAAGATTCATCCACATTAACTCAGATAATAGTCGAGACTACTGCAATTGAAGTCGATTCCATTAATTTCTACATCTTCAATAATCGCCGCTGAATCGCGAAAGATTTCCATAAAGTTCAGCCGTAGACGATATTTTTCTTGTAATAATAGTTTATCGAGAGTAGTCTGACATCAAAATTGTTAGTCTTTCCTGACTGTTAAATAAGTCCTCTGCGCCCCTAACCACCTTTTCAACCACTCGACTCATCTTTCCACGACCACCTCCAAGTCTCAACCAATCAGATTGCATCTTTCAAATAGGTCGCCGTACTTACGGAAAAAAAGACGGTAAGGTCAAGAGGAAATGGGAGGGGGCGGGGAATTGTGCAGCAGGGCAAAAAAAATCTTCGGAGTAGAGGAACGGAGCGGGGAGAGATAAGAAGTCTCTCAATAAAAAAAATCCCTTTTTACCCTCTATTTCTCTCTCTATCTATGTATTTCTCATGAGTGTGCCGACGGGAGAATCTGGGGAAGACGCAATAACGGAATATAAAAAATAAAAAGAAGACAGTCGTCTTTTGTGGGCTCACGAGAAGAAGAAGAAGATGGCGCTAGTGTGGTAGAGGGGAGAGGAGGGGGAAGATGATGATGCCATCTCGATGGCATCCGATGATCATAAGTCGCGTGAGTTGCTGGGTCGAAGGGGGGAGGTTGGACGGGGAGAGGAGGAAATAGGATTCACGGAAAGGGGAAGTGGGAGTAGTTTCAGCAAACCGATGGTAGGGATGAGCTTGAGCAATGATGGCCATCATCGAAATAACATCGATAGTTATAATCCGATGGTCGATTTTTTTTTTACTTTTCCAGTAGATACATGGATTGTATGTGATTGATGTTTTCACACTATAAATAAATAAAAAGAAGCTTAATTAATATAAAATGAAAACTAATCCAAATCGGAAATGAAATCAATAGGAATCTTGACTCCTATGCATGCATTTCGTTCAACCAGGTGACCATTGACAGGGAGAGTTAGCTCTCCCTGTCAAATGAATGGCCGGCCAAATACATGCATAGGAGTCAGATTTCCAATTGCTTTCATTAGCAATTTGGATTAATCTTTAATTTAACTTTACTTGTCAATTGTTCTCTTCTTGAAATCTTAATTAATAGCTTCTTCACGCCTTCTCCATCCTTAGTTCTCTTTCATAAATTACAACACTTCAATTCAAGTTCGCATCTACGACGCTGGAGACGAGATTTATTTGAATAATTGAGATTGTTTTTTAGCATAGCTTTTCATGACACAGTTGGAGACTTACCATGTCTGACGTCATCCTTCTGGAGGTTGCAGTGGGTACAACTTTCCTTGCTTACAGTGCCTTTATTGTCTACATGCTCGAAGAGTGATCGCCAAAACACTGAGTGCATCAGAGTTTACTAATGAACGACAACGCTGCGTAGTGCAGTGCGTGGCAGATTAAATTAAACCCCGAAGACGAAAACCTATCTCCCGATCCCGGAACCATCTTCCCTCACCATTCTCCATAAATCCGGCAGCAAGCAAAAAAAATATAGAAAGGCATAACAGAAAAAAGATAAACTAAGCATTAATACCCACAGCACGTACGTATTTGTCTCGCCCATCTCCTTTCTAACATCCCTACTATACAAAAGGGTAAATTTAATCTCCCGCAAACTTTCTCATATGGACCATAACTTTCCGAACCGCCGCCCGATCCGACCCGCAACCTGAAACGTACGTACAAGAACCCGTTTTTTTTATGTCGGTACAACCTTTTTTTGTTGAACGCTACACATGAACTATTGATGGAAAATACTATGAACTCTATGCCATGTTAGAAACTTTAATTTTTTTCTAAATTAAACTGTTTTGAAGTGCGCTCCGTGTTGCTCAGGGTCTGAAATAAATGGAAAGCTACTGCGTTGTTTTATCGCGAAGAGTTTAGCGCACTCGAGCGAATGGAATGCGCCTAGATACGTTTATCATCACACTCCTCTACGATCTACGGTGCCTACCCTTTCTCCACACCACCGTTTAGGGATAAGAAACAAAAGGAAACCATCGATAGTCACATTAAAAGACCATCGACGCTAAACTATCAACGTAGGAAAAAAATAGATCTTGAACCATTGATGGGCTGTTTAGCACATAATTGTATAGTTTTCGTATGTTGTTAACGTTATGGCCAAATGAGTACAACGTTGAATAGCACAGAATTTGCATGATTCTTTTCACACCTTAATTTATGAACACTTTAACACAAACCAAAATATATACACTAATGCACGCATACATTGCACATACATGTATAAAATTACTGAAAATAATTGCATCAAAATACATTTAAATACATACAAATATTTTTGTATTGAACAAATGGTGAATAAATCAAACTATCGATTACTTCATGTTGGCATGGAAACAAACGTGTAGCGAGATAGAGAAAAATTCCCAAGAGCCCACAATTACTCATATTCATATATCACTTCCTCTGAAAGAAAAAGTACGTAACGTACCCATAAAAATTTATTCTCCCCCACAGCCATGCAGCGTCTTGGGACATTCCGTTTCCAAATCATTCCATTTCTTATCTATTGCGATGGGTCTCCGCAAACATTGCTCCATATTTTCTTGGCCCATTCCGGCCTCCAGTCTTCTCTCTCCTTTTTATTTATTGACTAACTTTAATGGTGACAACAAGGAGTTTACTGGCAAAAAGAATTGGGAATTTCCCAGGGAGTGATACAATGCATAGGTCATTCCGCGTCTGTGGAGCATCCTGCGAAACTCAACTCAAGTTCATAAGATGTGGCTAGAAGCTAGAAACCCTCCTCGACATTCCAAAACGGGTATTTTCTCCTCCCACTCTTTGTGGCTCTGTGCAATCATCCGAGCTAAGATATCTGCAACATGACGTCAAATTTATGGCATTAAATACGGCAATAAAAATCTGGTAAGTTATATTTTAATCTCCGATCATTCCGCAAAATATTTTTTCTTATCATAGATAAATAAAACTCAGACTTTTTAGCTTAAAATAGTGGAGAGGATTCTATCAAATGCTTGGAAAAGACTTTGCTATCAACAATTGATCTACCGTAAATTCCCTAGCGAAATCTAAAATTAATAATTATCTTACTTTATTTTATTACATCAATGGCGAAGGAATCAGAAAATAAAAATTATTTACAAATTATCCGCAGTATAAGCGTACGATATTCACTCATTTGGCGATATGCTGTCCATTATCCTTGCCCATGAGTTATGGAATGGATTACAAACTGTCCATGGTTGATAACATGATGTTTTTGCTTAGAAATCACGTATGACAGACGCAATTCAAATGTTTATGTTTATAAGCATATTGAAAAACGTTTTATCCGAAAAATGAAGGGGTAAAATACTTATTCCTGCGAATCTCAAGGGTTTTAATCTTTCAGGCAGCACATTTATGCATGTCTATAGAGGGAATGGTTTTTGTTTTCCCCATTTTTTTTGTATAAGGCAGTCTCAAATGAACTCTTAACCATTCTCAAATCATGCGTGCTCCTTTTTAGGGAGTGTGAGTCGACGGCATTGAGCATAATATATTCTAATCCCCATGAGGTAGGATCACTTTGGGGGGGGAGGGGGAGGGATGAACAATTCGCGCATCTGCTTTTCAACCCAGTTTCAAAAGTCCTCGAATAAAAATTCGCAAGTGACGCAATCCTTCGCAATAATTTATTTCATCATCCCGGTTATTTTCTTGTCGTCTTCGTCAAAAACTCTCTTCATTTCCTCGCACGAGACGAGAGGTGGGATTTTTTGGAATATTTTTCCGATTGAAACCATCTTTTTCACCCCTCGAGAGCGCTCGTTCTCTGTCCTCTTCCATTTTTCAATATGCGCTCTCCGATATCGATGGGGATCTGGAATCGCTTTGCGATGGAAGGAATGCCGCGTCAGAGTCTGGGAGGGGGAGGAAAAAGATTGGTATTCGCGTTTACTCGCGTTGTGCTCGACTCGACGCCTTGGCGTGTGGATAAGGCCTTCAATCATCCATCCCTCGTCCTCGGAGGAGGGTTTTTTACGCTCCACTGCAATCGGGATTCCCCTCCGACGCGCCGTTCTCTGCTCCGGGTAGCGCTCCGTTAAATGGGGAATCCGAAGAGGGTCGAATGTGGCATTCCGGGCGATAAATGTCCTTTTCCTCTCTCTCTCTCTCTCTCTCTCTCTCTCTCTCTCTCTCTCTCTCTTTCTCTCTCTCCTATGGGCTAGGGAAAAAGAACCAAATCTCGCTTTTCGGATCCCTTTGGTTTTTCGCACTGGTGCCACTGTTGTTGGAAGAAAAAATGTCCAGTGTTATGCATCTCGACCTCGGGTATCCAACAATAATTGTTTATCTAGGGTAGGTCTAAAATTAAAAATTTTTCTTCCTTGTCGGCGTTTCAGAATCTAATTACTTACATCTTCAGGCCTACAACCACTACACGGAAGGTCAACAACAAAACCGTTAATCAACAATACCCATGTAATTCTACCGTCAGTGTTAGACTGGAATTAATTTGAAAAAAGTACACTTAAATTGGTAGATATGTTCTCGTATGTATTATGAAGCGAGACGAGAATATATACCAATTAAGGTACAGTATTTCAACTAATAATTCCAAGGTAATACTGATGGTAGAATTACACATTTTAATTGTATGGATATTGGTGGTTGATGTTTTAGTTGTTGGCATTCGGTATCGTGGTTGTAGCCCTGAATGAAAATAAGTTGATTAAATTCCGAAACGTTGGCAAGGAATAATAATTTTGATTTCAGAGCTACCCTCGATAAAATATTATTGTAGTAAAAAAATACAATCTACGGTTGAACTTTGTGCAATTCTTTCGTGATTCATCGAGGAGAAATATAGAAATTAATGGAATCGGCTTCAATTGCTGTAGTCTCGATTATTATCTGAGTTAATTTGAATGAATAGGCCACCTTGGATAATTGAAAACTTTGATAATACGCAAGGGTCGTCTGGTGTACGAAAGATTATGGAATAAACTAGTTAGTTTCATGGCTTGAAGTAGTGAGACCTATTATATATGCGTAATCAGGGTTGAAACAGACCTGGAAAACCTGAAGAAGTCATGAAAAATGAGAAATTAAACTGGAAAATTGATCTTATTAGTTAATATATGATGTTTTCAATTTGTGAGGGGCACCATTGAAGGCACCGCCAAGACGCGTCTGTTAATGGGCTTCTACACCGGGGTGTGGACTAATGGTTTTTAATACCTTTCCTGAATGAGGCAAAGGAGCTCTTATTTGGTGTTAAGCAATTAATTGTGCTCATAAGTGCGCGGTGAACGAGAGAATGAACTAGAATTCTACATGCAAACGAGGTTATCTAATGTGCATCCTTTTGGTGGCCAGCGCCAATAACACTCGGGGCAGGCAACAAGCCAGCAATCCATCACATACTTGGTCGATGAGTTTTACTGTTTGAATTTCCCTCGTCGTGGATGAGAAAAGGATAATATACTATCAGAAAGGAAGTCGATTTTACCCCAGCGCGATGGTGGTGGCGCTCCGTTTGCTGGGAATCTATATTCTCCTATAGTACTTGCGTAAATTTTTTAGGCTTATATTCTTGAGCCTTCATGAAAACACACATGCCAAAGTACGGATATTTTTGCTTGTAAAAATGAAAATTTTGGTCTGGAAAACCTAAAATATTCCTGGAATTTCATAATCTTCGGTTAATAGCTACCCTGAAAAATAAAAAAAAACTCTTTTGAAGAAATTACTTTTTATTACTTTTCCTCCATGAAATATGTCAATTTTCCAAATGCAGTTCTCACTTTTTTCTTCAATTATCCATAGGAATCTCAGCAGCATAATATCTGCAGGGATGGTACCTATCCTCCTGCTAACTGTTCAGTCAAATAAAATAATCCTAAACATTCTGATAAAGCGACCAAAAATTAAATTAAAGCTGTGCCAATTTTTCCTCCTCGAAACCTCGAGAGACTAAAATCCTCGGAGACTTGGAGAAAGTGCCAGAAAGGGATGATACAATTGCCGCGACCCGGCTCTGGTCAGCGCGAACGCTCAGGTCATCGCGATTCCTGCAAGATCCCTGCTTTTATTCGGTACGCGCTGGTGCTGACATCTTTTTCCACTTTCAAGTCGACCTGTGAACATCCCCACCAATCCAAAGTGTGATAGCACCTCCCCTACTCTCCCCACTCCTCCACTGGTCAGCTGATTCCCCTCCTGCGCTGACAAAGTTTACCGTGAACAGATTAGCCATCTTTGAACCTGACCGCTGCCGGAGAAGGACGTATCTGCTTGGTTCCAGTTGTGACTTGTGTTCGTCTTGTATAGACCAAGTTAACGGTATTTAGTCTACAGGCTTGATTTATATTGTAATAATTGTGGTTATATACAGGCTGTTACTTGAAGTTAATCGAACAGGCTAAGGTTGTTGTCATTTTTCTCTCGTTTCCGCCCACCAATCGCAGTCAATTCACTCGCGACGTCAAGTCAAGTTTCAGTGGCTTTCGTTGAAAAGTGCATACATAAATGGCTTGATAATTCGGTGATTGAGCTGAATATGTATTTCGGGATTATTAGGAATCTCGGTAAATTGGAACTCGGGTAATAGAGGCTCTACTGCATCTGAAAATTCACCCTGAAAGACAATTTACGCCGAGGTATAATTTTTACAGATTTTTTTTGTGAAGCACCCTCGACCAGTTAACCCTCACCACTCGTGGCCTCTAACCCTACTCATATCCCCCTCATCTGATTATCCCACCAAAACTTCCCCTCCCTTATTCTATCCTTAAGTAAATATATACGAATATGTACATCTCAGGACGTGTGTGAAATAATTTTTGTACATGAGGATGACGCCTATGCGTTGAAGCCGACTGTACCAAGTAAACATTTCTATGAATATTATGAAATGGAGTACATAATAATTCATTAAAGCTGAACTATGTAATCATACAGTGAATTATTTCATTTCACAACTGAGCGGACTGGACTCCTTGATAAAAACCCGTTTTTTACTTCTATGCAACTACCTGAAGACTTCACGCAGAAACGAAATCGGTGGTCATGAAAAATCATTAGGTAATGGAGTAATTGCTCATTTCAATTCTCATTGCTGCAGCGAATGAAAATTAGCTATAGTATAGAATTATTTTTTTTATTTTCACGATTTCTAACTCAACTGCTATGTCAACATCCTTTTTTCCGTAAGTAAAAAAATTAAAATAGCACTTCACTGCAACTAATACTCCCACTGAAGTTAACTGCCGGCCATGACTTGGAAACATGTGGATCGGAATTCCCTCACGACGATCTGTCCGGGTTGCGCTCCGATAACTGGGGAATTCTGAGGACAGAATGTGGCAATCCATAGCGATAAATGTCCTTTTTCCTCTCACCCGGCTAGGAAAAGGGCGAATCCCGGTTATCGAATGCCATGAGTAGTTTCACACTGATGCCGCTGTTTCTGTGAGATAAAGAGTGTAAGTTCTGGATGTTTTTTCACGAACATACTTTAGAATTCTCTGGTTCACGTTATGTGGTAAGGTCCTTTATTTGAGCATGTGGAGGAAAAAAAGCACTACAATTATACTAATACTCTGGCTGGATTGATTTCCGAAGTTAACTTTATGCAAGTTTAGATTTTGGTGAAAGCATTCTTCAATTAATTACATTTCGAAGCTTTTGGTCACATCAAAATTCCCCCTCACGTGAGTTCAATAAGGTTCATCCGTAATTTCTCTGCTCGTACTTGATTTTTTTCTCAGTATTTTCACTGGAGGTGTTCCTATATCTCATCAGTGGCGATCTGAATTCTCTTAACTATGATTCCTGGAATCTTTAGCTGGCTTCTCTAGCTTCACTTCCTAGCATTAACTGTACTGAAAAACATCCTTTCTATTCTGATTTTCCACGTATATCCAATTTGTGACCCATTATTTTGAAATATTTATCAATTAAGGGAATTTATATCAAATTATTCTTCATAATATGCAAGTTTTTGCCTGAAAAAATTTCCTCATTATATTTTTGTTATTTGTCTATTTACCACCGGCACAGGGGCAAATCTCGCATACCATGTGAGCACCTATTTTAATTTATATATATATTTATGGGATGGTTTTCTCGAGGTAAGGTCGTAAATATAATAAAAACAGCAATTCCTCACCAAAGTTTCGGTATTTTATTTATTCCATCTTCGGGGCTAAAATATACCAGAATTGCGGTGTGATGTGAGTTTAATGATTTTATTGATTCTTAGGTAAAACAAGTGTTGAATTGTTTTTATATACCATTTAAAAAAACATTATATATATATATTGATTTGTGCTGAAGTATGTTGGAGTTGACCTAAGTGTACGTTTATTTTAGCCCTGAATATGGAATAAGTAAAATTCCGAAACGCTGGTGAGGAGTTGCTGTTTTTATTATATTTTCGATATTACCTCGAGAAAATCATCCCATGTTAATGGAGGTCGAGATGTTGAACAATTAGATGTATTTATTTACTCCTATTTTAATTCATTCCATCATAGTTCTAAAAGCAAACGTAGTGTTCTAATTAATTTAAACTGTCTTAACAGGAATCTGAGGTAGATGGAAACCTGTCCAATCGGTAAAAAAGCTGTGGTTCTATAATGTGTTGTAGAGTTTTTATTGATATCTTTTTTTAGAGGAAATCTGTCAATCGTGAAAATAGAATCGATTCTTGGACTTGAGAAACCAGGTGGAGCTGAATTCCAAAAATTTCTTTGAGTTAGAGTAATTTCAACCGTATCGAAATTACGGCGATTATGTTGCTTCGAACTTAAACGAGAAAAAAAACTACATGGATCAAAAATCAAACCACGGACCTTTTGCTTGCCGGACCAATGCGTTGCCACACCACCACGGCATCCAAATCCCCTTATATAACATTATTCAGTTAATCTTAGACATGAACCTTGTTACATTCCACTTTGAGTAATATCCTTCGATACTCAAGACCAATTCGAGCGTTCTCGCTTCATGCTTTAAAATTGAGAATTTCGTGTAGGTATCGAAGCCGTCGAATCGCGACAGTGAAGTCTTTTTATCCACCTTAGACAATCCCGCTTCGGAGCACCAAGAAGACGGCGGTAGTGAAAACCAAAGAGAAAAATATTCTTACAGGAAGCAATGAATTAATCGTCTCCACATGCTGGTATTTTTTTAAAAGACATATTATCTAGGGAATTGTTCCACAAAGATAAAAACCTAGTTAATTTGCTCGTCTGAAATCAGTCTCAAATGCCAAGTAGGTACACGTTGCTAACTAAAATTTTTGCTGTGTAGATAAGTGTTGTGACAGTAATTATAATTGACTACTTCCGAATTAGCAAATTGCTTGGAATGCCCACTCTCTTGAATTAAAGCTCTGCGGTTTTATTTTATGTGAAATATTATTCGTCATGATAAGTTTAATTTTTACGTAAAATAGGAAAACTACGATATGTAAATAATTGTTCGTAGTTCATTCATGATTTAAAACGTGATATAGAAATTAAAATAAATGAGCTTTATGTAGCTGCGGAAGAAATTCCTGAAAGGAAGCGTCCATCATAAAATGATTGCAAAATAATCAGTGCGAACTATATTAAAATAGATTAATTATAATGAATGAATGATTGAAGTAACAGTAAAAATAAGTAAGCAATTAGAAATAGGACGAGAAACAAAAATATAAGATGAGAGGATTCGGTAATCGAGAAATAAAGGAAAGTATAAGATATGCCTCTTTTTCCATTTATTTTCTCTCCCAAAGGGAAACCCTCCACCCACAATATCTTTCCCCACACGCCTCGCCAGGAGGCGCGCACACATGGCCGCCGAAATAGATTCAGAATACATATCGTCCACTCCATTGCCATCCGGGATGACTATATCTCTCTTTCTCGGCCCGGCTGCGATTTTCCATCTTCGGCGGGACGTTATGCTTTTCTCAGTTCTCCCGTCCACCCCTCCCCAAACAATTCCCATCCCAGTGGAAAAATCTTTAACCACAGCGACACACTCACCACATCCACTCCTATTTCCTCTCCTTATACGCTTCCTCCTTTTCCGAAGGGAGGGTAAAGTAATATAAAAGCGTGTTATGTGTCCGCTCTCTTGGCCGCACTTCCTTACCCTACCCTACCCTATCCCCCGGCATGGGGAATTATGCAAACGCCGGAGAGATCTGCTCCACCACGGTCGCCGTGCGTCATTTTTTTCATCGGTCTCCGGTCCCCCATTCCGTCCCATTCCTTATTCTTTCTCATCCCTCTCCTTCCAAACGCTCACGCATGGGCCATTCCTTCCGGAAAAAAATTCGTCTCGGTCCTGCAAAGTATCTTTCCTTGGTTTTCTATTGAACCCCCTACCCTTCCCTTTCCTTTACTCCACTCTGGCCCCATTCACTCTACCCCATTCGATTCAAACACCCACATCCGCCATCTTTATTAACGACCGCCATTATTACCGGCCGAGACGGGAAGCGTCTACTAGGTGGTGGCGGTGTTGGTAGGGGTCGGGGAGGACGGGTATTCGGTGTCTTGAAGTGAAAGAGAAAAGGGGAGTTTGAGGTGGTAGAATTGGGTGGGAATACTATGGGAAGGCTTGGAACAAGAAGGAGACGGTTGCCAAGACGAGACGAATGAAAAAAATGAAGTGAGATGAGTTTGGTGTGGGGGAAGGGGGTCTGATAAAATGTTTTCTCTCCTTTTCGGCAAAGGAGATTCCCGCGCGTGGAAGATTTCTGGAATTAAGGCGCTAGAGGAAAGGTCATGAGGATCTTTATAAAGGGCAGGAGGGAAGAACAGATCCAACGAAATGTGTGAGTTCGACACTAAGGAGGAAGAAGATGTTCTTTCCAACAGTTTCTTGGGAGGCATTATTTTTCTGAACCCTTCCTTGTTAGTTTTGGATCGGGTGGTGCTTGTGTGGTATGCCGGTAAGAAACACCAACCGACAATCTGCACGCATCTGATTCTAAATCATAAAGTTTTTACTGCGGCAATATCGTGTTCTTCCGCATCGGATGTCATTATAGGAAAAGTCAACTTCGCCTTAAGTCTTGTGATCATCTCCGCAAAATTAATACCAGAAAATAAACTCATTTCTTTTTTCAAAGATGCTGAAAATAGGATCTTCCTTCGCGTTCGGACTTAAGTCATTTTCTCCTCCATCATCTTACCTGGATAACCGCGGTAAGCTATGCCAGGTGTGTAGAGATTTGCCGCAGTTTGCATTTTGGGGTGGATTACATTGAATGGGTTTTCATGAAAAGCTGGCAGAATTGAAAAATTTTAAAGTAACGTGAGAATTGCGAACAAAACGGCAAAAACTCCGTGGGTGGCTTGCAGGGTACTATGTAGACGTAGATTAATTCTATTCTATCATTTTCTCCCTCCTTTATTTAGCTGCTGAAACTATCATCGGGTTAGCAATTCAGCAACTTATCTATGCTTGAAGAGTTAGTTCAGGTATCAATCAACACGAGAGTTTGGTTTTAAACTGTGGCATGATAAATTGCGGATGAATACGTTTTTATGACTAATTTTGTAATTTCTGCAACATTTATGAAGTTTGCAGTGGCATACTGGTTAGGAAATAAATCCATTAAATTAAACATCTATTACTTATTGCTATTGAAGAAAGCAAGTTATGTAACACACAACTGTATGCATGAATGTGTCCATCATTATTATCCTGCTGGAATATTTAACGTTAGGTCAAAACAGTTTTTTTTGGCATTTTTCAGTCGCCGTATCAATCCTACAGGAAACTTTATAAATTTGATAGTATTTTAGAAAAATAATGATCTTTTAGTTTGGCTATCGTACAACGCCATTTGCTAATTAATCCGCATATAACTGAGACATTGCCATTGATAAATTATTTTTTAGAATCGGACCACGTTTGGTAGACAAGGCTTTTCCGTGGGAGCGGAGCAGACCCTTTTCATCCTATAGAGCAATTTTTCATGCCCTTATCGGCATCATTAGATGCCAACTGGTCTGCATTTATTTTTCGAGCCTACCTCGCAGAGAAAGGAATGTATGTATCTGTCTAATTAGTGATTCCACGAGGGTATTTAAGCTCTTGACCCCAAAACGTTGATCTTTTGCCAAAATATGGATTTTAAAAGTAAGCTGTATGGATTTTTGTAACCTCGATTCAAGCGATCATTTTTTCACGCCGCTTTGAGTATGATTCCAGAGAAGTGATTTTCAGGCATCACGAAATCTATCGCTTCGCCCATATATCACTATTATCACATCGCTATTTCAGTTTAGTTTTATCTCGTTGCATCCTTGGTTTCCGTCTTTAATTACAAAATACGTTTCCGTAAACTATTTTTTCTGAAAAAAGCATTCAGGCCTTTTTTATCAGAGTTTCATTGCCGACAACAAATAAGCACATTCAAAGAAGCTTTTATTTTTCTTAAATGACTGGATTAGGATTTTCAGGAGGATATTAGAGCTTTTTAATTCCTTGAAATTCAGAGGAAATCATTTTCCATCCTCTCTGATCCCACATCTCACAAGCCTCAACGCCTTTCTCCATCCTCTCTCCTGGAGGCCGAATTTTGGAATGACATATCAAGAGATGTAATTTAGTCGTGTAATTTCCACGGGAAATGTTCTACTTATGATGTTTGTGACACTTTTGTCTTGCTAGAGAGAAATTTTACCTAAATAAATTGAAAAAAAAAACTATACATATATTTTTAGGTACGAGGAACTATTTTTGGGAGGGAGACTACGCAGCCCTTCCGTTTTTCAACTGCCATCAATCCAGAAATTAGTTGGCTGCATTTCTCCACCACTCAATTCTCTTCGGAATACAACTTGACTCCTAAATTCTACTACACTATTCCTTCACTATCCACTATCAGAAATGCCCGTTGCTTCTTAACGATAGAGATAAAAGTAAGAAATAATATAGTAGTTCTATTCATACTGAAGTGAATCTGATTTCTCATTTCTCATCTTAGTTTTTTTTCTGAGTGGAAATTGCCCGTTTTGTCCCTAGATGATGCATGGCATTAATTGTTTTATATGAATCATCCCATCATTAAGGGTCAAGCTTTTCAATATAAACTCCATAGTTACAACCGTTGTTACTTTTTTTACTCACAGGAAAGTATGACGTATGCAGTAACCAGAGAAGTGAGGGATTGGTAGACCTGTGACGTGTTTTCAACGAAATTTCAAAAATTAATTTTCTCATCTTGTGTGATTTCTTCAAGAATACGCCCAAATAAAAATTACAATACGAGCGAGGACATAATGGCATTTTGCAAACGGCACACTACTGGGGATCGGGATCAGTGGTGCATCTAGAATTTGGCTCGAGGGGGGTCCAGAATATTTTTGATAGGTGAATAACCCATAATTTTTGACCCAACTCAATTTTCAACACTCCCCGGGAACAATTTTGAAAATTCATTTAACAAAATTTCATTTTATAGCCTTTTTTTATGAAGAATTATAAGATTAAATTTCTTGATTTTTTATATATTAATTGTTGGGACCCTTTACAAAGTTGCTTATGGGTCCGGTCCAGTCCGTCCATATGCGCAAGATCGGGATTTCCCGTGAAAAATCTCCCTTACTGCCGAGGCGGAGTTTTTACGTAGTTACGCTTTTGCGTCGTCATTTGCATTGGAAAGGTCGGGATGGGAACGTTGAGGGTGCTTACCCGAAGGGGTTATAGGCGAGGGACGGAACGGGATGAGATGAGGAAAGACTCTAGTGACGGGGTTATAGGGTTGGAGACGGTGATGAGGCCACATATGGGGTCGACGACATTAGCAGACGCCCCGGCATACACACCCGATTCCAATCCCGCAAGGTGTCGCAAAAGGAGAACGGAGGCCGTACTGGGATGGGAGGAGGGAACCGCTACTTTAACCCATCCAATTTCCTCTTTCCTTCCCGAATCTCTGCCGAAAACCTCTTTCTATTCGTCCTTCTCGTACCGCTATTCCGTAAAGAGAGCTGCTCGCCTCAAGTCATTCCATATCGTCTCGGGGAAATTGCTCCCTTAAGGTACATTGAGCGAGATATCCTTTGAAATAAAATTCAATGAATTCGGCCTCATTTTAAAGGAAAATATCTCATGAACTCAATATTCTCAGGCGTTACTTTGTGAAAATCCATATTAACAGAATAAATACAAACTTTGTAAATTTCACAATGGCTTTTATTCAATACGACCGGTTTCATCGCATAGGCGACCTGAAGATGTCGCCTATGCGGAGAAACCGGTCATATTGAATAAAATACATGGTGAAATTTATAACGTTTATATTGATTCTGTGAAAATATCTCATATTTCCAATTAAAACAAAATATCAGCCTCTTACGAATACAATTTCCGAGTCATTTGCCAAAAATACCAGCCATTTTACATGGGTATTGCTACCGGCATGCATTCCAGAGGGACTTAATTAAAAAATGAGGACATTGAAATGCATAGATCTCGTCAGAAATGTAACGCTTTGTAGTTTGCATGATTCCTCAAATATTTAGAAAATAAATCCTCTATTCACCGCAGTATTTTTTACAGAATCGAAAAAACTATGTTCGGTTGTGAAGGCGTTTCCAGCGTACGGTACGTGATGACAATGAGTCAAGTTAAAACCTTATATATACTATGTACGTATATTTAGTTAATCGCTGAGAATTTCAGCAATTTAAAGCAAAGTTTGTTAATTAATGTTACAGTATTTACTTCATACTTCTTGCAGTTGCTTAAAATTTAAAAATAAAATTGAATATGGTCTGTATTATGACTAATGAAATATGTCGCTCAAAATACTTTAAGTCCCTCCCGTAAACCTCTTTCTCTTCATACTCCTCTTACCGCTATTCCGTAAAGCGAACGGCTCGTCTCGGGTCATTCCATATCTTCTCGAGGAAACTGCTTCCTTAAGGTGGTTATAGAGATTTGTTTTATCTATCCACAGATTTGCGCGAAGCTTTCACGTGTTCTTATTTGTGATACCTAAAGTTAAAAGTGAAAAACTTATATTTTACCTACCTATTGTTTTTTTTCAACGCTGTTTTACCACGTAGCCTAATGGCACATGATATGTTTCGTAATAATTCGATTACATGTGTACAGATTCTATCTTATAAATGTGAACCGATAAATTTCATATTAGTTCATAATTTCATAGTAGATAAATTTCGAGTCGCGTCATGTCAAAGATTCGAAAAAACACATTTCAATATAATTTTCCCCTAAATTTTGAATACCATACCGAAAGTCATCAATAACTCAAGGAACATGTTTGAATTAAGGCAAAAATGTAAACTTTAATACCTTTTTCAGTTTTCATTAATGCTTGTATGGTAATATTCACTACAAAAATATGATATTTTTCTAGTGACTTTATCCTAATATGTTTTCGACTAACAAAAAATTATAAAAATATGCTCTCAATTGCTCACTGTTACCACTCCAGCCACCAAAGTCAAAAACATATGTTGTATTCCACCATTTCCTCTGGATGGTTTAAAACACCCTGTCCTCACTGTTGGCATTCCTTACATGCATATTAAAATACACAATAAAGGTATAAAATATGCAGATTAATTGTGAATATATCTTTTTGAACATTTTGTCAGCTTGAGGAGCCGCCTTCACCGCCATTTTTGTTGAACTGTCACATTTTGACTTCAATTATAGTGTCGAAATGCTATTTGAAATAATGCAGTGGTTTTACTATTTTTGTCCTATTTGCTCATATATTTTTTGGTAAAAATTTTCTTTGATTTCTGAGCTTAAAATTAGTGCTTCCTGATTCTAGATGCGAAAACTGACTTTTCCTGACAGGGTTATCACCGGTGCCGCAAATCCTCCTACCACTCCGAATATAAATTTCAGTTTTTACTTAATACATACGTTTGATTTGTATTACAAGCGATATGTTGTCAAAATATCGTCAGTTAAATGCTACACGCATGCTCGTACACATACTTCTCCCTCTTTCCTAGGCGAAAGACTTATGTCGATACTGAATTTCTTTCCGTGTTTCCTTTTTAAATCCATACATTGCACTTACACCACAGTCTTCAACTTGGAGGTCGTTTAAAAAAATGGAAGTACAGCTTAGTGACGGGAAATCCTTTACATTGCCAATATTATATCTTTGCCTAGCTGACTCCAAAATGAGTCGACACTACAATGACTGTGATCACCTCTCTCGGGAAATGGTTCCTATAATGTCTACAAATTTTACTTTGTGCGCATTTTGTTCGTAAGCTGTCACGCATTCATTTTCTAGTTGATGGCTTTTTAACCTCACCGTCTGGGATACCATTTACGTCCATCCATCTGGATTTAGCGTCACCTTCAGCGTCGGAAATAACCCAGTGCCGCGAAACAATCAGTTTGTATAATTTTGTGTGGAGTTGGGAATACTAAATTAGAGGAGGTATGGAAATGGCTCGGAACAGGTTCGAGGGTTGATTTCCTCAAGGTACGGAGCTCAAACGACGAAGACTAACGAACGATGAAAACTGAGAGCGCATATATGAACGGAGGAAAGCGAGAACGACACGCAAAAGCCGTTCATTCTCCAGGAGGGCTATTACGGATCTTGGGCGACTCACTCGTCACTCACTCGAACTTGCCACTCGCAAGTCGCCACTGCGATTACGGAACAGGGTGCGACTCGTATCTCGCTAGCGACTTGACGGGCGACTTCTGAGTGTATGAGAATCTCCAGTACAGTTTTCTGAGCCAATAAGCAGCCTTGTTACAAGTCACGTGGTGCAGCAGACGACTTGAAAATTACGAGTATAATGTGATATCGTCACTTAGCTATATAGTAAATAGTACTTCCACAGATATGTACAATATTTTGTGCATATTTCAATGCAATAAAATTGATGCTCGGATGTTAGGTACGAGAATTTGCAGGAATTAGTGGAATTTCATTCGTAGCGGTCAAAATTGATAGTACCTATTTCGTGGCCGATAGAAGCAACTTATAAATAGCTTGAAATAATAATTTAGGAACTAATAAGGGCACCAATGGATACGATAATAACTCTAAAATATCCAACGTGTGAGCTTCAATCATTTTCACTCATGAGCTAGCCAAAAATGCTTGAATGAAACGGTTATATACCAATGGGAAATAATTCGGCAACTATACAGTATAGTATACTACCTCCCGAAGTACTGTATTCCACAGCAGCACAATTTGTTTTCAGCATATGCTTTTCACTTAAAACATTTTCACCACTATATGTGATGTGAAACATGCTCAGCATAAGGCAGTGACCATTTATCCCGCTTATTAAATGCGTTCTATACAATGACTTTGCAATATACAGGTAACTACTTGATGTATTTAATTTGACTCTCCTTTTAAGCTTCCTTGCCTTTCACTGCAGACTTGCTTGCTGCCTACTGAGCTGGCGCATTTTTGGCCAGAAATGTGAATTATACTAGGTATTGACGGAATAGGCCCAAGTAAAAAAATTAAGAAAAATAAAGCACCGAGTTGTTATATTAAAGAAAAAATTACGTTTACATTGATTCAGTAGTAGTAGAATATATATCCACCTCTAAATATGGGTCTGGAGGGCAAGTAAATGCCTAAAGGAAAGGGTATTTTACAATTCAAAACATTAATTCTATAAATCTGATATTTATTGTACCATATTGTACGACTATTATTCCTTTATTCGTCGATTACAATCCCTGATTTATTTTACACATGAAACTAATTGAGGTAAGGTAAAGTAACTATGATCGTTGAGGATCGAGGTAAATGTAAAAAAAACAATAATACTTGACAAATTTATTTGTGTCACTTTTCTGATAAAAATATGCCAACGATAAATTAAAAAGTATCAAATACCGATCCCAATCACTTGCATCAATAGCATGGAGGAGTACATCAATAACATACTACTAATTATATGTCTCCGTTTATAGAACTTCATTCACATCAACACGATTTTACCCACAACTTGCACTAACCCTTCACTAGCAAATCATGACTCACGACGTCCATATAACGAAGATAATGGGCATACATTCTACAGCCAACGAACTTGTCGACAGAATCAAGAGTTGATTCGAAAGCAAACAACACAATCTTCCAAACAACAAATCCATTGTTTAGGAATAGTAACCAAAATCAAGTACGCATAGAGCTAAAGGGTAGCAAAATGAATAACATAGACATATTATTCGAGCCAATTTCATCACAGTTCAATCACAATAAAGCTTCTGCTAAAACAACTTCGCGATAAAACATTGTCACTATCCAAATCACAACCGAAAGATAACGCAACACCACTATGATTTTTAATCAAACAATGAATCTACATTGTTACAATATTCACTGTAGGTAAATATCACTAAGTATCACCATGGTTGCACGAATAACTGATTAAAAACATCGATGGATAGCGGCGAAATGAATACAATAGAACACATTAGGTATTACGCACTGCACTCGCGTAATCAAAACACACGTGAGAAGAACAGGGTACCGATGAACTCGGATAAATTTATTCCTCGGAATCAACACTACTTCACCGGCAATTCGTCATTTTAACCTAAATCCATGGCTTATCATCTCTATATTCCTGCGTAAACAACAGACAATATGGACGGAAGACATCTTTAAACAGCAGACTATCGCCAAGCGAATCGGAATCAAGCCGGCGACTCGACGAGTGAGCACCTTCGTCGAGGGTGACATGGGGAAGCGACTATTTAGTCGCCGAAGGCGACAAAACGGTGTTCCGTAATCGCTCGCGGTGAGAGCTGAGTCACCGGCGACTCCGAGTCACCATACGGCCGGCGACTCAAGATCCGTAATCGCTCAGGGTGAGAACTCAGCCTGAGTCGCCGAAATGCTAGTTGTCGCCGGTGACTCGCGGTTCCGTAATAGCCCTCCTGGATATTAATGCACAAATAACGCTCATTTGACTGGAGCTTATAGCTCCCACTACAAGTGAACCTTCGGTAAAGCATTGACATGGTGTTTTCTTGCCAAATGCTGAGGGAGCTACGGTTGTTTCCTGTCCTTGTTACCCTTCATTGACGATAGTTTCGTACCCGTTCCAGGTTCTATTTTCAGGTCGAAGTATCATAGATAGAGCCGCTTCGAGCTGGAGATCTTCCCTGGAACGGATGTGAAGCTGTCGTCCTCAGTGGACTACGAGCGTGAGAAATCACCGAAAGCCCTACAGCATCAAGTACTAGTGTACCTGATCGTCTTCAGCTGGGAAGTAGTACTTGTTTAATTTCTCATCGATATCATGCTCTCACATCACTTGCGTCTCTCCGCCTATGTCTCCACGGTATATTTTGACACTATTGTCATGTGTTCAAGTATGTATAGGTTTATTTTATAATTGCTGGGAATTTTTTGGAGCTGGATTTACTCACTAAAGTGATCAATACGACGGTAAATTACGTAGACAAGGGTAGAGTTCGTGTCCTGCAAAGCCCAAAAGTGTGTGAAATTCACATGTTCAGGTAAGGGAGGGAAATGTCTATCCTTGGACAGTCTATACTTTTTTGAAAAGTTTTGAATTCCATGGAATCGCACCACTAGTTTTTTATAGGGAGTACTTAAGGATATAAAGAAATAACTGACGAAGAGATTAATATGGCTTTTGGCGTTGCATGAACAAAGAACGTGGACTTCGAGGAAAATCGATAGCAATAGGTTACAGACGTTTGGGATGTGGGTGTGGGGGAGAATCGAAAAGGGGCGGTGGACAAACGAGGAAGTGCTCGGCATGGTGGGTGAAGAGAGGAAACTTCTGGAGATAAGAAGGCACAGCAAGTGATTGTAACGGGCAATGAGGGGCGAGATAATCCTGAAGACCGTGATAGACGGGAGAATATTGGGAAAGTGAGGAATGGCAGGGAAAATAATAGGCTTTATGGATGGGATGAAGAGAGATAGGAATAATGCCGAGCTGAAAAATGAACTCGTAGAAGGAGATCGAGACCAATGCCTGTGATAAAATATTAGATGTAACCCTTCCCATCCTAACCTACCTTAGCCTGTAGATAATCTCGTTCTGAAACTAAAGGACGCTTCTCTCGGGTTGAAATGTGAACTAAATGCTTTGCATCCCACCCACTGGGCGAAGGACATTACGATGAAGAGTTAGTAGGAAGGAAACAATTCGCGGTTACATGGACTGCCGAATGGCGAATTTGAGGTATGTTTTCCCATAATTTTCCGTAGCCGTAAAATGCTCCAGATTATGTAGTTTATTTTCGCCTTTTATGACAATTTATAAGAAAAATACATGTCTAAATAATAATAAAATCCTTATGCATCTAATGAATAAAGCTTGATGAAGTATGTAGTAAATATACCTTGTCTTAGCATTCTTTTATACGATGTGTCATACAAAAGACAAAATTTTGTATGGCAACAGAATATGATAATTTACCCAGTTATCTTGTTTTTAAAATTCTTAAATTTTCTCTCTTGTGGCCTTAAAGGACGTTGAAATGTGTTATTTATGAATTAGGTTATCTAAGATCAGAGTGGAGCGGGGTGCTGCAGCCAACCTATCTTTAGATTGATTAAGATTGATGGATGCTGCTGCTGATGATGATACTTTTTTCTGAAAAATTGCTTGCTTTTTCCATTTAAAAAAATTGGTGTTTTTAGGTTTTTTTTAAATTCATCTCTTCATATATCATGGTTATTTTACAGTCAAACACTCGCTTGAAAGCATAAAACAAACTTAAACTTCTCATAGATTTCAAGAATTCATCGCAGGAGTAATTTTTGCAATTCGGTTTCATTTTCTCCCTGTATATATAACCATTTTTTGATTAAAAACGATTTAAAAGAGAGCGTAGGCATTCACATTTTTTTATTTCGGTAGAAAATGGAAAATTTTACATTAAAAACCATTTGCTTGACGGTAAAAAAACTTGATTTTTTACTATGGATATGATGCAAAGGAATCGTTTCTGGCGTCGTTTCTGGCGTTTTTCTTTCCCCTTCGGTTTTCTCATTCCGATTTTTTATACTCTCAGAAACCTGCACCTTTTGCGCATTCTCCCACATGGAGAGACCTACCCACTTCCTCCAATCTCGTTACCCACTTCACCTTTGTCTCCTCAGCTCCTCTCTCTCTTAGCAAGCCGGCGTTATTCCGCACCCCGTTTCCCTCTCATTAATCCTCTGCATCCGCCTGCTCTTCCAATTTTCCCCCAACATAACCTGCCCCACCTTCCACCAGCAGCCAGTCTACATTCGTTCCTCTCCCACAACCCCTCATCCTGCTTTTACTCCTTCCCCCCTCCGGTCATCCTCCTCCTTCGCCATATCCCGTCTCTGAAATCTGCATATAGATAAAGCAAAGGGTAACGAGCCTCCTCCGCTTTGCTGTTGGGAATCCCCCCTATCAGAGGTTTGCCCTACCCTATTACTTGACGATTTTAAACAATGCGCCGCCCTTTAACGTATTCCGTTTTATTTCATTACCTTCAACTTTGTTTCCTTTGTTTTTTTTTAAGAGAGGGAATGCAAGGATTTGTTTGTAGTTTTTGATTGGCATCCCCCTGAATTCCATTACTGAGGGCTGGATTTGGGCTGGATTGAGTCATATCTCGGTTGGAATGGTCGTCGTTTTTCTTCAATAGAGATTTTGTACGACTTTCTACTTCGATAACCGTCGAAATATTAATGAAAATTTGTTCCTGAGCCCAGTGGTCGAATATGCTTCCTCTAAAACTGTATGTTCAAATTCTAATTACTTGCAGTCCTGATGTGATGTTACTCTTGCTGACTAATTTATTGAAAAATCAGTTACTCTATTATCTGCGTGGGACTGAAAATAAAGTCAGTCCCTACCCTTATAAATAGGGTTCCCTTTGTGCTCACCTTAATCACTTTCAATTTGGTCGCAATTTTATTAATCTATTTAAAATATGTTATTTTTTTACTTTTTTGTGTCACTGGATATATGTTGTAACCAAATGTTCACACCTCTCAAAGTTTTCATGCAAAAGAAACTTCATGCATAAAAAGAGAGTTCTGTCTCTCGAAGACCTTTCAAACGTATCCATGAAAGAGTTGCTAATAATAGTTGCTAATTCTAGTTGAGATTCTATTTTCAGATTCTCCAATAGGGGATATCTTAACGTAATATCATCCACTCAATGTAAGTGTAGTAGCCGAAGTATAACAACACGTCTACTTCTGTTACGCACTGATGGCTAGCGAGTCGGCAAAAAAAGCTGATCTGATTGAAACAATACTAACTTAGTGTTTGAGTGTATTATGTAGCAGCTAACCAGACGTCCCCAAATATAATTTATTTATTTTTCAGAGGACGAATCAAAATATTGGTGAGATAATAATTAGAAGAGTAAGAAGTAAAATCAAACCGCAAGGCATTGCATATATCCGACCGAATAGTAGTAGGCTTTTGTAAACTGCCCACTAGAAGAATGATATGATGCTTTCCCGGCGTATGATGTTAGTTTCATTCTATTCGGGTTCTCCACCGGGTCGCACTGCATTTCTTCCGACGTTTCGATGTAATCGTCCATCGTCATCAGGGCATCCCACTTTTTGCCCTATAGAATTATATTGGTGTCTATAAAACAAATACTCCTCACATTCCATTTGTATTTGCACATATCCTTTGTCAGTTTCCCACACATTCTACATCATTAGATGCCTTACAATACCTTAAAAGTTGGGAATACTTTTCTTCCTTCTCCGCTTGCCTAAAATTCTTCCCCATTATGCAATTCAGCATATCACTCTCCCATTTTACCTCTTCTTCCTATACAAGCTCCTCCATTTTTAATTTTCAATGAAATTTTGGTTATTCCCCTTCAGTCAATGCGCTTTACGCAAATTTACGCTTTCAACTTATTGTTTTTGCCACTTGCACATAACACTTGAGTACTGAAACATTGGTCGGTCGACAATGAAGAACAAGCAATCAAATCGGCATGAGGAAAGAATACATTCAGTACATATTTATGTACACATACATTTTGTATGTAATACATGTATTATTTACTCTGTGGTGTTTCAAATTTTATTGTGCCCTCCCGCAATACATCTGCAGCTCAGCTTGTGAATAGTTTTAGTTAACTGAAAGTCATAAAAGTTGATTTCATGTACATGTTTTTGAGAAAAATGTAGTGTGTGTTTTTTCGTAGAAAATTGAGCTCAAATAGAATGAACTATGAGTTATTTCATTAAAATAAAATCATCAGAATCAAATACGTTGCTAGAAAATTATATTCTACTTACATTAATCACTTCGTAACTATCAGAAACACGAAGTATACGAAGATTGGAATGTTGTAATATATTTATAGTGATAATTCATTTAAATGTAGGGTGTTATCCACTGGTTCAATGACGACTATCTTGACGCAATTACACTCTCTAAAACTTAGGTAACTTTCAAAATAACGTGCCACTGATGTTGACTTGTATTTTCTGTTTACTCAAAGCAAATGATAGTTGGAACATATCAAATTTTAATAACGAAGAGAAAGAACAAGACTTAATTAATTTATTCCAACTTGGTTGGTACTTGCTGATATTTTGTCGACTTCCGATTGATTAAGAAGTTAAATGTTTTGTGACTTGGTATGAGAGACAGAACAAATATTTCAAATAAATTATTTTTTCTGACATAATTAATGTGGACTGGATAATTTGTTCGTAATTTGTTTTGAACATTAAAAAAAAACATTTTAGTTGCCTTTACATGTATACCATGTTCTTAGTTTATTTTCCATTAGCTTCCAGCTATTTGATCTCTACCCCATCCAGGCTGATAGTCAGTATGTTTTGCCGAGGCTATGCAAATCTTGAATCACTGCAAAAAATGAGGAAAGGAGAAAAATACTTAAAAATAACGGAATATATAATGAAATTCACCATCCATGGGTATAGACCAGCATTGTAGATGGACTCTCTACGATTTGGAGGTATTATAATCATAAGTGTTTGGAGGTATCATAAGGTTTAAGCTTGTTTGTTGCAGATCTCTGCCCTATAATTTCATTTTCCCAAATCTTTATATCATCTCAGGGTGACATCCTTCCACCACATATTTCATTTACAACTCTTCCTAAAGGATTAATAATAATAAATAAAATTTTATTTGTCACAAATAAAACTAGGAAAGAAAGGGGGGAAAATACTACTGATTAGGGATCTTCCGATTACCTCGAAGGAAAGTGCTGTAGTGAAGTTATCATCCAATAAATTTACCCATGAATTGGGGCATATCAAACAAAATATATACCAGCAAGTTGATTGTGCACCTACATGTTAGCTAAATCCGTCATCTATATCCACACGAGTATGTAACCAAATTTTCACACATTCTAAGAAATAATTCAGACGTATTGCCCTTTCACAGACAGTAGGTTTAATATTAAACACGTTCGGCTTAGCATACAAGAAACTTCGCCTAAACAGTGTCATGGGCTTGTGGAAAGTTACTAATTCCCTTCGTAAACCCATCAATTCAAATTCCAAACCCAATCGTCTTATTTCGAGAATATAAAGTTACACTCTTATTAATTCTACATTTTATTAATTTTTTCCTATTGTTTCAATATTAGTGAACTGTTTTTGTTGGATTTAATTGCGTTTCTTTCTAAGTCATTTTTTATGGGATGAAGCCATTTGGATCACCGGAGACTTCAACGACCTGTGTCTGTCAGTTTCCATCATGCTGAATCTCCTTTGGTGAGAAACACTGCAAGACAATAAAAATTGCATAATCTAATCTAACCCTCACCCTTTGAGGAATACAGAGTTTACCTTGATGAAATATAAGTATGGAATGAAATACATTGGATTTACGCGTTGTCACGGAGTAGTAAAAGAATTATGCGACGTGCAAAGATACTGTTACCTGTGTCTGTCTTTTTTTAAAGACCGTAATATATCTCTTATTGTTTACGTACACGTTTCTAAATTAAAAGAAAAATAGGTCCTACATATTGAGAGGTGTATTTTTGGAAGTAAATTATTATTATTTTTTAGATAAACCACCACGAGAATCGCATAAGAAGTACGGCACGCGCACTGCCGATATCATCATTCTGGTGTTGCAAACTTCCCCGCTAGTCAGCCATAAACAATGGAGAGTCTATAACATGATGCTTCAGCAACGCTTAAGAGTGTATTAGAGGGAATCATCTCACGCCATCCCTTGTATGTCCATCCCTTTTATGTCCATCCCTTGCCCCATCCACTCCAGGCATCAAAACTGGGCCTGGGATTTCAAGGGCCGCGCGACTTTCAACCTATAGGACCAACTTGAGCACGGAGCCGAGCATGGAGAGCCATTGGCTCGATATCCAGACCTCTGCAAACAATAGAGGATATAGATGAATTAGATCGACACATTAAAGGATCCGGTGTGTGTGTTGGCTAGAGAACTGCCTTCCCATCTGAGGGCCCAGGTTCGATATCCGGTGGTGGCAGGAATTCTTCTATGGAAACCTTATACCTACTTGAGTTTTTTATGGAAGACACTTCACGCTCAATATTATGTCCATCGGATGGGACGAAAAAGTGTGGTGCATTTGGGATCTTGCGTCAAGAGTAGGCTAAAACCTACGCCGGGTTTCAATCTACTCTTTCTCATTTCCCTGAATAATCTTTCTCTAACTAACCTACCCACCTATTATTAATAGCGCAAATGACTTCAGTTGTCGGTCGCATCCCTAAAAAAACAGAGAACGAAACACTATATGTGTGTCATTGATCAACCCAGAGCCATCTCTTCCCCGACTCTAGCCGGTCTGCAGCCGCCGTGGCTAATTTGGTGTCTCATTGCGATAAAATACGCATTACGTTCGAACTTAAATTCAGTCGTATACTTTTTATTTATTTTTACATTTTTATCCTATAATGCGCCATTTTACTTGGAAAAATGTCGTGGTGTTGGATGACAATAACTTTCTACGCTAATTTATCGTAATGCCAAGTTAGCCCAACGGCTAATGCAATTAACAATGTGGGATTGTGGAGGCAGTTGTAATATATCTGCCGCTAAGTCCAGTCATTCACGAACAAGAGGAGAGTTATATAGAAAATATTTATATCAATTATTTCTTACATACACACTTGACTGGAACTAATGGACGGGCATAAAAACCATGTATAGTCATGAGCTCCTTGTAGCTGTGACGGAATTGCCACAGCTGAAGGAGGGAAATGAAAATAATCTTGACATTTTATTATTTTTTATTTTTGGTGACCTAGAATAAGTTTGTTAAGGTAGGTTTCAATGGAGAAATATCTTCATACAGTAATTTTTCTTCCCGTTTTCCCGTTTACCAAACATTTTTACCTGTCATTCATTGCCTACAGCATCGTTTCCACCGCGGACACCTGCACCACTTACCTGCCCTATCTATCTCATTCGCCTCCTCTTTCCTTCCAGCGCACCTTCTCCATTCTCGTCAAAACACCGACATGTCCTTAACGCCTGAGGTCTGTCCTCACCCCTTTATTAGAGTTCACGAATATGTACCACACAGCGCTACCATTCATACCTGCGCAGTCATTAATTATCTCGATGTAGTGAACACCTCCATTGCTAACTCAATTTTTCTTTTAATACCTTTAAAACTATGTGAATTTTACTCCAAAGTACATACTACCCAAGTAATTATATTGTTCTGACTGCTCCAGTTTGTGCCCTTATACTTTAATGGGCAATTAATTGCACTCTAATAGGTAAGTGACGAATCATTTCCAAGTTTCATTTGGCGCCTCCCCTCTATGCATTAATGAACGAATCACGGACACCAGGCATATGCAACGTTAAAGAGTACGTGTCAGCCCAGCGAGCTCCATTCACTACATGCCCCATCCACTGTGGTCACAAAAACGGGGACAAAGATTTAAAGGTCCGCCCTGCTTTCAACCTGTCGGTTCCTTTTGTAGGACCAGCTGGAGCACCGAAAGAGTCCCGGAGGCCCGATATCCAGACCACTACGAACGAAAGAGAGGCTAAAAACGAGACACTATCTGCGTATATCTCATCGATCTTCCCCTGGACCATTCCCTGCGCTTTCCTGGCCTTACGGCCCAGACGAGTCTGCATATCCCTCTAATCCCTTACAGCGCCTCGTCCTTATGGTCCGACTCCCTCATTTACCCCATACCAAAGACCCTGTCTCCTCGCTGCTAGAAGAAGGACCCTCTGCCACTATCCCCAGTCATGCATCCCCCTTCCCCCTGCCATATTCTGCTACCGCTACGGTGCATCCCCCCACCCCCTGTACTCTCTACCTTCCAGATTGCCCCCAAGCATGCCATATGCCGTGGGGAGGGGGGGGTGCGGTGCGGCCACCCTCCATGTTCGCAATCCATTCAATGGCATGGAGCCTTTCTCTTTCTCCCTTTGCATTTGTTTGGGAGCTGGAGTGGTGGGTTGAGGAAGGGGGGTCTAGCGGTGGTGGTGAAGTCCCTTTGTGGCTCGCGGACGGTCTTCAATGAGCCAATAAGCCTCCTCCCCTGGTACTAACCCCCCCAACTCTCTTCATGATCGACTCTCCTCCCTCTTGGACGCTCATTCTAGGAAACTCTGCTGTCCCCGTTGCCCGGAGAAACTTATGTGCACTTGCCTCTGAAAAAGAGTATGTGTTGTGTTCCTTCGTGGTGACGACCGACGCGTGGGTCGTGCGGTTATTTGAAAGGGAAAGGATTGTTAGGAGTTATTTGAGAAGGGGCGTGCTACTGTCGCCTTAGCTCAAGTCACGCGTGCTGTCTACTGGATAGGTTGGTGGAATTGGGGTATGTAGGAATAGTTAAGGTTGACAGAATCCTGACGGTGATATTTCGTTAGCTTAAAACTGAGGTCTCCTAGGGTAGCTTTCGTCAACCTTTTTACACCTGCGCTGTGGACCGAAAAAATAACAGTAATATTTTAGCGGACCGGCTAACGGCTATCTCAGAAACAAAAACCAATGTAATATTTTTTGTTACCAAATCTTATTCCATGAAGATATAGCTTTCATTCAGTTCGAAAACAGCTGCTGCTTTTCCTGTTGGAAAATTGTATATCCATGGCTACAGTTATGCTTTGGAGAGACTTAGCTCTTAGCTCTGTTAACATTCATTCTTTTTCTCCGTCTTTTACATTCATAACATTGCTATAAAAATATAGTTTTTAGTTAATTCAAAAACTGCTGCTGCTTTTTCTTTTGGTATATTGCAAATACGTCGCTGCAGCTATGCTTTTGTGAGACCAGGAGCTTATTGAGTATTCATTCTATTTCTCTGTTTTTTCCCTTTTGGCTAAATAAGTCATTTCACACATGGGAAGTTGAAAAAACAACAACAAATTAGACAGCCTCATAAATAAGAGATGGATACCGAATGACGCCGGCTACAACGTAGTCGCTACACGGATTTGGAGAGACATTTCTCTGATAATCTGGAAATTTACTTGGACTTACACTTGTCTACATGCCGCCGGTTAATGAACACTTAACAAGGGGACAGCCATTAAAATCCACATCTGAAAACCACCCTGCGATCCTCCGCAAGGGAGGTGGGGACAACAGCTATTTAAAAATTCAAAGAAATGGATAAATTGGGAATTGGGAAAAAGATTGGCACAAAAAGTGCAGATAGAATACAAAAGATATCGGAAATGGTCTCCCCGCCCTTATACGGCCCATGGCGGCAGATACCACAATTCCTTGCGTCGCCGGACTATGCGAACACATTTCCCGAATATTGATACTTTGGAAAGCAGGCAATGACGTCCATTTAAGCACACTGACCAAGATAAAAGAAATTGAATCTTCGGCGATGAACCCGCTTTATCCCTCATTCACGGAACGGGTCTACGAAATGCCGTATTTGTGCGGTCAAAGTGTACATCGGCCAGAGAGGACGCTCCATGGCTATCAGACTAAAAGAACTCCAGAGAGTCGTCACTCACGCCAGTGCTGAAAAAGGAACTGAATTCAGCATGCCTAAAATCATACGGTGTAATTGGTGTAACTCATATCCGGTGGAAGGATCTAATTATATTATTAGTACTGAAAACAGAAATTATTGCGTTAATTATCATCCATCCTATTCTTGGATCCATCGATTGGATCCTTGGATCATCAATCACAGTTAAGCAGGAGAGCGGAATTTTTCGAGGGAATACCGATGGTGGAGTTGGAATCTACCAAAATAATCTTCGAAGGAATTGTGGGAACAATAATAGAGAAATGTGCTCGTGAACTATTGGCAGTGGTTTACTGGAGCATGTTTAGAATATTAAGCAAGCAATATATTGCAAATGCCAAAACAATATGGCGAATTTTGACTTAGGTTTAGCAGTATCAATGCTGATATCGGTGCTGAGTGCTGACCAGCCCCCTGCTTCTTCCCTAACCAACCTCTAAATGCCTATGCGCATATCAAGCATTGGGAATCGAGCGGTAGTAGTACTTTTGCCCGATTCCTCACAAGTGGCCACACGGAAACTTCCCATTTTCAATAACCGTAAAACTCATTGAAATAATATTAAGGACTAAATTGCTGTTTGCAACGAATAAAACCCATTTTTGCTTAAGAAAACACATGCATAACACCAAATTCTGGAGTTTTCTTGTCCACACTGTCATGTTACTGATCTATGTAGCTATACATACATCAGTTACAAGTTATTCGTCATGTGATTAGACTGAAAATACATTACATAGGTACGTATATGATCAATTGTCGGCGACGTAACTTTGTAATATACATTCACGAGGAAAAATAGGAGTTGGTGATTTGTCACACTCTTTTAATATAGCTGACATGACCGATTTTGATGTTTACACATTTTTTTACCTCGGATAATGATGTACAATATGGAAACCTGACCAAAGTATCGGGTAAAACAGCCTTTAGCCATTTCTGCAAAGTGACGCCTGATACCATTACTGTTGTTGGAGTTACGGAGTCGGTAAAATATTCAAGTACCTACCCGTGGAAAATTTGTAACTGAGTCCTGTCCATCTTTTTTTCCCCCCGAAACCCGTCTGAGAAAAACATGTTTTCGTGTCCGCAATTCCTAATGGACCGATCCCTGATAGATAAAGAAGGCTAACCCCTCAATCGTAATGGAATCGGATCACTTCCGATCCTTCAAACGTGTGCGACCCTTTCTCGCCGCGCGACCGACCGACTCGCACGGAAGAGCTAACTCCCGCCACGCGCCGGTCGTTCGTCATTTTCATCCGCGCCACGTGGCGTTCACACCAGCGCCGACGCGTGGCGGAAGCCTTCGCCGCCGCCTCGGCGAGTCCTTAGCGATGCTCAGCTGCATTCACCTCGCGACCATTTTGTCACCCCAATTGCACGCCTCTTGGTGTATCCGGCACGCGTGCTGATTATTGATATTGCGTCGAAAGCGTGTCTTTTTTCTGCGGCGATCAGAGGCGAGAGCCACCTATAGTACGTGGCGTCACTGATCCTGGTGATCTTCTGAAAACGATCTTCTTGTCATCATATTTTGTTGCGAGGAAAATACCTCGCTTGGTCAAAACAAGTGCTTATGTAGGTAGGAACCTCTCCGGCACTTCATGTGTTTGTGAATGCGTACATTTTGGCTTTCTGTTGCCATCGATGGCTTTCTATAAAGGCACCTGCAAATGTGGAAAAGGGATCTAACATCATTGGAATGCGCAACCATAGAAACGTATCGGAATAAAAACACGAAAAAAATAAAAACGAGAAACTTTTCAATACTATTCTATAAAGCTGCATTACCTACTTTGCTTTTCTTTAAGATAGGCATCTCGTTTTTTGGAAGGCATTATTTCATAATATTATAGTGTGGTATTGAAAATTTACATCCTTATTCTAAATGAAGACGAATTATATCGATGGCGGAGGGCTATTCTTTAGACTGATGGTGAACTGATATATATTTTTGTTGTCATTTGTCTTTGAATTCAACGGGTACCATTTTCTTTCTATACAAAACTTATGACAGAAGGGATTTCTTGAGACGTTGGATCTCCATTTTCGGAACGCTTTTCTCTATCCTAACGGTGATTCCTTACTGCTGTTCATTATTTGGAATAAGAAAAACCCAATTGTTTTAGAGAGGTGAAGCAATGGCCATACATATCTCTTTAAGTAAAACAATGCTTTGGAATTAATAAAAAAACTAATGTTAACGCAAGAAGCTAGCACCTATGCTTGAGTATTTAAATATTTTCATATTTTATTTTATCAGTGCCTAGTCATAGGTATTTTCTAAGTAGCTTTATTTCACGAATTGGCTTTCGGAACACGAACCATGCCTCTGTCGTAGTGTCTGATCACCTGATAGATAACCAGGTTGCTGAGCCTAAAGAAACTCAGTACGCATCCAATGCTTTATTCTCGCTACCAGAAGTGGAAATGTAACTGCGGATGATAGAAAGTAGGCATAAACTAAAATATATGTATGAAAAAGTAATAGGATTTGATTTAACTATCATTGATAGTCAAGGCCGGAAAAAGAAACACATTTTTACTTAACCCCTGATCCTCCATTACAGTTAGGTCGATTTCCTCACCTTTGCAAAATATGTTATGGTTATTTCAACGTTATATTTTCTCTGATCAAACATATATCTCGCTAGAATTGAAAATGAAGTACCTTCGCGCGTATTAAGAATAAATTTTACATTTAGACCCTCTATCAACAATCTGGCCCTTACGATGTGAAGTGGCTGGCGTTAAATTGGATTAAAGAATCACATACCTATGTCTCATCCTTTTATCCTTTAAAACTGACGGACTTGTCACAACAACGTGACAAAAAGTCCACGAGAGCTTTAAAAAAGAAAATTCGTATGTTTCTCTAAGTCCTGAACGATCTAATGAATAAATAAAAATGTTCGTTTTTCGGCGTGCGTGATCGTGTTTTGGCGTACGTGATCGCATTTCGGCGTGCGAATCTCCTCGCCCGGCGTATCTTCCCACGGTTTCCCTGCGGCGTGTGCCGCAAACGTCCCCCGCGTAGACTTCGTTGGGTGCGTGACCAATCGGATTCCGATTGACTCGTCGGAATCACCGTGAAGCGTGAACTACGGGAAGGATCCGTGGGAACAAATCCCATCATCTAAGGGTTCCGATCCCCTCCCGAAAGGACTATCACGTCTATATGTCACCGTGGGTATCCGTCTGCCACGCCCCATAGCATGTGGTTGACGCATTACTAATTGGTCGACAATGCCTTCAGTCTCGTTAACACTCCACGCTTATCGACGCCTGCCATCTTGATTAGTGTGCGACTGACGTCTTATTCTGAGGAATCCTTCGTCCACTCCACTATGGAAGAGAGAGTGATTGCCATCAATTATGTAGCTTCTGGCAAATGGGTATCTAACTTAAGTCTGACTTTCCCAAAGGTAATGGTATTTTGGAATATTTTGTTGCCATTTTACACGAACAATCTTCATTAAGGGAGAACATTTCTGTAGTTTTTACATGTGGACATCACAATTATCTTCCTATTTAGTAACATGTCTTTGGATTGGTGAAAGTGCTGACAGAGTTACATGAAGCAGTGGGAAAGTCTGTGAGTGTTTTACAATATTGAAAGTGATTTTACAAATTTGCGATGTAAGTTTAAGGTAGTGTCCGAAAATATAGCTTGTACTAGTGAAAGTGGTAAACCATAGTCCGTCGAGAATTGTGGAGACTCGGAAGCGTTCACTGACCTGCGACTTGGAGACTGCACTGAAGGGGCTGAACTATTTAATCTTTATTTTGTTTTGCTGCTGAATATGTGAAATAGTATATGATATAATTCAATATATTAATGATCGTATCATAGCTAAAGTGTTCTTTTTTATCGTCTTATCATCGCTGTTTGAAACCCAATGATTCTAATTGTAAATAAGTTCAAAACAATAATTGATTCCTTCAAATCATATAAGCCATCAGATTCAACTTCTTTCTGTCAATTACCCTGACTTAATGAGTTGAATAATGTTTTACCTATTTTTTTTTTTCAAAAATACACGAATTGACAATTGGTTCTATGGTAATTGATGTACATTTTTTGAAACAATAATGCAAATTTGGGCTAAAAATCGTCTGACAAATTTTATCCCAAGAATGAAATAACATTACAGACTTTTAATTACGTTTTTCAAAGTTTCAATGTATTTTTAAGCATTCAATCCAACGTCTATACTTTTTCAGCGGGTTCTATGGAACGGAAGGATCTGACTCTCATTAAATTAATGCTCAAGCTATGGAGATGCAAAAGGAAGACGAAGAAATACAGACTTTATAATCGGAGGATATAATCATTTATGCTTGCTTGCCTCAGCCAGAGAAGCTGGCTTAAACGCAATTCTCTTACTGATGTTTTTTTCTCGCGTTGATGGCGTGAATTCGCTATTCGTTCGAAAACGTAGATGGATTGACGGCTACATTTTGTCTTCATTTTATTTCTCGGGGAAAGTCACATCTGATATAATTTTCTCCCAAAAATGACATGGTAATACGATAGAATAAGTAGTGTTTACTGTCCATTCCAAATAAAACAATATTGGTAAATTTCCACACAGTATATTATAAAAACACAGTTAAAATACACCACCGACCAAGGTTTCGGCACGTAATGCCATTATCAAGGATACCTTGATATTTACCAATGTTTTTTTATTTGAAATGGACATAAAGTATTTCCACAAATTTAAGCCTGATACGCTTTTATAAGTGTTCACTGTGTTTCACCCATTATCGTTATTAATCATGCGTAATTGTAGATGCCACGTGCAGGAACGGGACTATGAATAGTTTGGATTCCAGCCATGAGAGGATCTATTGGCCCTCATCGACGCTTGGGTGTCGGGACATACGTCTAAATGATGCGGGGGTGTGTTAGTGGGTGGCTAGGGTGGGTGTGCACAGGCGCTGGGTCATTTATTCCCTCCTTTTCGACGTTGCCCCTTCCACGAACGCACATATATATATGCATGTGTGAATGCCGGTCAATACGTTCCTCGTCGCGAACCCCTTTCTCCGCACATCTCGCAATGGGGCCGGCTCTTCGCCGCTCGCGAAAGAGGGACGTATGTGCCAACAGATGTGCTCCCTCATCTCTCTCTTACTCTCTCGGGTCTGGACCAGAATGGGACCAGTCATCATCAATCCGTCTCCAGCCCTCCCCCTTCCCCCCAGTACCTCCCCACCCCCCATCCCATTCCTTCCTTCATCCCTTAAGCGGAGCCCACACCACTCAAATCACCTACCCCCCCATCCCATCCCATTTGTCCCGCGGGAGGAGTTTCGGTGGGGTTGGGTTTTTGGGGAATGGCTGGGGCTGCTGGCCTGTTTCGATGAGCCCGTACGATTGTCCGTGTAGAGACGGAAGGTTTTTCAGGGATGCGGGGTGGGTGTGGAGGGGTACGCAGGAGAGGGATGGGGGTATTCCTCGGTGGAAGGAGGGAATTTTCTGTTAAAAACCCCATAAACGGCGGGCACGTATGGAAGAAGTATTCAGTCCACCACGTTTTGCTGTCTGTGCCGCCGTGTCCTTTGAGATCCAAATCGGATGGGGGAAACGAATTGCCGCTCGGGAGAGCGTCCATTGGAATGGTCTGATACCTCGACTGCCTTACCGAGGTCGTTATACTGGTATACTTATTATTTTTTTCACGCGACGGAGTCGAAAGAATTATGTGAGCAGAAGGCAGTTTTAATGTTCGGCTATCGCGGAAGAGGAAGGGAGAGAATGCGAATGTACGAGGACATTTTTAGAGTGACAGAAGGTTTTGAATGCCTACCTTAAGGACGTTTGACAGAGATATTACTAAATATTAGCCATGTAGTTTATAAACAAATAGCCATGTAGCCATAACATGCAGTTCTATGATTAGTCTGCGTGATGTCCTAAGTATCAAAGCATTGGGGTGTGAGTCGGCAGATTCCGGGTTCAGAACCGGTTGATGCATTTGAGCATACCTAGAGTAAATCAAGTTGTTCTCCATATTGAAATAAGTATTATGCATGATTTCACACTTAATTTCTCTAGCCGACCCAGGGGATGTCATGTCATTATGTTATGTTCAATGAAAATGGCATGGTGATGTTCTATGGTGAAGTTCTATGCAGAAACATAATTCATAATGTTATTGATGAGTTCCTCCATGCCATCGATGCAAGTGATTGGTATTTGATACTTGATAATTTGTGGTTGGCATATTTGTATGCGAAAAGTGGCTAAAATAAATGTTTTAATTATTATTGTTTTTCTTATATTTACCTCGATCCTCAACTATCAGCGCAGAAATTGATACCTTACCTCGATTAGCTTCATGTATAAAATAAATCAGGGATTGTAAGTAACGAATAAAAGAATAATAGTTGAATAAAGCAAATGTAAAATTGGAATTTACTAGGAGTTTTCTGCTATGCGGGTAATCAAAGTCGATTTTGATTGGAGACTGTTCACCGTTCATTAGGTCATGCGATGGTGGCGGCGAGGCGTTGCCGATTAAAGTTACTGCCCCCCTCCCCTCTGTCCTACCCCCCTCGCCCTCAGTCATCCTCCCGTGGCGACACTGAGAATAGAAAAAACGGACCCCACCTGTAAAAGGACGTTGCTACTAAACTTATCTATTAATGCCGCTTACTGTGCATTATCTGTTTTAGCGAGTGTGTTGTTTTGGCAAGTGTAAAATAGTATCCATTAATCTGGAGGAAGGATATCCCTAAGGATACGTAGAGTTACGTAGCGTAAAATCGAAAACTGTAGCATTATTTTCAATATCTATCCTAGGACTAAATGCGTATTTTGGTCCTGATAACATTTCAAAAAACGCCCTTCCGGCTGGCAGCTGTTCACTTGAGTAAATCTTGTCCCTCAGGTTCTCACCCTAGTTCCCTACCCTTAGTTCCTTTCGACTGGTTTTGCTGCTTCATTTATTTCTCCGTAATTTAGATTCTAGCTTTTTCAACGAGAAACGAAGGTTTCTACGCCGAATGTGCCCAGAACGTGGAAAGGAAATCGGTTAGACTGCGATATTGGACGTGCCCTCCAAATGAAGCCCTATTGCCGTAATCCCCCAAGGATTTTACTCACTGATGCAACTAATTTTTTTTACTTTAATGGAAATCCCAAAGCGGCGATATAACTTAGTGAATATACAAGTTTTCGGGGCAATATATTGTTGCTTATTAGAACTTTGGAGATTCAAGTCCGCGTATGTATTTGATAGCCAAAGGCAAAGGCTACCTCAATTTATCACGAGTCTTTCCTCGCTTCGCAAGCTAGTTACCTTTTTAAATCTCATGCTAGAGCATGGAGTGTGATGAACTTGTTTGATAGTATTTAGTTTGGCTTTGTACATTCAGGGCTGTGAAATGCTCGAGTAAAATTCTTTTCGATAAATGAGCTGATGAATTAGATCTCCTATATATCACTAATAGTTGCAATGTTTCACTAGTCATTATAAATTAAGCTGTAAATGGAACTACTGAGCTCATATTATTGAAAGCCTTGATAGGAATGGCTCGATAGTTTTGATTTTTCCCGGTAGCTAAAATTATTTCATTCGTGTCATCAATGAAGAAGTTTTAAACTGATCAGTATACTATGTATTGAGAATAAACCGTCATGTTTTAAGGATAATGAAAGTGGCATCTGATTAATTGATCTAATTGGCTGTAATAAGGGTCAGTCAGGAAATATTTATGTAAAAATTTATTTTATGCTGATGATGTGGTAGAATGTAGCTGTACTTTCTTCGACCTTGAAATGCTACCTCCCGTAAACAAGCAATTCCTACCAGAGAAACACAATGCAACAAAGGACAATTTTAAACTTCCTTTCAACTTCAAAAAAGGTCTTAGACCTTTCATAGCAAAATGTTTATTGTGGTAAACGTTTAATTAAAAATCTTTATTGAGATTTAAAAAATACTGAAATTTTCCCACTCGAAATTTTGCGTTTTATTTTTTGACTGTGGTTGACGACAGAAAGTTTGCGGAAAAAATAAATTTATTTCATTTTTAGTGAAGCGTTTCTTTTCATTTTTGCCATCACATTTTAACTTCGATGCACTCAAGTGGAGCTAGCTTGTATGAAAAGATTGCGTTGAGATGAAAGTAAAATCGTATTCTGTCAGCTGGTAATCACCTGTTCCTGAGACAGGTGCAAATAACCGCGGGCCTTACCAAGTGCGCGTAGGACATCGCGCTATCATTTAATTTTAAAGTATTTTCCACTGGATTATTTTCGCGGAGGCTCATGCACTGAAAGATAGAGTGTTGAACCTGCGAAATTCGGCATCCGAGGGGAAAAATCAATTTGGAAAGCATTGCTTATGCAGTGTGCAGACCTTTCCATCCCCCCTTTTATTCGCCCTTTGCGGGCGGTCGTGGTGTTTGGAGACGGCCGCATCCAGACCTTAGCCCGTTTCTCGCTCTTCAAACACGCCGCCACCGCTTCCACCCTTCCCCTCAATTCACCCCTCCTTTTCCCCACCTTCATCCCCAGATCCCCGACCCACCCTCTCCCCCCTTCATCCCCCGAGGGAAGGAATAAGTGCGCGCCGAGTCCACGATCTCCAGCCAATGAGCTGGCCCCGATACGCGAAAACCGACATCTGGAGCAGATCTTTCGATTCTCTCTTTCCTTCCGCCGCCCCCACTCCCTAAGGGCACTACCCCCACCCCATCCCCCACATCTCCCCTGCGCCTCATCCTGGCCCTTTCCCAATCCTATTCTCTACCCCCCACTCCCCTCGTCTCGTCCCGGTCACCAATTAAACTTCAATGTATTAACCATATGCGTGATGTAACCGCACAAACAGGTGCCACGCTTCACTTCTCACTACGGGCGAACACGTCACGTACCCGTCTTTGTCCGCGGTCCAACATCTTTCGGTGGGGATGGTGCATTGAACTGCTTATATAGGGGTAGCGAGACTTGGTGGCATTGACTTGTGAAGAGCATGACGCTAATGTCTCGTTCGCATTGCTAGCTTTGTACCATGGCGATCCATTATAAGGGTAAAAATTAGTACGGCTAACGCCAGGTTAGCACCGATTATGGTAACTTTTTTCAACCCAGGTAAACTTAACATATTTATCTATCTATAAAAGCTGTTTTCTGCCATCCGAATGCACGATATTCACAAAAATAATGGCAATTTGTTAAGGGCGTAATAAGGCCTATGCAGCCCACTATTACAATTAACCCTCACCCATTAACACCCATGTCCTGAGAGGAATAAAACCTAACCAGACGGGAATCGAACCCACGACCTTCGGACTAGCAGGTGAGGACTTTACCCTGCCGCCATCGAGGCCGGAAATATGGTCAAGTGATCAATCACCATCATCTTCAAGTGACCGTAGGTAATCAGGTACTGATATAGTGTTGGTTAAAAGTAATAAATATAAGTTGTACCATGAGTATCAAAGACAGGTACGAATGCTGGTAGAAATTAACGTTTTGTGCAATGGTAAGAAGCTAGTGATGCTAACGGGATGTAAGGAGAGGAAAGTATACAAGAGAAGTGGAACGAAAGGGCCGAATGGTCTTACAGAGGTACCTCCAGGGATCTTGCGGTTCCTTTGCCCGCTCATCAACGCTTGGCTGATCACCCTCAGTGATCTCTAATTCTCCGCTCGTGGATGCCACTAAGTTTTGATATTCCTTTACCATTCCCCACAGACATAGCCCGAGTGCGCTTTTCTATCATGAGGAAGCTCCATAAAAATATTTTGTGGAAAACAAGTTATATTTTATATTTCAAATTTTGAATTCACGTTAAATGGAAGGTTTCGAATACCAATATCAAATATTAAATCTGCTTTAAACATAAGAGAAATAGAATTTTATGTATAATACGAAAGATAATAAAAATGTGAACGCTGATGATATCTATGCAAAATACCGATGCTTAGTGTAGACAATTTTATAACTTTGATTATTTGAATGATATTATTGAGGAAATCGAGGTCGTTGACTGATAAAATATTATATCGATGCCTTTGAGAGTTACAGTAGATACACACTACATGTACCATGTACACACTATACGTATGTACAATGTACAACAGATAGTTGTACATTGTACGTATAGTGTACAGAACATACTTTTAGAGAAAATATATCATCAGATCTGGTGTTATATTGTATTTATGAAAATAAACATTTGAAAAAAGCACAGGAGAACTTACCCCATAATTATATACCCTATAAAGTAGATACTTAATTATTAAGGCTCGAGAAATTACTGATTTCCATTTGTAATGAAAGAAGAAAGGATATTTGTGCCAGTAAAAAGAAACGTATTCTTACGGAAAGATTTCCAAGGAATCCTACGACACTATTAAATTTTACCGTAAATTATAATTGACGGTAAAATTTGATTGATTTGATAATTATCGCTTGCTTTGTTTAAAAAAATCGAAAATTGCAAAATACGTCCGATGGAGTTGCTCGTGACATTATTTTCATCTACTCCCTGACATTATTCTCGACAGGACTGGGGGAATGTCAATCATGGTCGAATGGTTGAAACTAGTGGATACACCATTTACCTCACTAATGGAATGGATATCTGGAAAACTACTCTAACATCAAAATTTACTACGGTATACATTAATTTCATGTTAGCTACAGCTATATAAATGATTTACCTCAGCTATATAAATGATTTCAAGGTAACGAAATGGATACATAAATTAGTTCCTCCGTTGTTCTTCTTCTTCCTACTTTACATTAGGCAGATTTTCTGTTCTCTCTCCATCCCTTCGCCTGTCATTCTTCTTCGATAGTAAGGTTATCACACCATCTTTTTGGCGTTTCTACTTCTTTTTCCCGACGGTAACTTATCAAGTGCGACATTTTCCATTATTTCTTTGCTTATGGCGTTTATTCCATCATTCCATTCGCGCTTCCATTTTGTATATTCGTGCTCTTTTGATTTTTCCTATGAAAGGAAAGTTACTTTAACTTTTCCTTTATAATTTTATAGTGTGACATGAAATTACCCATTATTAACAATTTTGTATTTATTAACACCGCAATCATGGATTATAATACGCAATATCGCGTGAGTTTAATCTTAATCGTTTTTATTATTGTAAGTGCCATCAACATTTCTCATTTTATCATTCAATATTAGGTTGATATTTTTACAATTTTTACACTACCTATTCAAATTTGTACCACATCAATCTAGCAGTTCCGGTCCACTCAAGATAAATGAAACTAAAATTAAAATATTCGTTCATTCATGGCTCCGCACTAGCAACAGGTACGCTTCGATGAATAACACTATTTTTACGCACTTATATTTTCTTTTACGATCTCATACTTCAAAATACTACCTTCTTTTCTTCCTATATACTCTCCTTTTCCTCATCCTGCGCTCTGTCAGCATTCTATGGTTAGTGGTTGGTCATAACATCTATTGGTCTCTCTAAATGTCGCCTCCATCTAACTATTCTACTTTTCAATTTCTTCCGACAATAATCTTTCCTCCACGATCATGCATTGGCACGTCTTGTTTTGTCCTCTTGTCTGACCATCCGATTATCTCTATCCTCCTTTAAACGTCTTCATTCTATTCACATCCTCTTAGTAAAGTCCAGGTTTGAGAAAAATCTATTTATATGATAGTTGGAGCGAAGGCTTTCACAGTGGCTTTGAGAACTGGATCCCATTTTTCAGGTACAACTGCGTGCGTCAGCGTTATGATGGCAAACGTTTTCTCCTCCGTTACAGGAGGCATCTTCAGGTCGAACTGGATTTTCAAGTTTGCACGCCTCTTGTAACGGAGGAGAAAACGTTTGTCACCATAACGCTGACGCACGCAGTTGTACCTGAAAATGGGATCCAGTTCTATTTATATGATATTAAAAAATAAGTTAAAGCATTCTCATAAATGTTTTTCAAGGCGATGAGTAAGTATTGCTAATATATATCAGATTTTCAGGCTTAACTTGGTGGAACCACATTGAGATAATTTATAAATAATTTCACTTTGTAATATTCCACAAAAAGTTAAATTTCTTTCGACCCAGGGTTTCGACTAATACACAGTCATTATCAAGGTCCTTGACTACATAATGACTACAACATAATGACTGTGTAATAGTCGAAACACTGGTTCGGAAGACATGACAATTTTTGTGGAATATTACAAAGTGAAATCATTTCTAAAGTATTGCTAAAATATTCTATAAATATATAATTTAAATAATAATGTCCTATTAAGTAAGCAAGTTAATGCTATCTGTGCATGTAAAATACTGTTTCTTCTGTTTGAACTGCATATGCATGTGTGGCAGCTGTTCATCCATGTAGTTTGAAGGAACATTAAACAGTAAAATAAAATAATAAACGTCAACGAAAGCACAATGAATTAGTTTAAGGAACTAAAAACGATATTTTAAATACTTGAGACACCAGCATAGAGATTCAGGTTTTTAAGTTTCGAAATGTTTTATTGAAAAATGAATACAAAAAAATGGAAAGAATTCCAAGTATGTGATCCCATCGGCTCAATAGCTTTTCAACTTTGCCTCTCAATTTCCTTACCACCACGCTCATTCCTTTATATATGTGCAATGGGCATATAAAATGTATATAAAGACGCATGTATCACCAACCCTAGCCACCTGCTGCCTCCACCCCCTTGCCGTCCTCAGACACCTCTGTACCCCTGCTCCAATTCTGTCCTACTTCCCCTCACCCTACAATCCCGTTCAACCCTTAACCAACCCTGAGAGGAGGGGAGTGCGTATTCTCCACGGCAGATGTAGTCACCTCTGGAGACGAGTTGAATAAGGGAACATGGGGGTTGGGGTTGGAAATAGGACTGGAAGTGTAGGACCGCCCCCGGGGTGGGGGGGGATGAGGTTGGTGGGAGGGGGCAAACCCAACCCCCTCCCCTCCTGCCCCCACCATGCGTGGGGGGGGGACGTGGGCCATTGTGACGGGGCCAAGGGGATGTTGGAGGGGAGGTGGTGTATGGCAGCGTGGTGTACTCAGGGTTTTCGGTGGGGTTAGGAGGGGAGGTCCCTTTGCCGAAGAGCAGCCGGTTAAGCGGGACGACTATTACTCAAAGCCCAGAAACAAGCTCCACGGGCCCCCGGCACAGCTCCCGCCCTCCTCTCTGTGCCTTCGGAGGCCCCTGTGCGCGGCCCCCTGTGGTCCTCGTGGACCTCTTCCCCTTCCCATACCAAACCAGCCATCCCTGCAGAGCGAAACCTCACACTACTCCTCACCGAAATCTATCCATTGACGCAACCCCATCGTCACTATCCAGTTTGTCCTCCCTTTGCCTCTCTTTAATTTTAAATCTTTTCCTTTTCTCCTCCTCTCCCCCTTTCGTTCTGCCCGTCCTCCCATCTCCCTCCCTACCCCCAACCCCCCGTGGCTTATTAATAAGTCATTCCTTTGTCCAGCTTTGGATTGAGCTCAAAGTCTCTCCCGTCCCTTTAAATAAACTACGGCGCTGTTGTGTTTACAGTTTCATCGTGGAGGATTGAGGTAGGGGGAGGATTGCTGGTTCATTGATGGTCCCCGGGAACTCGAGTTGATTACGAGTGGGGAATCGAATAGGTGGAGTCGTCAGGACTTTAATTTTTCGGCGTCTTTCGTTTCTTGTGAAATAATTGCGTCTGATTAATTTTTGCGATTGGAATCTTTTGTGAATGCGATCGTGAAATGATATAACTTGCGTTTCTTACGATATTGATTATTTTGTGTAATCATACAAAATAACGTAAAACTCTCGCACGATATCATTAAAACTTTTGATTCATCATTATAGACCGTATACTATTTTGATATGATCATATGTGCTTATTTTGCATTCATAAGTAAACAGACCGTAATACCTGAATGTCCGCATTTCAGATGGCTCTGCGACCATGTATCGCTCTCGTATTTCATTGATTAATGAAAGTTTAATTTTAGTTACCGGTGATAACTCTGCTCGGTATCTTAATTAGCAAACTGTACTTCATTCCCCTTCTTCCTTTACTTTAGTAATTTTCACTAGTTTTTCGAATAACCATCTTCTGAGCTATTGAAGAGGCGTTACTTTGTAGCTCTCCATTGTATGTGATTCTCCTTTCGTTACCTAGTAGGTTTTCGTACTACTTCCATGACTTGATTTTACTGAAATAATCTTGGTAGCTTAGTAAGTAGCCATTATTTTGTCAAGAGTGATTAATTTTGTATAATTTATAAATGGTACTGAACTACTTACTCTACTAGCCTGGTTGACTTTTCTAATAATAAGCGTACATTTTCTCAACGTGGACTATCCCAATCCATTTCTCAGTCGTGTGTTGTTGGAGATTTCAACGCGTGCATTACAGTATTATGAAAAACTTCATGCCAACGTGGAAAAATATTTTCTTTGAAATTATTCCTTGTATATTTTACCACTAACAATTGTACATCTATAACTAATAGAAAATTTTATTCAAAAGCAAACTAAAAGAACTTGCTTTTACTGCGTACCAGAATGCGATACCAAACTTTGCGAAAGTAATGCCAAGTTTTCTCGCGAAAAATAATCCTCCCGACCTGCCTAATTGTGCGAAATCTGCCTCCGTTTTCGGCGTAATAACCACATAGGTACCTGACCCATTCAACTTGACCTGTCGCGCATGTTACTGGCTTAAATAATCTCAAGTGCTATCGGACTGTATGGTTCTAGTTATTTCCTTCCTTGGAAATCAATGGGAGTGGTACTGATCCGTCAACATGCAGCAATTCATGATTGATAAAGAAATCGCAAGGTGCAAAAAGGCGTAGTAAAGGAATCCTTTCGGTTTGTTTACGTCCTTCGAAGCGCGGAGCCGAGCACGAGCCACGCCACGCTCGTGTATTGCACTCCCTTTTGTGGCGATTTAAAAGGGAACACGTGCCCTTCTGTTGTCATTTTTTTCGATGCCAGCTGAGAAAAGATATTCTGCGGTGGTGGAGAAATGAGGGGGTTTGCTGGATGGGTGGGGTGATGCATGAACCGTCGCCGGAAGGTTTTGGTCGCAAGAGTCGAGACCAAGTAGGCGACACCCTAGGGTATTTTTTTTAAAGGGTTCTGCGGGTGGTTTTTCTCGGACGCCACCACCACCTCTCGCGGAGCCAAGCTTTGGAGACCCCAAATAGGATGGGCGACATAGGGGACGGCTCACGGGCATTGTGCCATATTGAAAAGAGGGAACGATTCCGGGCGATTTGGGTGCCATCTGTCGCTCTTGGCTTGGAGGGAGGAGGGTGAGTTAAAGGGGGAGTTGTTTCGATAGAATGCTTGCAGATATATGGTGGTGTGTGCCGGTGCATGGTAGGGGTTTGAATGAGTGAGGGTAGGTGGAGTGGTGAAGTTGAAGGGGAAGTGGACGTCTTGCATGAAGAGGGACGGGAGGGGATGGAGTTTGTTAATCGGAGCAGAGTGACGTAAAGGGGGAGAAAAAAATTCCGGAGGGGGTTCGGGGGGAGGGAGGGTTGGAGGAGTAAAAGGACCAGGGTTAGAGAGTGAGAGAGAGGGAGAGAGGATAGAAAGGGTTTCATGGGTGAAGTGTCTGTCCAGAATGGATCCGGGACAGATTGGCCTTGCAAGTGGATTTAATTTTCATACGAAGCTTTTTAGCTCTGACGTTTACAAGTATGAACGTTCTCCCTTGATCGGTGCATGGAAATACCGTCCTTATGGGCCGCATTAATTCAAAACTTTGAAATCTCCATTGTTTCCGGAGGTCGGGTCAAAAATTATCATTTTCCCGTAAATATACTCTATTCAAAACTCAATCATCGTAATGGGCTTTGGCAGATTGGCAAATAAAAAGGTTCATCATCTTCACATCAAAATATTCTCTTCAAATTCCCTAATTTTCTGCGTTAAAAGCATTTATTTTGCTCTTTTTGGTTGTTTTATCAATGCGTTAATTGAGTTAAATAGCAACTGTTTATTATATAATAGGCTTAATTAAATTGTGTGAAACGTAGGGAAGCCCAAGTAGAGAGTAACATGTATCAATATATTACAATAAGTTATTTTTGCGTTTAAAAATGTTGAAGTGTGAAGAGGTTTGTCCGTAGTAGTGAATCACGGGATAGTACAAACATAAAGATGTAGAAGTAATTTACAGATCCCAAACTCTCAGTCAACCTAGAGTTAAGGTAAAGTTTACGTCACCTAATATTTAAGGTCAACCATACATTAAACTTGGGCTAAAAGTCACTTTCTTTTAGCAGAAATTAATGTGACTCTGTGAAATTTGTCTCATCATTTTAAGTGTAGATAGATAATTTATAAAACGCATTGAACGATTGATAATAGTTTCATGTAAAAATAAAACATGTTCCATTTAATGTATAAAATATCCTGCTACTCATAATATAATAAAATACGCTCCATATAATATATCCTGCTGCGCATTGCCCGCGATCGACAGTATCGCGATATCATCTGTAGGCATATAACTTGTTACTATGTATGACCGCAATTTCCCCACAACAAGGGAAGCCTTCCTGGTAGTTTAACATAAGGTAATGAGGGTTGTCATCTTTATGATTAATTTTTAGCCTAATCAGATCAGACCTGTTGTTTCGGCCGATATTTCCAGCATTATTACCGATATTGGCGTTAAAGTAAGTACAACGATAATCCAGCGAAGAAATGTCCGGAATGAGGTGCTGGATGATGGTGAAAATATAGAAGAAACATTTTTAATAGAGGTTGTGGAATGATTATTGAGAACATACATATTGAGGTTTGCGATAACACAAAAATTAACGTACTATACTTAGGGCCAGTCTAAAATGAATCGGTTATCGCTTCATCAGTCTTCTGTTTATCCTTAGAATTTAGTGCATTATTATTGATTATTAGAATGTGTATCCTAGCCCAAATTTAGCCCCTAGTATTAGCCCAAATTCAAACGATATTAATCAAAAGTATTTTAAATTGTATACACTCGGTATAAGTACATTAACTACAAGAAATGAAGTTAAGGTAAACATTATAAAATGGTTGTTAGAAGATCAAATTGATGGGTAAAAGAAACCGTGTACTCTTGTATTATATTGTTTACCATAAAATTCAAAAATATACTGGATATTTAAATATATGTATTTAGATTTGCGTATGTATGTGTGTATATATTTGAATATGAGTATGCATGTGTATATGTATATATACCTATATGTAAATAGGGAAAAAATTTATATATACGGTAAAAATATGGTTGCTATATTTTTATGATGTCGTGGAACCCGCTGATAAGTCCTTGGGACTTAGCGGGGTCGAAATTGATATGTAGTTAGAATTAATATGTATTTAATTGAAAAAAAATTCTTCGACTAGCTGCGTGTACACGCTCCGTCTGCGTAGTACTGTTTCTTTCCTGCAGGTTTAGTTTCAGTTTCTTCTTTCCTTTACGGTCATTACATCAGAACTAAATGCACCTCAGAATGACACTTAATGTAAACTAAATGAACAAAAGCAATGAAAAATTTACGGTTCCTGATCATATTCTTTGATATGCCTGGAACCTTGGTCAACCGTTAAATAATATATCATGTTTTGCGAGTGCGGCAACGAAAAAATTGTCGTCAGTCCGACCGTGCACTAAATATTAAGTTTAAATGAAAACTATTTTGATCCGAGATTGGTTGGCTCATTTTCTTAAGCTGTAAGATATTTTACAAGACTACATGTAAGAAGTAAATGTTATTTCAATTTTTTTGAACTTCTCTGTACTATATTGTCTGATTTATGTGAATTTTTAGTTGTAAATAATGTAATACTGCGTTATCCATTGAAATACTCCTTTTTAAAAACTCAGTTGCAGTCTATGAAAGGGACTTGATGACGAAGCCTGCTATCAATGTGGTCGCATTAAATCTCATATTCCGGCTTAGGCCATTCATTATTGGCTTAAGGCTACGGCCTAATGCCAATGAGGGAGGCTTCCTTTGATCTCTTAAATCTGTTAGCGGTTTGTTCTTTACATTGCCGCCGTAAAAACCTCAGCCACACCTCAGTTCTCTAGTCTCGCCATCTGTTTCCCGCCTCCCAGATGTGCTCTGCTGTTCAGCTTACGGTTACATTTAAGTTTCAGTAAATTCTACTAAACGTAAGACGAATCAGGGATGAAAAAGATATCTTAGATCTGATGCCAAATATCTCGGAGTAAAGTTATAAAATATCTTTACATCCAACAGTGCGTGCAATTTGATGATATATTATTCGTTTTTGAAATATTATTACTTGCTTCAATTCATGACTGCTTACATTCGAACCAAAGAAGAATATTTTATGCCAACTAAAGATTATGATGAACTAAATAGGTTGATCTATATTTGACTATACACATGAAAAATAATTGGGTCAAAAAAGTTTCTTTATATCGCATTTTGTCTCTAGCTGGTGAATTAAATGATGTGAGAGCATGGGGTAGATCGCTAAAGCCATCGATGAATGTGGTGGAAAGCACTGGAGAGGAGGAATATTAGGAGTTTTAAGAATTATAGAACGTGATCAATGCATGAATAAAATAAAAGCGAAAGAGGTATGCTAGGGTAGGGCACTGTGGAGGAAATTATTAGAGTGCCTTCTCCGGTGAATTATATTGAATTAATTATTTCTCAAGGGCTTTTTTTTTTGTCGGTACGCCATAACTTCCTGAATACTTCATAAATTTTCATAAATGAGGCATAATTTTAAAGCTTTTCTTAACCGCTACACCGAAAAAATATACAAATTACTCATATTTCAGTTTTTTTTTCGAAAAATTACAATTGAAAAAAAACAGTTTTTTGAAATCCCGCCCTCGACCTATCGATCCTCTATCGAGAGTATCGAGGAATATCGAAATGAAACCGATTTCATGCATCTATTATCTCATTCCGCGTTTAATTTCGACAAAATATTGATTTAAGGTTTACGATCTGCTGATCTATTTATAAAATGAATTAAATTAATCAAAACTTGAATTTATATTTACTTCCCCAAACCGCTCGCAGTCATTTGTTTTTACTTAGTTCATGACGACCAACTTACTTCGTCTCTGCTCTCTACGATAAACAAACCCGGCGATCAAATCAGATTATTCACTTTAAAGAAATCTATACAAGTTCAACTCAAAAGTAAGTACCGTATGGCTTCTGACGCACTAACTACACGGTACTAACTATACGGTGTGCACTTCAACTTCAATTAAGTGGGATTTGAGGAGGATACAGTGCGAATGCTTCGCACGGGTCGACTAGTATTGAATTAATACAAATGATAATTCGCAAATCGCCGTAGTGATAAATAAAATATGAATAATAACTATCCGATGGTAGAGTATATTTAATAAACCAATCATTAAAAAATAGCGAGATTTTTTCTCGTCGCGCTCTTTGCTTCCTTAGTATTCATTCCCTCCGTTCCCGATTCTTTTCCATTTCCCATTTTTATCTCTACTCCATGGTTGGTGTTCAAATACCCTCTACCACACGCTCTTTCTATGGCTTACAGGATATTATCTAGATTCAGATGAATCCCTGCCTGTAAGATACAAGATATTGCTGCTATCCATATGGACTACAATAACGTTTTCGCCTCTTTGATTGTAGTTGAGTCTACGTTCTGACTTTGTACAAATGTTAATGAAAAATGCAAATTCTTTTATGCCCTAAATAATTATTCACAGATTTTAAGTGTTAAAATATCAATATGAAAAACGGTTTGCTGGAGCTAAATACTCCTTTCTCCTCTCAGGCGTTCTTCACCTGATGAGTGTGTCTACGCATCTAAACTGTGATTTCCTTTAATATTTCCTTTTTCCAGCGTAAATATTCGTCATTCGCTACCTGAATTTATGACTCCTTACCCTTATATTTCCCCTTCTATTGTATTCGTGTTTCTTGTACGTATATTTCTTTTCATGATTGCCTTCCTCAGACTACTCTGTATTTCCATGGATATATTTCACCTAAGCGAATCAACAACAGTTCCTCCTATACCTGCTATTTGTAAGGATTCCTAATAGGTTTTTACTTTTGTAAAACCAAATGATCGTAGTTTATAATCTCCTCAAATACTGCTATTGTGTTTATCTCAACAAAATGTAAGTTTCTTATCCTATTTTAATTATTTTCTTAATTTAAAGCCTGTTTTAATAGCTTTCATTCATTTTTTATCACCAACTCGATTAGTTTGCTATCTTGAAGTTTTGCCTAAATTTATTTGTTATTTTACTCATTTTTAATAATTAGTCGTGAATTCGTATGGATTTTTAAATCTGTTTATAGATGATTTTAACCACCGCATACTTATTACATATGCCATAACTCCACCGAGGTGAATCAGGGGGGCTTCATAGGTCGGCGGCGACGGCATTGCTGTGGAACTCAGCCAATGAGAACACGCCTTTAGAAATCATGACGTCAGGCCACTCTGTGCCGCTGACTCGCCGCGAAATTTTCACCCCGACTGAAAAATCCGGCGGTGGCCGCAGGAAAGACCGCTGCCTTTCAAAAGTGAAACCCCCTTCGGTGGCTAGTGGAACCTTCTGTTTTCGTAAATGCTTCTTTTTATCGGTACATATTATTTCTACATTATATCTTAGTTTTTTAGAGTTTAATTTTTGATTATGTGAGAAAAACTGCTCTTGTATTAAACGAAAATAGCTTTCCCTAAGGTTATTGCAATGCTATTTTACTAGCGTTAACTTGAGAATTGTGTCAATCGGCCATTGAGCAAATGTTTATTTTAACCATAGTTATCTAATCTTGCCCTTCTCTTGGACTACAACCTTGTCGTGGTTGAAGGGCTTGCGTGCTCCGATGACCCCTAGAGCTGCACTGGCGGGAGCATTGCTCCTGGTAGGGTCACCCATGCCAGATTGGTCGAAGGTTAGGAGACAGACGAATGGTAGTCCGCGCAGCGTCTGTACCTCAGTGAGGCGGCTGCAAAAGGCGTCTGACCCCAGTGGGGCGGCCTCTGAAGTGATGGTGTCACGTAAAAAACACTATTGAGTAAGGCCAAGGAATACTACCTCAATTAAAACAAAAACCTTGAAATTATGGACAGTTCTCAATTGATAATGAATCCTGGCAACTACGGGACTCGGCCAAGAGGGCCGGGTGTCGTGCCCGGCAGCGGTGGGAGCAAGGCCCCTGCGGTCGTCATCACACGAAATCCTTGCTCAGACGACGCAGCAGCAGAGGAAAAGAAGATAAAGAAGAGGAACGAAACTATTATAATAGGCACGTGGAATGTTAGGACTATGCTGAGGGCAGGGAAACTAGAGAATGTAGAGCAAGAAATGGAGAGGGTGGGTGTAGACATCATGGGTCTGGGTGAAGTTAGATGGAAGGATGACGGGGATTACTGGAGCGGCGACTATAGAGTAATTTATAGTGGAGGGAATGAAAGACAGCGCGGGGTTGCATTCGTAATGAATGGGAAACTTGGTAGAAAAGTAGTGTATGCAGAACAGGTGAGTGATAGAATAATAGTCGTGGAACTAAAAGCAGAACCAACGAATTTAGTTATAATCCAGGTTTATATGCCTACCTCTAATCATAAAGAGGAGGAGGTAGATGGGGTGTACGATCAGCTAGAGGAAATAATTGGTAGGATACCAGGAAGTAAGCACCTGGTAGTAATGGGGGATTGGAACGCGGTGGTGGGTGAAGGAAGAGATGGGCGGGAGGTGGGCGATTACGGGCTAGGAAGAAGAAATGACCGGGGCGAGAAAGCTGTGGAGTTTTGCCGCAGAAATAACCTAGTAATTACGAATACATGGTTCAGACATCATCCTCGACGTAGGTACACTTGGAAGAAGCCGGGAGACACAGACAGGTTCCAGATAGATTATATAATGGTACGTCACAGATACAGGAACAGTGCTAAAAACTCGCATACTTATCCAGGAGCTGATGCAGACACAGACCACAACTTATTAGTCATGAAATGTCGGGTAAAACTGAAAAAGATAAGAATGGGAAGGAGGGTACGTAAGTGGAATATGGAGGCATTAACTGGGGCAATGAAGAAGAAGTATCGGGAGAAGGTAGATGAGATAATGGGTGAGGATCATGGAGTTAGATCAGTGGAAGATGAATGGGGAAGTTTGAAAAATGGAATTATAGAAGCGGCGAAAGCAACGGTAGTCGTAGTGAGTGCAACAAAAATTAGAAAACCGTGGATCACGAAGGAGATGATCAGGGAGATGGAGGAGAGAAGGAAATGGAAGAGTGTAAACTCAGAGCTAGGTAAGAGAAAATACCGAGAATTTAATAACAGGCTTAGAAGAGAAACAAAGAAAGCAAGAGAGGCGTGGTGGAGAGAACAGATCGACGCGTTAGAGAAATACCAAAAAGAGGGAAGAGCAGATGCATTATATCGGAAAGTAAAGGAACTGACGGGTGGTAATAAGGGAAGGGGAATTACAACGATAACAGACAAGACGGGAAAGGTAATCGTTGAACCGAGAGAGATCCAGAAGAGGTGGAAGGAGTATGTTGAAGAGCTGTATGGTAAAGAAATAAGGCCCAATAGGTTAGATATAGAAAGGGAAGACGATATCGACAGATATGGCATCGGACCAAGTATCCTAGATAGCGAAATCGAAAGAGCTCTACGAGACATGAAAAGGAATAAGGCGGTGGGAATAGATGACATACCTGCAGAGTTTTTAAAGAGCATGGGGAAGAACGGAAGAGGAAAACTTTTTGCGCTAATTCGTAAGATTTATGAGGATGGAGTGTGGCCGGAAGACTTCGCGAAGACTGTATTAATTCCTATACCGAAGAAGAGTAAGGCAAAAACTTGCGAAGACTATAGGACAATAAGCTTAATATCCCACGCGGCCAAAGTAGTTCTGAGGATTCTAAACAGAAGGCTAGAGAAGATGGCAAATGCATACCTAGGTGACGACCAATTCGGGTTTAGGAGAGGGACGGGAACGCGAGACGCTATAGCGGTGATGAGGACGCTAGTAGAAAGAAACCTAGAGTATGGACAGAATGTTTTTGCATGCTTCGTAGATTTCGAGAAGGCATTTGATCGGGTGGAATGGACGAAATTAATGGGAGTGTTGAAGAAATTAGGGGTCGATTGGAGGGACAGGCGTCTGATTCGAAATTTGTATATGAATCAGACTGCGCAGGTTAGGGTAGCCAATGGAGAATCGGGATGGGCCACGATAGGACGGGGAGTGAGGCAAGGGTGCCCACTATCGCCGTTGCTTTTTAATGTGTATTCAGAAGAAATGGTAAGGGAGGCTTGGGGGGAGGAGGAGGTAGGAATAAAGGTAGGAGGGGAGCTGATAAAATCAGTGAGATTTGCAGATGATCAAGCATTGGTTAGTCAGTCGGCCAAGGGGTTACAGTCAATGGTGAATGCATTAGAGGTGCAGTGCGAAAAGTATGGGATGAAGATCAATCACAAGAAAACGAAAGTAATGAGATTTTGTAGAAGTAAGAAGGCGGGGCTGAATATAAGGGTGGGAGGGCAGAAGATAGAGCAGGTCGAGCAGTTTACGTATCTGGGTAGTATTTTGGAGGCGAATGGGTTTAGTGGTAAGGACATCAGATGCAGAATTGTCGTGGCTAAAGAAGCATTTTCGAAGAGAAGGGAATTGATGAGGGGGGGTCTGAGAAGAGACGTAAAGAAGAGGCTGGTGAAAACTTTAATATGGAGCGTGGCGCTATATGGGTCGGAAACGTGGTCATTGCGAATGGAGGATGTGCGTAGGCTTGAGGCGTTTGAGATGTGGGTTTGGAGAAGGATGGAGAAGGTTTGTTGGATGGCGAGAAAGACGAACGAGGAGGTATTGGATATGGTCGGAGAGGAGAGGAAGCTTGTGGCAGAGGTTCGGAGAAGGCAGAAGAGATGGATGGAGGAGGTTTTGAGAGGAGAGGGCATGTTGAAGAGAGTGATAGAGGGGAGAACACTGGGGAAGCGTGGGAGAGGAAGGAAGAGGATAGGAATTCTGGACGAAATAAGAGGAGGTAGAAGATATGAAGAATTGAAGAGGGATCTAATAACGGGCCATCCTTAGGAGGGAATGCGAGACAATTTCTATTAGGTTGGGATACAAAATGGGGACTGTCCAAGAACCTACCAATCAGCTGGTAGAATACTTGAATGAATCTAATCTTGATGCCACATTTTCGGTGTGGAAATTTTCATGTCGTGGCTATTGATTACTGCATTTTCAACAAGTGGAACTGCTCATGTGTTAATGCCAATATAACCTTATCTGGCAAGTTTAATAAAAACCGAATTATTTCATACGCACAAATATTACGCTTGCAGCGCTATATAATGCTGGAATCCAGTTTCGAGAATTTTATTTCATCTTATTTCAATTACCTTACCACGACGATGGAGACGTTGCACGTTTGCTTAACATATATGGTTAAAGCGTAGCTATTGCCATGAAATTAGCTTAAATAAAATAAAAAAAAAACTTATTCTATAACATATTCATTCATTTGATCACGGCAATTGAACTCAAAAATCAAATAATCTTGCTTTTTCCGATGGCATGTAAGTATTGCAGTGCCAATGTTATTGTGACGCCTAACGCCTTTCATTTGTTTTCTGGCCGTGTGCAGGGGTACATATTCCGTCGGCGGCGATTGGCATCGCCGCCAGGCTCCGCCGCCGACCTATGAAGGCCCCCTCCTCCTCCTTGATCGACACTCCAACACGGAACAGTCGATATCGCGCTGAGTGCTTTAGTTAAGCTACCAAGGTATACTCCCGGTATACACTATGTGCACCGTACAGTCAACTCTCTCTCTGGAATTAACTCCGCCAAAAAGTGTGCCAGCGAGCGTTAAAATGGGATCTTAGATGCTGGTTTAGCATAAATGCCGTGGTGCAAATCACCGGAGAAACAGGAACTTCTTTCGATAAAAACTGACGTAATTTTTTATACGTCTGTCTTTAGTGCAGGCAACCATGTCTGGCGAGATGTGGTGGAACAGCATTTTGCACGTGAGTAAAAAAACTTGATTCTGTCCGCCTAATATCATATATATTGTTTCTCAAGGGATTTTTTTTGTCGGTACGCCATAACTTCCTTAATACTTCATCAATTTTCATAAATGAGGCATCATTTTAAAGCTTTTCTTAACCGCTACACCGACAAAATATACAAATTACTCACATTTCAGTTTTTTTTTCGAAAAATTACAATTGAAAAAAAAACGGTTTTTTGAAATCCCGCCCTCGACCTATCGATCCTCTATCGAGAATATCGAGATATATAGATATGAAACCGATTTCGATTTCATGCATCTATTATCTCATTCCGCATTTAATTTCGACTTAAAATATTGATTTAAGTTATTCGATCTGATGATCTATTTATAAAATAAATTAAATCAATCAACACTTGAATTTATATTTACTTCCCCAAACCGCTTGAAACGAATTTCTGAACTCATTAAGCCCTTCAGGTTTGCCACCTCATAAACTCATACTAAAAAGAACGCTATTATGATGTTGATTAGAAACCTAAACGCTAAGCAGGGCTTCATTAATGGCACCAGATTAGTTGTAACTCACTTGGGTAACTACACTATCACAGCGAAAGTGATTGACTCCGGTCAAACTGTCGTCATACCACGCATTAACCTCACTCCTTTTGATCCTACCGTGCCTTTCAAAGTGACTAGGAAGCAATTTCCCGTAAAAGTTGCCTTTGCCATGACTAGAAATAAGGCACAGGGACAGACGCTAACAAAGGCAGGATTTTACTTGCCTGACCCTGTTTTTTCACACGGTCAGTTGTATGTGGCGTTTTCCAGGGTGCGCTCTTTCAGTGACATCTATGTCTGTGTAAAACAGACCCACCAACAATCAATCACAGATGACCATATCATCACTTCAAACATAGTGTTCAAAGAGGTCCTGTAAACATGTAAATATGCTGTAAATATGTAAATACCTTAACCTTATGTTTCAAAAAATATATAATCTAAAATTTAAACACACATCTATTCCTTACTTCAACCCACACCAACATAAACGACGCACTAACTACACGGTACTAACTATACGGTGTGCACTTCAATTAAGTGCGATTAGAGGAGGATACAGTGCGAATGCTTCGCACGGGTCGACTAGTTTAATATAAAATAAACTTAAATATGCTGTATATAAATATTAAGTAGACAAAATCAAGTTTTACTTTATTTAAGCCAGTTTTTAGTTTTCGGAAAATGCGCAAGATCATAATTTTTTTCTATTACGTATCGATTGTTTGCCTTTTTTTTCAGCCGCACCAGTGATTCGGAGGGTTCTTTGCCATATTCACTGCCACATTAATCATCCTGATTCCACATCTTCTCCCCCGTCCCACCCCTCTGCCGTCAACTGCTTCCCCATCTATTCCTCTCTCTCTCTTGAAGTAGTCGCCTCTTTTTGGGCAGTGGCATCAGGTGAACAGTTGGGGTCACCACACTGATCCCCGGCCTGCGCACAATACCGATTCAATTAATGCGTTACGCATTGTTGTGTGTGTGTGTGTCAAGGACGCTCACCCGGTTCCTCTCTCCCCCATGCGTTCACCACCCTTCCCATTATATATATACTAGGCCTCCCTCATTTTTATCCACTTGTCCTTCCTCCGCCCTTGTCTTCCGCTTTCCTTCCCTGCCGTCCTGTCCTGCATATACCTTCCTGTCTCCCCCCCTCTATCTCTTGGGAGCGTCAGGTTGACTGAGTGGGTCGAGAGGGCCCTTTGAGCCTCGCAACTTCCTCCGGTGTCGTGCGTCATGTGGAAGAGCAGCAGGCCAAGCAAGGGCACTTTATATAAGGTGTTTTGAGCGAGATATTTTTCCCTAGTCATAATGGAGACCATATCCAAATTTTATTTTTTGATTTCAGCGTCTGTAAGAAGTATGGAATAAATATTGTAGTATTGATGGCGCAAAGATATAGTTATATATGACCAAAATACTCAGTAATTAAATAAATAAAGCTACATAAGTTTCTAGCTTGACTCATTTTTTCCCGCCGTACGGCTGAAAACCCTTCAAAACAGCAGGTTTTTTTGCGATTCTGCAAAAATTACTGTGTTAAGTAATAGATTATTTTTTATAAATAGTTGAGAAAACATGTAATATACACATCGTTAGTTTTTTGACGAAATCTAGGTGCTAGAAGTTCCTAATTTTTTAATTATTCTCCCTCTGGAGCGCATAGCCGTAATCTATCCCATGTAAAACAGCCTACCTTTTCAGGCAAATTTCTCGAAAAGTAGTTCGGCAAGAGGTTGATATTTTGATATCATTTGAAAGATGAGTTTTTTCTTTAAAGTGAGCCCAAATTCATCAAATTCTAGGTGAAGTGATTTTTCGCTCAAACTACCTTAGTATACATTTAAGATGGTTGGAGCAATGTTTGTTTGTGTGTATTCAGAGTTGCGTGAAATATATACGACAAGTATGATAATAGATATTTAAAACTGCAGTTGCCAAATTTTCCCGTTGTAATTGTTGTTCTCAATCCTGATGCTGGGACAGATTTGCGTGAAACTTTGCATACGTGTCTTATTAGTGACATCTACAGATAAAAGTTAAAGAAAATTGCATCATACCGATTTTGTTTCTTGGCAATTCAATGCTATTTTAAGACGTAGCCTTACGGCATATGACATATTTTGTAATAATTCGATTAAATACGCACAGGTTTTCTTCTATACGCGAAATAATACATTTTTTATCATTGTAACTGTTGCTAAAAATATCAAGGTGTCACACCGAGTGCACTATTCTAAAATAACATATTTTTATATAAGTGCATATTTTCATAATGTTTAAGTAGGTTTTTAATATCTATTAGCATCCTTGTAATAATCCAATACTAGTAAGTAATGGTTTTCGTTTAATAATTTTTATTCATATTTAATTTCATTATGTAAGGGGCATATCTTTTCAATATAAATTTAGTTACGTGCTCCTCAGCTTCAATTGCTGTGCGCAAATTGAATAAGTGCTTATGACTTCACATTGAAAAACGGTGCGTGAACTCATATTCTTTTCATAAGTATAGGGAAATGAGTACCAACTAAGTAAATATCTGACACCGTTTCGCCTGAAACGGTCAGTTTATCCCTTGAAGTGTTTTTTTTTGTTCATCTCGGGGAATGGCACAGGGCAGATGGAAAAATACGTAAATAAGTTGTTCTTCTCCTCCATTATGAGGGTTTATTTTTTCGTTTTTTTCTAAACTAAAAATTAAAAAAAAACTCAATCTTTTTAAAATAAATAAGAGTTGGTGGCTAAGCATCAATTGGTGTTTATGCCATTTCATAAAGAAAAACAGTACCTACATATATGAAATAATAACATCTCTTTCAATACTTATTTGTATATCAAGGGGAATGGCGCAAGAATGATTAAAAATACATAAATGCGGTGCATTTTTCCTGGAGTATTTCAAGATTTTAAAGAACATAATGCAGCTATATTAGCCTAAAAGTGACGAATTCTTTGCTTTTCAAGAAGATCCTGTATTGACTTAACTGTAAAATATGTGATATATATAGCGGCATGACTAATATGCTCACTTTGCACTCAGAGCCACAAATCGTTATGCGTGCAACACTTTTGTACTTTCCAAATTGTAAGTTAAACAGCACGAGGATAATCAATATGGTGGATGGTGGTTAAATATTTTGGATGTACCCTCTCCATCTATATAGAGCTTTCCAATTTAGTTGACAGTATGGGGCCTTATGGAGAACGCTGTTGCCAAATTTACGCTCTGCATGCTTTCCTCCAGGCCATGGAGGTAATCATTTCTTGCTCCTCGGTCATTTTGAGTACCTATGTTCATTTATAGAAGAATGCTTGCATACAGGAAGATTCCTAGATGTGCAGTTATTATACTGCATAAAACTAAGTTAATATTCCAGCTGCTATTGACAACATCGTACTTTCGGACACAGGAAATGAATCTCAATAAGAGCCCATACTGTCAACTAAAAGTGGTATTCCATATGCATCAATGGTTTCACCAAGCGGTGGTCCCGGCGCACGGCGGCCATTTTCCATCGACCATGTGTTTTTGTGTAAGTCCGCAAGAGGGTGGGAGGATGGCGCGAATCGGTAAGAAATGGGCGTGGGCCCATCTTCGGAATGTAGATTTCAACACGGTCCCCTCACTTACAGCACTGCTCCAGTATCTGGAACGCTTCCAAAGGACGGCGAGCAAAATGTTTGTGTTTTTGCGAGGTTGAACGGGAGACTGGGTGGGGGTGGCGAGGACGGACAGGAGAAAAAAAAAGAAGACCGAAATGTATATATGTGGAAAGGAGGGAACACGAAGTAAGAAGTGGAGATGGGAGACACGATAGGAGTTCCCGACAGTCGTGGGAGGTCATGTGGAGGAGAGACAGGCAAAAGGAAGGATGGAGCTGGTGCGGACTTCGCCGTGCGGTCTTCGCACAAGAGATGGGGGTGGTGGTAGGTGGTGTGTTCAGGAAACGAGCAATCTGCAGTGTGCAGCTCATTAACTTAACGAGTAGTGTCTTAATCTTCACCATCCCGCGGGACGTGGACGGGAAAGGAAAGGGTTGAAACTTGTTGGGAAGGGGGAACCTTTAAAGCAAGAATGGAAGCGGAAACTTAATGATCACTCTTTCGCTTCCCGCATTGCAGCCTCCCAACCAAACCCTTCAAACCCCCCCTCCCTTACACTCCTTCCCTTTCGGAACAACCCTTTCCCCCCACCCACTCCTCCTCTCTGACTTCTCTCTCCCCCCTCCCTTTTATCAGCCTCACGCTTTCCACGTTGGTGGCGCCTCGGTCGGTTATCGTCGTAAACCTTAAACGACTTATTTATCTTAGATTGTCTTGGCTCCATCTCCCGGAAAAGACTTCCCCTTCTTCTCCTCCTCCTCCTCCCTTGGCATCCATCTTCCCTTCCACCTGTTTCATCTTCGCTAGGGAGAGACAAAAGAGCTTCTTCCCTCTGTCTCCCACCACCCTTTTCTTCTTCTTTACCCCCAAACCCTCACCCCCTCCCCCGAAATCCCATTCTCCAATTTCCTTCGTTGCCGTCAACCTCTTCACAGTTCACCCCATTTTCTCTCTTCCTCTCGCACATGGACCCCATTTTACCGCTTCCCCCTTTGCGCCATTTAACCGTTTCCTCCTCCATCTCCTCCTCGTCCTAACAATTAGTTTCAATGTCGGGACAATTATTTGAGAAAGGCACTGCCGCTTGACTATATTAATTCGACCTGTGGAGGAAGAATTAACTTCCTTGTCGCATTTGCGTAGCGTTTTGATGTGAAAGCGTGAGTATTCCGAAAAATGTCTGTGTTTTGCAGGTAAGTTCCCAAGCACAGCGTTAATTGTAGGGCATTATTGAGGAGGTCCCACCGTACACCACCATACTATATTCATGGTCAAAAATATACTTAATTCCACCTTCTTGCTTGTTTTGTTTGAAAAAAATGCTACTTTGACTGAAGATATGCCGAAGTCATTAAAAAACAAAATGTAGGCAAAAACACAGACATCAAAGAGGGTGAAATTCGCCGTGGAAAAAATCATTTGACTTGACCGGGATTTGAACACGAAACTCCCAATTTCCGGTCAGGTGTGTTAGCCAGTTACAGTCCTCGCGAAAGCATATGGCGTTGCGCAGTAGACGATTTTGGGACTGGAAGGGTCTATTATCTAAAGACCGGTTGCCGCGGGTGGAAGGGTAGCACCGGCGGGCTAATGTTTACGATTTTCGTTGCCAAATTTGAAATTTGTCATATGCCTTCAATAAATTTAAATTCCCGCAGCAATTCACCGCTGTGGATTATGGAGTGGGCGTCGCGGGTCCAAAGGGACGACGCGTCAGGGGGTCACGGCCTGGGGATCTCAGACCGATGACTCGGAAGTGGAATTATAGTTGCAACAAGTATTAACTATTTTCTAAAATGTTAAACGAAAACAAATATCACATTCGCATTTCTTGCTATTTTATTTTTTTTAATAAATTACAGAAATTATCCAATTTATTTTTGCTTGAAATGTATGTGATCTCTCCGTCTCTCTATAATATATATGCTAATATATTTCCACTCTTTTATGTTCTCAATGTCCCATTTATTAATCGAATATACATGTACATAGTGCCAATTTATGACATTATCACTTCAAGTACCTACCTACTTTTTATTTTCTTCTTTCAGTGACTGAAATTTTAGCTAGTGGTATTCAAAGTCCGATTCCATTCATTGCATTAGCTAAGTAAAAGAAGAATATAGAGTGCAATGTTATTTCGTATGTTGTATGCCTTGAATCAGGATTACAGAATTTCACGCGGCTTAAAATTTAGCAACGTTACTGAAAAACAACGGAATCGCGCGAAGTTTGGTGTCTGCTCAATCAGTGTTTCAGTGGAATCACGACTATATTTCTTATTTTTTTATTAATGTTGAATAAATGTTAATGCATTTAAATTAATTGAAATTTCCTGCTGTGAGTCATCGCGTAAGACCATCTATTCCACAGCCTCGGCCGCGGAACGAGGTATGGCGGGATAGGGTCGGCTACCTGCTCCTTGCTCCGCGACGAGTCGAATTGTCCAATACAGCTCGGAAGTACATTTTTACGCTGAGACCCTATATTGGTCATTCTGCCTGCCACGCGCTCACTTTCCCCTCCGTTCCTTTCCTTTACCCCTCCCACACATTTCACCCCTCTCTTTTCTGCGCATCTAAAGGCCGTAAGCTCTCGCGATGACTGTTAAGACTGAGGGGCGAGGCTACACTCTTCAATACTACTTCCGATGGAGGTTGCGATCGCATCGAGCAAATTAATCATTAAAGTTAGTCAAGCGATTAAGGTAGGTTGCAATCGAAATACAGAGCGTTCAAACAAGTAATATTTTCCCTACCCTATTCTTACCATATCCCTACCTTATCCCTACCATATTACTTCCATTGGATAGAGCGAGTCGTTGATTGTCAACGACGAATTTTTTAAGAAACTTTTGTGAGGGTGCGATAGTTTTTCTGTCATTGAACTATGACAATTGGATAAAAGAATTAATCAGCCAGCGGCTGGAGAGCTTATGTGGCAGCCGCAGTGGTAGAAGCAAGCTGAAGTGCTGTGAAACAAGTGAAGCGGGGAGAGGAGTTAAGAGGTGGGGGGGGGAGTGGCTGATTACGACCTTGTGGCAGCTTCCTCATCCTTCAGCATTGGCACTGCCGCATTAGATCTACATTCGCTCTCTGATTCGTTATTTTCGTTCTTTTTCTTCAATTGTAAAAGCTCAAATGCAGAGAAACCATTGCAACCTCACAGAAGAGGTGTGAAGGAATATTCGACTAAGATGCTTACGCTATATCCAATTGCATAGAAATTTTACGTGCTGAAACACCGTGTAAAATTACCTACTGCCATCCGATTTTATACAGCACCAGGCACCAGTCTGCCAACCACTTGATACTATCCTCTTATTCCATGGCATATTTCTTATATCTCTTCGCCTCATCCCTAAAGACTATTATCTTTCATCCACTTTCCTGCTAACACCCCACTTTTACCATTTTCTCCTTTTTCCAAATCCTTTTCCATATCCTTTCCCTTTTTCATGGCAGGTATCCCAACACCCCCTGTAAAACTTTCTTGTGCCTTCTCGTAGGGCATTATATAGATCTGAGCACCCAGCATCCCGTCAATTGCAACCCTCAGTATCCCTTCGCTCCCTCTCATTTCCTTCAGGATCTTCTTTTACTCACTCGCCACGCCAAGAACTTCCTCGTCTTCTTTCCTTTCAGCCAATCGCATCCCCATCCTTCCCTCCGCACCCACATCTCACAAGCATAAAAATGAAGTAAATATATTGCAGAGTAAATTAAAAATGTAATTTTATCCCAGACCGTGTGCGCCTTTAAAAGTGGTGATAGATATTTTTTCTATGAAATTCCTATTCTCGCTAGGAATAATAGACTTGGTGGTGGTGTTTAATAATTTATCATTATTACCAACACCACAACTCGCAAGATTCGTTTTATGCATTAAAACTCACTGCATCCATGTATTTGAAGTGTTAGTAATGCGATTCAGTATTGGTATTTTCCTAACCTGCGATTAGTTTCCTTTACCCCTCCCACACATTTCATCCCCTCTGTTCGGCGCATCTAAAGGCCGTAAGCTCTCGCGAGGACTGTACACTGGTAGAAACAGTTTAACTGGCTAACACATGTTACATGTAATTGGGAGATCCAGCTTCGAATCCCGGTCAATTCAAATGTTTTTTTCATGGCGAATTTTACCCTCATTGGTGTAAAACTTTGCACATGTGCGCGTGACTACGTACTACATCATTTGTACGACTGCAATGGTTGGAAAATATGACTGAAATTTATATTTAACATACGAATATATTTGTTAATGGACATTTTTCCCAGCCATAACAGCATATTTTATCGCCAGTTTTACTGAATTAACGCATTCTGACATACATTATTGCAGTAATTTGCAGACTAAAAATGTATTTATAGACAAATTTGTGAACGAATAGCCATTTAGCAATCTGGAGGAAATCCCTTAGATGACTCGAATCCTCCCAGAAAGCATTTTTAATGTTTTTCTTTCGAACATTTTTTCACTAATTGCTCAGGAATGCCGAGCTGGAAGTCCCGTTATTTTTAAAAAAATTCGTATCAGAAAATTTACCAAATGGTTGTAAAAAATACCAAACCTTTCTTTCTTCGGCAAACACTACATCTTTTTTTAAATAATTCATCTGAGCAAAGTTTAAAGAAGGTTGTTAATTAAATTATTCCGAACAAAACTAATTGTATCAAAATCTATGCAAACCTAATTAAAATGAATTCATTTGCAGTCGTCTTGCTCTTTCATGAATAACTTTAAAATATCAATCAAATCTTTTTTCTAGGGGATATATTGAATTTACTGGACTTAACTGGAAATTTAAATATCTCTTATATTTCCACATCCTATTAGCGAAATCGAAATCTGTTTAATCAGTATGCATTTGATAAATTACGGTAATACTATATCAAAAGATGCAGAGAATCAAGGGATCTTAGTGCCTATTAGCAGTAAGCTATTGAGACATACACTTTACTTACCTAAATATTAGCTGTTGTGTATAAATATGGAAATCTGAATTTTACGGAGATATTCCGCTGCGAGATATTGCGAATCCAAGGAGCACAATTTTAGAGGCATCACCATAGATAACGCTTGTAACTTCATGCTCCCAGGAAAAGGCGGAAGATTTTCAGAATATTTCTTACTTCATGAATCACACCCATCGGTACGAATTCGAGCACCTCCAGGGCATTAGCATTTTCTTTATGAGCCGACCCGAAATACCATATTTTCTAACTTCTTTTTCGGCTGCCCCGGAAAACCTAAGCGATATATATTCGCAAAAAAATGGAGCTATTTAAAATAAATATGCATCGCATGTTGAAGCGAAGTTATTTTCTTATCTTTTGGCACTTAATATTTGGCTTACCAATTTTTCTTCTTCCTTCGTTCTCTCTATCTTCCTTTTCTTCAACGGCGGAGAGTTGGGGAACGGTTTTGAGATCACGTATGTCATTTTTATTCACTTGGGTGTTAAACCCTCTACTCACCCTTCGAATTTCTTTCCTAATTCCATTCATTGTTCGCTCTTTTTGCTTTCCTCTGTTCATTAATTTTCCGATTCAGTCTTTTGGGATGATATAAATATGTATTTGTGCTCTCCATGAATTATTTTCTAGTTTTCTTTCGCTTTTCTGACGTTTATGCTAATTTCGCGGTCATGAAATAACTCGAGAAGTAAGCATTCCCCGTCCGCGTAAAAATGCAAATAAAATACCTAACTAAATAGTGTCAAAAGTTATTAATACATTTAAATTGCAAATATTTATTCTATCCTATTCAAATAGTTAAAGCTCGACCATCACAAACAATACCAAAGCAAATTTTAAATGAGTGAAGCTAAACGTAGTAGCAGTCACGCTCTTAATTATTTACCTTATTTCTATACAGCTTATCTATCTCCTACGTCAATAATTGACATGCATAAAATTCTTCCTGTATCACTCCAGCTATCCGTTGTAATGATCCCGTGAAGTTGAATACTGTTATCATGTGTAGTAGGAATTGAAGAAATCAGGCTGGTCAATAATCAGTCACTCGCAATATTCTGTAACATCAAAAATATAACCTATTTTAGTAATTGTTTTAAGTCTATAATGTATTTTGTATCAACAATCGAATTTTCCTGCGTGAACGTGAGATAAATTAATTAAATAAACCAAAACTGACTCGCAAACAAATGGAGTAGTCCTGAGATGAATTTCAGGTCATATCCATATAATATTTTAAATATAAATATGATAATTTACCTTATCATGTTTCAACGTATCAATCTTCTTCGTCAAATATGTATCAAAAAATATAAATCTCCTTCGTTAAGCAGGCTTCGTTTAGGCAGACCGGTTGCCTCAAATTTAAATTGGTAAAGTTTCGTTTCAGTGCTCATTATGTGTCATTCTTCAAACCAATTCCTTACGGATTCAAAGCCGAATCATTTCAGTGCACTATTAATGCAATCCTCCAGGCCAGAATTACGTTAAATATGTCGTAATTGTAACCATACTTTTTGTAATCGAGTTCTCATATCAGCATGCATGAAAAGATGCCTTTTAGATTTTAGATATACATTTTCATTCTATTTTATTTTTATTTTCTAGAGTTATCCATACCCTACTAATCTACCTGCCTCATTTTTTTGCCCTTCCTCATTCTTCTCCAGTCTTTCTGCCATTAAGCCTCTGCTTACATACTTCTCAGCCCGGCATTAAACTTTCGACTCTTACTTAGAATTTATTCGATGTTCCCTTTCCATCTTTCATCATTTTTCTTTCTCCTATCTATTTCTTTCCACCCTTTTTCAAACCGGATTTTTCCGTATTACTTAACACATATGCTTTGCTTTACGTGATTATCTCCCGTGTATGTTTTCGCATTCTGGCATAATATATTAATTTGGCTCATATAAACTGCTGCCCTGAGTAGCCATGTGCTTTTCCAGCCATAATATCTTATCAGTTTGTTCAAGTTTGCCAACATAAGTTGCACTTTAAGAAAACTAGTGCACCCTTATTCTAATTGGTTTTCTAATATCACAACCATGCTGGCATCAGAATAGCTCTCCAACGGTTAAAAAACATATTCTTAGCAGAAATAATTCCGAAGGATTTTGTACTGATGAAATTGCTAATATAAATGTCTTCTGTTTCCTTTAATTGTTGTTGCGAATGGAGGTGACATTTAAATAATCGGTGTTTCCGTTTAAAGTGTTCGTGATGGGTCATTTAGTTAACCGATGGAGATGACTATAGATTGGAAATATTATCAGCATACAGCTGAAATAAGGTTTTATTCATTTGATAGAATAACCAGAATGTGGGACACTAGATGACTGCTCTAGGTGACTGGAGTGTTTACGCTAGGCTTAGATTACTTGGATAATTCAGTTAGGGTGAGTTTCAGTATGGCAGGGATGATATAATTTTTGCCCTGCAATACATCTCTGCAACTCATTAAAACGACAAAATAACAGAGATACTCTGTCAAACTGATAGGTACAAAAATTCCTTCTTTCCACGCACCATTAGGGACTATGGAAAATACACTAAATACACTACAAATGCAAGACACTAAGACACTCCGGAAAATGTAATTCACAAGTGACTTGAATTAAGTTTAATTTTCCACAGACAGATACACTTTATTACACGACCCGGGTTTCGATGCCTATCTGTGGAAAATTGTACTTAATCCAAGTTATTCTTTAAAGGAAAATTCCACGGATTATCGCCCAAATCTACGAATTTAAATGCAATTCAACTGCATTCCTTTTCCCTCCAAACTTAGCGTTTAAAAATAACTTTATTTTCGGTAAGGTTCGTTTTTTCTGCAACCTGAGGCGCGATCACGGTTCTCCATAACGCGTGTGATCATGCAAAAACGTGATCGTCGTTTTTTCATACTTTGTCAGGTACTAGTTTAATTCAAGAACTCCGTTCTTAGGACTTATGTTAGCCCTTCTAGAGCGGTTTACGTTATGGATAACTATAACGTCAACGCGAAAGAAGGAACCGTGATCCAACCCCCGCAGTCCTCGTTATAACCGAAGAGAAAAGCCGTCTTTGGCTCTAGATAAAGATTGTGATTCTGTTTTTTGGTTCTCCTACGTTTTCCATATCCTTCTTCTTTTCCTTCCTCTTCCATATTCGTCTTCTCTCGCTATTCTTCCTCTTCTCCGAGCTTTCTACAGAGGGCGCCAGGTCTCTTCCTTCTCATGCCACCGAAAGCAGACCCCGAGCCGAACGCACACGTTCACTCTTTTCCCATCTCTCACATTCTCTCTCCTTCTCTCCTTTTGCCCTCATCTTGGAGGCTTACCCTCCATAACTCATCAACTTGGCCCGGGGTTCCCTCACCTCGTTCCCCTCCTCAGCCCTCGCGCCAGCCGCTATTTCCTCTCTCTCTCTCTCTCTTTTCCCCCCAATCCCCCACCTCGGTTTAGTTCACGGCCTCAAACCGAGGAGGCGCTAGGGTCGGAGTACGTGCGCGCGCCCTTAAGGCGGGACGGTCGTAATTCTCACATTTGCCGCCGGAGGAACTGCGCGCTCCACACGTAAAAGGCGAGGGAGAGCAGATAGGGATAAGAAGTGTGTGTAGTGAGTTAAGTAAGGGAGAGGAGAGGAGGTGGTGGCGGTGGTATGGTGCAGGAGGGAAACCTTGTCGGAGATGGTAGATTTCGGGCGCCTTTTCTCGTGAAGCGTGGGCTGGGGAGTGGAATCTGGTTAAGGCAACGCCACAAGACCTCCTTGAAAGGGGAGAGCGGAAGGGTAGGTATTCAGGGGTGTGAGGTAGGAAGCGGGAGAGCTTGAGGTCGTATAAGAAGATTCAATTCGGAGGGAATGCTAGAGAGGGGACTGGGGGGTGAATGAAAACGTGGAGGAGAGGGGGTAGGTGTAGGAAAGGACGAATTTTGGGTACCCAAAAGGTTTGGGAGATAAAAGCAGGAAGACAATGAGAGAGAGAGAGAGAGATGGAATGGAAATAGAATGGGAGGTTAAGGATTCATGAGCAACAATCAGTGTACTCTTGGCTTTCATACGCGTGATATGTATAAAAGAGGGGGGAATGAGATAAAACGTCATCTCTCGGAAGCATCTCGAAGAAGTTAAATGCCATCGGTGCTCGCTTGGCAGCGACTGTCTCCGACGTAACTTTGTCTTATTATGCTCCATGCTGCTGTGGGGGTAACCATTAGGCCGAGAAATCGGATAAGGGTGGGACTAATTTTATGTGCAATCATCATCAGTTGCCTGCTTTTATGTGAAGCGTCGTATGAATTAATTATCAGGTTACCTCATTTTGAAGGCTGGAAAAAATTGCTCATGGCTAATGTTTTATTTTCAGCATTTCGTGACTTGGTGTTTGATATGGAATTTCAGCTCAACGCTTCTATCTAGCCATGTATTGATCTAAGAAAGAAAGTAATGTTGAGATGTATTTTTTCATTTAAAATTTGTTTTTGAAGCAATGTATCGTTTGACTGAGTGATCGCTAGAATATTTTTAACGACTGTAAACAATTACTTCTGGCACAAACAGTATTTTTAGAATTTCATAACCTTCTAGATCTTGATATGATTTGTGAAAATTAAGCTAACCAGACCTACTAAATGCATACATTGCGGGTTTGTAGGCTACAATTGAAATGACTATGTTTTCGTCAACAACAAGTTCAACAAATTTCGGGAGATGTAGTTAACTATCACTTGAGAATTAAGCAAAATATTTTATTAAAGTTTACCTAAAATCCTCTTACCCTTACAATCGATAGAGTCACATAAAACCATTTTTCCTTTAGCAATGAATCGTCGCTTACTGAATCTAAAACTTCTTTGCTTTACACTTTTATATGGTTTTTACTATGAATGTCTGGCAGAATATGAAGCCACCCCAAAAATAAACTAAAGGTCATTAACAGGAGCAGATAGAACGATTTAGAAACTCGGGTAGTTACTCACCGTACAAACAGATATACTTATGAGAAATATGGTCCTTTTTCTATTTGAAAAAGATTTTTTCATCATCCTACTTGAAAAGTTATTCAAATGCGCACTCATTGACTCACGATTACCGCTCCAGCCACCTTAACTAATAGAACTGATATCAGGGGTATTATTTAGGGTTTTAAGTAAAGTCTAGTAAATGGTGAAAATTGCAGCGTTCCTCTGTGCAGTAAACTGGGCGTTGAGGGAAGAAGATGAAAGTGGAATGGGGAATTTTGAGGTCTACATCTACGAAGAACCGTGCAAGTCGCCTTAGATATCATCATCATAGAATTACAATCCTAGGATTGGTATACTGTAGCCCTCCATTTCGCCCTATCTCATGCCAGTTCCTTCACTTCCCTATGATTCTTCTTCCCTCTTGACTTGACCCTAGTACTTGTCTCTTGGTCTTCCAGTGGGGACTTTCCCTTCAATTTTTCCCTCCATTATGCTACATCCGTAATTGTTGTGTCTCATGACATGGCCAACTAACCGTGTTGTACAGTGCCCTTTCTTCTCCATTTCTTCTGTATACCACCTCGTTTCTCACCCTATCCGTCCATTTGATCATCAGCATCCTCCTCCAGCACCAGGTCTCGAAGGCTTCTATTCTTTTCTGGTCAGTTTTTCCAATTGTCCATGCTTCTGATCCGTAGAGTGCCACGTCCACACGAATGTTTTCACGTACTGTTTCCTTGTCCCCAGTCTAATGCCCTTCGAGCAGAGTCGCGGCCTTTTGGTCATGAATGCCGTCTTAGCTTGGGCTATTCGACGCTTGATGTCTGTCGTGCTTCTTCCATCCCAGGTAATGGTGCTCCCAAGGCAGGTGAATGATTCCACTTCCTCCAATCTTTCTCCTTTGAGGCGGACGTCGGCCACTACATAGATATAAAAGAAACTAATAGCAAGTTAGGATGATACGAGCCTGATTAACATTACTAACACTTCAAATGCATGGATGCAGTGAGTTTTAATGCATAAAACCGAATCATAAGGGTGGTGGTGTTGGTAGTAATGATAACTTATTAAACACCAACACAAGTCTACTATACCTAGCGACAATAGGAATTTCATAGAAAAAACATCTATCACCATTATTAAAGTCGCTCACGGTCTGGGAAAAAATTACATTTTTAATTTACTCTGCAATATATTTACTACATTTTTATGCTTGTGAGATGTGGGTGCGGAGGGAAGGATGGGGATGCGATTGTCTGAAAGGGAAGCAGACGAGGAAGTTCTTGGCGTGGCGAGTGAGTAAAAGAAGATCCTGAAGGAAATGAGAGGGAGCGAAGGGATACTGAGGGTTGCAATTGACGGGATGCTGGGTGCTCAGATCTATATAATGCCCTACGAGACGGCACAAGAACGTGTTGCAGGGGGGTGTTAGGACACCTGCCATGAAAAAGGGAGAGAATATGGAAAAGGATTTGGAAAAAGGAGAAAATGGTAAAAGTGGGGTGTTAGCAGGAAAGTGGATGAAAGATAATAGTCTTTAGGGATGAGGCGAAGAGATATAAGAAATATGCCATGGAATAAGAGGATAGTATAAAGTGGTTGGCAGACTTGTGCCTGGTGCTGTATCACATCGGATGGCATTAGGTTCTTTTACAGGATGTTTAAACACGTAAAATATCTATGCAATTGGATACTACAGCGTAAAAATCTTAGTCGAATTTTCCTTGACACCTTTTCTGTGAGATTGCAATGGTTTATCTGCATTTGAGCTTTTACAATTGAAGAAAAAGAACGAAAATAACGAATCAGCGAGCGGCTGTACAACTAATGCGGCAGTGCCAATGCTGAAGCTGCCACAAGATAATAGGAATAGAAGGATAATAGGATAATAGAAGGAAGCTGCCACATGGTCGTAATCAGCCACTCCCCACCCCACCTCTTAACTCCTCTCCCCGCTTCACCTGTTTCACAGCACAGTTTCAGCTTGCTTCTACCACTGCAGCTGCCACATAAGCTCATTCCGTTATAGTACCTTGGTGTTACCAATGACCATAGATTTAGTTTTTGTGGATTTTCACTGAAAGAAATTAAGTTTGGCCCAAGATGCAATGCCAGACACTTCATCATTCACCTTTTTGATAGTATCGCTGACATCGTTGGGGTGACAATGGCAATAGATCTACAGATCATCATCATAGATTATGTATTTACAATGAGTAATACAATTTGGAAGGTCGCACTCATACAGCGAGAACAACAGTGGCCATAAGATCAAGCTCAAGAATTCTGCGGGTCTCGATCACACGTTTTGCTATCTAAAGCCAACTGCTCGCTAAGTAATTGTCAGGCCCAGTCCTGAGTAAATCGAGGCAAAATGCACTCAAGATGGTTACTATGAATTGTTATCGTGACCAAATGTCGGAAAAATTGAGGATTGGAAGCGTATGTACATACGTAAACTTACATGATGTTGAAAAAATCTTACGCTGGTCGTCGGGTTACCGAAGCATCACGATTTGAACTTCCTTTTTCTTATTTAAAAAAAATGTCGATACTATATTTTTAATTGCATAGCGGCTACAATTACCTGCCTCATTCATTTGTTATTACTGAACCTATGCCATTGTAGAGGATATGAATTCCGGCGAGATATGGTGGACGTTTTCCATTATGGACAAATGAAAAAACGTAGTGAACTCCACAGTTAATTTTATTAAGACGACCTAGGTTTCGACACGTTGTGTCATCTTCAGGTTGTGTCATCACCTGAAGATGACACAACGTGTCGAAACCTAGGTCGTCTTAATAAAATTAACTGTGGAGTTCACTACGTTTTTTCATTTGTCCACTAAGCCATTGTAATAAAATAATAATTACAGCATTTATTTCACTCTGTGAAACACGTAAAGATACACAACAAAGAACGATCGAAGATTAGGCACCTCAGCAGAGTAAATTCATGTCTAAATTATTTGGATACTTTGTTTTAATAAATAAAGCCTGAATCTTTGGAACAGTATCGTTGCTGGATTTATACGGATTACTTAATTTATTTCTTTTAAATTAATTTAAAATATTTTCTTCATTTAATCGTTCCCTTTTATTTTGTTGATCAACATTTGGCTTCATTTTTATCATATTACAGCAGCAATTTTTAAAAACGTGACGCGCTATTTTGTAATGAACGATAAATATCGTCATTCCATAACTATTCCACGGCTTCTTAATGGTAGGAGAGAAGCTGATTCACGTCCCATAAAAGATTGGAGTGGTAGAGGTGGAGGAGGATGTCGGGTCCTCTTGAATAGCTTCAGCAGCGGAGTTTAGATGCTACCAACTGATTGAGGTCATAATTGATAAAATATGCCCTTTATCGTCAACCACATTGCATCATTCCGACTCCAATGAACTCCCGGCGAGCTTGCGCGCCGACGTCGCTGACTGGAAGTGAGGAGGCGATATATATTTAAATTTATTCCCGACCATTTGAACGAGCCCATAATGTCCCGGACACCCTCTCCTTTCAAGGGATGAGACCCGGGGGTGTGGATGGCTTGCCGACAAAAAAGGAAGAAGGAATTAGATTCAAATCCTCTCTGCTCTGCCTCCCTCTGTCTTCGGGTCCCATCGTTGGGTCGAATTGCAAAAAAAATTCGCTACGCGATAAATCATGGGTCACCCTGAGTGACGTGGAAGGGTCACGAACCCGGAGCGTCGGTTTTTTTATTCATTGTTATTTTTTCCATTCCCATGAATGGGGTTGAGGGAATAAACATATAACCAGAACTATCTACATCTACACACTACCCTGCCAGCCGCCGCTAAGGCGTGAGGCAGGGGATGTTCGGACACTAGCCATGAAGGAGATAGGGAAAAGGGAAATTTAATTAGAAGAAGGAAAGGACGGAGAGTAAAATGTGTTGCCGGAGTGTCTTAGTAGATGGCTCTGTTTTTGCTCTAGTCATTAACGGTGCCGCATTTAATATTGATGCCGCTTATTATGTCGATGATAACGACAGGTCGCTATGTTATGAATTTTTTATTTTATTTTAATTTTTTTCAAATTCCAACTTCTACATGGGTTGCTAATTAATTTCTTTTTTATATTTATTCACTTTATTCATAATTTTTGCATGTTAATATGACTGTAATGAACAGCATTATAATTTTGCAATCGTTTTGTGTTACCATGTTGAACTCTAACGGTGTCCATCTCGGATGAGTGAAATGTTAGTTAGACCTTGTATGGTATGTGAAATATCCCTACATGGACGTTACTTAACAGTTTACTAGAAAAATAGCTAATAACATAACGAAAATGTGTTTGAAGATTTGTGTATGCCTGATGAGGAATCAATCCCCTGCTACACACACTTGAATTTGCTCCCTGGGCATAATATATACGTATAAGTAGATTAGAATAGTGCGTGGAAAGGAGGAATTTTCGTACATATATGTTCGACGATGTATGTCTCATTTAAAAGACGATTCATTCTCATTGAATTCCCCGCGTTTTGATTTTAAAATACCGACGTTTCATCTCTCTTTCCGGAGACCTCCTCAGGGTTGATGAATTCTGCTTTTTTTGCCTATCGGTTGCGTATTTTCCCAAGCATATGAAAGGGGAAGGTGAATTAATGAGTGCAGAACGCTCTGAATTTTGTTCATTTTCCTTGTTGCTTATTCCACTCAGAGCCCCAAATGCTTGAGCCCAATTCAAACTGTGACGTAGCTAGAGCCAAGTAAAAGCGGCTTCACACATGAAAGTAGACCTCTATGAAAGTGACGAGTGTAGCAATGCCCCGATGAATATCGCCACTAGCAGGGCTTTGTTCTGCTTACTTTGTTCCGTTTTTCCCCGAAAAGAAATAAAGACGAAAGTAAACGATGAATATGGTGATTTCGGAAATCACCGAATCTCGGCAATCAGTGGGTTTTCACATGGCACTCTACGAGTCACACAGGCATTCAATAAATATATAAAGGTGTATTAATGATCTGTGTTAAACATATGTGCCCATCTTTTAAGCGTATTGAGCAGGAGAATTATGTTATTTACTAGTTGAAAAGCTTGCTGAAGCTAGCTAAAATATTGGCAAAATGGCAAAAAATTAATGAATAAAGTAAAAAATTAAATAAAAAAATTTCATTAAAAAATAATTTTATTTTTTTATGAAAACAATGTACGAGTATGTAACTATGGAAAACAATGTATATCATATTTAAACGTCTGAGATTTCTTTGTATACAACATTTTTGGTGAAGCAGGAGGAGCTGTTACTAAACAGTTTCCCTTGTGTGTATTTTGAAAGATGCATACACTCGTGCCATGTGTCACTTAGTTAGTGGAGAACGTTTTTGGGAGCTCACTTGCCATCTACTGGCGCACATTTGAATCACTACGACTAGCAACTGAATCACACATGCGTACGCGTAGCCTTTTACATACATAGTAGATTATCATTAAGTACAAGAAACGTCTCTAGTCTTAACTTTTAGTCGCTCCTTGCAACAGCAACAAACATTTTCAGGTGAAAGTAAACAGTTACATGTATAAAAATTAGACCCCCTCCTGCAAATTAAATTGTTGTTCTCTATTTTTTAAATCCCCGATAGCAGTCGTGTGATCAGAATTTCACCAGATGCGATGCGATTTTATCGCAGAATCGAAATGCTACTTCCAGGCCAAGCAGAAGCTTGTCTATTTTTGGGAAAACATCCTGCTTTCATCCATCGCATCGTAACGAATATCCTGATAACGAACCCAAAACGAACCCTTTCCTCATCATTTTTTTCGGTCGCGTGGAAGTGGTAAGAAAACGAACATATATCCAGACATATAGGACCTTGCGAAAATAAACCACGGTTGCGGTTGGTCTCCGGGTATTGGCTTGATGGACTGGGGGAGTAGGGCAGGGGCTGCTGTTGAAGGGGAGAGAGGATAGGGTGTTCTTGCCCCGCTTGTTATTGGGGAAGGGGTGCAGCTCTAGGGTACGGCAGGGGTTTTGGGGGACCTTTAAGCGCGCCGTAGGCCGGCAATGAGTAAGCGGAGCGTGTGCTATTCTTTTGGAGATAGGAGCCCCGTGTCGGGGCGAGGATACGGTTGTGGGGGCGGAATTGAATCTCCCCTCCAACTGAATATATTTCACATCCATTCGATAGAATATCATCGCATTTGGCTCTACTTTTTTGTTAACATAAGTGACTACATATTTTAACATAATTGTAATTAAAATGATCCTCCATTGATATTATTTCTGCTTCACAGTGAAATTAATCTATATTTTAATACATTCTTGCAAAAAGTGAGGAAAACAAGGAATTCTTTCTGACCACCTTAATACTACGGTTCTTAAAACTTAATTTTGTTACATAACTGCAGCCGCACTTATTATCTAATTTATTTCATGCAAAACCCACAAGTTAAAATCACAAATATAGAATTACATTTGAGCTAACATTTCAAAGAAATCGACTAAACATGAATAAAAAATCTCTCGGGTATCATAAATCAAACCCGAAAATTGAGCCTAATGGCAAGTAAGACTAGAACGCTTGGAGATAACATACAAAAAATGGAATGCACGTTCAAAATATACGCAAATAAAGGCTCTAAGTCCACGTATTAAGGATGTTCAACGCCTTGCCAGAAATGCCGCTGCAGACTCTTTTTAATTTAAATGCCATGCTCGTATTATAATAGATACGTCCATTTTGTTTTCTCTAGATTGTGCACAAAGGTTTAGTGCTTGTAACTTGCACATGAATTTCTTCTGTAATGCTTGCAAACGAAGAAATGGCATGTTAAGCTTCACTGTTATAGGCGTTTTTGAGCGCCTATTGCAGCGGTGGATGAACGTAAATGGAAAATTCCTGTGAGATACACTATCTATAATCCTTCATATAAAAGAAAAGACTAATCCCATGCGTTCATCTTACGACCCAAGCCTACGGTATCTAAAATGCGAGACGATGCATCGAGTTCTCCAAAATGAACGGAAGCTGAGGCTTTCTTTTCGAATTTTTTCCCGCGCAGCCTGCCCGTCCTCTTCCCATTCCACCTCTAGATCTCGCCTCCGAGAGGGTCGAGGTGGAGGGGGGAAGGCTTCCTTATCTCCAGCGATCAAGTTTCATCCTCGCTCGCTCGCTCACTCGTGTGGAAGGTAGACGGAGGGTCTGCGAGCGTGATCTAGGAGAGATTCCATCCTGTGTATGGGCGTCGAGTAAAGAATCCACCTATTTCTGCCAAAACCACCAGAAACTAATTTTTGTTATTTTTCCATACCAATACGAATCCTGGGATTCCGGCATTGACGTACACATTTTTGTTAAATGTGTACGTCACAGTACAGTGACCCTAGTAAGTAAGTTTTCTTGGGCATGAAATGTAACATGCTACACGTCTGATTTAAATGACAAATTTAAATAAATCATTTGTTATACAAAATAAAAACGGAGATTAGCTTACGGACTAAACTTCAGAATTTATTTCTAACTTTCGATGAATGGACTTCGCCACGCAATAGAAGCTATATTGATATTAACGTTCACTCCTCTGAAAGAGAATCAAAGATCTGGAATTTGAAGCTTATCTATATAATTGGAATATGCCCTCTGAAGTTTGTATTGGATTTATAAAAAAGAAATTCAGATAATTTGAAATTTCTTCAGGAAAAGACATTTTCGCAATCACCACGGATGGTGCAAGTGTAATGGCAAAGGTTGGTAGGTTAATACCAACGAATTATCACCTTTGTTTTTTGCTCGTGGTATCCACCTTGCAGTCATTAATGGTACGTAAAAATCTGAGGGTAGAGTAAATGTGAAAAAGATTTAATTTGAAGTAGAAGAAGAAGTCGAATTTGAAGAAATTGAATTCAGCGAAGACTTTCCGTTGAGTGATGAAACAGACGGGGATTGTCCATTTGAAGATGGAGATGCGTGTAAGAATAAGAACAAAAAATTAAGATTTTGGTCCAAAAAATAAGGAAAATAGTTCCTCTATTTAGAAAAACATTCTCAAAAAACGACAGATTCCTTCAAAATTATGTGATTGAAAAATTTGGTGAGGAAAGAGCTCTTGTTATTGAAGTAAAAACTCGATCGAACACGTGAATGAAAAGGACTGGCAATTTTCCACAAGAATATATTTTAAATCGACCGGTTTCGGTGTACAACACCATCATCAGGTCCGAACACAGAAACCGTCGTTTTAAAATATATTCTTGTGGAAAATTGCCAGTCCTCTTCATTCATGATGTCATTCCACAAAATCAAGCCTGAAGCAACAACTTTTATTCGATCGAACACTTTAGTTGACATGATAGCACGTTTTCCAATGCTAAAACCTTGCGTGGCGAGGGCCTTAATTGATTTTAATTCCGAAATATCATTCCATGAATGTGAATATGAACTTGTTTCTTCTATTTTTACAACACTTCAGCTAGTGAAAATTATAGAGGAGGCGCTTTGCCGAAGAGATCAGAATGTTTTGAAGTGTGACGCTGCGTTAGAATTCTTAATGCGAAAACTAACATATGTGAATACATAGTTGGGGAATAATATGAAAACTGCCTTTCAGAATCAAATACTGAAGAGACTAATCTACCAGGGGTTTTGCGGTATTGTCACTGCGGTTCACGGGCAAGAGGTCATGATTAGGGGAATTTATATTCTGTGCTAACACTAGCAAACCTAAAAAGAGTTTTCAAAGAATACTTGCTTGGATTTCGTAATCAAATGCCACTAAAACATTTAAATCAGCAAGCGAGGAAGAAGAACAAACTTCTTTAGAAACAAAACGTCGATATATTGATGGCTTGCATAGAGCAAGAGAGAGTCAGCTGCTAAATATTCAGAAAGTGGTTCACTATGTTCGGATGAGCTAATGAAGGAACTTGATTCGGTCATTACCCAATGTTTGATTCCTTCCAAACCACATCCTCCTACCTGCAGTTCAAAGGACCGAGGATCAATAGTTCAAAAGCTAGAGAATTTCCGTGAAAGTGGACGGACATGATAAAATATGCAAATTATTTACGAGCACTTACTAGCTATTCCTCCCATTAGTGTTGAATCAGAAAGGGCTTTTTTATCAGCGGGTTTGCTTTGCAATAAATATAGGTCAAGAATGAGCGACGAGACATTACACACTGTGTTTTTTAAGTGCATATTTGAAAAAATTGTGAGTAACTTTTCAGTCAGGATAACCAAACTCTCGAGTTTGTTCGAATTTTTTAAAAGACTACAATTTCTTTCAATTTATGAGCAATTGATACTGCTATTGTGCATTATTTTTTATCCCGCAAGAAAAACTGTATTATTTTACGTTTTAGTAAAACAGATTCTTTAGTAACTTTGTGGGGTTTTTCCAATTTTAGTACCAAAGATAAAACAATTAAAAAACAAAGTAAAACAAACGCAAGACCCGGATTTCAATACTTCAGCAACGTCATCATCACTGAAGATACTCCTCTGTTTCTAAACTTTGTGTGGTGTTGTTTTATAATAATATTAACTTTATTAATAATCGATGTTGCTTACAATTTGCGTCATTTTAATATGGGTTCCATATGTGCATGTGATATTTTAGTTCTTTTTTTATTTTAATTCCATATATGCACGTGATACTATAGATAAATCCTGGGATCTCTGGATTGAGGAAATCACAATCCCGTAATCTCGGGATTGAAAAATCTCTCCGGGATTTCAATTCTTAGTGCCCAAGTGTGTTATAACGGCCAACACTGAATTATCATGCCAATTCACTTCGAGGGTTTAATTATTTTCATCGTTTTGGCAATAGTAAGTTCCTTTCTTTCTCTCACTTACGTTGCGATTGATTGTCAGAGATACTGAAATATAATATTAGTTTCTTGAACCTTGACATGCTTTCTCGAATGATTTTTCACTCTTTGTCAGGATATTAGGTCCAATACATTTTGTTTACGGTTGACAATGGTACCCCGTCGAAAAATAGATGTGTCAAAAACTTTTCCAAGATTATCATGGCTTATTTGGTGACTGATTTCATATTTATCGCGAATATATTTTCACTCAAAATGAAAATATAGCCTACATCAATATAAAAAGTTAAGGCTGCAAGCAGCTGCAAGGCCAATGAGTTCGGTAAGGGTATGGAAGGAAACGACTTTCCACAAACCATCTAAGCCCTGTAGATGCTCAGATCATTCAGCTAACGGTTGTAAACCTCCGGGACCCTTCAAACGAACTTTCCATTTTATGGTTTTCGCAAGAAATTCTCGAAAATTCGCTACTTCGCGATGGGTGGATTTTTGTTAGTCTTGAGAAACGAGCTCTTGAGGAAGGGTGCGTGTGCCTGTGTTCTCCAGCGTGCAGAAGGGAAGGCGTTATGGAAGAGTCCACGAAGCCTTATAGAAAAGCGCGGTATCGTAAAGCATACTACAAAAAGAAGAGAAGAGCTTACAATGTTCAGAGTTTGAATCGCTGGAAAAAAAAAACAGATAAAGGTATTTATTTCGCAATATTATATTTACGAGATAATTAAATGGCCTCTTCGTACGCAGGTTAAACTATTTTCTCGAAGTCATAACTGATATTGTATTCATGCCTTCTTTACAGAACAATGTGAGATGGAAACTAAACCATCTGAAACTATAATATTCTCCGGGGAGGAAAATACTGAAAAGGAAAGGTAAATAGAACTAAAAATATCCACGGTCGGATTCCGATTACATTACGCAAGAAAATAGGAGACAATTTAATGCGTTAAAGAACTGCTGTAATTTCGGCTATAGGCTACAGAAAAAATACAGAATCACCAGATTCAATTAGAGACCTTGAGAAGGACTTGAAGAATGGCCCAAGCCATGTTTTTGGTGATCATGCCAGTTGTGCAGACTACTTCTGTAAGGGGCCAAAGGAAGGGGAAGTGAATCTGGTTCCACAGCTGAAGAAAAGCGGCATTTGGGAAGACATTTTCACTTCAAATGCTCTCCTCGTTCGTCACTCCCCCAGCTCGATATTGAATGTCACAAACAATCATGCCGAGCTATATAATGCATACGTGGCAAAGTATATTGGAGGAAAGAGAGTGAACTTTGCTCCGAGGGGCGCGTATCAAATGCGGTGTGAGATTACGGCAACTGCATGCAACGTTGGACCCCAATTGCATGGCTTGATACACAAGCAAATCACGGAAAAGAGCCCAGGGTTCTACATAAAAAAGTATACTACCTCCACGCAAAGGAAGGCAGACTTAAGGTGTAAACGACGCCTAGAGATGCCTTCTTCATCGAAGCGAAAAAGATTGCGGGTCGCTGGTCCGGACCAACACTATGGCCTTGTGGGTCAAAGTGAAGCAGTCACTAAAGAGACTCTAGAGATCGACAACGAACGGAGAGAAGAGTTCCTCATGTCTCTAAGACTCAGCGACTGGAAGAGAGAGACTGGAAGAAAACACAAGGGATCAGGGCCGCTGCGAGATGTGGATATCGGAAAGATTGAAGAGGCTAACTGCTTCCTCTTTCGGGCGCATTTGTAAATTACGACGCACAACTCCCCGCGCAAATATAGTCAAGGGTTTGCTTTACCATTCGTTTGCAGGAAGTAAATCCACGCAATAAGGGGAAGTAAGCGAACCCAAGGCAATTTCTGAGTACGAAAGGCACAGCGGGGACAAAGTTTTTCCAGCTGGTCTCTTTGTGGACAAAAAACTGCCTTTTCTGGCCGCCTCGCCAGATGGAATATTTGCCAATGGAAAGGGGTTACTACAGGTGAAATGCCCCTATAAATGCAGGGATATTTCTCCTATAGAGGGTATAAATAGGAAAATGATCTCTTACTGTGAGATTAAAGAAGGAGAAGTAAGGTTAAAGAAAAATAGTGATTACTACTACCAGGTGCAGGGTCAGCTGCACATTAAAGAAAAAGAATACTGCGTATTTTTTGTTTGAAGCCCGTTTGGAATGATAGTTCAGAGGATTGAAAGAGATGACGAATTTTGGAACGAGAAGATGGAGGTAAATTTAAAAGAATTTTATATGGATCACCTACTTCCCGAAATCGTGGATCCTCGTTATCCAAAAGGCATGAAGATCCGTTAAAAATCTATGTATTAATGGTACAGATATTCAGTGGCCTTTACAATTTGCTGTTGCACTATTTCTTAGAGTTATGTTAATATATACGATTTTATGTGCTCAATAAATGTTTTATTTTATTACAGCTTTATATAACCATTTTGCTTTCCTGTGCTAATGGTAGTTAGTTATTTCTATCCGAATTTTTACTGCAGGCTGTTATTTTCTTTATTTAAGTTTCTAGGACATACTGCTCAACTTTTAATTTTGTGTAAAAATGCACAGAACGGAAGAAATAGATAATTTACGAATAGATAAGATAATTTTCAGGGGGATCATACTGGACTTGTTTCCTAATAATTATAATTACTAATTGTAATTAACAAGTGAATGGTAGCCCAGTAGGTAGAGCGTTCAGTAACACACCAAAGGATAATGGATTGAATCCTGGGCGAAGCATCTTGGCATGATCTCGCGGTACGATTTTCGGTGTCAGAGTTTTGTTGAAAGTTGGAAAACAGGCCTCTGTACCCTGAATGTGTGAATTTCACTCGCCTTTCGCCTTAGTACGGCAGAGCGCAACTCTGTCCAACCAGTCACTGGGTTCATCAGTGCGCGAATGTTTTTAAATATGATGAATTACCTGCGAAGAAAAAAGTTTTTGAACAAATAATGAAAATATAAAATGACGTGTTGATATATTTGGAGCATTAATGCCGTTTTCTCTCTTGTTATAGAAAACATTCAATTTAACTGTTAAATCATAGCTAAACGAAAAACGTAAATGCACAACGTTCATAAACGAAATTTTTTGTTGCCTAGACCACGGATCTTCAAGAAAGAAGTACTCTTGTAAGAATTAGAGGAAAATCCGAGAGCGCTTTGGCCCTGTAAATGGTAGGAAACTTTAAAGATGTAACATTAAACTTTTACGTCAATGAAATACAATGGTCGAAAGTAGACACATGTGAAAGAGAGAGAGAGAGAGACAATATTTTAAATAGCCTCTTTAAAAATGCTCACCAATTACTTAACGAAGCCCCAAGTGAATTTCGCTAAAATAAGTAATCAAATGGACGATATTATTAGAAATCTTGGAGGACAAATTCAATAACTTCAGTCCATAAAATTTAACAACCACTAAAAACTCAACAATACTCCCAAGGCAACGCCGACAATCCCAAAACCCTTTAGGTGTTTTCAGTTTTAGGTAATTTCTGACCTTTCTTACTTAAAACCCAAATGAGGACGAGGAAAACATTTCACACTCGGCATCGAAAGGAAAGCTTCTCGACTTTATTTATGTTCTGTGTAACCTGATCGCCGATGATTACGCAAGCTCTTCAGCCGCCGTCGCCCTCCCCCCCCCCCCCGGAAAATCCGAGCTGATAGATAAAGGGTCCCTCCCATCTGCTCCCCATTCCACTTCCTACGGTGGCGACGCTGATGGCAACTCCCAAGAACTACTAGAGCAGTGAGATCGTGCTGAGATGAGAGACCGTTAAATCGGGTATTCAAATACTCGTTGAACCACCTTAAAAACGTACAAAATATATTGACGCGCAACCAAGGCGAGAATTATTAGCTCTGACGAGGTCTCCGGCAGTATGAGAAGAAACTTTGGCCATTTTAAATTCAGACGCGGGAAATCCCAAAAGCGACTGTTTTACACTAGAACGTACAATTTAGCAAATAATGTTTGAAAATAAAACAATAAAACTAAAAATCCCTTGGAAGCAACATTATTCATTGATATTTTTATAGGCATTACTTTATAATTGGTAGTGTAGGTATATATATATATATATTTTTTATCACATAGGAAGCGCATTTATGCCTGTGAGAACATCTGAGTGAGAAGTTAGGGGTTTTATGTATCGACGGCAGGGATGGGTATGGGAGCATAGGATATGGGAGGGGTACGGAGGGGGTGGGATAGGGAAGGAGGAAGGGTACGTACGTTCGGAAGGAAGTGGGGGAGTGGAGATAATGCGATCCCATCCCCAGGAGCAGGAATTAGGGGAAACCTTAAAACGGATTCGTCGTAATGGGGCATCCGATGATCGCTGCGGTCGGGGTGAGGAAGGTGCACCCATCCCCCACCCGACCTTTCCATACCCTTACCCACGTACCCCTCCCCCTTTATCCTCACCCCACTCACAACGGAAAAGGGTACAAAAAAATGATTGTGGTCCGAAAATCGTTGAGGAATGGCTCTGGTGGAGTAGAGGGCACAGACGCTCGAAGCCTGCGTCCTTGTACCCTGATAACTGATTTTCACGCGCCCCATACCCCCCTCCCGCTTTGCCAGGGTGTAGTTAAACCCTGACGCGCACAACCCCCCCAACTCCAACCCCGAATTTCACTCACTTATCCCTCCTTCCCTCATCCACGACCATATCTTCCGTGTAAATCCCCGGGCTCCCATTTACTACCTCTGTCATTTAGAACGTTGCTGATCTCCGAATGAGATGGAAAGAGCAAGAGAGAGGCAATTAAATTTATATATTTGAAAAACGAGTCGGCTTCAATGGAAGGAGGAATGGAATTTGAGGAAAAAGAGAGGTCGGCTGAGCGATTAAGGTGAGGAGCAATAAGGAATATGATTCCACGTAATATTCGCTATAGGAGGGAAACAAAGATCTTGGAATGAGGCCAAAATTCGTGGTGAAGAGTTGGACGATTTTATAAAAAAATTAATGCTGGAGTCGAGGTAAGTAAATGAGCTACAATTCTATCATCATTGTTCATTCAATCCTAAGGTTGGTTATCAGCAGCCATCAATTCTACTCTATCTAATGCTAGTTCCCTTACTCCCTATTCGTTCTGATTATATACTTTCCTCTGCATGCAATCGTAGTGGAGAAAATAATTATTGCTTTGGTGTTAGGCTGGAGGAAAATGGGCAAAATGGTAAATTTATTAGAAGGAGAATTGTGTATGACTGGAATGCGTTCAATGGAAGGAGGGAATTAATGACAGTAACGTTGTGAAGAAAATACTGGTGAAGAGTTAAACATGAATTGTAACGTTATATGGTGAAGAAATGTGGGCTCTTGAGAAAAAGGGTGATAACAGGCTGCAGGGGCTTGAAAAGTGTGCGTGTAGAAGAATGGAGATAGTGCTAAGGACGGAAAGGAAGAAGAACGAGAAAGAGCTCGTCATGTTGAATAGGAGAGAAACATTCTTGATTAGGTAATTATGAAAAGGCAGAGCAGATGGTTGGAATTGTTAACGTGGGGCGAAGGTTTTCTGAAGGCCGTGATAGAGGCGGGGATGGGGAAGAAAGAGAATAGGCTTTATGCATGGAATGAAGAGAGGTAAGACGCGTGCCAAGCTGAGGAACGAAATATTGTAAGGAGAGTGTGTCCTGCGGCTGTAAAAGGTTATTACAACTTCCACTGAACCTGTATTTACTGGTCGTCACCTTTAATGATAATCATCTGCTTGTACTCATAAACAATTAGGAAAGTCTATGGAGAACTTACCTTGAGCAGATTTCCCTTACTCGTAACTCCACTCGTTTTATTGAGATTCGTTACCGTGTTTTCCGTCAAATAAGACGCGTCTTTCCTCGGAAAAGTCTGCGGAAAATCCCTATACATCGTATGCGGTCAATATCAACGCCGGGATAATTCTATTGAATGACTCCACTCGTGATAGAGTTGCGATGATGGCAGCATGAATCAACACTAAATGAATGATATTGCGTGAGGTTACTGGTACTAATTTGAAATGATGATTTCGAAAACTTAGGTTTTTTTTAACAACGTGAGAAGTTGGTGTCGGAGAGGGGAAGGAAGAGGGGAAGCAAGCTTATGGTGGTTGAAGCGATTTTTGTTGAAATTTTTATAGATTTGCGTGAAATTTTGCATACTTGTTCTCATAAGTGACACTTGTAGAAAAATTGAATAAAATTACATCATACCGATTTGAGCTTTTGGCAATTCAATGCTATTTCTACACGTAGTCTTGTGGTATATGACATATATTTCGTAATAGTTCGATTTTCTTCTGCAGTAATTCATAGATTTTCTTCTGAAAGCGAAATAATACATATCTTATTATTACAATTGCTACTGGCAAATATCAAGATGTCACGCCGAGTCCAATATTTGAAAAAAACAAACATATTTCAATATAATTTATCATAAATTATTAATAACGCCCCGAAAACTCTGATAATAGCATGCTTTAATTAATAAAAAAAATTAAAATATAGTTTTTGTATCATTTTCAATACTGCCTGTGAGGTAACAACGTTTAAATATGTCTATAAAAGTCTCTAGGTTGACTCATTTTTTCACTCCGTACGACTAAAAAGCCTTCAAAACAGCAGTTTTTTTCCAATTCTGTAAAAGTTACTGCGGTGAGTAATAGAATCATTTTTATCAATAGTTGAGAAAACAAACGTACTACACACCCTTAGTATTTTGACGAAATCTAGGCGCTATAAATTCCTATTTTTTCAATATTATCCCTCTGGAGCGCAAAGCCGTAATCAATCCCATGTAAAACAGCTTGTATTTTAGGCAAATTGCGCGAAAAGTAGTTCGACAATGGGTTAATATTTTTATGTCATTGGTCAAAATACAAGCTGTTTTAAAGATGAGAGTTTTTTCTTTTAAATGAGGCCAAATTCATAAAATTCTAGGTGAAATGATTTTTCGCTCTAACTACCTTAATTGAGAGGACGCTGCTGGTTGCATGAATCGGGAGCGTGGAAGGAATGGGGGTGCTTGGGATAGATAGGCCACGCCTACTTTGAGTAAAGCATTGCAATCGCAATGGGTGTCGCAATTCCAATAACCCCTCGATGTCTTGCTCCGAAGCGAGGCGATAGAAAAGCGGCTGCCGCTGAACGGTGCTTTAAAAACTTTTTCGGTACGATTGGACGTTCCAACGCATTGACAGATGCACTTAAATTAAATGCGGTCCAAGAATTTTTATTCGACTTACCTCAAAAATAATTAAAATGTGCACACTCAATGACCCACGATTGCCGCCCCAGCCACCTTAAGCGCTGCCACATCAACGGCTCATCCTAATGACTCAAGCAGGAGAGAGAAACCAGTGGCCTATATATTTGGCAACATAGTAATCAAGTAGCCGGTGCGGTGTCTCCGCCTCTGGAGCCTCGAAATGGAGAATGGCGCTCGTGGTCAAGGAAGCCTTCATTCTACCTTCCGATTCCTTCCTCATCTCAGTCACCTCACGTACCTTTACTGTAGCCCCTCCTGCACTTGAAAATATATATTTAACTGATTATGCGTTGAAGGTTGGAGGCCATTTATTTGATGCGATTAAGCTGGCCAATAATGCTGGCAGCAATTTTGGTAAAATTAATAGCACTAAGCATATTAGAAGTAACATTCGTTAATAGTACTTATCCGCAAAACTTTTATTGGGAGATGAACGTGTCAATGGTTCACCGACATTTTTAAGATCAAAGTACATACAGGTTAAGGATTAAAATTGCTGTAGATGTTCTCTCGGGTTTCATACGGGTTACTGGCTTCAGCGGATTCATGACCGATGGCTCGACAACTGACTCCGTTGTCTTTATCAGGATGATGAGTTAAGTTAGATTTAGATATATAAAGCGACCAATTTCTTTTGAAGAATAAGGCACTCAACATCCTGAGGACAGCTTCCTCTGTTTTCGTGCTTAGGGTGATGAGTTAAGTTGCTTTAACTACATAAAGCGGTCGATTTTTGTCAAACATCAGAACGACAAAACAGCAAGCTGTCGAACCGTCGGTCATGAATCCGCTAACCCGAATAAAAACCCGAGAGACCTTCATCATCTCTATTCACCGGGTAAGTCTGAAGTAATTAATAGTGAAAAGTAATTATTATTATTATGTGTTAATTAGTGTTTCTTCTATGAGGAGACTCCCTGTTAAGTGTGGAACTATTTGTTTTATATTTGGAGAGATTCCCGTCAGGGAAAGGGATATTTACAATGAGGAGGGATGGCGGGAACCATGTGTAAGTACATAAATATATACCCATCCTTCCATTCCCTTCTAGGCAGGCATAATCAAGGAACCTATAGTTATCCCTGTAAGGTCTTAGGAACTGGCTCTCTTTTAATAATTTACCCCGTATCAGAAAACTCAGAGAGCAAAGCATCCATGAAATAATGACTGCAGAGTGTTAGAAAGTTTACGTGAAGGGCTCTTTCTAATGGAAATGAAGAACATCAGGTCTACTCACTGCCCTTCAAATTTGAAAAGAAGACGTGCGGATGTAATGGCTGAACAAGAGGGCTTGTGGAGAGCGGAATCAAAAGTTATCATTCGAGTGCGGAGTTATTATTGCCGAGATAAAAAACACTTGGCGTCGGAGACACCCCGGCCGGTGGCGTCGCTCTCTTTGAAGGGGGGATTAAACTCGCCCCCGAAAGTTTATGCTCTTTCTTTTCCTCAGCAGCCATAAAATCCGTTCGCGCCATATTTGAAAGAATAAAAAGTCGTTTATTCCTCTATATCTCTCTCTCTCTCTCTTGGCGATCGTCTTGTTCGCTAAACTCAACTTCCCTCTGCTCTGTACTTACTGTTGGGAGGAGGTGAGGAGGGTGGATTTTAGCTGGAAGGGGGGAGCTAAGGAGGGACACAGAAATGCTTCCTTTGCAGCCGTCCGATAAGGAAATCTTTTTATTATTCCGATGCGCGTAAAATACTTAATCGCCTCGGTTGAATATGGATCCGAACGGAACCATTCGAAAACGGGAATTATCTCCCTTATGGGTGGGGGGAGGGGACGTTTTATAAAGCCTCCCCAACACGCTCTTTTGATTTATGTCTCCATAAATTTTCTCGCGGGAAGGTGTCGCGTTTATATTTCCCTCTTCGGCTTATGCACTCCCTCATTTGACTCCCAGGCTTTGATTCTCCCGAAGTGAACTTAAAACGTTGCCGTAATGACCCAACACGGGAGATCAGCATCTGGACTTGAAAATTAATTGCACAGATCGCAAAAATTGGAAATCTTGAGAACTGAACATCGGGTTAGGATACTTGCTACATATTGATTTTTATAGTCAAAGTGCTGATATTTAATTAAAATAGACATTACCTATTACCCTAATCTATCGATTGGAGGTAGGCCATTGGTGAGCCATGACGCCGTAGATTAAAATAGAATTCGCCTTAACTGAGTATCATCTCCACAATTTTCATTTTACCGACCAATATTTCAAATTTTAGTAGATTATTTGTCCCGACCGCAGAAAAGATAGAAAGGATCCTGAAGAAATATAGCATCATGCTGAGATGAACCCCGGTGATACAAGATCTGCTCCCGAGAGTCAAGAACGCAATTCCTTGTACTCTTCACGAAGGCGCACACAAGATCCCTTGCAGTCAATTTCTGATAAATAGTTCCGATTGATAGGAAAAACATTTCTCATTAATAGACAATATAATTCCGATTGATATGCAGTAGTATAGAATTCATTATTACTATGCAGAACTTTTGCCTAATATGCACTCAAAATAAATTTTTATTACTTTTTTCTGACTATTTTGATACTAAACAGTACGTGAATGCCATGACTTTTAGCCATAGCACCTTATGTTTAAGTAAATAGTCAACGCAGTCCCAAACCTCGTCTAACAATAAGTAAACTGCACACTTTCCTATTACCTTGGAATAGAGTATCCTCCTCCGGAATAATTAGAAAGAGTAATCATCACATAATATACCTGAGATATGGAAAAAAATCCGTACCTTTCTTGGGAAATTCGGGCCATAAAACTTGGAGGGAAACTATGATTGGCTCGAAGGTTACGATCCTATATGTACGAACGTTATTTATTTCTTTTACCCGAGAAGACACAGAAGTACTTTGCCCGCCATTTAAGGGTCAGCTTGTTTTTTAAAGTAATGATGAAGATGACTCTGACAGCAGCAACCCCTAGAGAAAGCTAGAAGCACCATTGGGGTGGCTCTTATTATTTTATATTCGAGATTGATTGAAATTCGTCGATTGTGTAGGCTGGAAAAGAGCTTGATATGGAGCGTAGCGTTGTATTGGGAAGAAACGTGGACTCTGAGAAAGAAGGAAGATAATAGGCAGTAGATGCTCGAGATGTAGGTGTGGAGGAGGATGGAGATGGTGAGGTGGACGGAAAGGAAGACAAATGACGAAGTACATGACATAGTTGGTGAGGAGAGGAGACTTCTGGATGAGATTTGGGGGAGGCAGGAGAGATGGCTGGAAGAGGTGATGAGGGGCGATAGGATGCTTAAGGCCGTGATAGAGGGAAGGATGTTGGGCAAGCGGAGAAGGGGAAGAAAGAGAATAGGTTTTATGGACGGGATGAACAAGGGTTGTACGTACGCTGAGACGAAGAAAGAAATACTAGAGGTAGATTGGGCTCTGCGCGCGTAAAAATATGAAGTATTTTTTCTGACTTCTATTTAAACCCACTTTCGACCGGTAGATTACTTTAACGAATGAATGTATGATCAATTTGGTGAAAAAAGGCACATTTTTCAGTCTTACAGCTGTGCGATTTGGCATAGCCATGCGTCATTGGGTCAAAGGTCCGCTGGTGCAAGATTCGCGTTTTTCTTGGTAAAATAGGCTGTCTTCATACGTCATTGTAGCTTCCTTATCATCACTTCTCTGGTTCGAAGATTTCAACCATTTTGGCAAATTTGACGTCTTCATGCAAGTACTAGAACCGACTTTGCTGCGCGTGACATTCAGCGCCAGGTGCCATTGACCATCATGTGCAAATGTATCCATTGGACACTTTATTGTTTATAGATTACATTTGGTTACGTATGGTTAGTAGTATCCATTGGAAAGGGTGTTAGGGAAAGATGAAGAAAGAGAATAGGTTCCATAGACGGGATGAAGAGAGGTAGGACATACACCAAAGTGGGTGAAATTCGCCATGAAAAAATCATTTGACTTGACCGGAATTCGAACCCAAATGCCGACCACTTGTGTTAGCCAGTTACACCACCAAGCTACCTTAATCCATGACGGCTATGACTTGGTGGTCCTTGCCACTGTGGCTTGCTTTAATGCTAAGAGTTTCAACATTCAGTTGTAAATAAATGGTTGCTAGGGTTATTTCCGCCATTAACAAGGTCGTTTTCTCAAACCTCACGTTTACTAATGGTAACGGGTCAAACATGTTGTATATCAGGTACTTAAAGATGAAAATATATATTTGTTTCCAATTTTCCGTTGCTGAAAATAAAATTATCGGAGCTTTCATCCATTATTCCTATAGGAATTCCTAGAGAGGTTAATTATCGAGTCGTCTGTCGCTCGTATCATCCGGATGACGTCATGCGCAGCACGGACTCATTTTGGCCACGGAAACGTCATACCTTGTATCAGTAGTACCACGCTTATGATTTCGTCGTTTTCATTGTTTATTGGTTGTGTTCATTCGTACGATGACGGTGTTTGGTGGACATGAGGGGAGAATGGAGTGTTTTTGTGTCTCCGGAGGGACAAGGGTGTGTGGGTTCCAAGGAGAGGTGCGAACGAGGGAAAGACGGGTATTTGGGGAGGGATGTGTGGGGAGGGACGAGCTATGGTTTTAAGTTGGAAGAGGTCCCTAAGTCCCTCCTTTTAGTGTGTAGAGGGGAGAGAAGGTTGTAAGGGTCGCGGGGGTAAGTGAGAGAGAGAGAGATTTCGGGGACACGAGTGGATAGTTTGGATTTAGAACCCACCGCCGCAATCAGGGAACCGCATCACGTGCTCGCCGATGGGTTTAAGGAAAAGGAGGAGTTAGTTTCCCTCTCCCAGAGGAGGAGTAAGGAGACTAAGGTCCAAAAGAGGGAGGCCTTCCTTCGAGTGGGTAAAGGGGGAGGTTGAGGAGGTCACCCGGGTTAAAGGGTGGGGGAGAGACCCCATCGCGATAATTGCGACCCCACCACCTCTTATCCTTCTCTATCTCTCTCAACGTTTCTCATCCCAACGTTTCGCCGCAATCTCTCTCTCTCTCTCAACTACCTCCTCCGTCAAAACTTCCAGCCGACACGCCAACACGCGCGCGAGCTAAACCCCTCATCTCCACACACGCACACGGAGTCGTCGGATCCCGACACGCGAGCGGCATGCTAAAAATCCCTCAAACCCTCCGTTTCTCTCATTTCCGTGCTCGGTGGTGGCTGTGTTCCTAAGCGTTAGGGCTGCTACATGGAAAACTATAATATACCCCGTCCCGGTTTTTTTTAATACCTACTAAATTGATATGGGAAAATTACTCAATAAATACAGCACAGAAAAATCAAGCCTGCAGTGCAGCCTACCAGATAAATAACACATTAATAGGAAAAAGAGGCATTGTCACAAAAACAAAAATAGAAATATATTTGTAAAACGATTTATCTACCTAGTCTGACGTATCGCTCCGAAAGTTGGCCTGTTACAACCGGAACAGAAAGTAGAATAACTGCAGCAGAAATGAAATTCTTTTCGAGAATAACAAATAAGACCACAAGAGACCTGGAAATAAACTCAAGAGAAAAACTCCAGGAGAAGTACTTGATGGAGAAAATAGAAATAAACCAGCTAAGGTGATATAGGCACCTCAGTGGAATGGACCAAAATAGAATCCACCGGAAAGTACTGGAGGCTAAATCTGATGGAAGAACAAGTAGAGATCAAGAGAGACATGGATGGGAAGAATAGGAAAGTATGGAAAGAGGAGAGGGAAGACGGACAGGGAGAATAAGATATTGGTGAAGGACTATAGGTAGGATTGGTGGAAGGATTTTTAAGAGGTCCCGACGCAAAAGGTATATGAGAACAGATGTAGAGTAGCAATATTCGCTATCCGCTTCGGAAAAGAAGAAAAATAAATTGATATGTTTTGACTCGTCGTTGCCTGACTCTTTCTAGATTGCTGGGGATTATTTTAACATCCCCATATTTGGATATTCTACATGCTAATTTGTATTTTATTGGACAGTCCCTATCTTAAATTTTCATTTTTGAGGTCATTATCTCACTCCCTGAGCTATCTTAACGATTCCGCAATTGAGGTTTTTAAAGAGGATACCCTTCATCTACCTATCTTGCAGTCCTATTATGAGATATGGGCCAGTTTTATAATTTTGCCTAACATTGATTGCTTGAAGTTCTAAAATTACTCTGTAATGTAATGTAGGTGTGGTGACCTTGTAAGTAGAGCGTTGGGCTACCAGCCAGGGGGTCCCGGGTTCAAATCCTTGTGAAGTCTCTCTGGACACCCCATCCAAAATTGTCTGTTTGTTAGAACCTCGTTAATATCGTAGTAATTTTCCTCTGCGCTAACATTAAATTTCTGCCTCGCTCTAAAATGTGACGCTGTGAAATGAAAAAGGTGCATCTCTGACCGCTGATTACGAATAAATTTGTAATTACATAATTTTTTCTTGGTCACATTGACCAAAGGTCATAAGTTCCAAAATGGAAAACTTTTCATCGGATTTCGGGAAAGAGATACCCATTAGAACCGAAAAGGAATGCTATTGTTTCAGTTTCGGTTTTACATCTAAGTATATTTTAATGTTCCAATAACCCACAAGATAGTTAAAATTTATTGTTTCCTTAGGTCATGCATTTTCAATAGCTGTTGTATACTCATTGCATAACTGCATTGCATATTAATTATGTACAGCAAAATAGCATTGGGAGAAGTCTTACAGTGATAATGATGAAAATGTCACTCTTGTTCATTTTAGCAACTTCTGTATCCAAAGAGATCCCAGGTGATTCCAAAACAAAATTTAATGCCTGAAAGGTACTTTATTGTACGAATCGGGCTTAAAAACATAAGAATATTCAGTTTTTATTTATTTTTAATGCTAATTTTCCTTAACATATTCCGTAAAATCCGCTCCAGTTCACAAGATGAATTCCTCTCTTATTTGATAATAATTAATGCTCGAAGGGAAGTATCCATTTGCGGGTACATTTCAAAACAAATGTTTAATACTTTGCAATGACCTCATCTTCCTCACTACGCTCTGAAAAGCGTTTTTCAGCTCAAAATGGACATTGTGAGCGTATTAAAACGAAAAGAGTGGTGGACTCCTGAGCGTTGATGACGAATAAATTCGCGATAACTGTTTTTTTCTCCATATAAGCTCCAGTAAACTAAATTCCAAAAATGCAAAAATTTTCATCCGATTTAGGAGGATAGATATTCATATAACCCGAAAGGGGATCGTCCGGTTTTTTTTTGGTGCGCCCCAGTACGTAGGAAAACCATTATTTCGGCCATCATCCCTCAGGGGTTCTCCATTTTGGCCTCGTATAACTGATCGGGAGAGGCATATTCGCTGCCCGCTGAGCCTTGAATCGGGGTCGGATTTGAGCGTGCTCGATATTCCTGCGAACCTCGTGAAAACAAGGGGACGAAACAAACATATTATACATATCGCTGGCGAGTCGGGGGAAGGATTGGGCCCACCGGACGAATATTCATGACAGCGGTGTTTTCGACATATGGCCGCGTTCCCAAACAGACGCCATCTCCTCGCATCCAATGCTGTGAAACACATCCAACGCTCTGCCTAATACAGCTTCCCGATCTGTCTCTGTATCTCTCGAAGCCTATCTCGCCATCCCTTCGGCTCTCTCCTGCTGGCTGGGCGCTAATCCCTAATCCGTTATCATATTCTGTAATCGAAAGCAAAGCACCGCAGCCAGTGGGTAAACTCGAATCTAGCGTCGTGGCAGACTTGCGTCTATGGCCAGTTTGCAAAGTATTATTCTGTGGTAACAACCCTCTCATTGTGGTGAAAGTATCTTTGTATGTTTATTCGAATAAATATTTGTGATAAACGGCTGCTAACAATTCTCTCATAGATTCTAAACACATTCTGTTTACTCTTTCATGGTAGAGAGAGAAAAAGGATTTGTGGATCATTATTTAAAATATTTTTTCTTTCGTGAGTGTTATGTGATATTTGGTTTGTTAGTAATTTATTCTAATCCCCTGTCTGATGCTTTTCTCGTAAAAATGTTTAGTTGTTCTTTTCTCCTGCAAGTGCAACTGATTACAAACACAAAATACTATTCACAGATTTGGAACAGTTATATTTAGTTTGATCAATAAGGTTTTCAAAGTTCTGCGTTGTCATCATCATGTAGTTTCTCATATTTCTATAAAAATACATTACTATCAGTTTTCATCAGATTTTTCCCACGACTTCAAAAATTCACATTTAGAGGCTTAATTTTATACATTTCGGAGCTTATTTTAGAATGGTAACTTGTTTAGTCCTAAGTTGTATTATGTAATAATTTCTCTCATTATTCCCAATCAGTACACTTAATCCAGATTACAGTGCGTCTTAAAAATATTCGGAGGTTATGCAACGTAAAACTCTTCCTAAAAAGTTGAGCTTTATGATATCTCCGTACAAAGTTAGAAAATGTGATGCAATCCGAGGTACATAAACTTGAATCTGAAGTGAAAATACATGCACAAATTAACAAGTCTTATATCTCACATATCACTGATAGGTATTAAAAAATTGGAGCCTTATTCCCCATACTTCCCAGATACGTTTTTTGTTCACCTTGGTGTATACGGGTAGAAAAAATTCGTGCTTAAATTATTATAATTAATATTATATTGCATGTAAGTTATTAAGCGCCTAAAATACCGTGCCGTTTGACCTTCATTTAAGGCAAGTTAAACGTCGATATACTGAAATTTAGTCAATTTAGGTCACCGTAGTCAAGAAATTCTGGAAATAAGATACCATTATTGAGACTCTATGATAACTGATGATTTATTTCCGAAAATATTGGCTATTCAACCCCCTCGCTGCAAAGAATTGATCATAATTGGCGATGATCTCAGAGATTTCGCCTTTGGGATTAATGTTCCCAACGTTGCATCGTACCGAGATCTGAATTGCGCTCTGAGCTTGAATGTTAGGTTTTGCTGCTTATCGTAATTCTGGGTTGTGTTGCCAAATGGCAGTTGTACAAAGCATCAAAAACAGTTTTCCCTGACGTTGTCGATGATAATGCCACACCAGCCTTGCCAAAAGGCTAAACTCTGACCTTCAGTCTTTCCACTGCTGCTGGTGGTCCTGATATTGCTCGACATTATTGTCGGTAAATTGACGAAATAACGCCTCTTCCTGAACTTGTACACATTACGGGCCGTATTAATTTCATCCAACTTGTGTTAGCATGTGTATTATTGTTTACATGGTTCATTTTTACAATATGAAGCAATTAAAATAGTTTAAATAGAGGAAACCTTATGTATCATCACCATTATCTTTATTTATCACCTTGAATATTGTTTTCCGTCGATTTCAAATCCATTTTCTTTTCTGTCAACCACTTTATCCCTTCATAACTCCTAATTTTAATAATTCTCTTAATTTGCTTCAAGTACCCTATTTTTTGGGCTCTATCTAACTCTTCCTGTTCATTTTTCCTTCCATTATTACTTTCAGGAAGACAAAAACGTATGAAATTGAAATTACCTTTTCTCTTCAAGTAGCCGATTGGTTGCCTTTTTATAGTTATAATGTTATCGAATACCTTTCACTTGAATCCAATGTTAATCAGTTTGGGTATTTTTGGAGATTTGGTCAATAAAACATAAACAATGTTAATTGCATCATCTTTCGTCGTTAAGTTGTTTGTTTTTGTAAATCGTTTATTTTGCCAAGGCAATGTATTTGTGACCTAATCAAAGTTCCAACGGCACACATTTTATTAATTTTCGTAATGATTGTAATGTTATAAAGGGATATTTCAAATAGAGTATATGTTCATGGCAGTATCACTCGACTCCAATTTTAACGTTTCAAGGGAATGTAATTGTGTCCTAATCGAAGTTCTAAGATACAAGTTTTCACAGTTTTCATAGTGAGGTAAAGATAGACAGGGGCATTTAAAATAGAATTAATAATAACGGCAGCATTTCTCGACGAAAGATTTAGCTCTTCAAGGGAATGTATTTGTGTCCCAATCCATGTTCTAACCAAATTAATTTCAACAGTTCTGGTAGTGAAGTTAAGGAGTTAAAAGGATATTTATAAGAGGATGTAATATTTTTGACAGCGTCAATCAGCGTCAAGGGAATGCATTTGTGACCCAATAGCCGTTCTAACGATACTAGTTTTATCAGTTAACGTAGTGTAGTTGAAAAGAAAATAGGGTGTTTAAAATTGAGTTTAGTATTTATGGCGGCGTCAGTCGACGTAGGTTTTAACGCTTCAATGGAAAATATTAGTGACTTAATCGTAGTTCTAACTATACAAATTTTGTCAGTTCACGGAGAAATAGAAAAAAAGTGTATTTAAAAGGACATTTAATATTTATGACACCATCAATCGATGCCATTTTTAACACTCTTTTCTTTACTCACTTTAACACTCTTTTAAGTTTTCGTGACTTAATCGGAGTCATAACGGTACTATTTTTATCAGTTCACGTACTGTAAGTTGGAAAGAAAAAAAAAGTTTTTGTAATATTATTTCATGATTTTGATAGCATCACTCGACGGAAGTTTAAAATTTTCTCAATAGGGAATGCATCTGTGCACGACCTTACGGTCTCCAGAAGATATGCCCCCCCCCGTGTACCCCCCGAAAATGGAGGCGGGCCTGCTGATCTTCCATCCCTCCCTCCGCACAAACATCCATTTATATCTCTCACCCACCCACCGCTTTGAGCCCTCCAAAAACCCCTTTCCCTATCCCTCCCTCTCCCCCCCGCCGTGCCACCCCAAGCACCCCTCTCTATATCATCACCCTTTGCACCCTTATTCCGTCCCGCGCTTATTATCTTAATCCCTTCCACTCCGACGCCTCTAATGATTTCGGGAGCGCTCGCTCATCGGAAGATGGATATAGTACCGCTCGCTCGCTCCCCGTTCGAATCTGGGACACTAACACACACAGACTAAACGCAAAAGCGCACACACAGATTAAATTCGTCCCTCCCCCCCCCCCTCTCTCCCCGCTAACAAACGAACCTCGACCTGCTCCGCACTGCTAACCATATTCGATTTGAAGATGAGCGCCCTCTGTCTATTTCCACCCTCCCCTCTACCCCCACCGCAATCTCTGCCTCCCCAACCCCCCCTCCTCCCACGCAAACTTCACTCGTTTGCCTCGCTGTCTCTCACGCCGACCGTTCTATATACGTCACATCCGTTGTTCTCCTATGTCCTCCGGACGGCGTTGTTCATTTGTCTCTCCCAGACACCTCTGGATTGACATTTTTTCACTACTAGGTGAGGGAGTAATGTTGAGAATTCCATATAGAGGTCTGCTCTCTCCTTTCTTTTTAAAGCTCTGGATTAGAAAAGTACGGACAACGTTTGTCCTCGACCGATGCCGACAGCCGAGGCAATTTGGGAAGACGTGTCATTATAGCATTGTAGTATTATATAAAGCATCACATTTGATGGAATTACATGGCTCAAACTTACTTAAATGCTTCGGAACAGTTTTTTTCCCGTAAAAAAATGCTATGTACCCATCTTCCCCTGTACTGGTTAGGTCTGTTTTGGTTGCACTCGGCGTCGTTATCAGTGCTTTCCCAATTAGAGCTTTACTTTCTGTATTTCGTGTAGTTAGTTCGGTCTACCTCTTTCTTGTTTTAACGGTCGCATTCATGTACCCTGTACACTGTTACAGTTGATATTTTTTCTGATTATAAAAATATTGGTTTCTACAGGCATTATCTTTTCTGTCGTTCTTGTCGTCCTTCGAGCAATGATATTAATTTGTCTCTCCTTCCCTCATTTCGAGCGATCTTGATCATTTACTTGATAGTTCACTTTTGAAATAAAGGACACTGATGCATGCGCAATTAATAGGTATTTATTTAAAAGCCGGTACTTAACAACATTCTGCCAATGAACAACAATCTGTTGTTCCTTACGTATTTTGTAAGATTATGATTATTTGTCTCTTCTATTTATCCTTCGAGAATTAATTCTTCTTTTCAATTTCCATGTTTTGAACACTATCCATTTTTCAATATTTACATTTTGGAAATTGGTATTCATATAACGAATCAAAATTCTCCAAGGCATGTTACCTACGGTTCTATTTTTCTCCAAATTTTTTTCTTGAATCCCTGCACCAGAAATTTAAATGTAACCAACTACATGCATCAAACTGATGGAATTAGCCATGAAAAATATTTGACTTGACCGGGATTTGGACCCAGACCTTCAACTTTTGGTGAGGTGTGTTAGCCAGTTATTCAATGCTATTCTTCATGTCAACAATCATTTTATACGATACGGTACGTATTTTCGCACTCTTATGCACAACTTCTTTCAACTTTGGTTGTTTTCCTGTGGTGGAATTGTTGTCAAGGAAGCTATTCTAATGTACTTACATTTTCTGCGAATGTACGTACCTTTTTTGCTTTCGTTATTTTATTAATTTTTACTCTTATAGTGTTCATTGGTAACATTCGTTTATCCGATTGGCTCGCATCACTTATCCGTTCTTTTCGGTCAATATATTCGCTATACTGGTTCATAATTCCTTATTTTGTCATTCCCCGTGATTTGATTAACACATTCCATTGTAGGTCCATTGCCTTCAATACTCTTTCTTCCGCGGTTGTCATCGTCAAGCTTCAATAACCACATAAGAGTAGCCTATGACGGCCCAACCCCCCTCACTACCCTAACTTTGCTCGCTCCACCACCATAGATAGCCATTGAAGATAGAGAGTGGCTCGCTATTTTTCCATTTAGCCCAAAAATTGAGAACACTGAGCATAAATACTATTCTATTCATGAATTTAAATGATAATACTCTATGAATAACACTATCTGTGATTATCACTATTGCTTGTTTATTTATTTACTCTTCTTCTTGAAGAAAACCTCATATGTGACTTTTCTGATTCCCGAATCCATGAAGGGACGGAGATCTTTCAGCGGAATCCCGACCCCTAATTTGATGGCATAGGGAGAGCTCCTCAAGTGCAGTTCTCCGTTCGTCGGATAGGCCGTAAAAAAAAGAGGACACCTTGGGTCATATCGTTGAAAGTAGAGTGGTTTCTCTCCACCCTTCCTCCAATCCTCAAGTAATCCCAATTTTACCGGCCCTTCCCTCTTAACTAATGGTCTGTTGTAGAAACAGTACATATTTCTCCAACAGAGTTATAATCTTTATAGGAAAGGCATTCGTTCAATTTGCGTTGAAGAAAAATTCGACAGATGTATTAGTTTCATAAATGGCCTCATTACTCATTTGACCACATGGAGTCAAGTTAAATATTTTAGAGTTTCATAAGTAACTAAGATGGTGGATAGGCTATGAACCACTTGGAGGTTTAATTACTTGACAAAAGAATTATTATGTGACTACTGACGAGCTTATTTACAAAGGCTGACCATAAATAATGTGCATTGGTATTTTATACATAACGATTAACCATCGCATCGGTGTGAGCCTAGTCCAAATATCCAATGCAATGGCTATTTAGAGATAAGTTATGAAACCGATAGTTCCTGCAACCCAAATATACTGATGAGGTACATAACTTAATGAATTTCATAGCTATATATCCCATAGCTAAATATTCATGCAACCAGCCATTAATGACACAAATGACATCTGAGGCCTCATTCAGGAAAGGATTTTTTTGCCTCGACAATGACGGATTTTTGACTTCACAACCACCAACATTTTCAAATTATGCCATTTACAAGTTGAGATTTTTCAAGACTATGACATTAAGTCCACGATGTTACCGAGGTCGTATCCTTTCCGAGTATGAACCTAGTTTTTGGTCTCTTTCCCGCATAATTTACTGACTCTGCATTTTATCTTTTACTCTTTAGCGAAGAAACACTGCATATTTTCATGTAAAATTTATTTAGGAAATAGTGATAACGATATTCATGAGATTCATTCGATAAGAGACCGCTCTTGATCCCAGAAAATATTTTCATGCCAAGTCATTAAAATCATGTGACTCAATAGAGAATTTGAGGTAGAACGTTTTACAGGATGTAGTTTTATCGAGGGTAGATCAGAAATCAACAAACCAGTTACTCTTTGACAAATTTTGAGGTTACCGGGACTAGCCGTATAGCTCCGTATAACCTTATGCCACATACGGAGTCAGCCGCAAGTGCACAGTAGTCGCCCGGTCAAGGTGAATGATTTTTCCTCTGTGGAATATCGCAGTTACTCTTTGCCAACGTGTCTGAATATAATGTATTGCATCATCAAGGCTAAAACCAATACATGAAGGTCAACAACAACATCATCATCTTTAAAAATTGATTTGCAACATATAAATCTCCTCACGATAATTACCTCAGAATAAATTATTTAAAGACTTAAGTGTCGGCGTGTGCATATTTTGACGAAGGTTTTCGGAAAATGGATGTATAAATTGCAAAAGCAATTACTATCACCTTTTTGTGCATTGGACTCATGTATTCATTAAGGATAATTCGGGATACATACTCAGGAACTACATATTATCATCCCGTATTTTTTTAAAACAACTGAGCATAAAAATTATCACCTTGTGTAAATCTAATGTGTATGGGCAATATAAGAGTAGTTTAGGCTATACCTACATGAAACATCTTATTATGTAGCCAAATATTGAGCATAATATACTTACATCAATATTACAACGGTTACAATATACGTAATATAACAGAAATAAAAGCTTGAAATCGAGGTAGACAATTTACATCAATGTCGCAACAGTTTCAAACACGAGTAATATGACAAAATTATTAACGATATGATGAACACTTAATGGCAAATTTTACTTTACCATTTAATTAAACATACATAGATACCCATCACGCCTTTCCCTTCTGGGATAGGCGCAGTCAAAAACGTTTTGATTCTCGGTGGCGGGCCGGTAAAGCTGACTCTGATTTAATGATTTCCTCCATACTGCCGTATCCTTGAATTTAACTCTTTTGCTTCAGTTACCATCATAAAATGCTTTATTTACGCTTTCTTATTGATAAGGCTCCAAATATTCCTCCTCTGAAAGAGTCACTTCTACCACACCTATCCACGACCTCCTCAGTATATCACATCCTCTTACGTCATTCACTCCACTCTCATGCATCTGTTTTAAAGTAACGACATTAAGATGTGAAATAATACACTTATGACTCTGAGACAGACTAAAGTGGGGATCAGAGAAGTGAACGGCGTGATTCGTGAGACAGCGACTTTTTACGACGATGTTCCAAAAATAAATGTGGTAAGCACGTGCGATTTCTTCGTGAATTCGCCATTGTAAGTTATTAAGGAGCAAAGCGTAGGAGGTCATTGCCGTGCGCTCAGTGACTTTCGACGAATGCGGAACATGCATTATTTCAAAAAAATAATTTTATTATAAAGTGCGTATTCTTTAATATGCAGGACATGGGAATACAATGCTGTATTATTAAATTATTCTTCTTAAAAGTTACACGCGCTTGGCTGCGTGGAAACTGCGTCATCGAGAACCCGGGTATGATGTCATGTAACGGTATCGCTAACAGCAATACGACATATTTCCTTGTGAATCTCGGCTTGTAATTCGTAATTTGACGAAATTATTTTTCTTAATTTGATGATGTTATCTTTTTAATTAGAGGGTACAATATTTTTATTAATATACATGTGGATTAGAGAAGCGATACCGTACGATGACGTCGACCCACCGAGATGCCGTTTTGGATCACTTGACTTTTTCAAATTTTTTTCACACTTTTGAAAGGCAATTATTAATGTCTGCGGTGGACGCATTCACATATAGGTTATATATTTGAGTTATTGAGGAGGAAATTAAATTTAATAAAAGCAATGACCTTTAGTCAAGAAATGGAAGTCACTCCGATTTGGAAAAAAATAGAAAATATGCAAACCCGACTATTTTTAAAGGCGACGTATAATTATATTGTTTTTTTTATTCTTGTTAACGTGAAGGAAATGTGAAGGAAATATTGCAAAACTATTTCATCATTACATACCAAAGCATTTATTTAAACATCAAGCGTATTACTTTTCCCTTCGCTATACTAGCGTTTGAGTCCATAATTTTTGTATCAGACTCAAGAACATGATAAAGAAGAAAGAAAGGAGACATGATGCTCACATTGAACATAACTCCGAGAATTCCGCCAGTTTTATGTAAAAACTCTTTTTAAAAAAAATCCTATCAGCCACTACTTAACTATTGACAGGCCGGGAAGGAACATGGCGGATTGCGCAAAAATTATTGCAGCCATTGTCGCTTTTAGCCTCTCTGTTTGGCCGCGCCTACCCGCTGTGATTCGGCATCCGGCGTTGGATCCATATTCTGATCGCATCTGTGTCCGTCGGGCGGCATAACCTCGAATTAATTGGCTCCGATCGGAGGTAAAGAGGAGATACGTACAGCTGACGGTGGAGGAAATCCGTGTGTTCCGATGAAATCCGCACCAGGGTGGCGAAGCGACGCCCTCTCCCCTCCTGGCCATCAAGTCGGCAAATTTTCGCCTCCGAATGCAGCTGCCCCCTCGTTCGCGATTGACGTCAACATGGGGTAGTCGACCACGAGTTGAATTAACGTTTTGACAACGGGGAACGTATAATTTTTAGAAACTCATTGCATGAGAAGTACATTTACTTAAAAGCACAGGATCAAAAATTTGATGACAACCAATGCCGTTTTATAAAAATATTATTTGCAAAACATTTCGCCCACTTGGCGGCTTCAAAACACTACGTCATCGGAAACCCCGCCATTGACGTCACGGAACGGTATCGCTGCGGAAGGGAGCCGTCATAGCTCGGCAGTAGAGGCACAACGCAGACGCATGCGATTGACAGCCAATGAGAATGCGTCTTTAAAAAATCATAGCTAGAGCTAGACTAGCGCTGACTCGCCGCAAAATATTCGTCCCGACTGAAATCCCCGGCGTGGGCGGCGGCCGAAGCGGGAAAGCCCGCTGCCTTTCAAAAGTTAAACCCTCTTCTGTGGCTAGCGAGACCTTCTGTTCTCATAAAGGCTTCTTTTTATCAATACTTATTATTTCTACAATATATTTTAGTTGTTTAGAATTTATGATGATGCGTTAAAAATTCATCTTGTATTCTATGAAAATAGCCTTCCCTAAGGTTTTTGCAACACTATTCTACTAACGTTGACCTAAGAATGGCCTAAACTGGCCATTTAACGAATATTTATTTTAGCCATTAGTATCCACTTTTGATGTCACAATTACGGTGTTGAAATTTTTATGCCGTGGCTTGTGCTTACAATATGTTCGAAAAGTGGAGCTTCTTATGTATAAATACCGATATAACCTCGTCTGGCGCGTATAATAAAACCACATTATTCCATTCGCACAATTATTACGATTAAAGACCAGTATAATATTTTAATCCAATGGTGATACTTTTTTTAACTTATTTAAATCAACTTATGATAACGACGGAGAAGTTGCACGTTAGCTGAAGACATATGGTTAAAGCAAAACTACTGCCATCATATTAGCATTAATCAATAATTACCACCTTATTTATTTAACCAATTCATTCAATTGATCGCACCAGTTAAACCCAACAATAAATGTTGCTTTTCCGATGACATGCAAGTACTACGGTGCCAATGTTGTTGTGATGTGTACCATATTTCATTTCTTTTCTTACCGTCGAAGTGTGAAGGGGTATCATGTTCCGTCGGCGGTAATCAGAATCACCACCTGTCTCTACCACCGAGCTATGAAGCCACGCTAACACGAAATATTTCCACGTGAAGTTCAGCTGGTTCACCAAATTAGCCAAAAAATTGCATCTATTTCCTTAATGTAAGACAGTGAAATAGTATAAATATATCATTTCTATTGATATACACGTAGGTGAGGTAAGAACTACCGTGCGGTGAAGTCAGATAGTTGTGATAAGATTTTGAATCACGTGACTTTGAAAAAATGTGACGCCCTTTTCAAAAGTAATTATTAGTTCCTGCGGTTGACGCATAAACATTATTTGCGGTTGACGCGTTGACGCATGGGTTATATATTTAAGTTCATTGGAAAATCTGCTCTCGTGTACACCGTTTAAATTTGAGAAGTAAATAAAATGCATGTTCCTCACTCTGTTTTTAGATTTTCCATTGAACGGTATTCGCGTTCGAAATCAACTTTCTCACGTTTTTGGCGTTGGTGGAGTCTCGTAAAAACTTAATAAAGTTCAAAGTTAGACGGAAGAAGAACTATTTTTGCAGTTTTCCATTGCGATAAATATTTAATGCGTCCGGCTCCGATGTTTTATATCATTATCCATCCCGAAAAACATCGAAAACGGTCGCATTAAATATGTACCGCAGTGGAAAACTGGAAAAAGTAGTTCTTTCGTCATGTATAATTTCCACCGAATCAGTCCTGAGTCAGCATTATCTATTTAAGAATGGAAACGGTACAATACGGTGGAAAGATATTTACGTTACCAACCCGATATAGCAGAGTGAAGGCATCCCATTCCGTGGACCACGGCTTGAATCCCGCCATCATCAGATATTTTAATGGAATCCCAATCTCTACTGAGTACTTTTATAGAGAGTAATTTCAGGTCCATCTGTTGTATCGGGCATTAAGTTGTAGCTGCTTGGCGCCTTTCAAAGAAGAGCTCATTCTGACCCCCAGATACTCTCGACCCTTTCTCTATTCCCTAAATAATCATTTCGTACCAATCCACTCACCTTTCTTTAATAGTGTAAACTAACTCAGTTTTTAGCCACCTCCAGTAATAACAGCATAATCATCAAATATCACGTATTTCGACGACTATTGCATGAATATAGTTATATAACCAATTCTCGGTGTGATGTCCTGATAAGTGATGCCAATGCGATATAATGCCTATGAAGTGCAAATGCATCCGTGCACGTTGCGATGTTGAATCATCGTCATTTTTTCAGTACATTGGGATAAAAAGAATATAAAAGATTTTTTCTACCAAATTTATTGTATGAAAGTGAAACTTGAGTATTCCGGGATAAGTACTAGCGTAGGCTAAATACTGTGGTTATAGGTCATCTAAGAGGTTTTTCGGTGGAGTTATAAAAGGTGGGGGTAATGTTTGAATGTGGATTGGACGCTCCAGTGATGGTCATATATAGAAGGAACGTACTTCGTTGGTTTAGAGAATGTTGAGAGAATGGGTAAGAGTCAAATAGTGAAACAGATAAATGCCAAGTGGCTAAATCAGAGCGAAGTAGCATATCTATTTCACTATTTCATCGAAGAACCTACTGTTCGCTTGATTAATCCTAGTTTCTTTGATGCAGCGCCGCAAATGCTTCGTGTGTGTTTTCTCCACGTTAGGTCCGAATTCAAGGAGATTCCCAGATATTTGACTTCATCTGACTCCTTTATTTTATCTTCCCGCTGATGTATGTCTAAATGATAAAGAAAACCCTCAATACCTTTTAGTCTCGAGGTTGCCAGGGGGAAAACTAAAAGAAGGGAGTTGTTGATTTGATTGTCGAATTGAAAAGGAAAGAGAAGTTCTCGATCTATTTTATGTAAAGCTTAATAAGAAAATAAAGTTAAGAAATACAATAAATTGTGAGTAGTGGTCTGAAAATTAATTCAACCGCTGCTATACGACACCGCTTCATAGATATTGCGCTGGTTTTCTTGCTTTCTTAATTAGTGTAGGTATTGCAGTGCATTTACTAAGGGGAAGTTCGAGCCCCCACTCAAGACCCCACGAGTTAGCGTTGTTAAGATCCGATTAGAGAACTTCTATGTAAAATTTGTGGCCATTTCTCGGTAGATGACAGCATTATCTGCAAACAATCTAATTTTCTACTTTCTCTTTAGTTAATGTCATTTATATAAATGAAGAATAACAAGGGGCCGATCACGCTTCCTTGCGGGACACCGGATGTCGCTCTAACCATATTGAAACTAACGCCGTCCATGACTTGTTTTTGTTTGCGGTCCGTTAGAAAATCATGCATCACCTTATAGGTACAGTAGTGATGGGTATTTATATGCGTAGTTCAGTCCTAGTTGTGGAATTTAAAAGCCGATCATCGCGTTGCCCTCTCTTCCATGCGTCTTACCCCTAAGGGAGAGCTCAGGTGTGGAAGGGTGGCGTCGACGCAGCCTTTTTTTGTTAATCGCAGTGACATCTTCCTCGGTCGTTTTTGTGTGCGGGGGGCGTGGGGGGGCGGATCCCTGGGGCGGATCTCCTCGTCGGAACGCGGGTCTGAAGCCGGGCAACGAATCTGCCACCCCTCTCCCTCCCCCTCCATCCCCCCAGCGATACCTCCTGCTCTCCTCGGGTAGTTCCCCTCCCCGCCTCTCCTCCTTCCCGTAACCCATTGGCAGGAGCAATTCTGCCCATCGGACCAATTGATTGGCTCTGGGACTTAAGGGAATATCCAAAACCGAGAGAGAGAGGAGATCCAAGACATCCATCGCCGGGTTGACGCGTCGGGTGAAAGAGCAAGCGCCTCTCCATCACCCTTCCCCGCCCCCCTCACCTCATCCCCTTATCCCTGCAGAATAGACTTCAAAATACGTGACTTCGCTATGTTTTTAGCGTGCCGATTGGAGAGCATGAAACGCCCTTTTATAAATTTGATAAGATGGCTGGAATTCGAATAACGAAGAGAGTATCAATGGTGTATTTTATGCACATACTGATAAATTTGGGGGGTGGGCTGAAAATTGAGCCAATTCTAAAGATCCTAAAAGGTCAATGGCAAAGACCTGCCACGATGGAAACATCGGTTTCCGCTCGATCACGGAATCGTTAGGTTCAGTACACTGAGATTCTCATGCAGAAAAACAATCTCAACCGAGATTCAGGCTTCTCCTTGAGCAGCCAAGGGAAACCCGCCTTGACCACATTACCCAAAAACGGCAATTCCACAAAAAGGCGGGAAGCAATCCAAACTTACCCCTCCGCACCAAAAATCACGAAACACCTGGCAAGGATGGGTAGAATATACAAAGCGAACCAATATCCACTTCGACACTTTTCTGCCCTGATGACGATGCCCGAGTCGGACATCGAAATGTTGGCGAGCATGGAACCAATAACCCGGTGGGAAACCCGAGAAAAGTTCTTGCACATAATTCTCCGGGAAAGCACCAGATCTTACTTCAGGGTAAAAAGACTGTTTTTCGTTTCACCGCCATGAATTAATCATGCGTCCATACATTGGTGGAACATTTTTTAATTGAATACACACCTGTCTTCTCGTGTTTTATTCTGTCCGGCGACCTTACTCAGTGGCATAAAATAATCCGGGGACGTAAATCATTTTAGACTAATAATGGCATTAAAACCCAATATTTCCCAACAGGTACTTTTCTTAACTCTAATGTTCAAATTCTACTACAAGGTTCCCCGTCGACCATATATTTTCAATTTTGAGCCCTACGAGAATAATTAAGTAATATTTGTTAAATTACTAGTTACTAGTCGAATTTCCACTTCTTCATGCTTGTATGCTTTCTTTTTACAGTAAAGTAAGTTCAATACAGCATGTATAGCTGTATATTGTACCTAAAATATATACAAAGAACAAAAAAGCTTCATTAAACTTTAAAAATTATTCTCTTTAACTTTAAAATGATGCTTCTGTAAATAATATATTACTCCAACTTTTAGTGTGTCTCTAGCATGACTTCTCTCCAAAAAGCACTTTGATAACCAATTTATTTTCTCGGAAACGGCTTATTGTTAGTGTATTGGAAAAGGGACTTCACGTAGTTTCTACTATATAAAAGGCTACACGTACGTAAGTATGATTCAGTTGCTAGGCGAAGTGATTCAGATGAGCGCCAAGCAAGCAAGTTCTCATATAAATTCTCCACAAATTGACACATGGTGCGGGCGATGCATTTTTAAAAATTATCTCAAGGGAAGCTACTTAGTGGCAGCTTCGCCTTCTTCACCAAGAGTGCTGAATGCAAAGAAATCTCTGGCATTTAGATATTATATTTAAATAATTATATATTGTTTACCATAGTTTCAGATATTGCTTTCCTTAAAAATTAATTAGACACCACACATTATTTCTATCAAATTATTTAATTTGTTCGTTACTTGTTGTTTTTTTTGCCAATATTTTAGCTCGTTTCAGCAGGATTTTCAACTAGTGTGATATAAGATGCAGGTTAGAAAACACGTTTAGCAAAATTCTCGATTAAACTGCTATGGGCATTAATGGTATAAAGGGACTTTTTGGGCTATATCAGCTGACTTTTCGTGTCTTACGTGCTCCGTGCCACTTAGTAGCTGCGGAGACGACTTTCTCCACTGAGGAATTTCTAGTGATTTCATTTTCGACAACTGAACTACTTTCCTTGTACTTTCCTTCTTCCAACTAGATAATGCATATTCTCTTCTTTTATTTCCATTTGACTCCACGGGATCGGCGCCCTTTATCTCCTAGTCAATCTTTAGCAAATTATTCCCGCGCGCGGTACGCTCCGCTTTTGTTTATTTAATAATCGGAGCAAGTGTGGCTGAAAGGTCTGTGTGTTGTGTGTACTGAGCTTAGGTCACACCTCCCCCTTCCCATAATCCCACTCTGTCGCCCACGACAAGACCACATACCAATGAGCCCTTGCCCTCTTCATCCCCACGAGTCTTTTTATCATTTTTTTATATTTAGCTCTCTCCTCCCCCTCCCGCCACCCCCTGCCACTCCCAGGAGGAAAAAAACCTTTATATTTTTCCGAGACCTCCCCCGTTCTCCGGAACTGCCGGAGGGGACGCCAGTCACCCCACTTCTCCACGCGTACCCCTGGAAACTCTGTACCCCCATTCCCCCTTCTTGCTCTGTCTCCCTCCTCATCCTCCCCCCCCTGGGGGGCGAGGGAGGAGGGAAAGTCCGTTATCATAATCAGGATCGCCATAATTCTCTTTCGAGACGAGAGATATGAAAGGCAGGGCAACCGGCTTAGGCTTACTGGAGTGACAAATTAGATGAGAAACGGAGGTGTGGGAGCGTTGGAGGGGGTTGGGTGAGGCGGGGTTGAGGGCAGGACGTCGGCAGGGTGGGTTCCAGGGGTGGAACAGGGGATTCGTATACAGCGGGTCCGTCCTCGGTCGTCGCCTGTCTCTAAAGGGCGGTCGCGTGCTCGCTCGGGGCCCGTGAATAATTCCCGCTGCGTAGCCTTTCCATCGACTCCGGTCCGTGACGAAAGATTCACTCATCGAATCGCAGATAAATGCAACAGAATTTCCTGCTCTCTTCGAACTTGTGTCCGAGAACTTTGCGACGTTAAAATTGGGTCATTTCCATTCAGATTGCACTCTCCGAGGCACATTAGTGCACACTAGGCCGGCCCTTATTTTTCAGAATTGAGAAAAGTTATGTTTTCCTAGTCTCAAAATGATCCAAATGAGGTTTATATTCACGTGCTAAAATTTGGTTACTTTAAAATAACGGGAACCCGTGCCCCAAGGGCCCTAAGTACTTAGGACCTTCAATTGAGTTTTTTGGGGCTGAAAAAGCACTATCCTTATGAAATACGTGAAAGTAGAGTCCTACAGGGCCGAATTTCTGTTTGTTTTGACCTATCTCTAAGCGTTTACGAGATATCGTCCGTCGTAATGCGATCCACCCCCTAAGGCGCTACCCCGCACCACAGCGCCGCGCCGCTGAGGTACGACCCACACCACTTGCTAGGGACTTCCCCTCCACCCCCTCCCCGCCCTCGGCAAAGTCTTTGCTCCTGCTGGCAAGTTCTAGCCTCTGAAGAAATGTGCTTACGTTAGAAAGGATTTAATTGACATGACAAAATTTCCAATCAAAAAAGCAGCTATTAAGCAGCTATGGGATTAAGTACGGGGCCGCAAATAGAAATTTTTAAACAATTTCAGACAAAATGGCCGATGATTGTCCAAGATAAATTTTCTACACTAAAGAGATGTAGGCAAAGAGATATACTCTTGATTAATGACAATATTTCTATAATTGATTATGCAAGAAATCAGCTCGAGGTAACTTCTGTCTCCTTATAACATTTCTCAGTCTAATTTGGTGCTTTTTATTTAAAAAATAGGTTCTAACTACAATTTTCTTTAGGTAGGGCATCCTCGAGCCGACTATCGAGAATTACTGGAGCTGACGATAATATTTCTTGGAGGAGTCCCTCCAGGAGACATTCGCTTCAAGCAACCGGGCCCGATGCATAACGCCCGATGGATGCCCAAAGCCATTTATTCTATTATTTATTCTATCTATTTTTCGCTCGCAGTTCCACTTGAGCCGGGCCCAAGAACCGGGCCGGGTCTCATCCACGTCTCCCTATTTGTAGTGAATTTATATATTCAGATGTGGTTCTCCGCTCCTTGTGCTGCATCTGCTCCCAACAGTGACCTGCAGTTCCTAAAAAGACTTGTTAATTATGAAAGTGTTAACCTGGAAATAGCGAAAGCGGCACAAAAGAGGTTTTCAAACCACTTGTGGTACCTGAGCGAGGAGTTGGTAGGACTGGTATTGTTTGACGGATCCCTTTCTAAGCGTGAAAAGGAAAACGTGATACGCCGTATGAGGACATGTGAGGGAAAATGTGATCCACCGAAGAAGGCATCCTATAAACATAAAGACCTGACTAAGCTATATATTATATCAAATTTTGCCACTACTAAATCGAGAAAACTATTTAATACATTGGAAATATGCTCTGCATTCTTTAATGTGCCCACGCGAGAATGGGATGAACATCCTGACTACAAGAACGGTTAGCAAATTATTCGGGGTCTTCCAGTGGTAAATGATTGTGCAGAGAGAGGGGTGAAACTAATTCAAGATTTTATTTCAGTTACGAAGAAGGAAGAGAGCTTTAAAAATTTATTACTAAATGTAAATTTTCATCGTAGCACAACCCCTAACGTGCGCAAAGACACTTTAACTGCCAAATACCAAAGACACTTTAACTGTCAGTGGAAGATTAGAAATATACCGAAAATGTATTTTATTTTGGTTAATATGTACTTAAATTCATGGACAGAGTGAAAATAAATTGATCACTTTTGATTGGAAATTTTGTCATGTCAATTAAATCCTTTCTAACGTAAGCACATTTCTTCAGAGGCTAGAACTTGCCAGCAGGAGCAAAGACTTTGCCGAGGGCGGGGAGGGGGTGGAGGGGAAGTCCCTAGCAAGTGGTGTGGGTCGTACCTCAGCGGCGCGGCGCTGTGGTGCGGGGTAGCGCCTTAGGGGGTGGATCGCATTACGACGGACGATATCTCGTAAACGCTTAGAGATAGGTCAAAACAAACAGAAATTCGGCCCTGTAGGACTCTACTTTCACGTATTTCATAAGGATAGTGCTTTTTCAGCCCCAAAAAACTCAATTGAAGGTCCTAAGTACTTAGGGCCCTTGGGGCACGGGTTCCCGTTATTTTAAAGTAACCAAATTTTAGCACGTGAATATAAACCTCATTTGGATCATTTTGAGACTAGGAAAACATAACTTTTCTCAATTCTGAAAAATAAGGGCCGGCCTAGTGTGCACTAATGTGCCTCGGAGAGTGCAATCTGAATGGAAATGACCCAATTTTAACGTCGCAAAGTTCTCGGACACAAGTTCGAAGAGAGCAGGAAATTCTGTTGCATTTATCAGCGATTCGATGAGTGAATCTTTCGTCACGGACCGGAGTCGATGGAAAGGCTACGCAGCGGGAATTATTCACGGGCCCCGAGCGAGCACGCGACCGCCCTTTAGAGACAGGCGACGACCGAGGACGGACCCGCTGTGCACACTGTCGCAGAATAATGTATCGGAATTGCGCTAGCAATACCGGAAATGCGCCGCGTAGTTGGAATAAGTGAGGAAAAATGAAATTTAACTTAATGAACTTCGCGTACTGAATGTTACTTATTTTATTTATTTATTTTTTATTTTATGGCCTTCATTGGACCACTTTAGTCATCATCTGGATTTCTCCTGTTTTCTGTTAGCCCAGTATTTCTTCATTTGCTCGGATCGTAGCTTTCTTTCTTCATCTGAGATCACCCTTCTTAATGTTACTAAGATAACTAAGTAAATATAAGATATTTACTTAGTAATTTTTCATTTTATCCGTGATGGATTTTATTATTTTAGGTGATATACCGGCCGAGGAAGGTTTAAATGGAAATGAGTAAAATTACTCAAGATTGTTACGCATACAGGGGCCTATATACCCATGATTTATTTCTTCATCTCAGCGTAAGTCCTGCCCTTCTTCATCCCGTCCAACGAACCTATTCTCTTTCTTTCCCTTCCCCGCTTACCCAACATCCTCCCCTCAATAATGGCCTTCAGCAAAACTTCGCCTCTCATTACCTCCTCCAACAACCTACTTTGCTCTTCCAGATTCCACCCCAATTTTTCCATTTCCTCTCCCACCATACCAAGCACTTCCTCGTTTGTCTTCCTTTTCGTCTACCGCACCTTCTCCATCCTCCTCCACACCCACATCTCGAGCCCCTGCAACATATAGTCGTCTTCCTTCTTCAGAGTCCAAATTTCTGCCCCTTGCAGCACTACACTGCATACCAAACTCTTCACCAGCCTCTGATTTATATCCCTACCCATGGTCCCCGTCATCAGCTCCCTCCTATTAAATACCCAACGCTTCTTTCGATCATCCTATTCTACTTCTGATGACTATGCTACTATATCCATTTTCTTCTAGCGTACTACCCATTAATTAAATTGCTCTACTTTTTCCATTTTGCGCCCTCCTACTTTGTATGTTCACACTTCTATTACACTCAACCCCGGCTGTTTTTAGCACACTCGCGTCATTTGCGAGGGGGATTACATTTTTCCGCTTTCGAGTTCTTATTTCTACTTGGTTAAACTTAAGAAACAGGGAAGGTTAGGGAAGTAGTTTTTGGGGTCACATTGGGGCGAAGGACAAAGGAGGAGAACATGAGGAAACATTTAAGAGGGAGAGGATGAAAAATAGATTTAAGATCAAATCAACCGAAAGTTTGTTTTGAAAGTGGGTCATGCACGTAATAAAGAGGTAAATGAATTGTTGCTATGGAGCCATTTAACAATTTTGCTCCTAAAACCTTGGAACAGGACGTAATTTAAAAATTTTAAAGAAAATCTAACTTTGTTGGTAGCATGTAAAACATTTACATCTGAATCAGACGTGTGGTTAAAAAAAGATAAAATGTTACCAAATACTGACTTTGTCTCAATCAATGAAAGATATAGAATGTTCTTTTGTTTTTGCAAGAAAACCTTTTCCAGTCTTCCTCACATACAAACAATTGCAGTCATATGTGACACATCTCAACACGTTGAGCTTGCGCGTAGTGAAATTGTGGAAATATATTTTTTTATTTATATGAGCATTTGCAAAAAAACCTCCAGTAATTAAACTCCCGAACTATTCATGTTTGTTGTCTCCAAGAAAGGTTTGACGTGAAATAATTAGCGGTCGTCAAATATCTAAACACGCTCAAATTCTCAACGGGCAAAGTTATTCACTGATCACAACATTGCTATATCCGCGACTATGCTTCGCTAGTTGGTTGAAGACCCCTTAATTCTTAACTAAGTGAGTGAAGATGCCTACCGGGTGAAGTCCCTGACAATGAGGAAATTCACGAAAGATTCTAATCAAATACTAAGGAGTCGCGCGGACGAAGAAGGATAAAAGGAAATGGAGGAGACAAGGTCATACGAACTCATGGGTAAAATTGAAGCCAGGGTCCATAGGAATATTTTTGTGCTGAGTGGGCGTGAACTGAAAAATACCAATTTCTTGTGCGTTGTGTTTTTGTGATTCCCTTAGGCAGTCCCGTATTGTGCTATTAACACTATATTTGTCACACTTGCAGTGACCCTGGGGTAACTGCTATCTTTCCGGGGATCTAATCCTTCACTGAAATGAAGGACAGCTTTCTCTCCTAAAAGTTACCAAGCAATGAAGATTGGTGGAAATGGAAGTGTGGTGCTATCAAAAAACCACAAATATGTAATGAACTGAGAGAATAACCAATGATGAAATCCTACCAAGAGATTGGGATAAAAGTTTAGTAAAATTTTGCAAAGTGGAAGAGGGAAACTTATTGGACACACTCTGAGGCACAATAGGCACTTGAAAAATGTACTTGAAGGAGAAATGACTGCGTAGGCATTTAGAGGAAGGCCAAGGAAGGAATAAATCTGGAAAATTATGTGGGAAGTTAAAATGATGACTTAAACGACCAGCTGAGATGAGAATGTGGAGTAGAAAATTACGGAATATAAATCTTTAGATCGTTGGCTGACTGTCATTTTTAAATATAACAATAAGTTGCATGCTTAAATCCACGTTGAATTTTCATTTCTTTTTTGTTATCACCTTGATTAAAAACTGGAGGAGTTTTCACTGAAGGAAAGACAATGGGTTTTTAGAGTTCCTACCTGCATGTGCTAACATATAGGGAATAATTTATATCGCAAGCGATCGAGTTCAACCACACGAAAACTCACCATTCCGTGCTGAGATAATGGCATCAGTGGTGCTGGAATGGCTCCTTCGTGGCTGTCTCGTATCCGATGTGAGAGCTAAAGGTTATAGGATCAGCCTCTGGGTCCTTCCGCCACGCTTGGGCACGAAGCCGACTAATTAATGTGGTGAGTAGTTTGGGAAACATCTTAGGGGCCTGAAGGCCCCCAGCCTAATTCTCCTTGTATTCGGAAACCTTACGCAGAGATATTTCAGGGGAGGAGGTTTATGTAAAGACAGGGATCGAGAGAAGCTTTGAAGATTACCCATGAGCGATTCCTCCAGGGTCTTCTGTCATATGACGCAAAAGTGAATCTATATATTTCTCGCTTTAGTGGATGGTGATTATCATATTTTGACACTTCATATTTCGTATTTTTGCTATTCGATCACTGTCAGTGGCTCAGTCTCTCAATATGTATAATCTTAATTATCAAAGTTGATTGAAAAGTCGAATTCGGTACCATTTTTTGCAGTACAAGTGCCTAAGGGTATGCATTCCAGGATAATTTATCACTGTATCGTATTAATTATATATTGATGAAAATATTTGCAATATTTGACATTGCTGGTGAAGTTTTGGTAAACGTTTCGCGAATTAAAGGCCTGCGCAATACAGTGGCATTTTATTTATTTTCAAAATGTAATATTTTTTAAATTTTCTGCATTTGCCTCACTCTCCTCTGACGCAGGTAATCCAAGCGCAGCAACTGTTGCCACTTCATGATATATTTTTGGTATCATATTTCACATAACTTTTAAGACTCCAGCGTGTTACGCGATGCCCCTAGAATTTGGATTGATAAGGATACATTGGGATCAAATATGTCATTGGTGTTGATATGTTTGGTTGGTTGAGTATTATCACCCTTCTCCAAGATTTGAGACCAAGCAAACGCGGTAATAATAACGTAACAAGATGGAATTTTTGTTTTCTTCATATGCTTATGCTTTTATGACTAAGTGGGTGATATATGAGAACCGACCAATAAATATTGGGTCGTTATATTGAGGTTGTTAATCGTGCCTACACTGGTCGGGTTTAGGACTGTTTCTGATTAGCTCCCACGAATCATAACAATCGAAAAAGGAATTGATAGATCAAAAAAAATAACTGAAAATGCTGAAACATTTCATGTGTACCTACTATTTCCAAATCCATAATCAACTTCTTTGCGAGGGATTAAAAGTGCGATATGCTGTTCAAAATTTGCAAGGGCGTTTATATTTTGTTTTTTTAATAGTGTGTGGTCATTTTCATTTTTATGTATGTGTATGTATGAATAAGAGTGATGAGCTTTTCTCGGACAAATAAAGCGTGGCTGCTCATGAAAGTACAAAGGCACGAGCAGGAGCAAGTAGAGCAATATAATCCCTTGGGTAGTAAGCTATAAGGAAACAGAAATAGTAGCAAATATATTAGGAAGAGAATTGGGTTCTAGAAATAAGCGTTTAGCAATATCAGGGAGCTAATGGCTGGGACATAGTGCAAGGATATAAAGTAAATACTGCTGCAGAGATAAGTACAGAGCGTATCGTTTGTTGTATCGGGCATAAAAGTGGACTCTGGGAAAGGAAGATGAGGCTGCAGGCGTTTGTGATGAGGACGTGGTGGATGATGGAGAAGGTTTGGTGGACGGAGAGAAAGTCAAACATGGAAGTTCTTGGTAGGGTTGGTGAAAAAAGGAAACTTATGGGAGATACTAGGACTAGTCAAAGAGGTTGGAAGATGTATTGTGGGGCGAATGGTTGCTGAAGGCCCTGATTGAGGAGAGGATGTTGGGAAAGCAGGGAAAGGGAAGAAAGAGAATAGGATGTACGGACGGAATGAAGAAAGGTAGGATGCATGCTGAGATGAAGAAAAAATAATGGTGAAACGAGCCCTGCACAATCTAAAAATATGCGTATTTTTACTCACTTAAATTGAAACTTACCTTAACCGATAGATTACCTTAATAATAATAACATTAATTAATTATGCATATGTGCGTGCGACAAAATTTTTCCTCGGAATACTTTTTTAATTGCATTTCTTAGCTACATCTAGCGGGTAAAAATGCTTTATCTTATAATCGCATGTTATAACTTATGACCCCGCTTTAGTGATTTATAACCAGAAACCCTATGACGTGCATATCGTGAGCAATAGTTTGACCAAATGGGATAAAACTTGCTTGTGCTTGCTTAAATGCTTGTGAAATAACCATAACAAAATCGTATTTATGTAAAACTGACTTGTACAACAGGAGGTGAGTGAGGGTGATTGAAAGTAGTGTCATTGAGAGGGTGTTGCAGGAAGGAAGAGGTTGAAGGAGAAGAGAGATTGAGATGTGGAAAAAGGTCATGGACAACGGTTTGCGAGGCACAGCATGAGAGAGAAGGTCGGGAGGGGCAGCTGGAGACGAAGTTTGCCTTATGCGATGAATTTCGCATATACCCTAGCCCTACCCTATTCTATATCTGTTAATCGTGCCTACACTGGTCCCGAAATTCACCCAATTCTACATCTACATACTGCCCTGCTAGCTTGAGGGGCATGGCCGGGGGTGTTAGGACACCAGCCAAGAAAGAGGGAATAAGGAAAAGTAGGGAGGAATGTGAATTCTTGATTTTTCCTGAGACTAATAGCTGAAACTAAATGATGCCAAGGACACGAAAGCTTGTGTTATAATTTCATATGAGCGTCATTTGCATTATTTACATCTGCTTAATGATAGCTTTCAATATGGCCGCCCTGAAACTGTTCGTGACGTATTTTTCTCGTATCCCTAGATACTCCTCGCCGTAAAACCTGAATTTACGGCCTTCGTTTGAACGACTCTTCAAATATAGGGAAAAATCAAAGTATAAGCGACTCATTTCGAGTCGTCTAAAAAGTAACCTATACACATGAAGATCCACCCCTACTGAGAAGAAGGGGGTCCGAGCCTCAGGAACTGGACGGGTCACAGGTGGCGGATAGTGGACGCTCCATCAGATATGGTGGACAGCTGCGAATAAGGGACAACCCGAATAAGCAGTCCCGGACCGAGGCGGCAGCATCACGAGGGAGTGGCGAGGGTGACTTGCGGCGGGGTCACACTCAACAAAATCCACAGATCCCAGTGACGATGCTGCGTCATGGCGAGTAAGTGCCGCCATTAAATAAGCACTGCCCGTACTGCCTTGTACGATAGGGTTGGGTTCTAGAAGGCTAGGAGAAGGAAACTCTGAGGTAAAACCAAGGATAGATCAAGTTCTGTGAGCTATGGTGGAAGCAGTTGATCTAAGAGAAGAGGACTCTGAAAATAAACTCCTGGTCCTCCAGGTTGGGGGTTGGCAACAGGCTACCAACCTGTTCTGGAAAAAAGGAAAGGTACAAATAATACAACTAGGCCTCGGACTGGATGGAACTTTGGAAATAGACCCCGGCAACCTAATGGACTACGCTTTGGATTACATTTGGGAATTTGGAATGTTAGAAGTCTGTATCAACCTGGTGCTTTACTAAGTATGACCAGAGAAATAGAAAAGTATGGTAGGGAGATAGTTGCGTTACAAGAGATAAGGTGGGCTGAAACAAGCTCAATAGAGGTGGAAAACTCAGTTTTGCTCTATGGAGCATCGAATGAAAATCACACATTAGGGACAGGGTTCATACTTAGGAAAAGTTTAGCAAATAATATTAAGGACTTTAAATCTTTAAACCCGAGATTGTCACTGTTAATAATGGAATTACAGGGGATAAAGATAGCTTTTGTTAACTGCCATGCACCAACTGAAGATAGTGATGATAGAATAAAAGACCTTTTTTATGAGGAGTTGGAGACACTGGTAGACGGAATACCGTTAGACTATTATAAAATTATTTTAGGAGATCTTAACGCCAAATTAGGGAAAGAAGCTATATTTTATGGAACAATCGGAAAACATAGTCTACATGATAATAGTAATGATAATGGAGTCAGATTTATAAATTTCTGCACCTCCAAAGATATGTTTATTAGTAGTACAAACTTTGAAAGTAGAAATATCTACAAAGGGACATGGGTGTCTCCAGACGGCAGAACTGTAAATCAGATAGACCACATAGCAGTTGAGAATCGATGTAAAAGTTGGGTACAAAATGTAAAAACAGCCAGAGGGGCAGAATGTGTTTCAGACCACTTTTTGGTTAGAATAATTTTAAGAGTACAGTGGAAACCAAAGACTTTTAAGAAGTTAAATAAAGTTACCAAATTTGACTGTGATAAGTTAGTAGATAGCGTTACCAAAGATAGTTTCATATTAAATCTGGCAAATCGTTTTGAGATATTAAGTAACGAAGAGGAGGAGGAGAAGAACTTAGAAGAACAATGGAATGAAATAAAGAGTAGTGTGAAAGAGGTAGCTCAAGAACTACTCCCAAAACGAGCAAAAAGAAAAAAGGTTTGGTTTAACGATGAATGTGAAGATGCTCTTCGAGAAAGACAAAGCGCTAAGCTAGCGTGGATACAAGGAGAGAGCTATGAGGACGGGAAGATAGTGTTTGATCAGGTGCGTAGAAGAACACAGACAACTATAAGAAGGGTGAAAAGAAAGTACATAAAAAACATTATGGAGGAAGCCCAAGAAGATTTCCATGGAAATAGAAACAAAGAACTGTACAGAAAGATAAAATCGTTTACGAATAATGGTAAACATGTATGTAAGTTTATAAAAGACACGAATGGGAAAGTATTGACGAATAAACGAGAAATTGCAAAGCGATGGCGGGAATACTTCAGTTCACTTCTAAATTGTGAGGATCCAACCGACCTGTTACAATTTGAGGAAACAGCAACAGTGGACCAAGAAATCTCTCACCCAACCATAGAAGAAATAAAAGGACATATAAGACAACTTAAAAATGGCAAAAGTGCTGGAGAAGATGGATTATCAGCGGAACTGGTTAAGGCTGGGGAAGATATTCTGGCGGTGAAAATATATAGGCTGATTAGTCAAATATGGGAAGACCACAAATTACCAGATGAATGGCGTGTGGCCCTAATCTGTCCTATCCATAAAAAGAAAGATAAGATGAACTGCGACAACTACAGAGGCATAGCCCTATTGAATATTTGTTATAAGGTTTTATCAAAATGCATATTAAGTCGAATAAAGCCATTCGCAGACAACATAATTGGTGAATATCAGGGGGGTTTTCGACAAGGTAAATCTACCACTGATAATATATTTTTTATTAAGCAATTATGTGAAAAAATGTATGAGTACAATCGTAGCCTTCATCTCCTCTTCGTGGATTTTAAGAAAGCGTATGACAGTGTAAATAGAGAAAGTTTGTTCAAGATATTGACTGAGTTCTGCATACCAAAGAAACTTGTTAGCCTGACAGAAATGTGTCTCAATGAAACAGAAGCTAAAATAAAACTGGGAAATAAAGTAACAGAAAGTTTTATGATTAGGACAGGTTTGAGGCAGGGAGACGGTCTATCTCCAATTTTGTTTAATTTTGTTATAGAGAAAATTAAGAGGGAAATTGGCAAATATGATATGGGAGGTTTTATGATGAATGGGAGAAGAATTTCATTTTTAGCATATGCAGATGACTGTGTTATCATTGGCGAGTCAAAGGCAGAGTTAAGAGGAGTAATGCAATTAGTAGAAGCAGTAGCAAGAAAAGTGGGATTGTTGGTCAATCCTTCAAAAACTGAATATTTAATTGTTGGAAGGGGAATAAATCATGATAGAAACATTACAGTTGGCAATAATGACTACAAGAGAGTACAAGAAGTTAAATATCTAGGTACCATTTTGACAGAAAACTCCTCAAGTGAAATGGAAATAAAATCCAGACTGCAAACAGCAAATAGAAGCCTCTATGCACTTAATAAAATACTAAGCTCAAGAAGCGTTTCCCGGGAACTTAAAATAAGATTATACAAAACACTGATCCGTCCCGTTCTCTTGTATGGATGCCAATCATGGAGCACACGGAAAATAGACCTGAACCGATTAGCGATATTTGAAAGAAGAGTACTAAGGAAGGTTTTTGGTCCAGTCCTTGATTTAGAAACAGGAGAATGGAGAAGACGACATAATGAAGAATTGTACAATCTGTATCAAGAACCAAATATTATAGGAGTGTTAAGGAGTAGGAGATTGGAATGGGCTGGACATGTGGTTAGAATGAGTGGTGAAAGATTTCCTAAGATGGCTATGGATATGACAATAGAAGGAAGGAGACCAGTGGGGAGACCTCGCAAGAGATGGATAGATGGAGTAAGGGAAGACTTGCAACAGCTAGAAACCTGGCCGAACTGGCGGAACATAGCAGAGGACAGAAGAGAATGGAAGGCCTTAGTTGTATCATCGCGCGGTCCTCTGGGCCTGATCGCGTAAAGTAAAGTAAAGTAAGTATACACATGAAGGTGACATAGCTTAACAGACAGTTTTCGAAACCGATAGACACCATTAGTGCCATAAATTTTAAGCTTCAGTCTCTCATTATTAGCTGATCATATTATGTACCCTTTAGTACCATACTAATACCATCTGTGGAAAAAGCATCTGTTTACGGAATCTGTGCATCTGTTTATGGCATGGCCATGGGGCCTGCCCTGGCTACTACGAGATTCGGTTGTCGCACCCTGCAGCGGAGGAGATGCCAACCTCTGCGGTCATCATCACATGAAATCCTTGCGCAACAACAGCGGCGGATAAAAGGACTAAAGCAAAGAAAAAGAATTTGAGGATAGCAGAGGTAAAAATATCCATTTGGAATATTACAACAATTATGAGTGTAGGGGAGACAGGGCCTCCGCAGTCGTCGTTACACTAAATCCTTGTGAAACAACGTCATCAGAGGATAAAAGGAACAGGGGAGAGAGGAAGAAGAAGAAGAGGAAGTAAGCAATGAGGAAAAAAGAAATCTGGAACGTTAGGACTATGATGAAAACTGGGAAGCTAGGAAATATTAAATAGGTTTGTGAGCTAGGGAAAATAAATGTTTTAGGGCTTCGCGAGGTTTGGTGGAGGGAGAGCGGGTACTTTTGGAGTGGTAGCTATAGGGTAATTTACAGTGGGAGATATGAGAGCCAACGAGAGGTAGCTATGGAGTTGAATGCAAAATTGGGGGAGAGGGTAGAAAAAAGAGAAAGGGTTAGAGACAGGATATCAGAGTTAATTTATTCATGCCTGCCGCAAATACGGCGATGAAATACGTAGAATTGCCACGAGAAAAATAACTTTTTCTCGTGGAAATTTCTACGTGTAGAATATCAGTAGTTAAAATAAAAGCACACCCAACGACTTTCACTATAGTCCAGTTGTACACTCCTACAAGTGCTCATTGGGAAGAAGAGGTGGATGGGGTGTGCAAACAACCAGAAGAGATAAATACAGAATTCCCAGGAGAGAAACGCCTAAAAGTGATGGAGAATTGGAATACAGGAGTAGGGCAAGGGAGGAATGGAAACGAAGTGGGGGAGCATGGACTAGGGACCAGAAATGACCGCGGTGAGAAAGCAGTCGAGTTTTGATGGAGAAATAAATTAATAATGAAGTACACTTGATTTGACACGTCTAAAGGCGTGGATACATATGTAGAAGACTAGGAAACATAGGGAGGTATAATTTAGATTACATAATGGTCATGCAGATGTTTAGGAACAGTATCAAAAATTCGCTCGGCTTTCCCGGTGCGGATGTGGACCATAACTTTGCACATATGAAACGTGATGTTAGATTCAAAAGATTAAGTTCAAGTTGGAGGGTGAAGAATTAGAACATGGGAGCTTCAAAAGGGGCAAAGAGGAGGAAATGCCAAGAGTTGCGGGATAGGAGGATAAGAGAGGTTAAGGAAATGCGAACAGTTGAGGGGACACCAAAGAATATGGAAACATGAATAATAAAGAGTGGCAGAGAAAACAATAGGATCCACTGAAAGGAGAGGAATTAAGAAGCCATGGCTTTCGGAGAAATTATTTGGAAATTGAAAATGAAAAAATATAGGAGGAAGAGGAAATACGTCAATTCGGAACTAGGGCAGGAGGAGGTATAATATTTTCAATGATTTACTTCGACAGGAAGCCATCAGAGTGAAGGAAAATCGGTGAAGAAGCCAATGTAACGAAATGGAAAAGCTACAGAAAGATGGGGTGAAATAGGTAATGAGAGACGGAGGTATGCAAAAGGCCGTGATGGAGGGGAGTATGTTGGGTCAGCGGGGAAGGGGAAAAAAGAGAACTGGTTTTATCGATGGGATGAAGATATGTAGGACGTATGCTGAGCTTAAGAATGAACTTGTGTAAGGAGACCAGGTCCTTCAGGTGTTCAGGTGTAAAAGATTAGTATAGGCACATCCTTTTTAAACTTACCTTTAACGGTAGATCACATCACACACAAAAGTAAATGATGATAAAATAGACAGAGTGGTTCAAAAGCAAAAACAGAAATCTTGAAGGAGTCGATGACCAATACACTTAGGGTAGAGATAACTAAAAAGCTATTATAGAATGTAAAAATTAAAATGTATACTACTTACTTTTATTTAATCACTACATTATGAGTATAAGAATTCTTGCCATTTTTAATAATAATTTTTATTAGAAGTGATTTTCCGGTTGAGAAAGGTTATATCAAACGAAGGAACATCTATGCTATCTCCTGCATCAACAGGCCCCAGTCTCCTTACAATATTTGATTCTTAATCTCATCATTCTTATCTTTAAAAAACAGGCTACAGAAATTTTTTGCAAAGTATTCCCATTCTACGTTACATATATTTTATAAATGAGTATTAATAAAAGAAATCGGGATCAATACCTTAATGAATTACATGTGCTCACAGGTTTGGCTCTCCCATTTAAATAAAAATTTACTCTTAGGTATTAAACAAATAGAGATACGCGATGCAGAAATCTGATTTGGGTATGTAAACTAAAATTCCTCGGGCAGATTACTTTTCGTTTTGGATGACCGTCCATTTTCGGAAGCGCTTGTTCATCAAAACCGCTATCCTTCTTAAATATTCCCAAGGTTTTAATTTGCTCTCCGCTGCAAAATATACACATACTACCGCAAGATTCCATGATTATGAGTTTAGAGAAAATAACCAACTTAACCTTCTGCGTGGGAGTAGCAGGAGGAGAGAGGGGGGATATATATTACGATCCATCTCTAACCGCCAAAGGAGTTAACGAGATTTAATTTTAATTGAAAGGACGGACCACACTCGGGCAACTTTTAAGCATGGAATTTTCCCCGGATAATAAAGTCCATTACGCCGAACTATATACAAACTTATGCGAAGCCGAGAGACGAGGGAATAAAATGAAGAAAATCATTATGACGGTCTGAGAATAAAAAGAGGGAAATGAGCTCCCTAGCGAAATACTTTCGCAGATTTTCCGGGACTCCGCAACCACCGTCATCTCTCTCGCCCCCGTGATGGGAAATGCATAAGATAATTCGTGTTCCGTCCGCGACGGTGCTAATATTCTTCTCCTTCTTAAGGGGCGAAAGTGGGGGATGGGGGGCGGTGGTGTGGGAACTTCGTCGGGGTGTTCATAGAGGGAGTTAGGGTTCGAGGCCCATCCCCTCCCCCCACAAGTCTCCGTGTCGGCCGAATATTGTCTCATCCCCTTCTGCTGATCGGCTTATTTTGAGGCCACGGAAATTGGTATTCAGCGGGGCGCGGCCTTCATTTTTTATACACTTCCACGGTTCCACGGCCAGGGGGCAGCACTGCACCACCCTGTCCGCACACAGCTGCGGCTCTCACGAAAGTCCCGCTGCGGAAAAACCCTGATGCTCTCTTTATTCCCTCTTTTCGCTGATCCCAGGCGAGGGGTGGGGTTGGTGAGAGGGAGACATGGGGGCGGGGAAGGAAGAATTGGCCGGCGGGTGAAAAAATAAGTAAAAAAAGGAATTTTCTCCCCTCTTGCGCCATTCCCCGTGGGCTACATGTCTCCCGCTGTCCCTCCCCATCCCTCTCCCTACAGCTGTGACTCGGAAAACTGTCACCCCCGACCTTTTTCCACCCTCGCCCCCGCTCCTTTCCATACTGCCCACTTTTCCTCCTCTTCCGACACCCTTTCAAGGCTCTCCTTCCCATTAACCCCTCACTCACCTTCTTGCCCTCCATCTCTTTCGCATCTCCCTCTTCACTTCGTCAACCAGGACGCGTATCCCGTTCCTGCTCTCTCGTTCTCTTCGTGAGTCCACGTAGGGTCGAGCGATATTTCGACGCACTGACGATGCCTCCCTCTGCGATATTTCACGATGTTGTGCGATATATTCTGAGGCACAGCAGAATTTTTTGACTTAATATTTACAATAATCGTTCATAAACATGTTCAAATAAAATCAATCATCAAGAATTATCATACTTTGAAGAAGAATCGAGTATTCTTCCTTACGACGTAGAATCAGCAATACAAAATATCATAAAAATGCTCTGTTGGATCTCTCCTTTGCGATGTTTTGTGGGGTCGCGCGATATATTCTTTAAAAAATATATAATCGGACTCAGTATTCGCGACAATCATTTTTAAAGATGAAAAAATCAATCGATTATCAATAGCAAGAAAACGAAAACTTCTTTCTTTCAAAATGAAAGAGTTCCACAAAGTTAAGCCTGTCACTACCTGTTTAAAACGATAAAGATAAAAGGAAAAATCAATGATTCACCATTTTAGCTGTTTAAACGTTAACGAAAACTTTCATAAAACTGAAGTTTGAACAGAAATAGTCAGTGATATTTCGAGTGATAGGTCGATGCATTAATTAGCCATGTATTTCGATGTCACGCGATACTTTCTGAAGAACAACACATCGTGTGACTCAGTATTCACAATAATCATTCATAACCATGTGAAATTGTTTTTTAGGATGACAAACCCATTTAGCTACTGAAACTTGAGCGTGAACTTTCATGAAACTGATGTTTGTCTAAAAAAGTTCAGCGATATTCCGAGTGATATGTTGATGCAGTGGCGATGCTTCGCTTTGCAGTACTTGCAGAACTGAATAACAATACATTTTCGGACACCGTATTCACGATTGTCATTCATAATCATGTTGATATCCATTAATCAACAATAATTACCAACTTAAAAGGAAGAATCTATGATTCTTTCCATACGCAATTAAAACGAATACATAAAAATTTAATAAATTGATGTTTGAACAGAGTAATTCAATGATGCTTCGATTGATATTTCGAATAACTGATGGCGCTCTCATTTGCGATATTTTGAGATTTCGAGCGAAATGTTCCAAATAACACAAAATTTTTGGACTCAGTATTCACAATAGTTATTTATAACCACTATATATATACCACTATATAAGTATCATGCTAAAAGTAGCTATCGGTATTTATTTCTTTAAGGAATTGAAATTTCAGCATGAACATTCATAAAAATGAGGTTTTGAACTCTTTGAAGTTTTCCAGAGATTAATGCAACAGGTTTAGATGTTTTTAATGTCATTGTCAACCCCTATCTCATAATCATACCAAAGGCAATCAGTCATCAATAATCATTGTGCTAAAAGAAAGAATCGTTGACTTTTTATTCAAGTAATGAAAACTTCAACAAAATGCTTTCTTTCTTAATTTCTCCTTTCACTATAAAGATACTTGAACGACATTATTCTGTGACATCTCTATGAATTGATGACGCTTCCCGCACATTATTTTGCGAAGTCGCACGATATATTTTGAAGAACGATATATTCTTGGTCTAATCGACTCAATCTCAACAAGGCAAAACTCAATCGTGGTCATGCTAAATTCAATCTATCATCAATTACAGTCATGCTAAATGAAAGAGTAAAACATTATTTTTTTTAAATTAAATGTCACGTAAACTTTAACGGGGACAAAAAATACGTTCGGAAAGAACCATACAATAAAATTCAGTTTCGTTATTGGACTGTGGAAATGGCACCAAAATTTGGTCATATTATTGAGCGCAGAATACACTGACTGAGAACATACGACGTGTTAATGTAGTGCGAGATAGACAAAGGATTGGTCAATGGATCCAATAAAAAAGATGGCGTCTTGACGCACGAAAGTGAAGAAGCCTGCTCTTAGTGTCTGTAGTGAAATTAAATAAAATCGCAAAAATATTGAAGATACCTGCGGAGCGAAATACTCCCTGTGAAGTCATATACCTGTTGAATATTCTATGATTGACTTATATTTTTCTGGGAAATTGATAGTTGGGAGTAATTCCCATTGACTTTCCGAGCAGTATTTTTGACCTGATACTGTCACGCGAACTACCTTTCATCTGGTTCCTACCCTTCAACCCACCTGGCGTGGGTAGCTCCACCAGAAGCAATCGTTGTCAGTGTTCCTACCTGTCCAGCTCTTATGGTCATTGGAACGCGCAAACCCTTCCACCAAGTCAAGATTTTACTCCATGGAACGGATGTAAAAATATTTTCAATTTATTGTACACTTCTAGACTTACTTTCATTTTACAACTTTTCTTATCCATTTGTCATTTGACACAAAGCATACCTCCGGGTTTCACTGAAACAAAACGTGTTTTAAAACGCAAGTATAATGACATTCTTGGTAAAAACGTCGTTATGAGTTCACGTTCTGCGTTAAAGCAAAATTTAGAGGACTTTAAATACTCGAATGCTGTAGCACTGCTTTTTTAACACTTGCTTTTAATAGCTTACTATGCAGCAGAAGAGGCTTGAAATGTTTTAATGAAAACGCAAATTGCTGAATTTATTTTTTCGCTCTTTTATGTAAAATTCAATCATGTAGTAGTCCTCTTCATTTATCATTCGCATTCCGTTTTAATTTATCATCTTGCATCGTCACTACTTTTTGTTTTTGCCTAAAAATATAAATTTTAACATATCCTATTAAGTTTTGTTGACCACTTTCAATTAATCTGTTCAAATATTCTTGAGGTTTTTGGTCAATTCCTTTTTTATTCAACTCTTTGCCAACGATTCAGTTTATTTTTAAACCGTCTTCAAGGCATTAATTTGTTAAAAAAATAATTCACATTTCAAATCTTGTTTAACATGAAAACATTATCAGTCAAATCAGGAAAAATCAGTTTTTTTTCCTTATTTGACTGTTTTGTGCATTCATTCAGTGTTATATTGTGGTTTATGTATTGTCTTAATGTTAACCAGGATTTTAAATGTGAACTATGTTTTTAAAACAAATGCCCTATAGATGGTTTTAAAATAAACCTAAACGTAGGCAAAGAGTTCAATATAAATTGAATTGACCAGAAACCTCAAGAATATTTTAATAAAAATTTTAATCCATTTCGTATGCATGTTTGAACCAATATAATATGCTGTATATTTAGGAATACTTAATCATTCTTTCAGTCCACATATTTGGTTTTTCGATCAAGGGCGGCGGAATTCGCACTTGAGATGAGCAAGATGGATGCATGGGTGCCCAAGTGGGTGCATTTCGTACACAGATCCAGTTCCACCAGGAGTGTCCTTTCCTCGCGTCGCTCAGACGAAGCGGGGATAATTACGCAATCGAGGTGGCTTAAAAGTCCTTCCCTATTCCGTCGGAGCCGTCCACGCGAAAATCTTATCATCTCTCTTCCTTTTCGTTCGAGTTGTATCGTCAAGAAGGAACGAACCCAAGCTACGTGAATCCATCGCACTTCCATTTGGAAGCGGGGACATCTTTTCTCCGCCTCGCGAAAAGGGCTTCCGAATGAATTTTTCCAGTTTTTTTAAAATATTTTTTCGCCATTCAGTGATCTGGTGTTTTTATCTGATATGTAGTACCTACTATCAGTACATCTCGCTTGCTTGCTGTGTAACTCTTGTATCTCTGTGCATTTATGTAGTATTGAAAAATACATTAATACTCATAGTTTTCTATAACATTGGTGGCATATTGTGTAGTTGATGTTGGGGAATTTTCTCCATCTGGCAGTTATTTGCATGTTTTTGCAGGGGAATTTACGTCGTCATTTCATCAAATTTTGGAGAAAATGGTATACAAACTGCATATTGGTGAAAACACACTATATACCACACAGCCTTGAAGTGGCTTGCCGGGTATTGCGCAGATGTAGATATATCTTATTAAGGTTTATTTTCGTCAGAATGGTTGCTATTTTCTTATTATAATTGTTGGGGGTATAAACTGCAGTTATTACTGGAACAGAATTCTATCAGAGGCACGGCAACTATATAGTGTGTAATTTTGAAAGTTAGTAAATTACGAAATCTAAGTAATAAACATTGAAGAATTGGTTTTCTTCAAACCAAAGAAATATTAATTTTCGTTTCTTAAATATTTTAATAATGCTATGGAAGATTTTTGGTTAACAGGGAAGGGGTAGTATGAGAATATTTTTTAGAATGGATGAATAGATATGGGACGTTTGCTGAGATAAAGAAAGAAATTGTGTGGGTAGATATAGGTCTGCGCACGTAAAAATCAAGAGGGTTTTTACTCTTTTCCATTTAAACATGCCTTAACCTTTAGAGTACCTCAATAATAATAATATGGAGGGGGGATCAAACTTGTATTACATATCATACATTTCCATGTAAGTTTTGAAACAATCAATACATATAGTGTGCCGAGCAAAGATCGGTCTTCCGGTATTAATTATTATATGCCGATATTCGGGTGCGATATTGAAAATAAGCTAACGTAAATATAAGAGGACACTAAAAACGATGCATATCATATGATTCACTGACAATTAGACAAGTTCAGACCTCTTCTATCAGTACAGGTCACATTAATTCGGCGTATTCATGGCAACTCCAAAATGTATTTCCGCAGATCCGTAAGGAGTTGCGACCCCATGCCCATCGGACAAAAAAATCCTCAGAATCACATCCCCTAGCACGTCCAGAAGCTACGCAGATTCCTCCTGAAACACCCTGTATATCATATATCCATCCCCACATTCACTCAACAGCATCGCGAACTAAAAAAATGGCAAAGTCGCTTTCCCCCCTCAAAACAAGACCGAGGAGTGTGGATGAAGTTCAACCGAGCGGTTAAGCGCTGGGGAGGTGGGAGTGGGGGATGGGAGTGGGGGGTGGGAGCTGGGCTCTGGGGAGGATTCGGGGGAGAAGTTTGTGGACAAGGGTAGTCCAGCCATTGGGAGGGGGGAAGGGAAAATTGCCGCGAAATCGAAGTACACCCAAAGTCTTTGGAGGGATCTGAGGGAACTGGAACACCCTGAATCGAGGGGTAGGGGGAAAAGGACGTGAGCAGGACGTGGAAGAGTGGGTGGAGGTGGCAGAAGAGGATTGAGCTAGTTTTCCCGGGCACTGGAAGGACAGAAGGGGAGACGGGGAGGAAAAGAGGGTCCTGGAAGAAGGCTCCATCAGCAACGCGCAGTCTTTTCCTTCAAGGGTCACCTGCGAAAACGAAGTTAGGGGCGTCCAGGTTGCCATTTCAGAGTCTCTCTCGTCTTGTGCAAACGAAGTCTCCTTCTGTGCCCCGGGAGCGGCTACCTCCTCCAAGACGACCCCTTCCTCCCTCCCCGAATGCCTCACACCTCTGGGTCCCCTCCTACCTCACTTCTCCCCCGCCTCCTCCCCTGGATTCACACACCCCCGAGGAAGAATAAAATAAACCCTTCCTCAGAAACCTCTCTCGTACAGACCCTCTGCTCTTCTCCGCATTTCCTCCTGCTCGCTGCCCTTCCTATTCCGTGTGCCCCTTTTTAAGCTTCCTTCCCTTGTGTCAGACTCCCTGCCAAATGGAGCTTGTTAGACATGTGAGTTTCTGGTGCTGCTGATGTCAGGAACCGGTGGAGACGAGTCTGTTGTACGCGAATCCTTAATTCACGGGTTTTTAAGTATGCCTACGTAGTTGGACGATTTTTATTTTAGTTTATTTTTTAAGTAGAACGCTTCTTATGGGTGGGGGAAAGGGGGGGGGGGATCTCGCGAAAGCCTGGCATCACGATATACCCGACTCCCGGACGGATCGACTGTTTAGTCGTTGCGTGGTTACGTATATACAAGCGCTTCGAATTAGTTCACAATACTATCACTAGACGGATATGGTGTCATTTCATATGATTGTAAGTCTATGTGTATTTCATGTAATAATAATTAATGCATAAATATAATTTTCATTTTCGTATTTGCAGAAACATTAAGTTCTTGATACTTGTTTCCCGACAAAGTACACTTGTGTGATGGTCAACCCGGTAGGTTGACCAAAGAACTACTGGTTAAATTGATCTGCATTCCATTCCAAAAGAAGCCTCTTGAGACCAAACCCTAGGTGTGTGATATTTTCGACGCAAGATCTTTCTGGGGAAACGACATGTCTTGCAGGGAAATAAAATGGCCTCATCGAATCCTGTTTTGCGAATGTCACAGGCCGCTATTCTTAGAACTTTATTAGCCTCACCCTTTCCAATGAAATCTACATATTAAATTCTCAATCACTTCTTTTGAAGGATGATTTCACTGTGTTAAATTTAGCCACTGAATGTTGTGACGTAATTACTGTCATTTTTTCCTTTTGAATATCTTATTCTGTTGCGATGGTTTTTTGAACTTAATATTCTATCCCTTCACTCATGTTCCTCCTCCTATGAAGCATAAGGGTTTCAACGTAAGTTGAATATTTATGAAACAGTAATCTCCAATTTTTAAACAACCTTGCATGCAGAATATTTTGTTTAAGTTGCTATCAAGTTATTGAATAGAACCTCTGAATTGAATCATTGATTAAGCCTTAAACTCTATCCACCATTTCAAAAGGTTGTTTTTTTTGTTTTTTTAAAGTCGAAGGTAAGTGTTTTATACTTATATCCACATTACGCCGAAGCCCTGATGAATTCAGTTTAAGTTAACGAAACGTCGGGAAAGATTATTTGAGTTGTTAATAGAGAAGACCAAGACTCCATTACTGTATGTATTGGTTTTTATACTGAGGTCATAACACAGAAGAAGTTTTCATGCAAAGTTTTTAATGTATGAAGTAATGAATTGTTACAAACTTGCAACGACTTCGCATCTGTGGTAACTCAGCGCTGAATATCCGCCACACCGATTTTTGCATGTGTTTTTCATCGATTTCAACATTTTCCCGTTGTTTCATCACCCCCGTGAACCACGACCCATTCGCATCACATCCTTTTGATGTCCACCTCCTCAATCACCTCTCCTTTTCCCTGGGTCCCTTGTTAGGTACATCATCTTGGCCACTTTTCCTCTTCATCTCCATCCTCGGGTTACCACTTCCACTTTCCGACCCTCCAATCATCCCTTACCCGCCGTCCACCCCTCGACGAATTGCCACCTTATTCCATTCCCCTTCGCCGAATGGCTTTTTTTTTATCATATAAGGTGGCAGCTTATAACTCTCGGGGATGGACTCCCTATATCTCGGCGTCCGATACCCTTCCGGGGAACAAAGCGAGCCTTCCACTCAGAAGGGAGGCGTTTTTTTCCGGCCCTCGAAACCATATTTTGTCTCTCGTATTGCATTTTCCTCCAACCTTTCCGTCGCCCGCAAATTTTGTGGCATAAGAATGTTTTTCCCGATCGACTAGGGGGGTAATTCAGGAAGGTCTCGTATATATCGATCCTTGACAATGTCGTTGTGACATTGCGGCCGGGATGTAAGTCAAAACTTGTATTCTACATCTGAACTGAACATTCTGAATAGGTCTGATGACAGGGGACTAACTTAAGGTTTTCAGGTGGTTTTAGGGAGATTTTTCCGTGGTCATTATTTTTAATATTAATAGTACAAAACTATTGTTTTATATGACTGAAGTTCTCAGTTTATAACCAAATAAACATGTATTAGTCTTAAATTTGACTTATTTTTTCGCGCCGTACGATGAAAACGACTTCACAACCGAAGATTTTTTTCGCGATACAGTAAAAATTACTGCGGTGAGTTATTCATTTATTTTAAAAAAATAGTTGAAAGAACATTCAAACTACACACTTACATTTCTGACGAGATCTATGCGTTAGAAAGTCCTCATTTATAAAAAAAGTCTCTCTGGAGTGCATACCAGTACCATTTCCCGTGGAAAATGGATGGTATATTTTGGAAAATAACTCAAAAAGTATAGCGATAAGTGACAATATTTTGTCATCATTGGAAATATGAGATATTTTTCTTTGTGATAAGGCAAAATTCATTGAATTTTTTGTGAAATGATATCTCGCTCAAACTACCTTAAGTAAAGGCTGGTGAATGGTCTTAAATAGAGCGTAACACAGTGGATAAACCTGAGCACTGAAGGAAAAGGAGGAGAGTGGAATGGAGGCGTTTGAGGATTGCATCTTCGAAGTACCGTATAAGCCACCTTCAGGGTGTATGGCACGGGGTGATTCCACTCCAGAAGCAGTACTCGCCTCAGTTCAAGATCTAAACCCACACGCTCCCCTTGCCGCTAGATGCGGACCAAAAATCAGTCAGGAGAACAATGGCCGGCCAAACAATAAACTTAGGAGAGTGGTTGGCGAGCATGCTAAAATGAAGCTCTCGGGTTAAATTGACTGGGGTGACATTTTTCTATGTGAATATTTGGGTGAAACTTTGCATATAAGTTTCTATCGTCTATACCTATATCACTGAGATCTCTATTACTGTGATATGTGAAGATAAAAGTGGAAAAATTGCATTTTACCGATTTTGTTTTTTGGCAATTCAAAACTATTTTAACATATAGCCCTATGGCACGTGTGATATATTTCGTAATAATTCGATTTCTTGTGCACAGACTTTTTTCTATACACGTAATAATACATTTTACATTATTATAATGGTTGCTAACAAATATCAAGGTGCCATGCCGAGTGTATCACGCCGCGCGAATACAGCACCGAAAACTATAAATAGCTCAAGTCATAACATGTTTTCATTAAGGCAAAAATGAAAAATATAATTCTTGTATCATCTCCATTATTGGGTGTATGGTGATTGACACCACATTAAAAGATGTATTTAAACGATAAACACTCCTAGAATTTTTTGACTTACTTGAAAAACTACATGAAAATCTGCACTCAATGACCCACGATTACAGTTTCAGCCAGCGCGGGATTGCATTTGTAATTAACTGAAAACTCGGTAGAAAATTAAGTAGTCACTGCAGAACAGATGATGTTCAGGATGATGATAGCGGAGTGATGAGATAATTGTCTTTGAGCTGTAGGTAGATGCAACGGAATTAGTTATAATTCAGGTGTGTATGCCTAAGGAGCGACCTCAATATCTACCTTTAACTCTCAATATTATCTCTTTGAACCACCATGAACTTTTTAATGTAGTTACACTGGTCCGAAATGAATTGGGTCGCGAGTAAAATTACATTTACCGTTTCATTTTTTTAATGTGCTCATAACCTTGTTTGAAAGTGCTTAAAACAATAAGCTTGATTGAGCTCGAATCAGTCTTTGGCGAAATGGCGAAATAAACATCAACCTGGAGGCCATTTTTTCTCCCAGCTTACTCTTACAATCTTGCTCAGCAATTAGGCTGCTTTAAAGTTAAAAATGCACTCTCTATTTATGTGAAAGCATTCAAGTAATGCTGGTTCACTCTGTGTAAACAAAGAGTAATAATGAGTAATGTCGTGGAGAAGAACTAGAGACAAGAATGCGGAAATGCACCTCTGATAATTTTAAAATAAAACTAGCTTACTTTGAAAAAGTTTTATAACTCGGCAGGGTCCCTTTACCGTCTCCAAATTTTTTTCTGATGGTTTTCCGGTGACTGCGACCGAGGAAGATTAAAAAAATGAAATCTCTTACTTTTTTAAACTCCCAGCCTCGATTAGGTTTGTTTATTCATTGCCCGCGAGTTTTCAGGCCTTGGCAAAGGGAAATAAAAAAAATGAAAAAAGGAAAGGATAGCCGTTGGTAGGGGTGGAGAGAGATCCCTTATCATTCATGATATTTCTCGCATACATCTCTTGATGCTGCTCCCCGTCCCAAATCTTTTCCCCCAGTTCTCCCCTAGACCCATACCATTCCTCTCCACCTACCCCACCAGACCTACCTCCCTATCGCCTCCTGTCCCTCCGAAACACTTCCCTTCTCCCTTACCCCTCACCCTTGCCACCCTATTCGACACCCAGGGGCAGCAAATCTGTCGACCTGAATTCTAAACGAGCATGTCCGGTGCGGAAAGGGTGAGAAGGGAGACGGAGTCTTGTGTCAGTGTTGGTAAGCTTGGAGAGGTGCTCGGGGTGGGGAAGAGAGGCTGAAGGGAGACGAGCTGGCTAAAGAGGGTGGGGGGAGAACCAAAAGAAGTAATGCGGGCAGTGTTGCCAAAACAAAAAAAAACTACGCCCCGAATGTAGCCTCGCCGAAAAGTGGTCAACAAGGGGGGAAAAGAATGGTAAAAAAGGTCCCTCGGTTTCGGGATGGAGATGTGTCCAAAATGCCCGCAGGAGTGAATAAATCGTTACGTAATGTTTTCCTGGATTGCCACTCGTTGCAATTTAATTAACTCCAGTTGAGGTACTGTTAAAATTTTCTTTTGTCAGTTGTGACATTGGACCTCGAGAAACCCGAGAAATAAAACACACTAACTGATAATTTTGAAGAATATTATAAAAGTTATCTATACCACGTTCATATTAAATGCCACGTAAATACAATATGTCTTTCGGTAAATGCCAATTCGCCTCAGGAGCCTTTTTTATGACAATATTTAAGTTAAAATTTATAGTATGGCTTTGCTTACGTTGCTTTTAATAATTCAAAATAAACACGTATTGTACCTGATAAAGTTATGATTGAAAACTATTCTGGAGCGTTGAGTGAAAGTATATTTCAATTTTAAATAAATAAAAAACTTTGTAATAGTCCACGAATTTTATTCGTTACCCGATCGTTTCAACGCAACTGCGTCATTGACAAGGGTACTTCATTCTTTCGATTGATGACGGTGTTGTGTTTAAACCGGTCAGGTAACGATAAAATGTCGTGGAATATTATAAAGTTATTTATTTATTTAATATGACTTTATTTCACTAATTACTGCCATAAACAGCAGACATAATTCAATATTATTAACCTAGTAATAAATTAATGTCCAGTGCTATCCATATACACAAACCTCTGCAAATAAGATAGCATGAGTGAGGTTTTTTTCTCAAATCAAAATATTTTTTCCTATCACATACACTGAGAACTACTATGTACATACCTGAGAGGTGCGAGAGTCTATTTTTTCACCATATTATTGAAAGGAAAATATCTCTTTTGTTAAAATTTTCGGGACATAGCCCTTTGTTGAGGTTTTATTAAATGGTTTCTCCTAGACCACATCCATTTTCTCCTCTCATGTCCGGTTGCACAAATAATTAGCTATTGGATCGATATTTATGAGGTCCATTAAGTAATGGACCTTCGTACCAAATGCGGGTTAAAGGAACAATGGCTTTCCAAACTTATTTCCCGACAGCCATGGGGATTCGGATGTTTGGTATACTCTCATTGCGCTGAATAAAATTAATAAATATTTATCCTAGGAAATTAAATTATTTATGCACATAATTCATAGTCAGCCTGAGGAAATAAACACGTCATTCCTCCCAAAATAATTATTTTACAAAGTAATTGAGCTTTCTAGGGGTGCATTACGCATCCGCCATCTTGTTTTGCCTCCTTAACGTAACTCATAATTGTACCAAATTCCATTCCATCAGGTCAAATAAGTTACGAGACCATTTATGAAACCAATAAATTTATCGAATGTTTTTGCTACGCATATTAAAGGAATGCTTTGACTTAAATCTCATTGCTCTGTTGAGTACATATGTATGTTTCATGCAACCGGCTTCTATGTAATTTCAAGTGAGATTGAGGTAAAGAATAGTAGGCGGGATTTTATTGATCTCAATAGATACGAGGGTTATTTTTTTCTTTAAGAATTGAAACAATGTCCAATAATTATTCGTTTGACGATCCACTTTCCTTAACTGACCTCTCATTGAATTAGTGGAAGGGGAAATTCTTTGTCTGTGCACGGGTTTGTGCAATGAGACGAGTTGAGGGTCAGCATTCTGGTGGGATGGACGGAGTGGGAGGGCAAAGAGGGGAAAGGGGGTCGAGTGCCCCAACTTCTTCTTTCCATCCGTCTCTGAGGCGACAAAATTGAGTTTTCCAAACGAGCTAGTTGTTTCTTTCTTGTTTCCGGATTCCAATTTCGTCGAGTGGATTTCATTTGGGTATAATTTAAGTTTTGTTGACGGAATGGTTCCTTGTCGCCCGGTCTGGTGTTGCGGCCGATAGAGTTTGCATTTAAATGCAACGGCTTTTGGAAACCAACCCTGGGAAAAGTTCCCCTAAATACCTCATTTCAATTGCGGAAACCTTTTCATAAAAGAAGCTTCTCTTCCTGTTTTAAATGTGTTTTTAAAATAATAATGTAACGCGTATTTACTGAGAATATACCAAAATACGCAACAGTTACACCGGCTACAGATTGCTTCAAACGAACGTGGTGAAGGTGTGAACAACTATTCCAGTAGCTTTCATTCCAGCGATTACTCGTTAGAACTATATGTTAGGGTTGACATTAGAGATATTCTCGGCGATGACCCTGAAACTATCAACCGCGTTATAAATTCCTGAAAGGAGTCGATCTGATGCAACCAATTTAATGAAATTTTTTCTGCCCAATCATTCATTCATTCAAGTATTCCACTCCAGATGATTGATAGGTTCCTGGACAGTCCCCATACTGCATCCCAACCTCAAAGACATTGTCTCGCTTTCCCTCCTAAGGATGGCGCGCTATTAGATCCCTCATCAATTCTTCATATCTTCCTCCACCTCTTATTTCGTCGAGAATTCCTATCCTCTTTCTTCCTCTTCCACGCTTCCCCAGTGTTCTCCCCTCAATCACTCTCATCAACATGCCCTTTCCTCTCAAAACCTCCTCCATCCATCTCCTCTGCTTTCCCCGTACCTCTGCCACAAGCTTTCTCTCCTCTCCAATCATATACAATACCTCCTCGTTCGTCTTTCTCGCCACCAAGCTCACCCTCTTCATTCTTCTCCAAACCCACATCTCAAACGCCTCAAGCCTACGCACATCCTCCCTTCGCAATGCCAAAGTTTCCGACCCATTTAGCGCCACGCTCCATATTAAAGTTTTCACCAGCCTCTTCTTTACGTCTCTTCTCAGACCCCCCCTCATCAATTCCTTTCTGTTCGAAAATGCTTCTTTAGCCACGACAATTCTGCATCTGATGTCCTTACCACTAAATCCATTCTCCTCCAAAATACTATCCAGACACGAAAACTGTTCGACCTGCTCTATCTTCTGCCCTCCCACCCTTATATTCAGCCCCGCCTTCTTACTTCTAGAAAATCTCATCACTTTCGTTTTCTTGTGGTTGATCTTCATCCCATACCTTTCGCACTGCACCTCTAACGCATTCACCATTGACTGTAACCCCTTGGCAGACTGACTAGCCAATGCTTGATCATCTGCAAATCTCACTGATTTTATCAGCTCCCCTCCTACCTTTATTCCTACCTCCTCCTCCCCCCATGCCTCCATTACCATTTCTTCTGAATAAACTTTAAAAAGCAACGGCGATAGTGGGCACCCCTGCCGCACCCCCCGTCCTATCATGGCCTACCCCGATTTTCCATCGGGTACCCTAACCTTCGCCGTCTGGTTCATATACAAATTTCGAATCAGACGCCTGTCTCTCCAATCGACCCCTAATTGCTTCAACACTCCCATTAATTTCGTCCATTCCACCCGATCAAACGCCTTCTCGAAGTCTACGAAGCATGCAAAAACATCCTGCCCATACTCTAGGTTTCTTTCTACCAACGTCCTCATCACCGCCTTAGCGTCTCGCGTTCCCGTCCCTCTCCTAAACCCGAACTGGTCGTCACCCAGGTATTCATTTGCCTTCTTCTCTAGCCTTCTGTTTATGATTCCCAGGACTACTTTGGCAACGTGGGATATTAAGTTTTGTCCAATAGTCTTCGCACGTATTTGCCTTGCTCTTCTTCGGTATAGGAATTAATACAGTCTTCGCGAAGTCTTCCGGCCACACTCCATCCTCATAAATCCTACGAATAAGCGCAAAAAGTTTTCCTCTTTCGTTCTTCCCCATGCTCTTTAAAAACTCTACAGGTATGTTATCTATTCCCACCGCCTTATTCCTTTTCATGTCTTGTAGAGCTCTTTCGATTTCGCTATCCAGGATACCTGGTCCGATGCCATCACTGTCAATGTCGTCTTCCCTTTCTATATCTAATGTACTGGGCCTTATTTCTTTACCATGCAGCTCTTCAACATACTCCTTCCACCTCTCCTGGATTTCCTTCGGTTCTACGATCACCTATCCCATCCTTTCTGTAATCGTTGTAATTCCCCTTCCCTTATTACCACCCGTCTGTTCCTTTACTTTCCTATATAATGATCTGCTCTTCCTTCTTTTTGTTATTTCTCTAACGAGTCGATCTGTTCACTTACAGGTAATTATTTTTATTCATTTTAAATTTAAATTTTTAGGCGAAAGTGTATTTCATGACATTAAGCTTGGTTGTTTTTTATCATGGAAATAAGTTGGACGTTTTACTGATAATCTGTACTTTGCTGTCGAGATAGCTGAACCCTAATGGCAATTGGGTTGGTGCGGTGGCTAAAGTCGCTTAAGCACTGGCTTCCTATCACAAAGGCCAGGGTTTAAATTCCGATAGTTGCGGAATTTTTTCAATGAAATTCCGATCTATATCTGGCTGTCATTTGTGGAGCACTTGTAATGAAGTTCTCCCTCCGTCGGATAGAAGGGTAAGAATGACTCTGGACGCATTGTAGCTTTTCGTTAAGAATAGGCTGATGCCGGCACTGGGGTTTTCTCCATTCTCCTGTAACGTCGGACCTCTTTCAATGAATTCTGCCATCCATTATGCAGCTTATTCTTTATTTTCTTTACAATAGAAAGTACCTTTCTAAAGGGAGTCCGCAGAGTTTCCCATCACTCTTCCAAGCATCCCAACAATCACCTTTCCTCAAACACTTCACAAACAACCAGCTAAAAAGACATTGCAACAACTAAGAAAACAACAGCTCTTTTAAAGAGGTAAAAATCCAATAAAAATAACGATTACATACTCAAAAACAACGCCAACGTTAACTCCAAATGTTCCTTCCCCTAGCAACCTTCCCACGTGTCCTTAATGGATTGAATTGCTGTGGTAAACGGCTCTGCAAATCTACTCGCAGAACTTTTAAATGTCTCAGAAAGTTTCTTGCAGAAGCGTATACTTGCCAATATGAATAACAAACCAATCTGACACAGTACTTGTGAAAAATTTTTCGTCAGACTAAAATCCCTCCAAGCTCTTGCACAAGAAACTTTCCGGTGTAAACCCACCCTTACGTTATGTGATCAATGTGAGAATTTACAGTGTGATCTTTGTAGGGGTATTCCCTTCCTCACCATGGGTGGCTAATCAATGGTATGTGGTATCCTAATTGGTATGAGCATTTTTTACGTCACATCATTAAGATAATTTTAATCCTATGGAATCGTTTTTATGTTCTCTTCTTCCGTTGAAGTTCAACCTCTCACCCAATGTTAGATACTCAAGAAAAATTTACGCCAAAGAACCAGAAATTATTATTCACTCGTGGCTCGGCGCAGGGCCCCGATGACTGTGGAGGTTTGGCGAATGCGAGTCGGGCTGGATGGCGATGCCGACGATGATATCCTCGCACACAAGGAGTCAAGTCCGAATAAACGAGGAGGAAGTGGTGAGGGCGGAATGCAAAAGGGGAGGCTATGTGGGTCGAAATGCCGGAACGTTCGCTGCTTCTTCTTTTTTCCGATTCAAAAGAGGGGTAGGCGTAACTCCTGATTGTGTGCTCCCCCTCCCATTTTTTCGGTCGGCGCTCAATCATGCGGCTTCCGCTGGCGGAGAATTGGGGCGATTTGCGTCACAAAGGGAAACACGCGCGCGGACGCGTATGTAGCACCTCTACATGAAAAGGAAAGACGTCTTCTTTTTCCTTATTCTTATATACTTCTCCTCACACTCGAGATGCAGTCGAATCTCTCTTTCACTCTCTTCCTTTTAGTGTGTGCTCGGAAAAAAACGGGGAATAAGGAAATTCGGTTGGAGACGAGCGTGTGACGTTTCAATTCCCGACGCGTCCCTTCCGGTCTTGGAGCCGGCAATGGAATGCGTGGCATGGCAATGCAGGAAAGGTCCAGGTGTACTCGTCACAAGGACGGATGGGCCACGCCTTCTCTGGAAAACCGAAAAACTCCTTGAAAATTAGGAAAAGGTAGGTAGGATGGATTCATAACGGTGCGTCGACAGCTATGGTTATGTTGCGCAACATATGAACGTTTATTCATATAGCTTTGTATAATTAAAAATAAGTATTATTTTAAAAAACACAGATTCACGAAAACAAATGATAAAGGCACTCACCAAAAAATATTTGGACGTTTCCGTGGTCATGCCGTCATCATAGGCAGTAGAAGACTAAAATGGTGATCTATTACCTTGGGGGGTTTACAGATAACTATTTAGACTTTTACTGCCGACAAAGGTGGCATGGCCGCCGAAACCTTCAAACATTTTCTTGTGTGTCCTTTTCATTTATTTTCGTGTGTCTGTGCTTTAAAAACTATATTTATTTTTGCGTTTATCATTCGCCAAGTGCATTTTCATAGAAGATATTACATGTAATTTAATATATTTTTTACTGATAAATAAAACTTTGACATTAAAATGGCTTGATTCATTTGATTTTGGATTTAAGTGGTGCAACATGACCAAAATTGGAATGAAATTGTAATTAACTGATTAGCTTTTAAAAGTAGGGATTTAGGTAGGTTTATCAAAAAGGCCATTTTCAGGTAAAAACTTAAAAACGCTGCTGAATATCTCGGGATTATCACCTTAGACTTAAGTTCCCTCTGATGTTCAGCTTCTCTCTCAAAAAACCCTATACTTATTCATCTCACTCCGTCAGGAGATGTCTTACGCTGAGGGGAGAGTTGCATTTCTCACACTGAGATTGAATGCTCTTTTCTGTATTAAGATGCGTATGTATTTGGGTGCTGTGCGTCCCATAAAGTTCAAGAATCGACGAAAGAATAACTCTTTTTGCAGTTTTTCACAGTGATAATTATTTATTGCAACCGGTTTGATCACTTTCCCCTATAATCAAGGCATTTTTATTTCTTAATTCAACCCTGGTTTCTTTCATTTTTGATTTGGCTCGAATCAAAGCAAATCAGTATCTTGTTAAAGAAAATGTCTTCGCATTAATATCCATACCGAGACAGGCTTCCGCGTCAATACGACATGTATTGATGCCGAGTCAAAGGTATTTGAAATATTCTAATAATATGACGTAGATATTTTCACTGCTATTCTGTTCTCTTTTTTAAATATCTCCAATTAATATTCAGTCAATAATCAAATAATTAAAATAACGATCAATTTAGTGATTTTTTACCAGTATAATGGAAAGGATAAATGTATAATGAGGAGAAATAATGACATAGTTGAACAAGTGGATGGTTTATTGTGTGTACCTATGCCGAAGTTTTGTGAAATTTGAAAGGATTTTATTGGAGATGGAGAGGCTAGCGAACTGTATGGAAAGTCACAGGCATGTGGAGTATAATAAAGAATGACTGTCAATAAAAACAAGTGTAGAATTGTACCTAAGCGTCTTTTCATCGTGATGGACTACTACTTGGATTGCTAAATCTTCTGAGGCAATGATTCATTAAAAAATACCTTGTAACGCAAATAAATTCAATCGCAACCCAAAGCAGCTGTGATAATCTATCTTTTAATAAATATTTGCTAACTCGGTTATGTTCTTCATGCAGTGGAGCGCATTTTTTCGGCCAGCAGACGCTAAAAAGTCATCGCGCATAGAAGGTATATAAAAATTACATGGATTCTATGTAGGTACTCAAACCACTCCCCGCCCGGAAATAATTCGCCTTCAAAGCGACTCACCTTCACTACCATCGGTGCGGGACCCTCAGGAGCAAAGGATATGTTCGGCCGCGTGTCGTTAGCATTTTGAGGAAATAAAATGAAGAAATATGACGCCGGAACCTTTTTACGTGGCGAATTCAGGGAACAGTGTGAGTGTGTGTTGGGAGAAGGGAATTACGTGAGAGAGGGGGGAGGAATATCTTCAAATTGGATCCCCCAGTTATCTCCCGATATCGGAGAACCTTTACCCCACGCCTCGTCTTTTGTGCATTGGGCCAATCTTTTCCCCGGCCCAATTCTCCACGATGGTCGCTCTACGATAGGAAAAGACGGCTGACTCAAAGGAGAGGCAATGAAGTCTTCCCAAAAACGCTTTTTCTTTTCCCGACCTCGTGGTGGGTTGGTGCTTCTTCCATCGGTGAGTGGGGTGGTCCCGTCCAAAAAAAAAGGTTCCGAACGATCAGGAGATATATTTTTTTACGTTTCCCTCTTGAGAGATCTAGTCCCTGAGGGATTCTCTGGTCCCGTACCATCTAGCTCTTCTTTCTCCCTCTTTTCTCTTTCTTTCTCTCTTATGTTTAGCGTGGAAAAGAATGGGGAAGGACGGGGAATAAGGTTGCGAGGGATCGGGATGGAGGGGGGGGGCGACAAATAAAATTCCGTGAATGGAAGGCGTCAGATCTTCCCCGCCGTGCGTATTCAGGGTGCCCGCCCACTCTGTAGCCGGACGGAAAGAGATAAATGAAGTCGGAGTGCCTTTAACCTCCTTCCCTACCCCTCCCTCTGTGCCACGTAATATACATATTGGCATATTGGTGGCATTATATTTCTGTGCATAGAGTGATCGACAGTGGGGCAGCACAACGTTCCATCGACCAGTCCAGGTGATCCGTGAATTTAGTAACTGATGTGTCTTCTGGTTTCGGTCACAAAAGTCTCGCTAATTTTGCACTCATGGAGGAGCTAAAAACGTGTTTCGAGCTCTAAACATGCATCACCAACTGTCTGATTCCTTTTGTGACCGAAACTACAAGACATATCAGTTACCCAAATCTCGAGTCACCTGGAACATTCGACAGACGGTTGTTCCCAATACGTCAATACCTGGAAATACATGTGACTTCTCAGAGTACGCTTCATTTAGTAGGCACATTCCTTACCATAATATATAATTCCCGACTCGTGCCGATTCCAGACCTTGGCAGCAGGATGAAGGAGCCCTTCAGAGAGGGCTTGGCAGTGACGAAACTTTTTATGCACCAAAGAGGTATTAAAAAAAACTAAGCTAAATCCGACATGAAAACATAATTATTTCATTATGGGATTCGAAGCCGGATATCCCAATTGCTGGTCAGATTTGTTAGACTACACTACCTAACCATTTTTAACTCTAGGCGATTTTCAGCGCGGGTTTATACGAGCTAAACCTTCTCGTTTCCAGTCCACATTGTAGCACAAGAGACGTCGCGCTTGATAAGGAACTGATGCTCGGTGATGTCAATTGCTAACAGACTTTACCAAGAAATGCGAGGTCAATGTTTTTACCCCAGTCATGTAAAATGATTTTTCATGGCAAATTTCGTCGCTGTTTTTTTTATATTTTTCCCCATTGCGCGTGACTGAGTACAAAATCATTCGTGCATTTCGAAGTTATATTGGTTTCAAATTAAGTTATGATTAGCAGTTCAGAGTTTCTTTTCCCTTCATCTCATTTTTCTCCACCCTTGTCCCAGCCATCATCTCCAACGCTGCAGTTGGTAGCATGCAAGGTTTTATCAAAAAAGTTGGGTAGCTGAAAAATGTTTCTGCTCATGGACAAAGATGGATGGAACTTGATTTGTTGGATCAATTTGCGATAATCATGAGATTCGAACTGCAAAGCAGGTGCACGGTAGCAAAATGAATGGTGGGAGTGGAAGGAATTGGCCGTGAAAACCAAATTATGGTATCTTGTTGAACATGTCCTCCAGAGGGATACTATTAGGACAGCTTTAAAAACTAGATATTAACTATGAAGTAGTGCATAAATGTGTACGAAGGTAAAGAGCCGTGTTAGAGAGGCAGCGCCAGTTTCCTTGACCTGCAATGAATAATTAGTCTATTTATGATCGTCAGTACCGAAAGGAAATGGCGCAATGACTATGAATTTGTATGAATATGAAAAATCATGGGTAAATTGTTTTTGCGTTCTGGTGCGTTGCTGAATATTTGGGGAACGAAAGAAGAACGAAAGTCATGCAATAGGTGTTCTCCCTGCAGAAGATGTTTCTGGGACAGTTTCAGCCTAGCTCTTCACCAACAATCATTATTCCAGCCTCAGCTAATCTTGTCACGAATCACTACATGTCCTACATAACCCACATTTTAAGCCCTGCAAGAATATTCTGCACAAATACCCGATAGCAATCTACCCGAAACAGAAAACGTATGTTTGTACGAAATTACGCAAGTGCCTTGATGTGTACGAAAAACATGTATACACCTCCTGGCGGAATGTGACAAATACCTAAACGTTTATGACCCATCAGGTATCAGGGGTGACATAGAATACATTCTAGGCAGCGACCCTGATTGTCTAAGGCAAGTTACGGCGTTTCTTAAACATACCAGCCTTTTTGAAACAAATTTGATGTTATATTTATATTGAAAAGATCTATCTACAAAGGCTATACAACTTTGATGATTATTTCTTCCAAATTTTTATTTATAGCTAATTTGATTTAGTAATAGATACTTCAAATTAAAGGTTGTCTGTGGTGTTAAATAACCAATAGTCGTCGACGCACCCTTATAACATCTAACCCTACCTACCTGCAAGAATATATCCGCAATAGGTTTGGGTCGAGTGGGCGAAGAAAAATGGAGTTTTGGTTAGGGGAGTGAGGGGAGATAAGACATTTCATCTCGTTCTCCGTCACTTTGTCGAAGGATGCGAATAAGGTCGAGACCAAAAAAATGTATGAAAATGTGATAAAAGGAAAATTCCTTATAATCCCATATGATGCGCGACTTGTATGGTGGATCGAAGGTGGATAAATCGCCTTGGGAATTTCTTTCGCGGGAAATTGGGTGGGTGGGGTAGAACATTGGCTGATCGGCAAGTGATCGTACGTCGCGTCCCCCCTCCCCCTCGTACTATGCTCAAGGAACAAGGGGCGGAAGCGAGCGAATTTTCATCTCCTTTTCCCGATGCTCCTTCCAATCGCTTTGATCAGGCGGCAAGGGAATGTGGAGTTCGTCGAAGGTATTTTATGCCTGAAGGCGTGTTGGACCAGTAGGCACAGTGATAGGCTTCTTACCGGAAGTTCATGGCTGAAATTCGGTGCATGTTAATACTTGAAGGGCTCAGTAGAAAAAGGGGGTATGCTACATTTGGGTCAGAAATGAAGTAACTGCAGAATAAGGAACTTTATTGTATCTACTATTTATTTATTCCACTATTAGAGTGCTGGATAGCCTTAATGAAACAGGATAAATAAAAATATTAAAGGTGTTTTCAGTAGTTTCTGAAATGTGAGTGGAATAAGGGGAATATCCCGCATCTCATCATGCTGTGGGATACCCCCTTATTCCTCTAAGCCCTTAAATTCATTCATTGATCGCAGATTTTGTCAATGACGAACAATTTAATATGTACTCAGACGGACATACACGCAACCATACCCAGCATGGTCAGCCACCAACCAGGCGGAATTCGAACCCACGACCGGGGCAGGCGAGGACGTTACCCCACCGCCACCGAAGCCGGCATCTGCATATTACCTTGCAAGCCGCCACTTGGGCGTGTGGCAAGGGGTGTTAGGACAACAGCCGTGAGCGAGGTAGTGAAAAGAAAAAAGGAATATAATATAATTAAAGGACGAACGTAAATTGTTTTTGAACGGAGTCAGTCGCTATTTTAGTTATATTACCTTAATGGTGCGTGGAAAGATTTTTTTTACTAATCTCTTTGGCAGTGTATCTCTCTAATTTTGGAGCGAACTTGTAACAAACTTTCCTACCTAATTGATATGCTCCCTAAAAGAACTACTAATCATGCAATTTTTACTAGAACAGAGCCCACTACTTCTATTTTCGACCCACCGAACCACCTTTCAGAAGTCTTTTGTCGTTGCCGCCTCACAACTCTAAAATTCTATACTAATTGCTTTTGGGAAATCTCATTGCTATATTAAATTCTCATTGCTAATTTTTTTCTAGACAAAAATTAATTTTTTTCATGGTCCATTCATGTTTTTCATTGTAGCTGTTTAAAATGTTTTTTTTATCTCGTTAGTAAGGTTAGTGGATGGTTTATTGTGTGTACCTATGCCGAAGTTTTGTGAAATTTGAAAGGATTTTATTGGAGATGAAGAGGCTAGCGAACTGTATGGAAAGTCGCAGGCATGTGGAGAAAAATAAAGAATGACTGTCAATAAAAACAAGTGTATAATTGTACCTAAGCGTTTCTTTTCATCGTGATGGACTACTACTTGGATTGCTAAATCTTCTGAGGAAATGATTCATTAAAAAATACCTTGTAACGCAAATAAATTCAATTGCAACCCGAAGCAGCTGTGATAATCTATCTTTTTTATAAATATTTGCTAACTCGGTTATGTTCTTCATGCAGTGGAGCGCATTTTTTCTTTGCGCGAACTTTGAAAATTTCAATACAAGTTTTTTTATTTACGACCCGGGTTTCAACAGTTTATAGATGACACCTGAAGGTGACATAAACTGTTGAAACCTTGGTCGTGAATAAAAAAAACTTTCAGTTAAATTTGCAAAGTTGTTCCTTTTCAAAAATGCCCCTATTTAAAAAATTCTATAAAATCTAATGACGCGACTTTCTCACAAGCATATGTAGTAAGTAAACTAAGTTTAAAATCAGAGGGATGCTTTTTATCAATTAAATGCCTGGCAAACATTGATTTGTTGTCATCATGAAGCAGTGATTTCATATGTTCCTCAGTTCTCACATTACCCTAGAACAGTCACTACGTTTACCAATCGATCTCAGATCGGTCTGAGTTCAGACCGATCTGAAAGTTCAGCAGGGAGCTGACTCAGATCGTCTGGTATATCAACACGGTCTGAAAATATCGATATTGAACTATCGATTTCAGTAGTTTGAATTATTTTGAGATTTCTTGCATATTTCAGCCGCACACTTCTCTCCTTTCCCTTCTTGCAACAAGTCACGCCGTAAATGATATCGATTATATTTTGTTTACCATCGGCAACCAAAAGAATAACGATGAGCACCACGCTCCGGCCTCTTCGGATCGATCTGAGATCTCAGACCGGTTAGGGAAAGCGGGCTGACTCGGCTCGCTTCTCAGATCGATCTGGCTAGCGCGCTCCGTTTACCATACCGAGCTGAGCCAGTCAGATCGATCTGAGATCGATTGGTAAACGTAGTGACTGGTTCTAAAACTTTTTGGCACGAAGGCACACTTGAAGTATTTGGCAATGCAGACGAACAGTGAACAATGAAAAAGTTAATAGAACGATATAAAATTAAGTACAAACAAAAACCGATAACCAAAACTTATTATTTTTAAACAAAAACAACAAAATTGAAAAGAATGTATTACTTTAATAATTTAATTAATTATTTTTATTGAACTTTTATGATTTTTGATGAGCGTTGCGGCACACTTGGAAGAGGCTTGCGGCACACCAGTGTGTCACGACACACCGGTTGAGAATCACTGCCATAGAATGATGACGAGTCTTGAGGCGACTTTAAATACGGAGATTGACTTGTATTGAAGTGGGGAGTGCAGTGATGTCTCGAACTGTATCGCTACTTGCAGGGTATTGTTCTACTTACACATTACTTCCGGATTTTTTCTTTTTAAAATCAATGGCAGAAGTAAATAATGAATCTGTAAATTTCAAAAATCACCCAATTTGGAAAATCAATACATTTGTACATTGCACTCATTGATTACCGGGTATTAGTGGATTTTATAAATTACCATCAATTAAATTAAAAATATATACGTACGTTTATAAAGTGTATGAAGTATGAGAATTATATATTTTTTTATTATTTAATTACAAGATCATTCACAAGTCTTTCAGAACACTCATCAGTCCTTAAGAAACCCCTGACAAAAAAAGCACGTCCAGGAAAAAAGATACTTATATTTGTCACAATATGTCCTCGCCCGGCAAGTTAATTTGTTGTTTACATTTTTTTAGTACTTGCACGCAGTCATGTGATCAGGATTTCTCCGGAAGTGACGCGATTTTATCGCAGAATCGAAATGCTGCTTTTAGGCAAAATTTAACCCGGCCTATTTTCCGTTGGTCAATTATTGTATACCTATTACCACCACTATCGACCCTTACTGCCATAGAAGTCCATACTTGCACGTCGAAGTACTGCTTAAAAGCGACAGAAAGGATGCCGCCAAAGGACGCCCTTGGAGCACTCGTAACGGCTGCCAACTCATTACTCCTACACAAATTAATGCCGAGTCCTATGGCGAGGTGCACGTTTTCCGTGTATCCACAACTTGAAATATAATATCCGAATCATTTGGGGATCACAATTGTAATTTTGATTAGTGTTATCCTAGGTTATTGATAAACTGTATGATATAATCTTTAAACCTGATATATGGGAATGCACCTAGAATTTAAGCCGAGTGGAGAAAGAAAGTATCCCTGTCATTATATTCCTTAATATTTCTCGTTAAGTCACAAGTTCGCCGTAGAATAATCCATCGCAAAATAGGTGTCATGAACCCTGGCCTATTAAGGTAGTAGCTTACTGGAGTGGGAGAAAAAACTTTTGTTATTGCCAGGAATGAGAATATGAAGAAGAACATCTTTAAGTTTTTAATTATTTTCTCATTAGGTTGATTGAAATGCCAATTACCGATTAAACTGGAAAACTGTCAGAACTATTCGTTAACTTTAATTTTTTATCTTAAATTCAAACTGAAGAACTTTTTTGATCTCAGACATTTCTTAAATTCAGAATATTAAAAATTTATATTTCTACTATGTAGAAGAAACAAATAATACATACCAACTGTACATACCAACATACTAACATACTGTTTTGCATGCCAACTGTACAGTTGATTTAAGAAATGATGTTATTATTATTCAGTTGTGCCGTTGAGACTTTTCGCAACACTGAGTCGAATAAAAAGTAAAGTGCACTTCCCAATATAGCTATATTTGTCCTACTCACTCGTTTTTTTTTATTTTATGGCCTGATGCCTCATGTGACATTTCTTATTACTTTCTAACAGCTCCACAGCCCATAATTTTCAATTTGGGATTAATTTGGAATAAAAATGACCACTCATCGAGGAAAGCTCCTATTTCTCTTATCCTTATGGACATGAAGTATTTATATATTCTTTCGGTCATGATGGTGCAAGTCCAAGACCTGCGAAGTGAAGTGAAATATGTGTCTTATGGATGTTCCTCGTATTCAGTTGCCATCTACTGGATCATATTATTAGTTAATTTTTGAGGCTACTTTATGCTAATTAAAAAATGTTTTTGGTCTCGTAACAAAAGGTTGCGTGTACATTCTAGAGTGATGCGTAGACATTTTAATGCCACAAGACTGTTATCGTTTATTTTCGGCAAGCTTCCCCCGATTGAGAATTCGAGATGTAAACTCTAAGAACAGCAGTCGAAAAAATAAAAATTTCAAAAAATGAAATCCCTAAGACATATTAGTCTAACTCTCGGGGACGGCAGGATAAAATCACTGAAGGTTTATAGTCTTCGTATCTACTACATTTCCCCCTTAGCTCTTCAAGACTTGAGTATAATTTATCCTAGAAAACTGTTATTCCTATCGAGTTATTTATAAATATTTAATCGAATCTTCTCTTTTTGTTCACTTTTCATCCAATCGTTGCGGCCGGCCAACTTGCATAAAATTTACAGAAATCGGACTGGGCGCCTCCAATTTCCTGAACCCCGATCCGGCTCAACACCCTTCGCACAGTTCAGCCATCTATCAAATGTAAGGGGAACCAAGTGATCCCAAGTGAAAAGATTTCGATGCGCCTGTGTTTTATCGTAAATTTACAAATATTTTGCGGTGAAATGTCAATAGTTTTGCATCCTGTGTTTTTTGGTGAAATAAAATGAGTAAACGTAAAGCACCTTCTAGTGAAAACAACCCCAATCATGACTTTTGCGATTTCCTAACGGGTACGTTCAAATTATGTTCGACCTCGTGTGCATCTGCTTAGTTTTATTATTCTAAATGTTATGTATTTGTGTTTTGCAGAATTGGCCAATTATGAAAGGAATGTAAACCGAAACATCTACAAATGTAATGCATATCGGAAGGCTGCTAGTACGTTGGCCAATTTAGGGAAACGCATTCAGTCAGGCGAAAAAGCTAGAAAGCTTCCCGGAATCGGAGACAAAATAGCCAAAAAAATTGACGAGTTTCTCCAAACAGGAAAGCTACAAAAGCTAGAAAAGGTGAGTTTAAATCTCCATTGCATGCACTTTATTCGGAAATTTGCTGCAAAAAAGTCCAATTGCAAATTCGGCTAATATTTTATTTATCCCATGCACAACTGATACAATTTATCTTCCTGTATGGCTGGTCTATTGGCAGTCTATCGACCAGAATAAACTTTCTCAGGACATCCTTACGATTTCCCAACTAAATATTGTCTGCTTTACTGAGTTTGAATCCTATATCATTACTTGTTTCCTGCAATATTTTGCTCTTTTCATAATTCACTTCATAATTTCATTTCCCTATCTTCATTGTTCACTCTAGTTTCCCCTCCATCTTTTCCTCTTATATTACAATCTCCTTTAGCGAATCTCACTTATCGTAGTCTTTGACTTTGCATTCATCCCTAACCTTTTCACTCTCACGACATTTGCCTTTTTCGCTCCCAGATATCTCGTGAATAATGTTTGATAATGTCAAGTCCTATATAATTTTTTTGAGTCTACTATTTCACTAAATATGTTAACACTTTTACTAGCTATATTTAAGAATTGCAGTTTGAAGTTTAAAAACCTTTAAATAAGACAAAACATGGCAATTTATTATTGTTAAAATCAAAAGTTCACTTAGAGTGCCGAAGGCATACCAAACGACAATGCCAGGAGTATGCCCCACTGGCAGGTGGATAGCATAACTGAAGCCACGTGATGGATAAGGGATAGGATACCTACACCAATGAAGTAAATTGCAACTAATACTCGGTGGTCAAATTCTTAATCTGTAGTCTACACATTTAAATGCCCAAGTTCACACTTCCTGCACGCTTCCCTAACTCTTCCTTCACGTTTCCTGCACACTTCCTGCACAGGATATTTTCACCAGGGTAGCAGCTTTTGTATGAGCTAATACATTGGTGCCATAGGATATTTGAGAAAGTGGATAAATTGGCACCTTATTCTTATATTGGTAAATATATATTAACATACTCTATATCTATTTTTTCCAATACCTATTTCATTATTTCCTCCTCCAATCATCTCTCCTCAAGTTCTTCACTCTTGTGTAGAGCTACCAATTTTTATATTTAGAAACAATTAATAAACACAGCTGGGATTTGGGCTCTTATAATTTGAAACCTCCCGAACCTTATCACCAGTTAAATTGGCAAGCCACAGCTAGGTGGCCATATTAAATTGGTGGCCACTGTCCACGGTAAATGGATTGTTGGTAAGAAAGTAACACACTGTCATAGGAACCTGGATATTGTGGGTTGGAGACTCACTTTGGATATGGATGTTGCTTTGTCTTTGAATTCAAGTCCTAGGATAGATTGTGTGATGTAACCATTAGAGTTGGAGCTACTAAATAACCAAATCATACTTATACCTGGAATTGTGTGCTGCAAATAGTCAAAAACTTTCAATTACATAGCACCAAGATGTATTTTATGGATATGGTATTTAGAGAAGCTGTGCTCTCTGAAGTCATCGTATTTTTACCTAAATGTCCTTATTTCCACACCAATAGAGTTAGAAACTCTATTCTGTGTAAATAGTTCTGTTGGAGGGTGGGAGAAGGGTTTAACCCTAGTCCAGGCAAGCTAATTCACCTACGTAACCGTTCGCGCTGAGCCTTAAAGGCTCACCTATTAAAATAATAGTACCCCAAAGAAATAACAGCGTAATTCTTTAGTTTATATTTATTTACTATAATTGTGATACAATCTAGATATTCTCATATAATTTTCATAATAATTCCACATTATAGTGCATTTGTTTATCATTAGGTTTTACAATTATCACATATGACAGTAAAAGAGCTATGCTCTTTACATATGTTTTTTTTACATCTCTTACAAAATTTTTTTGCATCCTACTCTTTTTGGATGGAAACATGTAACACCTTTTTTGTGGGTTAACTGTTTCAGCAGCAAGCTTTTCCGAGGAGGTATTGAATACTGCCATTGCCCTTTTTGTTACCTGCTGCAATCCCAAAATACTCCTAGATTGAATTTTAGGTTTTATCAAAGCCTCAGCGAGTGTAATAAGAAATAACCTCAGTTTGTCTTTCTTTTTCTCATTCCATTTTGGATTTAGATGATACCACACAATGTAGGCAGCAATGCCGCACACCTCTGTTTCATTTATGAAATAAACGAAAGGCCAACGATTGGATTTTCTTTTACTCATGTATTCATGAATAAGTTGGTCAAATGAATCCACCATTAGTCATTATAATACAATATTATATCTGGTTTACCATTCTCAGAGATAACTGTAGCTAGGTGCATTGTGAAAGGAGAATTACACTCTTTCCCTTCTTGGGCACAAATTATACAAGTGTGGCATCTTTGGTGAACCCAAAAACTGAGGAATTCTCTTCTCTTGCTCGGCTGGGGAGAAATTGAGCAGGAATAAACCTTTTATTTTTTATCACGGTACCTACCATCATTAGGCCATTAGACAGAAGAGTTTTAGCTAATTCCAGGTCAGTGAATTAAGTAATATTGCGATTCGTTCCATTGAAAATTTCTGTCAGCAATAAAACAACTGATGATTCCAAATTATGTGCCCTTCTTTCAACTTTGTCTAAATATAGTATGCCGTGCAAAGGATAGAATGTTTTTGAGTCACAAAGCCACCGTTTCATTCTGTATTTGTCAGGTTTCGAAGGCATCCCAAGTAGCCACCCAATATCGGGCATATGTCGGGCCGATATAATTTGCCAATGTTCTAATGTCGGCCCAATATCGGTAGCCAATATTGGGCCAATGTCCAAATGATAACGTTTTGTGTCATGTAGCCAATATTGTCAGCCTATATCGGCCAAATATTGGCAGCCAAGATTTAGCCAGTGTACCGGTGTTCACCCGACATTGGACTGATATTGATCCGATTTCTTCAGCCATTGCTGGACCAATATTGGCAGCCAATATAGGGCCAATGTATAACTAGATGAATGATGCCCAATCCAAAGTACTTTATACACTGCTAATGAATGTTATGATTTGGAACTGACACCCCCCTGGCGAAAATATTGTAGAAGGAAGCGGATACGAACCATCGACGAAGTGGAGATTTAAACGTACCTGAAGCAAATTAGAATGTGAACGAACCATAACTAAACCGTCTCCAAAGCAAAATGAAACGTTAAATGAGACAAGGAAGCATACAAACGAAGCGTTCACGAGCCGGAATCCTAGCGTATGGAAGCGTTCCTGAGCCGGAATATCGTATTACCTCTCCACTGACTTCGCTGCTCTCTCAAAATAAAAAAAAGATAAATTGCCATTTATCAACTGTCCTATTGCGCAATGGCTTGATATAGAATGTTATATTATGCTACCTCCTATATATACCTAATGTTATGATACCTATATTGATTAGCTACCACACCTTCAACTCAACGCACCTAATCTTGCAACCACAACTGAAGTATTGGAGTTGAGAAAGACATATATATGTAGTCACTTCCGTGGATAAATGTGACTTTGAGAACTATAATCATTAAATGATTATTCCGTGATAGTTTGAGGAAATTCCATAAAATCTTGATAAATGTTTTTCACCATTAATTAATGCCAGATAACGGTTATCCTATTTTGCCACATAGTATGAATGTATATGCAATATTACTGCGAATAAAGAAAATTTTTCCAATTCTTGCACGTTAGATTCAGCGTCGTAGCTAGGGGCTGGCCAGGCGGGCGGCTGCCAGAGGCACAAGCCTCAGGGGGCGCACTTTGCAGACCCACAGCCTGCGGGCCGTAAACTGAGGTAATATTATTCGCCAGGGCCACAAGTATATCAAGTCTATATGATAGTGAACTCTTACGTACCCACCCAATATTGGGCTTATGTCGGCCCAATATCTTTTGCCCCTGTTCATATTTTAGCCCATATGTAAATCACGGGCGGAGTTCGAAAATCAGCCTTCAGAAATCGGAAAACTTGGACTGATGACTTGAGAAACATCTCATGTGTTCCATCGCTCCAGTAGATCACAAAAAATTTTTAAAACCACATTTCATAGAGCATTTTTCATTTGAAACCAAAAGATACTTCCCCTGACCCTCAGAAAATTTTCTGACCCGGCCACAAAAATGGTTACGTCCCAAGTTGTGTATGAAACAAAAAAAATTTTCCCAATCTAATGTTTAATCGGTTCCATAGTTTGTGAATCGAGTTTTAAAACATGCTTTCTGAGCTTCGTCAATATTCGCCTCATAACGGAAAATTTTTGACCAGGCCTCAAAAATGGTTAAGTCCCAATTGGGACTTAACCATTTTTAACTTAAGTTAAGTGTGTGAAACCAAAAAAATTTTTTCCCAACCTAATGCTTAATAGGTTCCATAGTTTGTGAATCGAGTTTTAAAACATGCTTTTAGAACCTTGTCAATATTTGCCTCATAACATAACATCAGCAGATGATATCAGTCCAATGTAGGCTGCCCATATCGGGCCAACATCGGCAAAACGATGGCAGTGAGCCGATGTGCCAATCTGAAGCCGATATTGGGCCAATATTCAGCCGACATTCATGGCTACTTGGGGTATATATTGCCTGAAAGGGCACCGACCACGGACGGGCACTAGTTGCTCATCAATGATCAAATTTTACCCCGGAATATTTCTTCAGTTTAGCATTTAATTCTTCCTCAAAGTCTCGAATAGGGGCAAGCTTATCTTTTTTTCTACGCTCATTTTGCGTATTTTTGTCATCAAATAGCAAAAATCTTAGAAAAAATTTTAATCTAATGAGACTCATTGTAGCTCTAAAAATTGGTGGTCCATATATTTTCAGTGATTCATAATTACAACAATTTAATTTTAGGTGACCAGCAGTTAATAAGAGACCAATGAGTGCATATATTTCCCTCCTATCGCATGGCTGCCAATTTCTTTGCTTTGAAGATTGCTCACGAACGCGCGTCATTTCAATGTTTGTTTGGCTTACAATTGAATCTATCATAGATGGAGTCATGAAAAGTATGAATGAATCCCAGGGTTCCTCTAGTACCATGCCGGGTGAAAGGATAACCTTACCCACGGGGCCTTTTATTATGCTGCATTGCCGACTTCGTCCTGTTGGATGGGCAGCAGATGACCACGTAGTGCTATTTTTTCCTACATACTCCACTGTGCTCAGAACTTCATCATCATCAGAATCTTCGGATCTCTCAAGTATGTCATCGTCTTCCGAGGCCTCACTTACATAATCGTCACCGGAACAGGATGAAATCAAAATATTATCAGGAATATCGTCATCTTCATCAATGTCTAGATCCTCCAAAATTTTTAGAATATCTTGCTCACTGATTGATGTCATTCTAAAAAACATAGGAACCGTGAAGATTTGCTTTGAAAAAAATAAAAACGATTTTCTGAAATAATTCTCAATTATGTATCCTCTTGCCTTCCAACAGAGCTAGTTTTGCGGAACTTGATGGACAAAATTGTTCCCTTCTATTCGTCGTATGATGATTTTTTACTGAAATAGTAATTGAAATAAATTACTTTTTCAAGTGAACTAAATATTTCCACAATTATACTAATTCACCGTTTATACTTACCTCTGAAAGGCTTCCTTCTGAATATCAAAACAGGTTAGAGAAGTGCCGGTAGAGTTCACGATCTGGATGCGCTTGGTCTCACACTCACAAGTAATACTGTCCTGCTAGAGAGCTGTCTGATGCTTATATAATATATATGTATTACATAATAATGGAAAAAACAAGTAGCAAAGACAGTGAAATGAATTGGAAACTAATGGGTCGGTCATTTCACAAAAGTCTTGGCTTCAAACGTGTTAGGTGACCCAAATGAAACATAGTTGAAAATGACAATGTGTGTGAAGCGAATGCTGAAGTCTACACAGTCACAAACATTAAAAAATAAATATTACTTTATAACCTGAGATACCTAAGTGTCCACCGAAAAAGTGTAAATACTATACGTTGGAAAGATCATTGGGGCCTTAAGATACATATTATCCATTGTGTAAATAAAACCCTTTTTCCGAGCCTTATAGGCTCACCTTACCCGGTTGAGTGCTGAAACAAAAAACTTTTATTTTTCAAAGTGACACAACCTAAATTATTTACTAAATTATTTAATATAATAATTAAATAATTTACCTAAATTATTTAATTATTAAACCTTAGGAAATAAAATTCCTAAGTCGGGAGAGATATATACTTACATAAAAGGAGAAGTCATAAAATTTCAGCAACAGGATAGTTACCATTGCCGTGAAAATTGTAAAAATGTATAGTGGTGAGCCTCAAAGGCTCACCTTGCCCGGACTAGGGTTAATGGCTCATGGAGGAGTGGGGGGTTAGGAAATATTATTAAAGTCCATTTCAAATATCATTGTGCTTCTGACGTCAAGCCAGGGAGTACCTGATTGCTCTCGGCACATGTCTTGGGAAGGGCCAATGTGAAATTGGATGGTGGAGTTTTGGGGCAAAACTTTCTGTTGCCCTCAAGCATCAGTCATGTTCACTTTGTACACCTGTGTGCTGTGTTGCAAGGGTCATCGCTACTGTAGGTTATAACAATGCATTGTGCAGAGGTCTCAGCCATCCTTTCACTTGACTCAAGTGGGGACAGGTGCCTTATACACTCTCCCTCTCTTCCCTTCTTCTTGTCTCAATACATTTGACAACATCTATCAAGAGCTCCTTAAACCTAGGGAGCAGAGATGCCCAGACCAATGCAAAAAAAGCCCAAAGATAAGGCACAAATATGATTGAAATTGACTCTTGGAAAATAGGTAATAACTCTCCAGCAGAAGAAAGGGTCTGACCATTGTACACATTGTCAGCATACCTAATTTCAAATGTTACCTGTGATAAATTGAGTGTGAAATTTAAAATGGGTGTTGCCCACACAATGTGATAAACTTGGTGAAAAAATTCTATCAATTATTTAATGTTGGTATCATTGTTCTGTTGCTGTAAGCTGATAATAATGGCTAGACATGTCAACTTTGGTTTCAGATTCATTCGGATGATACTACCACCATTATAAATTTATTCACAAGAGTATCAGGGATTGGGCCTGCCAAAGCAAAGGAATTATTAGATGGTGGATTTAAAACTCTGGAGGACTTGAAGAAAAAGCAAGATGTCTTGAATCATCATCAGAAGATTGGACTCAAGTAATTTAACCCTGTTGGTCATATTAAACATGTTGTCGTGCTAGTAGATTCAGCTTTCAATTTTTAGAGGTTATGTGGATATTGCATTCAGATATACCAAATAAAAATAGTGAACAGTAAATTTATTTTTAGGGTTGTTTCTGATCAACTCTTCAACCACCTGATACTTGTGTCTTGGAATTTTAATTTATTAATGATATGTATCTCCATATTTTGCTTTGGGAACAGGTATTTTGATGATTTTGAGAAAAAAATACCTCGAGATGAAATAAAGAAAGTGGAAGAGGCATTGAATAAAGAAATTTCCAAGCTGGATTCCAAGTATATGCTAACTATTTGTGGGAGTTACAGGTAATGTTTATTTATTTGTATGCAAATTGACTGTATGTATTATTTAAATATGCTATGCCAGAGCTCAGTTAACTTAATTAATATGAACTTTTGCCGGTGAAAGCAATGTTTCTCAGCATGAATAATGAAGGAGTTGGCTGTAATTTCCATAGTCTTGTTAAAGGTAACCCTTGGTTGCAATATCAGATAGCCATCCATCACCAGTACCCACTAATAAAGGCTCATGATCTCTGGTAATTTTCTAATTTTATTGTTGTTTTCTATTTATCCAGTATTTTATTCCCTTTTGATAGTAGATGAAAACTTGATGAAAAAATAAAGGAGTTAGAACTGGGAAATTTTCGAGTGTATTATGCTTGATCTGCATTGTTGTCATTTGTACTTTCGTGTCTGTTGCTTGTTGCACCTTTGGAAGAATTATTTAGATAAAGACAATTTTATTTGTTGATATTTTAAGATTTCTCTTTGAGGCTGTTGTGGTCCAAAATAAGGCAGGATCACAAATATGACTTACAGATTTCATTAAAAAATTGTCTAATTTCAATGCCACACCAAATAATTTGAAGTACCTAATAAGCTTTTAGCTCATGGACAATGTCTGTAAAACTTGTGGCCATTGGGAAAAGGATTTACATTTTATATTTAGAACTCTCAGAAATAATTTTCATCCTAATCTTTCAATTTTATTTTACAGGCGTGGAAAAAGTGAAAGTGGAGACATTGATGTTCTCCTGACTCATCCAGCTTTCACATCTGAAACAAAAAAGTCTAAGGTCCACCTTTTAAAGGATGTTGTCTCTCGACTCGATGAAAGAAAACTGATCACGGATACTATCTCTTTGGGTGATACCAAATTCATGGTAATTATTTTAATTTCAAGTATTGCTTATGCTTATGTATGTACATAAAAGAATTATGCCATCTCACCCAAATTGATTTAATCTACTCTCTGTTCATGTAAGTTATAGAAACCCACCTGCCTTGTGTATTGTGCAATCAAGCTATTGTGTGGTAGAATTCCAAATAAATATATGTGTAGATATGTACATATATTCTCCTTTTCACTGCTCAAGTATAGACTAGTTTTAAAATTCATTCATTGATAAAATGTATATGGTCAATATTTGTACCATCAAAAACAAAAAAAATTGTTTCGAAACATATCACTCATCTTGTAGAAACTTACTCTTTGTGTAGTACCTACTGATTTTTTTATGTTTAAAATGTCCATTATCGGATTAATGCAGTTATATACCTGCATTTTTTCTGAGAAATATGAAAGCTTGACAAACACCCTTAGAATATGTATATGTAAATGATCATAACACTGAAGACCTCAACTTAATCGCCTTATGCTGAGAAGGTCAGTTTTATATATTAGAACTCCTCCGTATTTTTGCTACTACATACATGCCTTCCTAGAATAAATTATTTGCTTCCCAGTTCACGAAATCGCAATGAATACAAGAGAAATGGTAAGTACGTATGTTGAGTAGTTTGGAAAATAATGCCCATTTCTCTGAATTGTGTTTTTTTTACTTAAGAAAACTGTTCCCATAGTTCATCTTCCTCTGCAGTGAAATGCACAATGTTAATGTGGTTATTTTTACCACTGTAGTCATGGTGGTCAATGTACCAATGAGGAGAATGTGGTAGCATTTTAAGGGAAGTTTGAACCTACTCTTTTTTATGTAGTTTGTAGTTATGTTATCAAGTGAAAGGCTGTCTGGCAGAAGTCACATTTGAGTTTGAAGATTAGGTAGGAAATTAGATTCTTTACTTCAAGAAATTCAGAATATGAAAATGAACCCGAGAAATCCGAGATACAAGGGGTATCCAAAAAGTAAGTTTCCATAATTTTTATACCCAACTACGAGCAAAGCAGGCAGTTCTGATGCACATGGAATTTTAGTTTGAGTTTAGCGGCAGCACCCACATCCAGTTTGGTGGCCGTGTTCGATGGTCACCTGTCAGATGACCATCAGCAGGGCAGGTTTAAATCTTGTTAACATGCACTAAGATTTTAACCCTCCCTGACGATGGTCACCTGGCTGACCGAAATGCATGCAAGGGAGTCAAAATTTCTTTGCTTTTATTGACAATTTGGATTTATATTAAATTTAAAATAAGGAAAATTACTTTTTAGATACACTTGTTTGTTAACCTTGGATAGTGATAAATTACCCTTTTATTCTATTGCAAAAAAATATTTCAACAGGGTGTGTGCAACTTGAATACCATGAAAGGGGAGGAGAAGGGGCCTTGGAGAAGGTTGGACATAAGGTTGACTCCACATGACCAATACTATTGCAGCATTTTGTACTTCACGGGCAGTGATCTTTTCAACAAGGATATGCGTGCTCATGCTCTGGAGAATGGGTTTACTCTCAATGAATACAGTCTTCGTCCTGCTGGATCCACAGGTAGGCATTTAAAGTGAGCTGAGGAAACATTATACATACATGTTAGCCATATGGTTATGATTTGGTGATCTATTTCACCAGATCATAGAAATTATTACCAAATATTGTGAAACCTTGGTAAATATAGCTCTCGCATTGGTTCCTGGCGCTGCACAGTTGATGATTTTGGGACATGGGCTATGGAACTTTCAAAATCCTGTGAAATGGGGGAGGAAGGTGGTTTATTGTGGAGGGTCAGGTGGAAAACCTTTCTAATTGCTGCACATCACAAGCACTTTGAGAAGTGAGATGACTCACCACTACCTGCCATCACGTTTTGACTCGTCTCACAACGTGACCTTAATATAGGTTCCCTGTTAAAGTCATAGAGATGGGTGATTTTGACCACTTGCCTATTAGCCCTGGGTGTGTGTGTGCTTTCTGTCTTTTTGCTACAGACTTGGAAAACCTGGAATACATACTGGAATAGTCATGGAAATTGAAAACGGGCCTGGAAAACCTGGAAAAGTCATGAAAAATGAGAAAATATATAGTCTGGAAATTTGCATTTCAAAGATGAAATTGATTTTCAATCAGTGAGTGGTACCTTTTTAGGCACTGCCTGTTGGTGGATGGACTTAGGGTTCTTTGATACCTTGCCTGAATACGGCATTGGATCTCATATGTTGTGTTTATCAAGTAATAATGCCTCTAAAATAAGCTTTTCAATCCTATTCTTGAAAATCATGCTGAGGAAGGTGGACTGTTTGTTTCTCCTATGATTTTACATAGGTATTTCAGGGCCATATATGGTATGTGGTATAGTTGCAGCTGAGACCTAAAAGTAATATTCATACATACATACCTTTAAAAAAGAAGCCGATTTTCCCCCAGAGCTATTGTGGGAGTGGTCTGTTTGTTAAAAAACTTTATTCCCTCACAGCTAGGGTTACCATATTCTAAAACCCCAAAATGCAGATGCTCTCAACGGGATTGATCAACACGGTACCAACCCATTGTAGACCAGTATTGTCATCTATCAACAGTTCATTTAAGTTTTTGTACAGAGAAAATAGCATACCACAAAGCGCCATAAATGATGCCAGCCCCAGGATTCAGCTAAATCGGAAGCACTGCGGTGTGGCGATGGCCGTCTATCGCCGGCTATAGCCCTAAATGGAAAGCACCCTAACAGATCGCTGACAGTGTAATTCAATAATCGATATGTATAAAAATATATTTAACTAGTTTGTGATACGAGATGAAAAGAAAGATCTAATAATTTTACTTCCCAAAAATAAAAAATGCAGACATTAGCAGACATCGTAAAAATGTACGCGGATGCTACATTGAAAGTCGAAAATACAGACATGTCCGCATAAATGAGGACGTATGGTAACCATACTCACAGCAGATGCGTTAATGTGTTGTGCTCTTCTTCTTGCATCTTATTGAAAATACACTCTAAAGAATGGAATTTTCACATGGAAAATTTAAAATTTTGGTCTGGAAAAGTGCTGGAATTTCATAATCTGTGGTCTGTAGCAACCCTGCCTCACTCTCTCTCTCTCTCTCTTGTTGCCTCCCTCTCTTCCCCTCTGTCCTTCTCTTCACCTCCTCCACTTCTACATCTCCTCCTTGCTGTGCAGGTCTGTGCAAGGAACTTTGTGTGATCTAAGCATATCTGTATAACATGTATGATGATGATGAATCATTTCAGAGAAGTTAGCTCAAAATCTTACCAAAACTTGCTTACTTCAGGAATTCCTGGTGAGCCTGTTCCTGTCTATTCAGAGGAGGACATATTTGAATTCATAAATTATCCATACAAGACACCTGAGGAACGAAGTAAATAAGTACATCTCTTCTGTATTTTCAATGAGAAAACTCTTCAGGTTTTTCAGTGTTGATTGAAACATTTGTGTGAAACTCAAGAGGATATTGTTTGGTGATAAATAAGGTAGTTATCAGTCTCTTGTTATTTTCCTGTGAATTTCTTCCTGCATCAAGGAATGACATCCTCGTATCCTTTGTTATGGGAGAAGTTATAAAAGGTCTCATCAATTTCAATTGGTACCTATATTTGATGATAATGAGACAAATGGAGAAGTTGTGGTCTTCTTTGGTTTTATGCTCTATAACAAGCAATTTTCTCATGATGGTCCATTATTGTTTCTTGTCTTTTCTTTAGGCAGCTTCTGCCTTTTGATTGCAGCCTGTATTACATGTGGATACTAGCTTATAATTGCTTGTTGGATTTTTTAGAGCAGTTTATTACCTAGGTAGTAACTTTTCTAATATTCTAAACTATTAAGATGTCAATATAATGCTCCGAAGTAGGACTGCATTCGGTTGAGCCCTGCAATTGGAAGCTGATTCTATAAATATTTAGTTTGGTTATGAGGTTCATCTCAGTTGTTTATTTCGTGTTCATGTAGGACTCAGTAATTTTTTTTCTTCAATTATTACAGTGATAAAAGTTGTTTTCGTTCTAAAAGTAGTTTTGAATATTGGTAATGTCTTGCATGTATTCTAAATGAAATGGCATACTTACGTCTCACCTTAAGTGTGTGTGCTTTTGTTTAAGATGTAAGGCTTGATGGGAAATGCAATGTAAATGTAAGGGGCTTGTTGTTCATCTGGATTGTGGATATAATATTATAATGTATACAACTATACTCACTGTTGTTAGAGTATCTGAACAAGGTAAAATAATATCATTGCCATGGGATTTAAGTGGTCAGGAAGTATGTAATGGAAAGATTAATTTTTTCAAGAAGCTTTCAATGAAACAGTGCAGTGCTATTGTCTTTTTTAAAAACAATGACTAAAAGTAACCAGGGAATGTAATTCCTGTATTTTTAGCGTACATAGTAAAGTTTTTCTCTTGGGTGGGGAAATATTACCATGTGGTATTCAAATTGGTAAAATACCTGACTGCTGGCTCTAGTGTAAATCACTAATTACCTACTTGCCATACTCTAATCGATTGGTGTGTCACTATAGCTTCATCAATTTTGTGATGAAATAAGTTACCTAAGTATACCTATGTATCAATTAATCTTTGCAGAAACATGGTGTTTTTGCATTTTGTGGCTGAGTATTTTCATACAGTTGAACCATCGACTGGAATTGCACTGTATTATCAAAAGCCACTTCATATTTGCAAAATTTTGGCACACCAAAAATTGGTTACCATCCGGGACAACAGAGACATGTATAGATATTTTTGAATATATGTGAAAAAAGTGAGTCACATTTTTGCCAACTAATGTATTTTAGGGCAAAAGAAACATCTTTATTTTATCGTAAAGGACTTAAATTAGCTTTCCTGTTGACAAAAATAAAATTTCCCTACATGAATTTGTATCGCTGTTGCCAAACCTCTGTCTGGATTTGTTTTGATGTATTTGATGATATATTTGTGTTTGATACCTCCAGTGTCGTCCAGTCTCTTCCATGTCTATCTGCACTTGTAGTGGGGTTGAAACCAAGTGTTAGTTGTCATAAACTTATTTATTTCATCTGCAAAATTCAACTGCATGTAGGAGCAAAGGCTTCAACAGCAGCTTGATGAATTAGGTTCCATCATCCGGTTCAGCTGCATATAACTTATACAGTTGTATTACACTATTGTTGGGCAACACAGAAAAGTGATTTCTGTATCCTCTTTTCATGAATAAAGAAATTCTTATCCCAGTATTCCCATTGCTACTTAAAAAATATAGTGAATTACCATCGTGGTTGTAAAGAGAGAATAGGATGAGTTCAACTTGGGTAGCCGAGAACCATTGATACCCAAATCTTTTGGCTCAGTTCTTTCATTACTGTTACTTGGTGCCTTATCATTTTTCTGCTATCATTATCAGTAGTGCCCATGAAGGGGGGTTATGACATAAAGTGTCACAACTGGGCCCGGCCGCAAGATGGGGCTTGAACCCGGATTATTTATTTCATGGGTTCTTTGCCCTTGGTGTAAGGAATCAATGACTCAACACAAGATACATTTTCAGTACAAAGAAAAGGCACTTTACCTTTTTGGACAGGTGTCTCTCGCTCTCTTGCATGGTGCAGAGAAGTCATTGGTAGGTTGGAACTGGTGGTCATGGCTTGTGGCTCTCTCTCACCCTAACTGTGCACTGGAAACTACTTCCGAATAGCAACGTGTTAAGCACGAGCCTGAAGGGCCTTAATGATGTCATCTCTGGTTAGAGACGTTGGACCACGAGAAGAGTGAATCAACTGGAAAAATATAACCCGCTGAGATGCACGACTTACAGAGAAACAAAACCCCCCACCCTTGCAAAACTAGACCCTCGCTACCTAAAACTGGTAGCGTAACGTTCCCTTATCCACACAAAAGCGCGTCTATATCTTTTCCCAGGTTTATATATATATATATATATATGATTTATGCTCCATAAGGTCCTCAATACCCCTCTTATTGATGAGAAGAGTCCGCAATTACCCAATTTTAGAAATAATTCGGAAAGTCCCGTATCCGTACTTTCCAGGTCATGGCGCTTCCTCAATAGCATCTTATTCTTAAATATAGACTTTAATAGTGAGAGTTCTGTTTTAGCTGCCAGCGGCTACCAGCCCTTTCGCATACCATGCTCGCCCTCGCCTCCGTATAGTGAGCGCAAATACTCCAATTTGCGACCACTACAAAAGTGCATCAGGAAAATAATTTTTGGGTAGGGGAAAACCCCGGATTACAAGAAATTTTGGGGGGTTTGGGGGAGGAGTTAAAAATATTTTATACTAGTGGAGGGCATGAGTTGAAATTCAATTGGAGGGGGGGGAGAAAATGTTGAACACTAGGATCTGGCCTACTCAAAATACAGTAAATTCTGACTTACACAAAGTCTACTTTAAGGTAGAATAAAGGATACAGTGAGAATTAACAATCACTGCATTTACCAATCGATCTCAGATCGATCTGACTGGCTCAGCTCGGTATGGTAAACGGAGCGCGCTGGCCAGATCGATCTGAGAAGCGAGCCGAGTCAGCCCGCTTTCCCTAACCGGTCTGAGATCTCAGATCGATCCGAAGAGGCCGGAGCGTGGTGCTCATCGTTCTTCTTTTGGTTGCCGATGGTAAACAAAATATAATCGATATCATTTACGGCGTGACTTGTTGCAAGAAGGGAAAGGAGAGAAGTGTGCGGTTGAAATATGCAAGAAATCTCAAAATAATTCAAACTACTGAAATCGATAGTTCAATATCGATATTTTCAGACCGTGTTGGTAAACCAGGCGATCTGAGTCAGCTCCCTGCTGAACTTTCAGATCGGTCTGAACTCAGACCGATCTGAGATCGATTGGTAAACGTAGTGATTGTATTGCATTGATATATCAAAATTTCACTATTTATTAATTTCCAAGTGAACAAATTATTATGAACCTTTCTGAAGAATTAATTAATATGATTTTTTGTTAATTTTTTAGAAAATTTTAACAACAGCTTTATTTACAAGAATATTGATTTCCCAAACTAAACACTAAACTGGGTAGCATTGTTGTCATATATTGGATACCATATTGTTAAAGGTCATCTGCGATCTTAGTACTTGAGTTAGCTGCTAGTGGTATAGGTGGCACACATTCGAAATGGATGCTATTATGCAAACTCTTTTTACAATTCATTTTGGCAAAAGTTTTAATTTCAAATTATAATGTTGAAGTTGGATTTAACAACAGAAATATAAATATTAGATTCAACCTCAGGAAGTCTGTATTAAAAAATACTGTTTCTTTGGGCTTTGGGGGTAAATCCTCCCAATCTCCCATTCTTTACAAATTTTGAAATGCCAATAGTCCTGTAGCACTCATTATATACGCTAGAATCATGCAAAATTTCAGCTCAATTGCTTCGGTAGTTTTCGAGGAGAAGAGTCACTAACACAAGACAGACACCACTCCATTTTTATACAATAGAACAGATGATTCATAGAGCCTGTGGGGATGTGCACCACTGCTTATTATTACGTATGAAGAGAATGTTCCTTATATTATATTATTGATTTTCTCAAGAATAGATTAAATGTGGACTTACTGTGAGACCATCTTTCTGTAACTGTGGAGCCATCCTTGTTTTGGGATAACAACAAGTTTGTTCATTTTTTTAAATAATAAAATATATTGCTGGGAAAAGAAGCCTGTGAGCATAGGCTTCTTTCCCAGTAAAAATAAGCTGGATAACATCCCGTATATTGCCATGTTACCATATTTGTTTAGGTATTTGGTTAAAGATCACTTAGGGCAAGGGCCTAGCCACGTTGACACACCGGTTCCCGAGAGAACACCAAAGTTAAGCAACCTCCTCCATACCTTTACCGTCGTGGATGGAGGGGTGGCACTCCCTCCAGACCGATATCAGGAGGCCGGAGCGAGATATACCCAGACCGGGACGGTGGGAGGGAGGACTCCCTCCATACCCGTACCGGGAAGGTTGGGGGTGGCCCCTCCTTCATACCTCTACCGTGGTGCTCTTGTCCCATGTCTGCAAGCGGCAGGCAGGTTAAACGTGGGTTGGCACAATGGACCAAAAAGGTCTGAGTGCCAGGAGGGCTCCAGAAGAACCTCGCCCACCCATACAATCTACCATCTAAAGATCACTTCTCTATTTCACTGTAAACAATATCAAAGGGTAATAGAAAGGTTAATTTTTTTATTATGTGGCCAAAACTAGTGTGTGTCTAACACTCAGGAAAAACACATAGGATGCGAAGCTGAAAAACTAAGATCATTCTATAAATATTGATTGTGAGCTTTGAGGTATCAGAATGAAAAATAGAATTTTTTTTAGAATAGAAATATGTATTTGAAAAAAATACAAATGTTTCATTGAAAAAATATAGGTTGGACTATACACAAGTATTTGTAGATGATAGGTACCTGGAATTCTGCTTTTGAATTTCAGCCATATTTCACCGCTCAGTGAGGACTGAGCAAGGATTTCTTCCACTCACTAAAATGGTTGACCACTTTCGCTGAGCGATTACTGATGGTATGCATTCAGCCAAAGTTCTCTGAAGCGGCTCCAGAGCAGCTCTGTTGGCTGAATGCACTCAATGCCTGTGAGTCTGATTCTGGGATCAGCTGTATTTTTTCATTAAGAGTTTTTGTGCAACTTCCAATTAGAAGTAAGGAAGGTGAACCAGTATTAAAGGTGGGAAGGATTCAAAAATTCAAAATAGCCATGACATATTTATTTAGTTTACTTGTAATAGCATTTGTATTTTCATCTATTTCACTAATCACCCTTGAGAATCAGCTTTCGAGAGGCTTCAGTTCTCTTGAGTACTCATTTAGCAGCAATTATTTGCTGTTCAGTCTTGGCTACATTAACTGTGAGGACCATGGAAGCCACTATGGGCCTAATACTGTTGGTCATCAACTATTGCCATTTTTGGAAATAGCTACAATTTCCTCCCAGAGTTCCTCACACCATTAGAATACGCAGTAAGAGTTATCTTGCAAGAAATTGTGTGTGATGTATTATTGTAGAGAAACTTGTGCTGTCAGACATGTCTCTAATTCATCCCAAGACGTTCAATTTAAAATAATTAAGCACTACATATTGACATTAGCTGGTTATAATATTATTCAAATTTCTTTTGTTACATGTATCATTGCTTACATTCTGACTGATTGTTAACCTACTATCAAACGTTATTATGTGGCTTATTCTATTGTGCATGTTAATGATGGATTTATCAGATGTCTTGTGTGCAGATGAATGTGGCATTGAAAAATAATCAGCATAGGTTAACTTTTCCACCCTTACAGTGGAACTTCCCTATTCAATTTACACTTGGATAGGTACTCTTATCCGTAGATGTATGTGCTCTGGATCATTTCAATCATGCTTGATCTCCTTGGTTTCTTTTCTCCTGAATCTTTAGAGCAACTCATACCCTGAGAGTCAAATCCCTGACAATTTTGCTGATCCAGCATGACACTGAGTAGAGTCAATCAAAAATTCTCTTTTCTCTCTTAAATTTGCATAATTATTCAAAATGGGGATCCTTTCTTTATGGCATCGGGCACCAGTGGTATAAGTGAGCTGGTGGTAACTTGGGTGCATATAAAAAATTAAACTTGCATTTAAAATATTTTATTTCACCACTAAAACATTCAGTAGTCAACAGTATTAGTATTTCATAAATATATTAGTCGCAATGTTCACAAAATTTTTATTTACATTCCATGAGTACTCATAAAGAGTTCATGCAAAGACCATGTTTAGCAAGTATTTGAACCATCCTGTGTAGTTTTAATATCATTGGTGAGTTTGAACAGTGAAGAATCACAAGTATTATGTCTCTGAAATGATATTTTGTTCACTCACACTAAAGCTCTGCAACATAACGTATGTTTTTGAGAAGTCCAAATCACACTTCATGCACAGGTACATTTGTTTCCTTACCCCAGAGATATGGACAAGGGGTGTTTTATACTCTCCAGCATTATCGTAGCATTTTATCATATCATATTTCCCTGGCCTCTCATCATTAGTACCTGAAACTATACATGTTTTCATCCTTTTAGGCTCAAAAGTTTCAGTTTTCAGCCATTTATGCACGAGTTACATTGATTTTTGTGTCACAGGGAACCGCCCTTTTCTGAAATCTGGAAACGAATCACATGATTCATGTCTCTTAAGTTTTGCCTTTGCCTAGTAGAAATGTACGTGTCCACAAGACTGGTGACTTCGTGAATTGGGTAAAGATAAAGTGGGAATTATATAGTTGCCAAATTTTGAAGCAAGCATAAGCATGACCCCTTAAACTTTGGCATACCTAACTCTTCACGTACCTTTTGACTCTACGCCCCCAAATCCAACCCCACAGAATGCTACCCATTTGGCTACACTGCTGTTTTGGTGCCAACAGTCGTTATTCCAAATAAAACCGTGCTTTTTATTTGCACATGACCAAAATTGTCATTGGGATGTAAGAAACACCTTGTGCACATTACAATGTCAGGAAACTAGTGCAAGTACCACTGGGTTAACAGACACCGTTTAACATCCACAGTATATCACAGATCAAATGAGGTGATAGTTCATTCAGTTTTTATCTTCATTCATGCCAACAAATATTTCAGTATCACACTTCGGCACACCATTTTCACACAGCCTTCCGTGGAAAGAGCTGAACTCTGAGTCCATTCTTCGGCCGTAAAATGAGCTCGCCCAGCAGTGTGAGATCTTCTCTCCGGTCCACAGCTTTCACCCTGTACTTTCTCAGTACTGAAGAAACTAGAGCTTTTTCTTCAAGCATGGCAAATCTCTGGCCTGTTTGAAAGATATATTTGCCTTAAATGAATTTATGGAGTGAAAACTATGTAGTAATATTATTGCATGGATATTGTCATTGTTAATTCAAATTTAGCTAGCAAGATTAAATTATGATTCCACATTTAATCTTTCCTTTTGAACTTTGCATCACTGTCTTATTCCATGACATCACACAAGCATACGTTAATCCCTCATGGAATTTTCCCTCCCATTTTCCCTTTGTTAAGTCAGTCTGGTACCCTTAATGAGTAAATTATGTATTCCAATCAAGTCTACTGCTCTCAGACATAGGAAAAACTCTGAAATCAGAGTTCAATAATTAAAAATCTCCTTTGCAATATTTTGACAAAATATGCATGTACTTGTTACTCGGGGCTGACTGGTACCTGCTAAGTGAATCACCGCACACTTACCTATGCAATTCCTCGGTCCTGCGCTGAACGGGATGTATGCATAGGGGTTTCGTCCTTGGCAGTTCTCTGGGAGGAAGTGATCAGGATTGAATTTTTCTGGTGAAGGCCAAATCTTTGGATTGCGGTGCAGCATGTAGGTTACAATTAAAGTGGTTGTGCCTGCTGGGACTGTGTAACCAGCTGTAAGAAACAATAAATTCATCAGTTTCATGAGAGAGAATGAATGGCATGTTGAATTGGATGTGGTGAACCTCAACTTTTGAGTGGTATTCCTCAACTGTTAATGACATGCATAGCAAATACTATGTTCAAGACTATGGTGTGGTCATATGGTCATACCATAAAGGTTGTGGGCTTGAATAATATTCTGGAATTGGATGCGTAGTATTTTGTAAGGTATTCCCTTATTTGTTACTGCCCTACTTACTGCCACAGAAAATAGAAACATGTGCTACATATCTGAAAGTTCTATTTCTATCTCTCTCGTCATGACTGTTATTTTTCTAGGCACTGGCAGTTTTTTCAATTTCATAATTTCATTGGACTCCCTACCTTATGTGACAATATTAATTTGTTATTCACCTAGAGAAGTTATTTAGCGAGACTCCTCACGTAACTGAGTTTCATTGTTGCTACTGGGTTGTGATGCAAATTGGTCACTATATGAGGACCTTAATCCATTTATGAGGACCATTTTTATTTATGATGAATAAGTATTGATATAAATGTTTGAGTAAAAGAGACCTGACAGATGATAGCTTGGGTCTGTGAGATATTTAGTACGTAATGGGATTTACAACATGTGCTTGGACTAAGAAAGAGGACTTTTAAGAATAAGTAAGGGGGTTCCCAAAGAGAAGCTGGTCATTCGGCCAAGTGGCCTATAGACAGGTCATTAATTGAGCAGTAGCTTTACCTATATTTCGATTTGTTAGCTTAAGCACACTTGAGTTTCTAGCTCAAGATTGAAAAATAACACATTGCAGCCAATTTTAAGGTACTTACTCATTTAGGTTATTGTCCATTAAAATTCAAAATATTTTTCATAATACCAGTCTTTGAATAATGTCAATGGAGGCAGGCGATACTTTGTTGAATTTAGTTGCACTGAACATGTTAAATGAAAGACTTTGTACTATTCCACAGTATGATGTACCTATATTTTTTCCTAATCGATTTCGACGTCTTAGCGTCATTGTCAAGGTATATACATCTTACCTTGACAATGACGCTAAGACGTCGAAATCGATTGGGAAAAAATATACATCATATTGTGGAATAGTACAAAGTCTTTCATTTAACATGTTCAGACCAGTCTTTGAGTCAATGAGAAAGCAAAATTAAATGTTTTGCAGACCTTGCATTGCACCTCCTCACTTTCATATCTGAAGTAGTCTCTCAACCACCATGAAAATGTATCATCTGTATAACATAAATTTTTAATTCATTGATAGAGAAGACAGAGAGATAGGAAAAAATCGATAAGGTGATGTGTTTCATTTGGAAATTAACTGTCCTGTATTTTCAATTTAAAGCCAAGCTTGAGTCAATTAAGTTTCTGTGCTGGCAATAGGCATTTGGGTGCCCAAACTTCCTCTCTCCCATAGCTCTTGAAAATGATTGATAGGTCATTTGAAAAACTTATTTTTTTTTATTTTTTGTAGATTAGTTACAACTGAAAACAGCCCATAAACCATAAAAATCTAGTTTTTCTAACAATTTTTCTTAACAAATATACTTTCGCCAACATCAACTTGAAAGCTTGACTTTAAGATTAGCAGGCAAGGACTTTACCCCTCCACCACTGAGGTCAACAAATCCCAGAATCTATTCATAAAATTTTCTTCTTATTACATATCCATAGTCATCAACTTCACCCTGAATTATTCCACCAAATACTAGTATTCAGAAATGTTTCTGCACTAACAGCTTACCTATCTCAACGTCTTCCTTTAACTGCCTGGCAATCAGGGGTACACTGGGGTAGAGCCTCAGGGCATCTTTAATGCAGCACTCAAGATATCGCATATCTTGCAGGTCTTTCATTCGTATTTTCCTGTCATCATCACCAAAGATGTCGTTCAATTCCTCTATAACCTTATCCTGGTGATTCATATGTTTGGAAAAAGAGGGATTATAATATTATGTACTGGCATTATGCTCATTTTTAAATCTTTATACAGGGTGGCGATCGTCAGGGAAAACCGGGAAAACCTGGAATTATCAGGGAATTTTGAATTTCTGGGAAAGTCAGGGAAATGTCAGGGAATTCTCGTAACAGTCAGGGAGAAACTGGGATAGGAAATTCTCATTATTTTTCTACTATTATGTTTATCGGCAAGTCTTTCTCGCTCATTATCTCACCAACTAAAACTAATGCCCGTCGCTGACGTGTATGGAATTAATTAATTAGTCAAATATTCAGTTATGAATCTTATTTGTTGTGAATCAGATGTACAATGTATCCCTTTTGCATATCCTTATTGTGATATTTGCCTAGTAGTGTTAAAATTCTTGACCACAATATATTACGCTCATCACAAGTAATCCGAGGCTATGTTGTTCGGAAAATTTTATCTAATTTTTTTTTCCTCCAAGACTCAGGTCGAGAGATAGCTGGGGCACACTAGCTCGTAGTAAACACATGCTTGCACTTCTAAAAATACGAGACGATGATTATTAAAACTTTAATGCAAGTACGATCCCACGTGTAAAAAAATCTTATGCAAGTTCATCTTCGATTCCCATACAGTAAGAAGAGCCCTCCTCCCCTCCCCACCTTTCACGCTTGACGTAATTATTGAATGACCCCCTTAGCTCCCTCTCGAAGCAGTTTAGTCAGGTTGCTAACCACCTCTAATATGACATTCCTGAATATGATGCTGCAGTTGCTAATTGCCTCCTGTCTTCGCTCGCTGTGGCACGCTTACATTTTGTTTGTTTATCCAAATATTTTTACATTTTTTGGTTCTCTCTTGCAGTCAGTTGTAATCACGTTAATCAAAATGTTATTCGCTTCTGAAGGTCACTCGCGCCATCCGATTTTGATCGGATCCAACAACTTGGCTTTGGTTTGTATTTTCCTTGCACCTTAGTGATACCTGTGCCGGAGTCCGCCAGTAAATTGGCCATTAACTTTCCCTTCGATGGATTTTCAGTAATCCTCAACTTCCCAGGACTACCACGACGCGACTATAATTTGGATGAGAATTTAACTAATGAAGTTTTAATATATTTTTTCATTAGAATGTAAAATATAGTAGGTACTTGTTGCTTTTTATATATTGATTTCAGCTTTTAACATTATCTGAGTTATGGTAAAAATTTAATTCGATAGAAATAAAATATTCCAATAATAGGTTACCTTTTGGTAATCGGTCATGGAAATTGGTAAATCCATCAGGGAAAGATCAGGGAAAAGTCAGGGAATTTAAGAATTTGATATCAGTAGCCACCCTGTTATAGAACTGTTCCCAGGTACATATGTATCTATATTGTTTTATTGAGTGCTGTACTTAAGTTCAGCTAAAAATATTTGAGACAGATACATAGTTGAAGTATCATATATGTATTTTTATTAAATTTTAATTCAATGTTAGCATGAGCTTTTTTATTGAATGATGCTATTCATTCCAAGGTCTAAAATAAAGTTGATGGGTGGAGAAACTGTGGTTCACTTTGCAGTTGCTAAATGAACCATAGTTTCTCTGTCAAAGTTACTGCAAATACTAGTTTTAAATAAGCTTGGGTCTGTTAGATGTAAGTTATCATACACACCTGTATTTCTGGGTGGGACCCAAGAAGGAACAAGACCCAGCATGTAGCTGCAGAAGTTGTGTCGTGGCCCTATAGACAACAGTCAAAAATAAACATGAAACATCTCTGTATTTGTACCTGGCACTCTTGGCAAGTTATGTTAGTTCTTCTGATGGAATATGTGATGTCTAGTGCTCACTTAGCATTTCACTTGCATTTTATTTTTCCATATACATACTAACATGAAGTTGATGAGCACTGATTTAACTTTGTGGAAGGACAGTATTAATCACTCTTCTGTTTCTTTCACACAGAGTTAGTTAAAAATTTCACTCCTACTTATGTATTTAGAAAGTTATTCAACTCATTTGGCTCATTAGGAGAAATTGTAGTCACATAAGTATGGAATGTGTAACTTTTTTAAAACTTGTGTTAAAGTTTAAACTTAATTATTTCACACTTGGAGAGTAAGGACATTCAAGTAGGCAACTTCCCTTACCTCAAACATGAAGGTATCAACTTCTTCTCGTATGTCTTCGTTAGAGAGCACTGTTCCTCCTTGTGATGCTTCAATGAGCAAATCAAGAAAGGCCAGCCGCTTCTTTTGTCCTAAATATAATATTATTAATTGATAGTCACAAAGGGCAGTCAGTGAGATTATTGTTTTTTTTACTTACATAAATTACTGCTGATCTTGCTCATTTATATTGCAAAATATATTTACCCAGTATTATTGACTCCTCGTCTTCTCTTTGTGATCCATTATCTTTCATTTTTATTAATTCTTCTTTTCTCTCAGTGATTACCTGAACAAAGAAAACACAAGTGCTTTTCAGTAAACTTCCTAATGGATATAATGAAATGGATGGAATAAAAATGTAATTATGTCCAATAATTGTGATAATCTGTTGAGTTTAAAGGTAGAATAAGATAAGCAACCAGCTCCCACATAACTCTAGATCACGATAATGATTCCTTGATAAATCAATACCTGTTGATGGTTTGTTGGTTATTCAAGGAAGTGAGAAACAACTGAAGTCATTTGTGCCACTCAGTAAAGGGGTAGGCTAGTAAGGGAAGGGAATAGTTTGGAGAATGGAGGGAAAGTGGAAAAAAACCAGGCATTGGTATTGGCCCACTTATTAACAAAAGGTGCCAAGGGACCCATAGCAACATAGGTTGCAATGTTGTTCAGGTTGCTTCAAAACACAGCGTTTCCAGTGACTACGTCACAAGTACCTCTGCAGCAGATATTCTGAAGCAGCTGAGCATTTACCAAGGGGATACATTTCTAAGAACCTAAGAGTGATTTTGGACTTTTATGAAATTCTGCTCTAATCTTGGAAAATGGAAAGAGATGTGACAAAATGTATCAATTGATTAGTGATTGATATGGAGACAAGTGATTGTTATTTTTTCAACATAGTGGCAAAACAAAGGGAGACACTAACCCATCAGGACACATTTCACTTTGCATCCTTCCCTTCTTTCAATGATAGTGTGCAGATGACTGGAGTACATGTGATTGTAACAAGTTTAATGCTTACCTTATTGGAAAAACCATGGAGTATTTTGATACATCTCTCATGTTCCTTGTAGTGTTTTGTTAGTTTAAACAGCCAATCTGGCTGCAACCAGATTTTCGCTTGTCTATTCTGGATGATTGAGGATATCCTGCAAGGCAAGTAAGTTTGTGAGGGCTCTTGCAATGACTAGCTCAGTATCAGAATCATTTCATGTGTACTTACGAGTATATGGCCTTCACGTATTCTGAGTCACTGTTACTTTGAGCATTGACAGTACGGCCCATAGCAGTTTCTGTGGGGAGTGGAATGGTGTAGTAATTTTATTAACTATAGACAAAAAATAGCACTATAATTTTGTCAAAAATCATACAGAGGTACAATACTACATGAATATGTTCACGCAACTAAACTGCCATACTTGATCTGTACAGTAAACCCCATGAGTAAATGTTGAAAGCTCTGCTGCTCCTTGATTCATTTACAATTCTGTGGTAAAAATGACTGAAAAAGTTATTGTGTGATACATACATATGTACTTTTTTGAATAACTATAGGAAGTAAAATATGAAACAAGCAAACCCCTGTCAACACATAAAACATATTCTTAGGAACATGATGTGGTTTTAGTTATAGAGTGCTAAAGCTTAACTAACTTACCTATGCTGTTTGATTGTAGGCACACATACTGCTGGTTACACATTGTATTGCCCCCCCCCCCAACAACACAGTATATCATTTATCTAACATGATGAATAATAATCCTACCGCAAGTAATGTAGAAAGTTGTGAAAGATAAATTTTTGAATAATTTGAATTTTATTAAGTAGGTCCAAAAATTTTGTTTCACGTGCCAATAAAATATCATTTTTTTGCTAAATTTCAAAGCTGTTAGCTGAACCATTATTTTTTCTGCAGCACTTTTGTGTTTTACTTACCACAAATTATATCGAGGGTACAAAGAGTGATGTACGGGAACAGGTTAAAAGCTGCTCCTGTCTGTGCTTCTTTCTCCAACTTTGATACTAGCACTTGGCTCTGTTCCCAGAAAACATCAACAAAGTCATCCAGGATACGAAAGTGGAATGCAGGAGTTAGAATCTTTCTTCTACTGTGCCATTTCTGTCCTAAAGTCAAATAAAAAGTTGGCTTTATTTTTCTATTCAAAATGATCCACATATAGGAGTAAGTCGGAGTCTTATTTTTGGGCCTAAAATATCAACTAAAATATCAAATTTAAAAAACTATTGGGACTCAAGTGTAAGTCGAAATGAAAAAATTGCAGAATCTCCTTGTTTCGCATTGGTTATGTGATATTTGTACAATACAATTCGCAATGTAGAATGCATTAATATCGCAAAACAGAAGACCCAAGTGTAGTTGTCAATGATAGGTCCTAATATGAAAATAAGAAAGTAATTCTAATGCATTTCTTGGTGAATATTCTTCGTGGCTTATCTGTTATAGGCATGGTTTTATGCACCTGATATGAAGAAATATTGACCCCAAAAAAGTCACCTTGTTTATTGAATCGACTATAAGTTGAAGATAAGTTTTCATTGGCCGAAAAAAGGAAGAAATTTCTCAACTTACAGTCAAGTATATACAGTACTCTGTGAGCCACCCCATTGTGGTGGGGGGTGATAGGGCATTAGCCATGAAATAGGGCGGGAATGGGGAAAAGGAATTGGAAGAGGGAAAAGATAAAAGTGAATTTTTATTTAATGGAGTGTCTTATTCTTTGGTTACGTAATGCATGAACCCGTACAAGTTCATGCATGAAAGTCCTATCAAAAATTAATTGTGTAACTGCTTACAACAACTTGTGCAAACGTGTGAATGGATGACCACGAATTAGCCCCTGTTCTAATTCTGGTAATTCATGCATTCACTCATGAATTCTTATGGGTTCGTGTATCATGTAATCAAGCCTTCCAAGTCTTGCTCTGATTTAGCTGTAGCAATAAATGGTGTGGGAAGGAGGAATTTACGTACTCATCAGTTTTGTGGTGTATCTCTCTTATCTTGTCACTTCTATGAGTTCTAAAAAGAGGGTAGGGTTAAAATGATGTCCTCCATGCCACCCTGAAACTCATGTGATCAAAATTTTTCAAGTAATCTTAGACTAGATTGTAGCCTCTAATTCTGAAGCACCTCCCAACCAAGTCCTTTCATCAGTTTTTTCAATCTCTATTTCGCCTCATAACATCTTCTAGTATAGGTTGTGGCTTACCTTTTTATTTTGTGTTTCACATACATGTTAGTTTTTCTATGCGGGGTCCCCAATGCTTGTGGTATACTTAAAATGTGATCTCAGCTTTTATGTAATATGAAATTATGAGTTCCACGTATATCTTTGAGTGCAAGTTGATTCAAGTATAAGTCGAACTCTTCTTTTTGGGCTGAAAATATGGAATAAATTCCGTGGTTCGAATACATATAAGTTGAGTTGAAAAATATTTAAAAAATTAAACTGCAGGAATTGTACTGTCCACTTATCTTTAATGTACAATAATACACTACACATATTTCAACACTTAGTGCATCATCATCAGAATCATAACTGATGCCCTAAGCGTTGAAACACATGTAGTGTTTTATTGTACATTAAAGATAAGTGGACAGTACAACTCCTGCAGTTAAATTTTAATACTGAAATGCTGCTCCACCAAGTAATGCTAGATATGGTTGAATTTATTGAAAAATATTACCAAATCTCCAAGGTTTATGTTGGTAATGTGATGTTTGTACAATACTATTGGCCTTGTGGAATGGATTAATATCGCCAAGGGGAAGTTCTGAGTGTATTTGTCAGTGGTTGGTTCTTATACAAAACTTAGAGCGTAAATCTAATGCATTTATTGGCAAAATTCTTTGTGGATTATTAGTGATGGAGATAAATATGGTTTTATGCAGCTGATAGGTGCACTGAAATGTTTTCCCCAAAAAAAGTCACCGTCTTTAGAGACCTGACTATAAGTCGAAGGTAGGTTTTCATTGACCAAAAAAGGAAGAAAGTTCTCCACAGTACTTTTTCCTGGCATTAGACATTACATATACCTATGTTATTGTCTGGTCTGTCTAAGTTCACTTAATTTTGACCACTAGAGCACCTTTGAACCCTTAATTTACATCTATTCCTCACTATAAATGTAACAACATAATAGCTGAGAACTGAATACCAAAATTATCCAATTACATTGGCATGATACTGACCAAGTATTCTTTTTTTATTGCAAACGATCAATTAGTGTCTTTTAGTAACCAGAACTTTGCAGATTTTTAATGGAATGCATTAAAAGCTGCTAAATTCAAACTTTTAAATTAAACTGATGGGCGTAGTTCACAGACCTTCTAATTTGTTGTGTAAGTTATAATATAAATCATTTGTTTTCTTTATGATGCTATTTAAAGGGTTTTTGGAAGAATGGGCTCAGCTATAGTTTTTTCTTAGAGTGACTAAAAGTTAATTAGAATAGGAAGAAAAACGTGAACATTGGTATCAGAGTGAATAAATTAGTGCATTGAGCATATCATATCTTGGCAGTATTTAGAGTGAAAATGGATTTAGTTGCAGGGACATATGGTAGAGTTCTTGCCAAGGAAGCATTTGTGAGGAATGAAATAATGATGGATATATTTAGCATCAAATATTTGAAAATGTATTATGTTAAAAGAATATTGAGCACAAAATTACATATGCATTTGGTTATATAATTTGAACACTCAGGAAAGAGGATGTTTGTAGAATGTGGGCTTTTGAAATGTGAGTTTATAGAAAGAGATATGTAAAAAGTTTTTTCTCATTCACACTTCAGTGCACAGCAATGCAGATTATGAACTATATTCCACATAGGAGATGAATGCTTGGGAGAGCCCAATAAGTTCAGAGTTCTCATCACTGGTTAAAGTAACTCACCTGCACTTGTGAGCAGGCCTGTTCCGAGCCATGGTTGGAGATATTCATAATCAGGGCTCTTGTCGATATGCTTGTTGCTGCTGAGAATTATCTGAAGTAGTGATGGATAGATGAATTAGTATTTGAGTATTACTACACATTTTTTAAATTCAAATATTTACTGGCAATTAAAAAAGGCAATAGTATGTGGTAATAAAAAATGTCAAAAGGGAAGGACTCATGGGCAGTTCCAAGCTTTTATGAAAAAGATGTATACATGCATTGAAAACGTCAATGAAATTGCTTAAATATCCTCATGAGATTTTGGCTACAATAAAATATTTGGAAAATTGATATGTCAATTTCATTTTTTTTAATCATTGCATTTAAACTTTACTAATTAATGACAATTTAATAGAGAATGTACTAAATTCCTTGAATAGATATGACTCATTTTAAGGTCATTTAGTTTATGCTTATCTGAGTTAATGTATATTAAATTTTCGAGTGGCTTAAAGCTAGCTAACAAGAACTCATACACGCATATATGAATTAGGTTTCCTTCAAATCTATAATGCATGCAGTATTTTAAGAACTTCGTGTTCTGTATAATAATTAAGCTCAAAGTCCTGGTAGAACCTGATGAATTTCTTTATCAACAGTAAGTAAATTATTTTAAAGGTAGAAATGATGTTATGCCTCATTCAAAAAACTGTTGCTAATAAAGCCTGTGTCTTGCTGTAAGACAGTCTCTACATGTTGAAGGTGTCATAAAAATGTCAAAGCTCTGATTAAATGCTCTTGTACAACCTTTGATCTACATTTATTTTTTTTGGACTGGCATAAAAATCTTCCATTCAAATTGACTATGATCCTGATACCAAACTTTTGAACAATAGAGTTTCACAATTAAATCATGGATTTTGTCAAGTGAGGCATTATATTGTCACATGTAGTGAGGAAGTATAGGTATGAATAGATATACATATTTGTGTCAAAGATCTGTTGCTAATTTAGGAGTCATAAGAATTTTACCTCCACAGAAGGCCATAACATTTTAGTAGGAGTTATCTTTTAGCATAGTATTCCTTTGGAGGAATAGAGTCATTGACTCATGATTACTCTTGACTAATCAAAATCAATATCTTATAGTTGAAATGGACATATAATTCTTCATATTGTTAGAACTATGCTTTAAAAAAGGCCTCTTCAATGAAAGAGAAACCCTCAACCATCTACTCCCCTCCAGTTAATGGGCTCATGTTTGATAAAAGGTTTTGTAAGAGGTAATGCAAAAAGTGATTCTTGAAAATAATGGTGCATATGCATGGATGACAATAGGGACAAATGTCTTCGTCTGCTTATGTCACCATTTGTATGTGCTTTTGTACTGATATTTCAGCAGATTCCTTTGAATATATATTGACAGGAGATTATTTCAATTTTGAAACATTATTGTAAGTAATAAATATTAAAGTCCATAGCAACTACAAGGCAGGTCTTTTTTCACCTAAAGGCCAATTGAAAATATGTATTATTTTTACCTGATGCATGTGAGGAAAAAAATGCAGATGAAAAAAATATTAACTTGTCCAGATTTAATACCTAAGAAAATTGTTAGTGGCTCTCATTTTGCAGTTCATAGCAGGAATTGAGTCACTCATTTGAACGATGTCAAGTTTGCATAAGGTAAAAAGAAAAGGAGTATGCATGGAATCTGTTGATCTTGTGACTCATATATTATGCTTTTGACTGTTCCAGACAAGTTTAGTCTTAATTCATGATACAGTTGTAGTGATTGCTCCTTATGATTCTGCATAAACAATGACACTCACATGTAGCCTCAGTGTTATTTGTATTGTGTGGTAACTAACCATCACCATTAACAAAAAGATACTTGAAGAGGAAGAAATCCCATACGCATGCTTTATTTTCCATGTTCCTTCACCTGAAAGTATTGCCAGCACCACATTTATTGTCATTCAAAAATGTTGATACCTCTACTAAGTTGGGGTCTGTGATGAACACATATGGCAATTTTGCTAGCCAACTCCTTGCCATTCCGATGCGACGACCATACATGAGTGTGGCAGCTTGAAGTCTCTGGAACAATTCTGAGGTGGATTTTAACATGTTGTATTACTTTGAGAAATATTATTTTTTAATTACCATTTAGCTTGTATTGAGGTAAATGCAATTTGGACAGATTTGAAGTGTCTGAAGAGGGTAGGTAGGGTTTAAAAATTAGGGTGAATCGATGTCTGGGGTCATTTAACACCTTGAATTTCAATTTATATCAAATTCTAAAAGTGATCAAATGCAGAAAAGAAAACTATTGGTTCATTTACACCACAGAATTATAATTTCTTCATAAGGCTTGTCGTTCATAAAAATTTAATGACTGTGTTTATTCCCTCCAAGTCATCCCCTAGGGCTTCTTTTAATACCATGTGACATTTTAAGTGTTTCATGAACCACCAGAAATTTACCTCACTGTATCAGGATGTGTTTTACACTGAGAAGATGCACTTGCAATGGGGTTGGATTTTATCCTCTTTGAAAAGGTACCTATGAATGCACCAGAGTGCAATGCCCTTTCCTCAATGTGCTAAAGACAAGCTGGAATATACATATGTAACTACATATCTGGTATAATCTTGAACCCTTGCACTTCTGGGGTAAATGCAAAGGAAAGAGGATGAGCAAAATATCTTGGGGGTTAAAATAGGAACATACATAATTTTTTTTAAACTGCCTGTCGAAAAAAATACCATAGTAGGATATTTAGTGAGAAGGAAATTTTTATTTCTCTATGAAGATAATGAAAGATTTATTTTTCATGTACGCATAGTCTTATACCTAGTTACTTGGAACAATCCATGTAGAACTATATATGTATGTATAACAACAATCATTGGACTAGGGACATGTTAATTGTTGCAATTTCTATAGTGATTAGAAATTTCCATAATTTTCATAAGCTTGAGCATCATTGATTTTTCTATCCTTGTCTTGGTATTTTGATCAAGTACAGTAGGACATTGGTTTGATATCATTCAACTATGAATGTTTTCCTATTTATATTGGAATGGTGGTTTTCAGAATTCATGTGAATAGATTTTCTTTCTCCTACTCAGTGACAGGATGGCTAAATGGATACCCCTCGGAAGACAATGGTGACATGACAATGAGACATAGGAAGCCTTGGGAAAAATAAATTTGGGAGCTTCTTCCATAAACATAGTGGCAACTTTAAGCCCTTAGTCACTACAAATTATTAGTAGCACTCATGTAACCTGTAGAGTGGTAGATTGGGGCATAGGGCAAATTACTCCACTCATCCCCAGCAGCCACTAGCACATTAAGGTTAGACATCTGAAGATAAATTGCTTGAAAGAATCATTCGGCAACAGGAGGGAGTTGATTATGGGGACCTTGGGTGAGGATATAAAGAAGATGAAGAGAATGGTTTTTCGGGTTTCCATCCACGTTTATCCATATTTGGTGGACAATATTTCGCCAGTGTTCCAGCTAGCTTCCTCAGGTCTGTTGGATTGCAGGGTTTGGTCCGTCCTTTTATGTTATGCCGGTTTTGCGACTTCGGGTGGAGGTGTGTCATGATTGGTCAGTACTATTGAAGAGCCGTTTCCAAGCGGTGGCGAGGGTGTAGCCGTCCTCTTGGTTGAAATTTTGCGGTGTTTATGCTATCTCTATTGACTCCCGTATGAGTTCGCCACTGCTTGGAAACGGCTCTTCAATTTTATCGACCAATCACGACACACCTCCACCCGAAGGTGCGAAACCGGTATAACATAAAAGGACAGACCAAACCCTGCAATCCAATGGACCTGAGGAAGCTAGCTGGAACGCTGGCAAAATATTGTCCACCAAATATGGATAAACGCAGATGGAAACCTGAAAAACCATTCTCTTCATCAACAAAACTCCACGGAAGCCTTCACGAAAAAATATAAAGAAGAGGCTGGCGAAGAGTTTAACATGGAGTGTAGTGTCGTATGAGACAGAAACATGGTCACTGAGGAAAGAAAAAGAGAATAGGCTGCAGGCTTTCGAGATGTGGGGGTGGAGGGGGTGCGGTGGATGGAAAGGAAGACAAAGGGGGAAGTGCTTGTTATGGTGGGAGAGGAAAGGAAACTTCTGGATGAGATTAGGAGAAGGCTGAGTAAGTAGTTGGAGGAGGTAATGAGGGGTCAAAGTCCATAATAGAGGGAAGGATGTTGGGCAAGCGGGTTAGGGTAAGAAAGAGAAAAGGTATTATGGACAGGATGAAGAAGGGTGGGATGATGAAAAAAGAAATTGAGTTGGTAGAAAGGACCATGGTTGGAATGGCCAGAAGGGTATTTGGGCAAAAGCCCGGTGGGCCACTGCTCTTTAAGTCAAAAGCACTATCATATGTAGCTATGTGGTGGGCTGGGTTGGCCCTTGTATTCCCAGACCAAAATGTCTTCCCAGTCTGACCCTGGAAAGGACCCTGCTCATGTGAAAATTTAGAGGAATTTTACTCACTTACATTAAACCTAGTTTCCTTAACCAGTAGATTACTTTAACTATAATATTTATATGTATAATGATGTTATTTAGTTTGTGCATGCCTATTTCATTTGATTTTATAACCACCCTAATGACAACTTATGAGAGCTGTGTCAAGTCATGTGATGGAAACAAATAAATAACAACCATGGCAAACCTCTAATTTCGAGGAGAGGCCTGATTCTCACAATTTGTTTCTCGCTTTGTTCTTGCTGTAATCATTAATTAAGTGTGGGAAGAAGGAATTTTTGAAACTCACATGATTGCTTTTTCAACTAATAGTAGCCTAATGTGTTACCTTCTAGTGGTCCCCATACTTGTTCCTCCAAAATAATTTGAGTACAAGAAAACCCAGATTATATCTCATGAAATGAAAAGGTTTGGAAATCTACAGACCCATCAGAACTTATTTAATTAAATCCAAAAGGCAGTTGCCTAGTAGTAATGTTACTTAATAAGAGTGAATGATTTCGTGGTACATAATTACCATTTTCTATATTGGTTATCACAGTTACGTTGGTGCTGGCCGAAGAATTCATGTATATGACCTTACTCATCTATGTTGGGTGTGCGCCAGCCTCTTTGGTTGGGGATTAGTGGGTGAATCCAAGATACTTATCCTTATATGTTACTAAACAACTAAAATACTAATTGATAGAGGAAGTGTATAAAGAAACTGGTGTTCTTAAGAGAAGGTTCTTTTTATGCTATTGCCAAGTGGTTCCCCCAGCAATGCATTAATATTTGCTTGGTTCATCATTATAACATGTTCAAAACAAATGGCTTCAATGTTCCATTAAAGTTTTTCTAACGTTAGTGCGCTGGTGGACCAATGGATAAATTTGTTTGCCATATTCTAGGAATTAACAAAGGTTTATTTTAAAGAGTAGTATGCTGTCAAAGTTCTGAAATAGATAGAGTATCATACATATATGTGAGGTTATATTATTTTAACTCAAAGATGAATGTACATAGTTGATACCTCAGCAGAAGTGGCATCATAGAGAAGGACCCAAGGTTGTTGACCAATCCAGGCTCTGATTATACTTCCCGCTGGATTGTGGGCTATAGCTCCTATATTAAGCCTGTCAAATAACTCTAGAGAGTTGATGGAAAGGGGTGACAGGAGGAGGTGGCATAATTCAAGATTCAAGTGGATTTTTTTTATGTGCAGGTTTTTCAAAGGATTAGGTTGAGATGAAGAGAAAATGAAGGAAAAAGATCATAATTAAAGAAAATTCAAGTCACTAAGATTGATGTGAGTTTTAAACAAAAAAGCATCACTAAAGATCTTAAAAAATTATATTCTGCCCAAAAAGCTCATCTATTAGTATCTTTGACTAATTTTATGGCAAAGGAAAGACAACGCAATGGAAATGTGTACTAGAAAATGTCACATGATGAATGTCATAAGTTTTTGATTTAGAAAGATCTTACTCTTGACTCTTTACTCTTCTGCAGGAAAGTGAAATTAGGTGGTTTGAGCGAGATAGTTCCCTAGTCATAATGGAGACCATATTCAAATTTTATTTTTTGATTTCAGCATCTGTAAGAAGGATGAAATAAATATTGTAGTATTAATGGTGCAAATATATATGTATGTAGTTATATATATGACCAAAATTCTCAGTAATGAATAAATAAAGCTACACGAGTCTCTAAATTGACTCATTTTTTCACTCCGTATGGCTGAAAATGCTTGAAAACAGCAGGTGTTTTTGCGATTCTGTAAAAATTACTTTGGTGAGAAATATATAGATTAATTTTTATAAATAAATTTATATATTTTATGTAACTTATGACTTATGTTGCTTTATTTATTTAATTACTGAGAATTTTGGTCATAACTACATATATATTTGTTCCATTAATACTAAAATATTTATTTAATACTTCGTACAGATATGTACTAAAATTAAAAAAACAACTATAATTGAGAAAACATACAAACTACACACCGTTAGTTTTTTGACGAAATCTAGGTGTTAGAAGTTCTAAATTTTTTTAAATATTCTCCCTCTGGAGCGCACAGTCGTAATCTATCCCATGTAAAACAGCTTATATTTTTAGACAAATTGCTCAAAAATTAGTTCGGCAAGGGGTTGATATTTTGATATCATGAGAGTTTTTTCATAAAAATGAGGCCAGATTCATCAAATTCCAGATGAAGTGATTTTTCGCTCAAACTACCTTGAAGGACTAAGGAGTTGAAAATGAAGGGGGATGACTATACGTCTGCCTACATTTTTTATTGAAAAATTTGTAAAATAATCTCATAATGCAATTTATGTTGAACCTAGTTATAGATTTTGAACAGTGAACAGAGGTACAAGGGTACTTACTTTAATAATTGGAGGATGATTATTGCTTCATTAGTTCAATAGCACAAGTTAAGCATGAAATGTCATTTGCAACTGGCAGGCTTGAATCTGAATCCTTTTCAGAGGTGTTAGATTTTCATGCATTTATAATACAAAGCGTAATTGAAAATATGACACTGTCACATATTATTTTGTATTAATATTTGCAATTCACTACCATGGTAGTGAACTGCATTCATTTATACAAAATAAGCAAATATAAAAATCATAAACTTCTTTTGATTTCTTAGTTTAGGCTAACCTGTGATTGAAGATCAAAGTATTCAGGTTCGCTTGTTGCATCATTGATGCAACTCTTCTATGTGCATATATTGTTTGAATAAGTTTAAGTCAGTTTTTAAATACCTCATAATGGTTATTGTATTTTAAAATCATTTAATGCTTTTCATAGCCTATGAAATATGGTGACTCATTGAATACGCTGTTTTCTTTTGGCATTCAACTCTGCAATACACTCATGAATAAAAAGATGATAGTATTCATAATATGTATTTACAATGCAGCCACTATGTGAAATATGGCTTTTGAAGCAAGAGACTTACTGGAATAGTTCTCAAAATGCCACATTGTGTGCTCATTACTAAAAACAAAGTAAATCTTACCATCATGCTCCACATTTATTTCCAATGTGTTTCCAATGATTGGTAGGGAAGGAGGGCCAGGTATTTTTTCCACAAGTTCGATGAGTCGAGCTCGTCTCTTTCTGTATCTGAATATAAATATTGCTGAAGCACACGCCAGAGTTATAGAGATGAACGTGGCGAAGAGGGTTGGCAGTGAACTTGAACGGAGGAAGGATGAGGTGCTGGGCCATGAGTCCATGGTGATGGTGCCGTTTTCAAGCTTTAATTTGGAGAAAAGTGAGGAAAATGAGAGAATTAGATACAATCTTAGTAGCAGAAATACATATGAGTTGTTTAAGAGCAGACATAACTTTATTGGAGACCTCAGGGAAATTTGAAGCTGATTTTATGTTTTTGATACCGAATGGCATAACTACGTTGGGTTCTAGGAAGTCTCTTTTGTAAGTCTCTAGGCCATCCCAGAAAGCAGTAATACAACAAATATCATGGTATCTACTTGGATAGCAAGTAATGGTGAAGCTGCTGCAGTTACTATGTGTTTCCTTTTGTCATATGGTACTACATATGTACTACCTTTTGTAGGGCTTTGTAAGGATTAATTTTTAATGCCTGATACATTTACTATGGATCATGCATACAAAAGGATGCAAAAGCTACTCAACTGGAATCCATTTTGATTTTCATCACACTGGCTAGGCTATTTTGTTTTTTGTCCCTGTTATTATGAAGCCCCACAAACTTTCCCACTGGATGATTTGGATAAAGTTTTCTTGCATGTGGCACTGGGTCAGGCTCGGGCATGACATTGGGCCAGGTAAGCCTGACCTGGGTGTCATGCCTGAGCAAACTTTGCCCCTGTATTAATTTCACTTGCACTCAATTCATGATTCCCCTGCACACCTGCAAAACCAATCCAATTGACTAACCTTGGTTTGTTTTTACCAGGCAATAAATTTCTGTGTTAAATGCTTTATTCATATTATTTTTCAGATATCGAGAATTTGGGAGCAGCTTGAGAGAAAGCTTCATCAAAAGTTGTCATCTTGAAAGACTCACTTCATTAACTTTGCTTCACATTGTGATTGTGGCATGACTTTCTTCTAGGAAACCATAATGTTTGGTGAGTAGTATCATTATCAGTATTGCATCCATACTCATTTACAATTCAGCTATGTTCCTCTTAGATGTACAAAATATAGAATATGAGCCTAGGATTGCCTATGTTGCATCAAATAAATCTAATAAGTTGTTTTGGAAAATTTTCATGTGTTAAAAAGTTAGAATTGATTACAAAATTAATAGCAACTTGTTCCCCTTAAGTATTTCTTCCCTTCACAGAAGCAAGTACATATTTTATCTGACCTGTATCTTCTGAGCTGTCATGTAATGATTGTTTTGCAGTGCGTATTTTTTTCAAAATGAGCTTATTTTCATTTTATCATTTAGACAAAGACTCTCTAGTCTGTGCCAATTACCAAAGTTTTAAGAGAAAAGGGCAATAAGAGAAAAACCATAATTGAAACTTTTGATCTTGAAAGGGTGAACTTATATTTATACAGCTGCTTCTCCAATACCATTTTTCAAGTTTCTTACCACAAGTTTGCAATTACTCATTTTGGAATAGCTCAGCATTGTTAGCTGAAGCGAATAAGTTTCCACCTTATCCTGTGTGTATGCAAACCAATTCATATTCCTATAAATATCCTGTGAATATATGCTACCATTTATATTTTTACCTTAGTTTCACTATTTTCGGAGTAAATTGCAAAATAGAGGCAGAGTCGCAAAACATAGTAAACATAAAGGCGCTTCGAGTTGTATACATTTCAGGGACACATCATGAGCGAATACCCTGGGCACTAGGGCATCTTTGACAGATGGACATACGAACTAGGATAATACATAGTATTTAATTTCAGCTCATTGGTTTGTGAAAATCACCCCTTTCCCTGATGCTCCAGAAGCCGCCATTGCCTTTAAGTGAATACACTAGCGGGAGAATCTGTGTTGATTTATACTCCTTGAGATAAATGTTGTTAGATGTGAAATTACTCGGAAAAGGCATCCCGTATCACTTCTTGCCTCCAGAGAACTTCTCAATCAAATGGACACACTTGCATTTAGTCTTTCTCTACTATCTATTCATACTTGACTTTGAATAAACTTTCTATACTTTACTTTTCATTAAAAAGACTGGAAAAATTTAAAACCTTGATTCTTTTCAAGGGTCAAATCTTGGAGTAAATTCATTTTGTGTCTTGGGTGGAAGGTGAGTTGGCCTTGAAAATGAATGAGGTAGTACTTTCAGAGTCTCTACTATTTGCTTAGTATTTTGGAATGGTAATACAGTGTGCAGAGCTTTCGGATATATGCAGGGCTCCGAGTTAAAATACAGGTCAAGCCTCTACTGCATTGACGTGCTAACTTCAATCCAGATAGAATTACTAAATTCCCATTTGGGAATTCTATTAGCCCACTAAAGAATTTAAAAAACTTTCATTACTTTAGTCCTTCCAGTAATTTTTATTTGCATTTCTTCTATGTAATGTTGAAAAAGGTGACACAGAATCAATGACTTATCTCCATGAAAAAAAACAAGTATTTACGAAGTAATGATAATTTTCCATTAACTATTCACGTTTTATACCCAATGACTAGTTCTTGATCAATACAGTTTTCTTCTGCATGAGTTGACTTGTCAGAAACAGTCAGCTTGTTTCTATCCCGTCTGGGTAGCCAGTGAAACTGTTGTTTGACAAGCCAACTCACGCGGAAGAAAATCCGTTTATCCTTAGATCATCAATCTAGCACTGCAGAAAAATTTGAGCGAAGTATATTTACTGTCTACTAAAAAGGCCATTATATCGGGCAATTTTAAATTGACTTAATCAATTCTTGGAATTCATATTTGGCCGTCAAAGAAGTAATTCATGTATCAATAGTCCCACAAATTATTAAGGTGTGAATATGACCCGAGAACCCAAAAGCTAATGCACCCATGCTGCAACGGACTTCCTTGACTAAAATCCTCATGGCATAATTTTCCGGGTACCATTATTAATACTAGGGTAATCTACCCATTGAGGTAGGCCCGGATGGAAGTGAGTCAAAATCCTCATGTGCAAGGCCCCATCTCCTTACACAATGTCTTTCTTCTTCTCAGCATACATCCTACCTCTCTTCATCCCATCCATAAAACCTATTCTCTTTCTTCTCTTCCTCGTTTTCGTAAAGGCGTCTTTTTATACTTTGACAGTTATTATTTCTAAGATATATTTTTTTGTTTAGAGTTTAATTTATGATGATGTGATAAAAGCTGCTCTTGTGTTCAACGAAAATAGCCTTCCCTAAGGTTATTGCAGTGCTATTTTATTGATGTTAACCTGAGAATGGCTGAAATCTGCCATTCAACAAATATTTATTTTAACCATTACCTAGTTATCCGATCTGGATTCTACAATTACAGTGTGGAAATTTTCATTTCGTGATAATTGTTTATTGCATGCTCAAACGGTAGAGATGCTCATGTTTTAATGCCGATGTAACCTTGTCTGGCGAGTTTAATAAAAACCAAAATATTATACTCGTACAAATATTACGCGTAAAGCACTACATATATAATTCTGGAATCCAGTGGTGAGGCTTTTATTCCAACTTATTTCAATTAAATTATGATAACGATGGAGTCGCACGTTTGCTTAACATATTTGAAGCGAAATTGCTCCCATCAAATTAACATTCATAAATAGTTACCAACTTATTTTACTACCAATTCATTCATTTGATCGCACCAATTGAGCCCAACAATGCCTTATCTTTTGAGTACCTCTTCATACAACCTACTCTGTTTCTCCATTATCCTCCACACACACACACTTCAAAACCCCTGCAGCCTATTCTCATCCTGTTTTCTCAGAGTCAAAGTTTCTGTACCATAAAATGCTGCACTCCATAGGAGACTCTTCGCCACCCTTTTCTTTTTTATATCCTTACCATAGCCTCGCGTGAGACCGAGGGTTGCCCTGTGAAAGGAACTGCCTCCACCATTTGAAAGTGGGAAATTCACGAGCCGATTGGCTTTGTTCAAATTAGCTCTAGCCTCACACCTTGGAGTCGCTAGCTCTACAGCTACCAGTTTTCATTCACCACCGGCATCCTGCTTCTTCTTCCCAGCCCTGGTTTTGTGTTGTACGTACGTGGAGCCCATTTAGTTGAACAAGGCTTGTAGTGAGACTTATTTCCAGGTGAGCTCTTCCTCCACTTAGGATATTATTTTGGTTTTCATTAGTGTTAGAGTATCCATAGTGTGCCTCCATTTACGAGTCTTGCTTGTGGAATAATATCTCAAACAGCACAGCGAGTCGTACAGTAGGTGTAGAGCTCGTGTATTGCTCATATTTCTCACCAATTGAAACTCATGTAAAACCATAGGCCTTGAAATTGGGAAAGTACAGAAGCGATTCCTAAGGGCTCTCTCTATATATGGGTAGTATGTGACTTACTAAATAATGAATGGTCCTTCAAGCAGACTATTAGAAATGTTTAATTTGCATAGCTTAGAAAAGGGGAGACACATGTTGGATATATGACTTTATGAATGGTTTGCTAGATTCACAGATGATTGAGAAAGTTGACTTTTATGAGTCTACCGTGAGCTTCAGAATTAATAAAATATTTTCAAGGAAAATTTATTGCACAAACTACTGTGAGAATTCCCCTCTCACCAGGTCATCAATCCCGGTCAAGGCGAATGATTTTTCCTCTGTGGAATATCGCATGTATTCCAGAGAATTGGACATATTTGGTTCTAGGCAAGAACATTTTCAGTGTATTTTGCGAATGATGATGTCTCATCTTATTATTATCAGCGCTATAGAGTTAGATATTTGCCAATATTTTCACAGTTTTCCTGTGATTTACTTTGACTGTGGGATAAACTAAATAAAGAAAGGGAGCTTTCCCTTCAAGATGTTTGGAACATATCCGCGCACACGACCGACGGTGAATGGAATGATGTGCGAAACGGCAAAATATTCGGTAACCTGCCGATAGATTTCATTCTTGTAGGCTCACAGTAGAGGCCCTATATTTTAGGGATAATTGATCGGGAGGGTACAATAGGGTTCTCGTAATAGAGGACCTCTAGTTCACAATAGTCACGGCCGAGTATATAGTTTCTGAAAATCCGTTCAATATTCGCATTTAAAATCGTCATCAATAAATACATAAAGGGAGCTTTCTTTTTATGGTGTTGAAGTAGGCCCGATGGAAATGCATCGCCTGACTTTAGCCCACACGAACGACGGTGAATGGAACGATGTTCGTTGGCGAACCGTTTCGTAACTTGGCAATTGGTAGCATTCTGTTGGTAGGTACACAATAATCACGACCGAATATTTTGTTAATACCTCACGGATTCATTTAAATTACATACTAATTAAGGTAAGGTTTTTAGCACACAGTATTTGAAAACTTTACATAATGCATGTTTTACGCATTAAGAGAAAATCAACGCAAAAATAATCGCGGATACGATTATCGAAGCTCATTCGTTGTTTAGCGCACATCAACTCCGCTCTCGATCTGTTTTAAAGCACGCAGGGTCTGAATCGAATGGAAAGCAAGTCCGCTGTTGTGTTGCGAAGAGAGCGGCGGACTAGAGCGAATGGAAAGTTCCAAAAGTTTGGAAATGGAAATACAGTGGCCACCCTATATTATTCGCAGTTGACGTTCATGCCCAACGCTGCGACGTGTGACCTGCGTCAGATATGCTGCTCTCCGCTGGCGTGCAGTCTATCTCTCCAAGTCTTTCGTATCTAATGCGCTGCTTATCTCAGGTGAAAGGGTCAACGAGTCGTCAGCTGCCGTTATGCTATTTCCATCCCGCCTTCTGACCAAACGCGATGAAAATGTTGATTTGTAAATTTAAAAATCCATCCGTTTCTGCGGGGACTCCCTATTCGATTGCAACCTATCGAAGAGCCAAAGGAAAAGTTCATGTGACACGGTCACTTGGAGGATCACGACTTCCTCGCCATGAAGTATAAGTTATCATCTGGGCGCTCGCTATCAACGGACGGAATCAAGGCCGGCGATTGAATGGCTTACTTCTTGGAGTTAGCGGATTAACCTTCAGAAATAAATTCATCTTGTTGTCATATCCATATGGACTTGTTTGTTTAGTCCTTCATAAATTCTATCAGAGCACTCAAATTTTTAGCGGAGAATCCAATTTTTTAGATCTTTTCCCCGATAGTTCTGTATGATGCACATTATCGCATATGGGATACACATAGTCAGGACCGTCCCTGGGGATTGAGGGGCCCTGTGCAAACGAAAGTCGGAGGCCCCCTTAACTTTGCATTCCCTTATTCATATAGTACCATATTTTAAACATATTTCATGGAAAGAAGGAAATAAACCCACAAAGTGGCTAATAATTTCAAGTAATTAACATGTGTACTAAGTAGTAGGTAATTTAGGTAATAGGCGGGTTTCCCCGCGCCGCGGGAACTCCTACGTGCACCGTCTCAAAGAGGCAAGCCCGGGCGGGGCCCTCATAGGTGCGGGGCCCAGTGCAGCGACACCTGTCGCACTACCCTAGGGACGGCATTGCACATAGTGATATCGTATCGTCGTGACCGATAAACATTGAAACATCATAGCTATTATACTTACAATTAATATTTTCGTATTTATATTACCTCTTTGAAAATTTAAAGAAATAAATGTATAAATACCTACTCATAGAGTAATACTTCAAACTGATACTACTACGAGGGCGGAGTAAGTTCCGTTTGGTTGTAAAAAAATCACTAGTTCATATAAAGGTATTTTTACATGCGACTTAAAGTTAAAATAGTCTGCTATTTTTTAACGTAATTTTCTCCAAGATTGCGCCGCTCCTAATTCCGGCGAAAGCGTATTTTTAATACCAGAACTACATCGTGTGGGATTTAAGCCATGCGTTGACACCGTCCTTCAACGTCTCGTCGTCTACAAGCCGCTGTAATCCTAGCAATTTTTTCAAGTTGAGAAAAATATGTTTCTCGGATTCAAATCAGGGATTTACTGAGGGTAATCGAAAAACTACCGTTTGAAACTAGTATGTAGGCTTAGTGTGCTTGCAGCATGATGTGGTCGAGCGTTGCCATTGCTTAACTCCCAAACGGCGGAGTTCTACTGCGAGAGTATTAAAAAAAACTCGTTCAGCGGCATGGCAAGGTGTTTTAGGTGTTTTTTTATAAACAAATGGAACTTACTTCCCGAACCTCCTTCGTAGATAAAGCCGTATAATAACGCGATCGATTGCAATGAGTGACTTATTCAAAGCTATCTTCTATGAAACGCAATGAAGACACAAAACTCATGTGCTGCGCCACAACGTTGTCATGTTTTACTTTAACTTTAAGTATTTACCGGATGAACAGAGCAGTGCCGTTTTGCAAGAGTGGTAAGGAGGACAGTGGAAGAAATTTGACGGCGGCTGAGTTGATGGATGGAGGAGATTACGAGAAGCTTAGGGATAATGCAGGCCACTATAGGAACATGTTTGGTGAACGGGGAAGGAGGAAAAGAATAGCCATTTTGGATTGAGAAGTGTGATACGCTGAAGAAGTGAATGGTAGGGCACTAATTATGTTGGTAATTACGAGTTGAACGTAACGTTTATGTATAGCTTTTAATGTCCATCCAAACCCACTTTTGCTCTGTTATTGGCTGCAAAGGTAGGTACCCTCAAGCGTGTCCTCTGTAGGTACCCTCGTGGTCGTGTAGGTACCCTCAAGGTCAAGGGGGTGACAACTTGGTAATGGCAATATGTTGACTATCGTGACTAGTCTGGTGGATCGCGTATGAACCTTCTCTCCTCAAGTTATGTGGCTCTGAGGGCGTGGCTTCTAATTGTAATGCTGATTCCTGCTTTCATTATGACAAAGCTCGGAAAGACCTCTTGCTTCACAGTAACCGAGGATCATATGATACTACCACCTAATTCTAGTATTGCCTTCTTCGTTAAGTGGTCATAATATTGCGGCGTTTGAGAACTTAATTAACTGGCCAGAATAAATTTGAATGTTTCAGGATTGACTTCATGGAAGTGAAAGGTATCTATTTTTTAATAAAAAAAAACCTTCGTAATTATCCACACTTTATTTAAATCTGCGACCGGTTTAACCTTGATAAAGCATCTTCTGACCAGAAGAAGATACCTTATCATGGTGAAACGGGTCGCAGTTTTGAATAAAGTGTGGAGAAACACGAAGTTTTTTATTTCAAAACTGATAAGTGGGTAGAGCTATACGAGGCATCCAGTTGCCATAAGGGTTCATCAACAGAGGCTTAAAAAAGCTTTTGAAGAGCCGATGAATGAGAGACTGCGATGAAAGCGATTAGATGAAGACACTTATCCACGCTTTCAATAGTTGGCAGATAATAATCGACGCCCCTTCTTCTTTTATCGCATTGTTTTCATGTGAATACTTAAAAAAGAGATTAAGAAAATAACAAGGAAGAAATCGAGAGATTTAGTTTTTCAGGCAACACTGGTATGTGATCACCTGAAGCTGGTGCAATCTCCACCGTAGTCGTAGTTTAACATGGAAAATGCTGAAAGATAAAGGCATTTTTGTTTATTTTAGGGTGCTTCACACGGTGACACCTATAACTATCGATAAAACGGTCATATTTTTAGCATAATGTCATTTTCGTGACTTAGAGGCTAAATGAAGTCTGCTCACGGCAACATTTGGCCGTAGAAATATCCATTATAACTGTTATTGCAATTTATTTGTAACATTTTTTAAATTTTATCATGGGAAAAATAGTAGAAGTATTACGTAAGACGTTTTTTGGGGTGGGGGGGGGATAATCTTACATTGTCTTATGTAGGGGGAGCAGGGGGTCTGGACCCATTTATGTAAGATTTTTGTCTGTCTTGAAACGTTGTATAGTTTCCGAATGAAATTTAGACGTGACATGGAGCATCCGCTCGTTAATGGCGTATTTTCCACAATCTCACCGCTACACCAAGGCTCCTATTCTGTCGCCTGACTGGCTAGCTACATTACCTCCATGCTCAATGAATGTGGTACCTACTTCAACACTGCATCATTATATAATATCTATTGCTCAAAGCTGTACGATGGCTTCTATGGAAACATAAAACTGCAGAAAGCGAGCATTTAATGAAGAGTAGATGCAAATATCTAACGTCTTACGTAATACTGAGAGGGAGAGGGGGGGTAGGAAAATCTTACATTGTCTTACATAGGGGGAGGGTCAAAAATGGCATAAATCGTCTTACGTAATAATTGAATGTCCCCTAAGGACATGAATAAGGACCAGGATAATAGCGTTAGCGGAAAGTGCGTTCGATAATAGGAGAGAACTGATGATAGGGACCTTGTGTAATAATGTAAAGAAATGACTGGTGAAGAGGCTAATAAGGAGTGTAGCTTTGTATGGTGCAGAAAATTGGACTCGGAGGAAAGAGTGTATTAGAGCAGGTGTTTGAGATATATCACTCTACACATTACTCCAGTAATAACTGTCGATTGTTATCAACGGCGATAACCGTAAGTAATGAATGTAGAATGTAGAACAATGAAGGCGACCAGTACTTGTTATCGTTGGCAATGAAAAGAAAATGAGGTCAACGTGACTTGAAAATATAGTGTCTCTATGGATAATGCGGCAGAGCCAATGGCTACGATCATTGTTCAAGTATTTGTGCTAATTTGTTGCCATAGAGAATATACAGACATTTTAGACGATCAAATCGAGAAAATTAATTGGTTAAATTCCTGAAAATAAACACTTGGTCGTAATGGGGCTCTGGGACGCGGTAATGATGAAGAGAGCAAGTAGGAGATTACAGTGCTAAACTCCGTATTAGACTCAATGCCAGTCTTTTCTTTACATTCGTTGAGAAAGTCCCTATCATTAATCATCTTCTATTTTTGAACGCCTCCTTTTCTAACGATGTTATCCTTCTAATGTCTTTACTACTATGCCCATAGTTCTCCAGCACACTACCCTCCTACTTTTATGGTCTGCCTCGCTATCTTTGTCCTAGAAAATCTCATTACTTTAGGTTTATTATGATTGATCTACATTCCGTTTTTCCCGCACTGATCTGATTTTCTAATGTATATTCTTCCACTAGGGAATGGGAGCAATAGAAGATGAAATTGACTTTTTAAGCCATTAAGTTGTCGATTATCCATTACAACGAAATAGAAGTTAGAGATTTTCCACCTGAATTATTTTAATACGACGCGTTTCGGTGTAACTAAATCATCCTGGGTCTGTATGTAATGTAGATGTAGTTATTCCATTTATTTATTTACATTAGAAGATGTGTGGGAAACTTTGAAAAGGAGGAGTGCAGAAATGTGGAAATGACCGTAGGTATGATTAATAAGATCGGAAAAGAAACTATAATTAACGAGAGTAATGATGGTCACGAGAGAAGTAAATGTGTAAAAGATTGTTTCAAAGAAAAGGAAAGTAGAAAAAGAAAAGTATTACTATGTCAAATATTATAAAAGAATCACAGAGTTAGTAACAATTATTTGCCGAGAACCATAGCAAAGGAAACGTAGTGAATTTGGTCGGTGGTGTAGAGAAATTTCAGAAACTGGAATATATGAATGCTCTGTGCATGTGGACATGAGTAGTTTGGAGGTTACTAAGGAAGAGGGGTGTTCGGGAATGACAAGACCGAAGACTGTGAAAATATTCCCATGGAAACGAATCATATTCAAGAAATCTGGAATGAAAACGTTGGGAAGAGTATTTATGGCCTAGATATTAGGGATGTGATATCGCAGGAGAAATAATGGGTCCAGGAATTCCTTCAGTCCCTTTGCTGGCTTTTCAAGACCTGCCCGATCAAAAGTGTCTAAAAACCTTTTATCTCAGACTATAAAGATATGTTGTATACTCTGTGCTGAGCAGAAAATGGTTATCTAAACACATAATTCCGCGTTACTACGAGCTTACTTCATTGTAAGTATAGAAGATACTTAGTGTTTGTTTTCCTCAGAATAAAAAGCTATTGATATCCATTCAGTCATTCTCTTTTAGATTAACATTTTAAGTTGTAGAGTATCGCGTCATTTTCACTGATTTCTGGTTTGTGTGTAGATGCTATAATCAAAACCATGCCATATTGCTTTCCGATAAAGCCGAAGGAAAAATACTCGATCTTTGAATGGCCGTATCTTATCAAGAGTCTATCAAAACTTTTCGTTTCCTTTTTTAGGTTCGTTTGAGGTATTAGGTATTATTAAAATTGGTATACATATCGTATAATGAAAGAGAAAAATACTAATTTTGAAGAGATTACTGCCATAACCAAATTGGTATTTGGGGAAATTGCCAGAAGTTAGAGAATGGGATGAAGTAATTTCGAATACCTGCAATAGGAAATCTCATAATTGGTGGTAAGAGATCGTTCTTAACGTACAGCACATTTTTCATACCTCTCCTGCAATGTAACATTAAATCACTAATTATCAACCTTATTCTTGTTGAATGTTGCCCTTATTTTTCTCTTGAACATTCTGTAAAACATTTTACTTTCAGTGAACAGTTAAAGTGGTTGACAGCTAAAAATAGACGAATATATGTACTGTGTGTGTTCTTGTACAAGCTATTCGAACAATGGGAACCACATTATTTGTTTCCTGTATTTAGTCTTAAGCCATATTCTCGCAACATAATTACAATAAATAATTCTTTATTGCTCTACTTTTCTTGACATAAGACCACCACGTTCAGCAACTACTTTGTGGTAACCTCATCCTAATTGTGGAACACTATGCCATCAGGTATAAAAATATAAATTCACTTTAGAATTTCATATTGCACTTTATTGTTTTATTAGTCGCCAGAGACTTCTCAAAGGTATTAAGACGCGAGGTGATTGCTTATCAAAATTATATCATCCATTGGTATGGGACTCATTATCCGATAAGAATCTCCCGATATGCATTCGCGTAATCGACACTTACACCGACCGGCTCAGTGGCAGCATGCTCCGCTTTTAATATATCTTCATAGTAGTATAAAAGTAATTAAAATACATATATTCTCTTCACAGAAATATTTTCCAAATGTGTAGTCAAGTGCATAACAGTTCGGTGTAATTCGACACATGAGAATTAATTTCTCTCGAGCATCGCGGAAAATTAACTCTAAACCTTGGTAACAATGATACACTTCATGGTTGAGGCCTTTACCTTGTAGAAATCCATTCTCAAGAAAGAAATTGAAATACTTTGCTTTTTTCTACAAATTTACTTAAATTGTCTCGACTAGTTTCGATACACTGTATCATCTTCACAGACTAGACTGACTAGTCTGTGAAGATGATACAGTGTATCGAAACTAGTCGAGACAATTAAAGTAAATTTGTAGAAAAAAGCAAAGTATTTCAATTTCTTTCTTTTGGTAACAATGGTTAAGTTACGGTGTCTGTTTTGCATTATTTATTACGAAAACATTGACCGATATCTGGGGAAGGTAACGCCTTGAACTTTGATCTTTGTTCAAGGATTTATCTGACGGAAATTCCGGTCTGGTAGTTGTTGGGACTCTCATCAGAAGTTCATTGGCCTAATCAAGGATTTTTTGTGGCATTTTTTCGCAGAATATTACTAATACACAGCTGGGTGAAGTTTCGATTCTTATGATAGTTTCAGTGTAAATTAAATATGCGTAGGATATGCCATCATTTTATTCTATGGCGTCTTGATCAATAAGAAGAACCATAGATAATATTGCCTTAAAGAATATCATGGAAAATTTACAACAAAAAGGATTGTACTAGATTTTAGCGTAGATTTGTGTCTCAATCCCAGTCCCCGTTCGACTGTTTTAGTTTCCACTTGCCTTCGAAATTGTAATTGTAATGCGACATTTCCTATGTATATAAAACTAGAGAGAATTTTCCAGCCTTTAAGAATGAATTTTACGGATCTTACGGGTCTCAAGTAACTTGACGGATGTGTACGTATGTCATTTTTGAAACTGCATCGATACGCAAATTGAAGTAAAATCAATTAGAACTAGTTAATAGGTATGCCTTTTTTCCTAATCGATGCAGAATATTGTATCATAAGGCATTCGGTTTTTGGATAAACTAACAAAAGGTAGATGTCAGGCTTCCCGAAGCAGCGAAAATGTTTTCAAACAAATCAATGATTTCCAGGTATTGTTGGCAAATAAATGACCATTGTATGTAATGATTAATTGAGGGTGGAGTTCATAGTTTCTAGCTGCATTGGTTTTTGGGATCAATCGTACGGCCGGGTTACTCTTTGATTTTTTAATTAATAGCTATGTATGATAGTCTTACATTAATGTCGCAAAGCTAGGCTACCTAATATTAAGGATAGGTAAGCCTAGGCTACCTTACATAAATGGGGCAAAGTATCAACGCGCTTTCAGTTCACAAGGCTCATTCATGAATGTGTCGAACAGTAGGTACGAGTAGATACGCACTTTCAGCCAGGAGAGAAGAACGCTGAACCGACTGGGCCGACCATGGTTTTCACGAATCGTGCCATTTTTCAAGGTCAAGGGCATCTTGAAAATGGCATAAGTTGTCGACACCGTTATCATTAAAGGTCTTTAGAAGGCATAGTTAAGAAAGTTACCAAAAAACTGATTAAAGTTAAAGTTAATCTCTGTAATAAGTAACTAGTTAAAATTGAAAGTCACTTTTTTTAAAATTAAATGATTAAAGTTAAAGTTAAAAAAAATAACTTTTACGTTAAAAGTTACTTTTTCAGTTTCTTTTAAGAAACATTTTAAAAGCTATTTTTCGCATTTGGGATCAAATAAATACAAACTTCAAATTCAAGAAAAATTTTTTTAACTTCTTTTAAAAAGTCATTAAACTTAAGTAACATTCTCATTTCAAAATTTGTATCGGACATCCGGTCGACAAATTTTCGCGGTCACTCCACTCAACCCCGCTGACGACGGGATGTCACCGTTTAAGTTATGCGTAAACTGGTGCATTTTACATATACGTTACTTTGATGAACCCGTCCCCCTGTTACGTCATAGGTTTTTTGGTGACCCCCTGTCTCATGTTCAACTACGTAGTATTGATGACACGACGTCGACGAGTAAGGCATTTGTGCCCTCGCGGACATATTCTTTGAGTGGTTTCGTGTATTCTCGTCTGAGGGTGCGTTCCTAAACTTTGGCGGTTACTCCACTCAACCCCGCTTTTGTTTGGATGTATTCGTCTGGGCCTATTCATTGCATTATTGCACCACTACCCAGCTATATTGCATTCTTAGATACCGTTTTATTTTCCCCTTTGTCTGCTGGGCAAGCTTTGCGCCCAAAGTCGAACAGGTCGACATTCGCCAAAAATTAACGAAAAAAATTAACGGAAGTTAGTTTTGTATAAGTTAATGTATAATTTTAACGATTAAAAGTTAACTCTTAGAAAAAGTAACGGTTAAGTTCAATAGTTAACTAAATTTTTAATGATTAATTTTAATCGTTAATTTTTTAAATCGTTAATCCCAACTTTGTTAGAAGGTATAGGAAAGTATTGTGAAAGTATTTCATACTGAGTTTACAATCTACCGTCATGTTCTCGCAAATACACCAATTCACCAATGCGAAGAAAATTCTGGTGATATATAACATGACCGGGATTCAAACGCGAATCTTCTGATTGCTGGTCCGGCGCGCGATTACGATTCTCTGTGACGCGTGCGCTCGCGTTATCGCTATTTTTTCAATGACGCCCATGAGAGAGAAAACGTGATCGACATTCTTCTAATTTTGTGTGGTGCTTTAAGTCACTAGTTTTTATTGATAGAGTGCGCTCATATATCAGTAAATGTGAGCATTCTCCTTCTGGAGAGATCTGCGTTTACGGATAGCGATAGCAACAACGCGAAAGAAGGAACCGTGATCCCACGACAGGTTATGTTACCGAGGCGTAATGGTGTGGCCGAGTGCCGCTCTGATCTTCAACTAGGAGATCTGGTTTCGGTTCCCGAGCCAGCCAAGTGATTTTTCTCAATAATATTTATCTCAATAATATTTATAATAAATATCAATACATGTGCGTTCTTCTTTTCTCTAAGTCTCCCCGGGGTATTAAAAGAATTGGACTTAGATCGCATTCACAGCGTAATCTTTACTTCTATATAGTGTTAAGAATCTTTTATAACCGAGGAGGTATACATTTTAAACCGTGTCCCTACGGTCTTATATTAAGAATTGTTAATTATTATACTATGCCTAACCCCAACATTGAAGCCTACAAATATTTCTATGATTTCATTGCTCCTTCACTTTCTCAAAAAATTCCAAATAAACTACTCTCAATCATTTTCGGGTTAACTACTGCGTGGAGAAATTCTTTTTGGCTCAACGTTTCATTCCTCATGCTGGGAACGTCGTCAGACTTAGCATGAGGAATGAAACGATGAGCCAAAAATTTCTCCACGCAGCAGTTAACCAGAAAATGATTGAGAGTAGTATATCTTATCGCTGCGAAAACCTTGAAACAAAAAAATCCAAATAAAACTTTATAAATTAGGAATAAAACTACTTTTTTCAGAAAATTTAAAATTTGGTTGCTACAGAAAAGTGATGTGGAATATCTGCTAAAAACCATGGTTTGATTCTTGTGTGGTATATGTACTTGTTTTATTGTATTGTGGGAATCTTGGACTTTATTTTAATTCCAATTCAAAACTGTTTTAATAGAATACATTTATGTTATATAAAAGCCAGAATTTATTTTATGATTATTGAAGTTATACTTCTTTGCGCCCGTTGGAGACTTTTGGGATGGGATGTTGGTCGAGAAACCGCGTCACGCTCTTTTCCGCGTCACGCTCTTTTTTGGGTGAGAAAAATCCACAATTGTACTCATTGATACGAATTCCTGGGTATTTCTAATCGAGCTAAAAGGATGAAATTTTCAGGGAAGGGTTCAAATTTGGTGTCGAGTCAGGAAAAAATCGAAAATCCCAATATTTTTCATTGGTTTCGAGTCCAGATAGGATTTTGTTTTTTAATGGGTTTAAATGGGAAAAACGAATAATTTACGTGTAGAGTAATTTTCATTCATTCATTAAAATATGAAATAATTTAGATACAAGTTTCATTCTTTGACTGAAATGAGGCCAAAAGATCAATGCATTTACTTCTTGCAACCGATATTTCTCTATCGATCGATAAATTGAAATATTTGAAGTTTAAACGCAAAATTAATGCAAATTTCGATCTTTTTTCATTTTCGTTGCTAAGCAATTTTTTCATTGTTCCCGAGACTTCCAGTACCTTATACGCGTGCTATAAAGATTAAACTTAAAGGAATATAACATTCTCCGTGCGTATTTCAATCGCTTTTAACGATATTATGCCTTAGAAATATACTTTTTACAATGTTTTATAATTATATACATAAACTGTTTCGTAGCTTTGACACTCCTCCATTTGCTCATGCCTACGAAATCCGTTGGGATCGCTCCAGATTCCTCCATTTTGCTTCTGAAACACTCTTTACACCTTATTCCGGGTTTCCCTCTCTCTGTTTTTCCAGGAAACATTAATCCTTGCACCTACTCTCTGAAATGTACCTCGAAACTCCATTCTACAAGTCAAAACCATGTAAAATGATAATGTTCTATGATGCATTATCTCTTGGATTTTGAAATTATAATAGAGAAACAGGCCCCAACATTTCGAAGAGAAAAAAATGTCTTTTATTTCATTTATATATCCTGTCTGCCTGTGTGTGTGAGCGGGTGTGTGCGACCGGCCAAAGAAGTATAACTTCCACAGTCTGGTCCGACGCAGACCACGTTTTTTTGAGAATGCTAGCTGCTGAACAACAGCCAATTTATTCAAGGAATGGCAACCCCAAAACAAGAAAGTATTTCTTTTGGGGTGACTAATTCCACCCCCAATTTTTTATATGCTAAAATATTTGTATATTTATTTGGTTGAAAGAAATTATGTTCTATTCTATTCTAAATTAGATAATAGGGTTAAACTATAAATAGACCAAAGACGTAAAGAACATAATATGATACCCGTGCTACTATGGTTGGTTTGATCAGATTCATGGAACTAGAGGTATAGATCGCAGAACGGACTAACTAATTCATTTTTTTTGCGTACAATTGAGGACCACAATAGCCTTGATCCATGACGCCAAAAATATTAATGGTAACGATGGGTAGCGTTTTTTCCATGTCCTTTTTCATTTTATTTTTTTCAGTTTTCAATGTCTGCAGGGGATACTTATTAATATTATTGTTGATTTTGCATTTTGTGCCTGTAATTATGTAATAAAATTTGCATGTCTGCATGCATTTGGTATCCTTATGAGGTAGGCTTAAAACCGGGTTAGAACGCGTGCAGAGAAGATCGGCAAGATACGTTAAAGGCCGTTATGGTAACCTCGTTAGTGTTACTGACCTTTTGCAGCAACTGGGATGCGAATCGCTTTCAGACCGACGATTAAAATTTAGACTCAATCTATTATGTAAGTTCCAAACCGGTCTATTCTCTGACGACGTTGATAATATTTTACGAAATCCGACATACTCCAGTAGATCAGATAATGAGAATAAAATTAGGGAACTATACTGCAGAGCGAACAGATTTAAAATGCCATTTTTCCCGCGTACGATAAGAGACCATAACAGCTGCCAATGAGACTTTTAGCTAGGTTTGTGAATAGGTAATGTAGCTCTTAGTGGTAGTGGTACTCCCTAATACTTGTATCCTTATCTGATACCTATTACTTACAGCACGCCGTGCATGTTTTCAGCATAACTGTTGAATCTCTGTCCGTTTATGTAGTTGCAAAATACAAATACTAACGATCCCTCTAACATTGGCTAACATTGGTGATCTATAGTGTAGTGCATGCTTGTGAGGCTTCGCCTCGCGACAAACATTAGCGATCTATGCTAATGCATCAATAGTCGTAGTTACATTAGCTTTAGTGTATAGTGTAATGTATGTTGGTGACTACTCACCCCCTGCTACACACCCTTGAGGTAGCTTGCAGGGTATTTTGTAGATGTAGATGAGTGAACACTAAAAAATAGTCCTCGTGCTGTATGAGTACAGTTTCAATCCCGCATTGGTAGAATGATGATGAGAAGCCGTATTACACGAGAAGTCCCCTTCGCGTAAGTTACTTGATGTAACATAAAAGGAAATTTACTAATATAAGCTCATAACAGCATGATGGAGTGTTTAACGGTTAGTGCATGGCTGGTGTTGAATCACCCCCTGCCACACACCCTTGAGATGCCTGGCAGGGTACCGCGTAGATGTAAATGTAGATGAATTGTGCTTCGATAGAGCCTCACATGGCAGATATGTGCCTCCAAGAGCAAATGAACAATATATAACATGAGGTAATGAATTAATAACGGCATTAGAGATTAGGCAAAAATTGTTGTAGAACCTCTCCCTGATCTTTTCCAAAAACGCATACCTGAAATTTATAATTTGTAACCGTGGGACTGAGAATCAGCTAATAAGCACTAACTCATCCCCTTGTCCCGATCAAATTCTTGTCCACGCACATAAAACACAGGAATCCGAAATTTCACAATACCTAGTAGGGAAATAGAGAAGGGGAAGAAGGAGTCTGAAAAACATAGAGGAATAGAGCGGAATGCGCAGAGTGATCAAGGAAGGCCTGGAAGAAAAGCAGAGGGAGACTGCAGTAGAGCATTAGAGAATGTTTTAGGCGTCACTAGGTGGAAACGTCTTGAGTCAAATATGTTAAATAAGAAGGCTAGGTTCTATTTCACACTTTTAATTTCTAACAACCATGCACCATGAAATCGATAGTCATACTCAACTTTGTGAAATCTCATCGATATCCAAAAGTTAAAAATTTTCTCAAATTTCACACTTTTTATTACGACAACTGGTTTCATCCAAGAGTGGACATCATCAGGTGTCTTGACCACTTCACTACCTGATGATGTCCGATATTGAAATGAAACGGTAGTCTTATTTAAAAGTATGTGAAATTTTTAAAAAAGTTTTTATCTTTTGTATAACCTTGTACCATTTTCAAGGTAGTATTATCACAGAAACACTTTAGAAATTCCCACAGTAAGTTTATTTTACCGACCTGGGTTTCAGCAAATCATTTCCATTATCAAGGCATAAATGGCAATGCAAATAATAGCAGTTTTGCTTAAACCTAGGTCGGTAAATAAACTTATTTTGGAAATATACAAAGTGTTTCTGTGATAATGCTGTCTGTCACACATTTCCACAAATTATCACCTGATACTTAAAAATATTTTCAAGGTATGTACCTTTAAAATGGTACATAGTGCCGAAACTATGTTCAGTCGTTAGAAATTAAAAGTGTGGAATGTAGCTGTCTTCTAATTTAAAATGATCCTTTAAAATGCTACATTGGAAATGGTCCGTCTTGCTGAAGCCATGGTCGGTTGTGAGAATTGAAAGGGTGGAACATATTTTTGTCTTCATATTTAAAATGTTTGATGTAAGACACCGTCTCATCTAAAGATGTGATTCTTTTAAGAAACCGGTCGTTTTTTTATGTGTATTAAAATTGTGGAATTGCAAAGTATTTTTTCCTTGTTACACAAAATGTTTGAGATTTTAAAATGGTCCATAGTGCTGCAACCACGATCGGTTGATGGAAATAAAAAACGTTGACTGTAACATAGTCTTCTTATTTAACATGTTTGAGCAGTGGAGCACGCAACTAGTCACTCGGCTGAGGAAATGATACCTGTCAGTGTAACGACGTGGTACGAATTGTTCCCGAACACGTGTTCACACACTCTTGGTCACCATCTTCCATATTCCCCGCACTGCACCCAACCGGATACCACTTAATCCTCAACAGGGGAATGTTTCCGCTGAGTCACCCCGATGACCGCACCACACACTGCTCAACAAAGTGGACATTACACGTCCGAGAGCGTCATTGCGCCCGACGACGCGACAACACGTAAGGATGTGAACTCCGCGGACAATGGGCTTGGCGGGTGCTAATGAAACATGGGACACGGACACGCACAGACTTACCTGTCTCCCGTGTACTCCTCCCCTTCCCGCTAGGCCTGCTGCTCCTTCCGGCTCACTTCTCCTTGCTCTGCACCCGCACCTCCGCTCCCTGTCTTCCCTCGGGTGCGGCAACCGCGAGAAAAAAGGTGTCGAAGGTTGTCTTAACGGACGAGAGCAGGCCTTGCTTCGGCGACGAGCGAGATGAGCGGACGACAAGACGTGCAAGACTGCGCGACACAAAGAAATCTTCGCGAAGACTGGAGCCTTCCTCTTCTCGCCCCTCCCTCTATATATACATATGTGTGTCCGAGTAAATACGCGCACCGCTTTTGACTTGTGCCTTCGACGGTGGCGGGCGGGGAGAGTTGTTGGTGGGATGGTGGCGGAGGGGAGGCTCGGAGGGAGAGATATGAGAAAGAGGAATCCTCCTCATTCCTCTCCTGCTGATCTCGTTTCACCCACTCGCTCGTATATCTATCTTACTTGTTGTTATTGTTGTTAGGGTTATCTTATGGTTAAGGTAGTTAGAGCGAGATGTAATCTAGTATAATAATCCCCGATGTGTGTATATGCCAGTAACCTTCATACACGTGAAGCTGAATCTTCATTTGGCTGCAGACCTTTTCTTATTTGCAAAATTAAATTAGAAGTAGTGGTTTTCTGTTATTTGGAAAGGTACCAATAGAAAGAAAATATAATTAAAATTCTTATTCCTTCAACCGAATTTTGTATTCCGGTCGAAATTCCGAATTATTTGCTAAAATGTAACGATTTTTCACAATACTTTAGCGTTTTTGAGTCATCGTCCTCATAACAACCATACTTATTGCTTAAGTTGAGATTCCATGTATATCCATTAACTCAATAATTCTTTGCACTGAATAACATTCATTTTCATTTAAGTATTCTACCATGTGTTGTATTCTTTGTTGTGTATGCATGTTGGATTCTTGATGAAAAAGAAAATTGCAGAAAGGGTAAGCAAGGTTATAGCATGTAGTGAAAGGGTTATTGCTTTGAAAATAAGGAGTGAACCAGTAGATACCTTGGTGGTTCAAGTGTACATACCCACAACAGTAGCAGAAGAAGAAGAGATCGAAGAGGTATATGAACAAATCCTGCACGTGTATGAAGAGAATGGCAATGGACAAGTGAGGTCAGTGATAATGGGAGATTGGAACAGTGTAGTTGAAGAAGGAAGGAAAGGGAAAACTGTGGGAGCATATGGTTTAGGCACTCGAAATAAGAGAGGAGAAAAACGATAGAATTCTGTGAAAAACAGCAGTTATGGATAGCAAATACTTGGTTCCAGAATCACAAGAGAAGGCTCTACACGTGAAAAAGCCCAGGTGATAACAAGCGTCATCAAATACATTTTATACTTATAAATCAAAGATTTAAGACTAGCGTCAAGAACGCGAAGACACTACCTGGAGCGGATGCGGACACAGACCACAATCTTCTGATAATAGATATGATCACTAGGCTTAAGCATGTGACGAGGAAAAAGCAATTAATAAAGAGGTGGAACTTGATGAAGTTGGAAGAGGATAAGAAGAAAATTACCCAAGTCCTAGAAGAGAAGGTGAAGAAGGGGCAAGGGGAGAAACGCATTCAAGAAGAGTGGAAGGATATGAAGAAAAGCATAATAATGGTTCTTGAACAGGAGGTTGGAGCTGTAAACAAGAAAGAAGCTAGAAAAAGCTGGATAAACCGAGATACGTTGGAAAAAATGGAAGAAAGAAGGAAATCGAAAGGATATGACTCTGAACAAGGAAAGAGACAATATAGAAAGATAAACAATGAATTAAGGAGAACTACAGGCAAAACTCGAGAAGAGTGGATGAAGAAGCAGTGCTTTGTAATTGAAAAGCTAGAAAAAGAAGGAAAGATGGAGGAAATGTTCAAAATAGTGATAATGACTACGAGAAAACAGATAGCTATTTCGAAGAAAGGATGAGAGATAAGTGTGGATGGGTTTCAACAAATAACGAGGATGTGAAGGAAATATGGGAGGAATATACATAAAAGAACTGTACTGCACAAGAGAAAGAGGAAGTGAAATAGAATTGGAGAATGACATGAATGATGAGAGGGAATATACAGGTCCTAAAGTAATGAAAGGGGAGATAGAAATGGCAGTAAAAGGAATGAAGAATAGGAAGGCATTAGGCGGAGACCAAATACCATCAGAGATTCTAAAGGCTTTAGAGAAGAATGGGTTTGATCGATTCACGGATCTGGTTAATAAAATATATGATACAGAGGAGTGGCGAGATGATCTTATCAAAACGATAATGGTGTCAATACCAAAGATAAGTAATGCACAGGAATGTAAACACTACAGAACTATAAACCTTGTCTCACATGAGGGCAAAGTTATAACCAAAGCTATATTGGAAATAATGAGAAGGAAAATAGAAGAAAAATTAGAGGAAGACCAGTTCGGTTTCCGCAAAGGCAAAGTAACGAGAGATGCTATTGGATGTATGAGGATATTAACACAAAGGGTATTAGAGTTGAACAGTGAGATATGCGTATGCTTTATTGATTATGAAAAGGCATTTGATAGGGTCAGATGGGAGATCTTATTAGATCTTCTGAGAGAGATTGACATAGACTGGAAGGAGAGAAGATTAATAAAACAGATGTACATCCATCACTTCCATCAGAAATTTGCGGCAAGAATTGGGGACGAGGAAACAAAGGAAACCGCAATAGGAAGGGGAGTCAGGCAAGGCTGCTGCCTGTCACAATGCCTCTTTAACCTGTATGCTGACAAACTGCTGGAAGAAGCTTTAGAAGACATCGGGGGGATAAAAGTGGGAGGTGAGAGAATAAAATCCATCAAATATGCTGATGACCAGGCTATAATAGCAGAGAATGAAGAAGAACTTCAGAAAATGATGGAAAGAATTAGGAAAAAGAGTGAAGACTACGGAATGAGAATAAACAGAAATAAAACTAAGGTAATGAGAATAGCGAAGACAGAAGGTCCCTTAAATATATGGCTGGAGGAAGAAAAATTAAAACAAGTAAGCTCTTTCAAGTACCTGGGAAGTATAGTTACACAGATTGGCAACTGTACTGAAGAAATTAAAAGCAGAATTGGGCAAGGAAAAGTAGCATTTAGCAAGATTAAGGAACTGGTGCCAGCAAGGATATTAGGAAAAGATTTGCAAAATGCTTTATATGGAGCATTGTGTTGTATGGATGCAAAACGTGGACGTTGAAGAAGAGAGAAGAAAAGTACTTAGAAAGCTTTGAAATATGGCTATGGGGACGAATAGAGAAGATTGGATGGAAAGATAAGTTCACGAATGAAGAAGTGCTAAGGAGGATTGGAGAAGAAAGAAGTATACTGGGAGAAATTAAAAAGAGAAAGGCAAAATGGATTGGACATGTTTTAAGGAATAACAGCCTACAGAAATTAATAATAGAAGGGAAGAGAGGAAGGAGGAGGCACGGAATATAATATGCTGAGGGATATAAAAGAAGGAAGGAGTTATGCAGAGATGAAAAGGAAGGCCCAGGACAGAATGCTGTGGAAACAACGCTACCGTTAAAACCTGTCTGCGGACAGGAGCACCAATGATGATGATTCTACCATCTAATTGGTAGGTTCTTGGACAGTCCCCATTCTGCATCCAAATTTCATACACATTGTCTCGCTTTCCCTCCTAAGGATGGCCCGCTATTAGATCCCTCTTCAATTCTTCATATCTTCCACCTCCTCTTATTTCGTCCAGAATTCCTATCCTCTTCCTTCCTCTCCCACGCTTCCCCAGTGTACTCTATCACTCTCTTCAGCATGCCCTCTCCTCTCAAAACCTCCTACATCCATCTCTTCTGCCTTCTCCGAACCTCTGCCACAAGCTTCCTCTCCTCTCCGACCATATCCAATACCTCCTCGTTCGTTTTTCTCGCCATCCAGCTAACCTTCTCCATCCTTCTCCAAACCCACATTTCAAACGCCTCAAGTCTACGCACATTCTCCATTCGCAATGACCAAGTTTCCGACCCATATACTGCCACGCTCCATATTAAAGGTTTCACCAGCCTCTTCTTTACGTCTCTTATCTGACCCCCCCCCCCCCCTCATCAATTCCCTTCTCTTCGAAAATTCTTCTTTAGCGAGCGCAGTTCTGCATCTGATGTCCTTACCACTAAACCCATTCTCCTCCAAAATTCTACCCAGGTACGTAAACTGCTCGACCTGCTCTATTTTCTGCCCCACCCCCCCCCCCCCCCACCCTTATATTCAGCCCCGGCTTCTTAGTTCTAGATAATCTCATTACTTTCGTTTTCTTGTGGTTGATATTCATCCCATACTTTTCGCATTGCACCTCTAACGCATTCATCATTGACTGTAACCCCTTGGCAGACTGACTAACCAATGCTTGATCATCTGCAAATCTCACTGATTTTATCAGCTACCTTTATCCCTACCTCCTCCTCCCCCCATGCCTCGATTACCATTTCTTCTGAATACACGTTAAAAAGCAACGGCGATAGTGGGCACCCCTGCCGCACTCCCCGTCCTATCGTGGCCCATCCCGATTCCCCATTGGCTACCCTAACCTTCGCCGTCTGGTTCGTATACAAATTCCGAATCAGATACCTGTCCCTCCAATCGACCCCTAATTTCTTTAACACTCCCATTAATTTCGTCCATTCCACCCGATCAAACGCCTTCTCGAAATCCACGAAGCATGCAAAAACATCCTGCCCATACTCTAGGTTTCTTTCTACTAGCGTCCTCATCACCGCTATAGCGTCTCGCGTTCCCGTCCCTCTCCTAAACCCGAAGTTGTCGTCACGCTGGTATTCATTTGCCTTCTTCTCTAGCCGTCTGTTTATAATTCTCAGAACTACTTTGGCCGCGTGGGATATTAAGCTTATTGTCCTATAGTCTTCGCACGTATTTTCCTTACTCTTCTTTGGTATAGGAATTAGCACAGTCTTCGCGAAGTCTACGGGCCACACTTCATCCTCATAAATCCTACGAATAAGCGCCAAAGGTTTTCCTCTACCGTTCTTCCCCATGCTCTTTTAAAACTCTGCAGGTATGTTATCTATTCCCACCGCCTTATTCCTTTCCATGTCTCGTAGAGCTCTTTCGATATCGCTGTCTAGGATACCCGGTCCGATGCCATCTCTGTCGATATCGTCCTCCCTTTCTATATCTAACATATTGGGCCTTATTTCTTTACCATACAGCTCTTCAAAATACTCCTTCCACCTCTCCTGGATCTCTTTTGGTTCTACGATCACCTTTCCCGTCATGTCTGTTATCGTTGTAATTCTCCTTCCCTTATAACCACCCGTAAGTTCCTTTACTTTCCTATATAATGCATCTGCTCTTCCCTCTTTTTGGTATTTCTCAAACGAGTCTATCTGTTCTCTCCACCACGCCTCTCTTGCTTTCTTTGTTTCTCTTCTTAGCCTGTTATTTATTTCTCGGTATTTTCTCTTACCTAGCTCTTAGTTCTCGCTCTTCCATTTCCTACTCTCCTGCATCTCCCTTATCATCTCCTTCGTGATCCACGGTTTTCTAATTTTATTTACACTGACTACACCTACCGTTGCTTTCGCCGCTTCTACAATTCCATTGTTCAAAATTCCCCATTCATCTTCCACTGATCTAACTCCATGATCCTCCCCCACTATCTCATCAGCCTTCTCTCGATGCTTCTTCTTCATTGCCCCAGTTAATGCCTCCGTGTTCCACTTTCGTACACTCGTTTCCATTCTTATATTTTTCCGTTTTACCCGGCATTTCATGACTTAGAAGTTGTGGTCTGTCTGCATCAGCTCCTGGATAAGTATGCGAGGTTTTTACACTATTCCTGTATCGGTGACGAACCATTATATAATCTATATGGAACCTATCTGTGTCTCCCGGCTTCTTCCAAGTGTACCTACGTCGAGGATGATGTCTGAACCATGTATTTGTAATTTCTAGGTTATTTCTACGGCAAAACTCCACAGCTTTCTCGCCGCGGTCGTTTCTCCTTCCTAGCCCGTAATCGCCCACCTCCCGCCCATCGCTTCCTTCACCCACCACCGCGTTCTAGTCCCCCATTTCTACTAAGTGCTTACTCCCAGGTATCCTACCAATTATTTCCTCTAGCTGATCGTATACCCCATCTACCTCCTTTTCATAGGATAGGTAGGCATATAAACCTGGATTACAACTAAATTCGTTGGATCTGCTTTTACTTCCACGACTATTATCCTATCACTCACCTGTTCTGCATACACGACTTTTCTACCAAGTTTCCTATTCGTTATGAATGCAACCCCGCACTGACTTTCATTCCCTCCACTATAAATTACTCTATAGTCATCGCTGCAGTAGTCCTCGTCATCCTTCCATCTTACTTCACCCAGACCCATGATGTCTACACCCACCCTCTCCATTTCTTGCTTTATATTCTCTAGCTTCCCTGCCCTCAGCATAGTCCTAACATTCCACGTGCCTATTCTGATTGTTTCGTTCCTCTTCTTTATCTTCTTTTCCTCTGCTGCTGCGTCGTCTGAGCAAGGATTTCGTGTGATGACGACCGCAGGGGCCTTGCTCCCACCGCTGCCGGGGACGACACCCGGCCCTCTGGTCCGAGTCCCGTAGTTGCCAGGATTCATTATCATTTGAGAACTGTCCATCATTTCAGGGTTTTTGTTTTAATTGAGATAGTATTCCGTGGCCTTACTCAATAGTGTTTTTTTACGTGACACCATCACTTCATAGGCCGCCCCACGGGGGTCAGACGCATTCTGTAGCCGCCTCACTGAGTACAGACGTTGCGCAGACTACCATTCGTCTGTCTCCTAACCTTCGACCAATCTGGCATGAGTGACCCTACCAGGAGCATTGCTCCCGCCAGTGCAGCTCCGATGACCCATAGAGCTGCACTGGCCGAGGCAATGCTCCTGGTCACCCATGCCAAATTGGTCGAAGGTTAGGAGACAGACGAATGGTAGTCCGCGCAGCGTCTGTACCTCAGTGAGGCGGCTGCCAAATGCGTCTGACCCCCGTGGGGTGGCCTCTGAAGTAAGGTATGATGAATGGTTTATTACAATGTATTAGTGTTGATTTTTTTCCTTCACGTTGATATTCAACGGGTACCTTCTCTAGTTTCACATAAAATTCAATAAATTTGGTCTCATCACAAAGAAAAATATCTTATCTTTTGAATGATATCAAAAGATTACCGTATTCCTTTTCGAGATCACTCACTCAGTGTTTCAACCCGAAGGTTTTTGATAGGTGAGAGTAACTCACCCCTTACTAAGCCATTGGCGAGTGAAATTTACACATTAAGTGTAGGGGGGCAAGTTCCTTTCCCTGAGTCACATTTCGAGATATCTAATAAAAATAACCAGCCATTTTCCATGGGAAACAGTACGGGTGTACACTGTACACTCAAGAAAGACTTATTTAAAACATGAGGAATTTCTAACACATGGATATCGTCAGAAATTTAAGTGTGTATTTTGTATAAATTGTCAACTGTTTTTAAAATAATTCAATTATTTATCGCAGTAATTTTCACGGAATCGGAAAAAAATCTTCGGTTGTGAAGGCGCTTACAGCGTACGGAGTGAAAACATGAGTCAAGTTGAAGACTTAGTTATGCATATTTAGTTAATTACTGAGAACTTTAGTCATTTAAACAATATTTTTGCACCGTTAATATTATAATTTTTACTTCATGCTTCTTACATCTGCTGAAATTAAAAAATAATATTCGAATATGGTCTCTTTTATGACTAGGGAAAAATCTCGCTCAAACCACCTTAAATGGAGGTGATTAAAATTTTTCAAGATGTTTACAGGCGCAGGCACACATCTCGTTTACACGGTTTCTTTCTTCATCTCAACATGCATCCTTTCTCTCTCTAATCCCGTCTATAAAGCTTACAATAATATTATCTTTATTACTCATAATTGAAATGAAATACTTTGTAATTTTCTATAGTTTTACTAAACTGCAGAAAAATGCGAAGTATATTATTTTAATTGTGAATACCAGTTGTAAAAATGTCTACGAATTGAAGCCAACGACAATGTAATGTATTCTATCTATTAATTTATTTTCCATCACCACCGAAAACAGCTCATGCGAACGTCATAATCCCGATGCCCCTCATTACCTCCTCAAACCACCTACTTTGCTTCATCCTAATCTCCTCCCGAAGTTTCTTCTCCTCACCCATCATACCAAGCACTTCCTCGTTCATCTTTATTTCGTCCATCGCACCTTCTCCGTTCTCCTCCACACCCACATCTCGAACGCTTGCAGTCCATTCTCTTCTTCTTTTCTCGGTACCTAGTCCACGTTTCTGTTCCATACAACGCTACACTTCATATTGAGTCTCCATTTTTTTCTTTACTTTCGTACTCATTCCCCGCCATCATCTCCTCCTGTCACTATACGCTTCCTTCGTTAGCGCGACTGTCTTCCTAATGTCTTTGCTACTATTAATATGTTATTCGTTAATAGCTTTACCCATGGCTTCGATCTCCTAATAATTTTTACTATTTATTATCTTATTACTCTTCGTTTAGTAAGAGTTAACAATTAATGAAAATGGTGAGCTAAAGTTGAAGTAAAAGTAGAAGGGTTATGATGAAAAACTGTAACTTTGTGATTCCACATTATTTTATTAAGAAACAACCCAGGTATCTGTTTTGACAATGTTACAGTTTTTCATTCTATGCTGTTTCTCACGGTAAAATTTTCCATTAAAGAGTTTTATAAAATTTTTTATTGAAACTTTTATGAATCGTACGTAAAACGTACTTGCTTGCTCACGGTAAAACTATTGATAAAACCGCAATGTCCTGCCATCTATGTGACGCTTTGCGAACACGTGAAGTGATAAATGCACTCTCTTTTGGATGACTGTTAGGTTAAAAACTATATGCATTTTTTATTTACTTACTTTATGATCACACTCAACGGTGCTAAGGCTCTAACGAATTCCTCTAACAGGAAGGATACTGCCTCAACATTCCATGAACTTCCAGCCGTGTTTGGTTACGTTTTCCTAGTTTGGCTTCCCATGGATACGAGATTATTATCAACGCGATGAGCGGAACATCTCATTGGTTGTTGCATACAACGGTTTTATGGAAATAGAACCTGCCCTATTCGTAAAACGTTTTATAAAACGGTTTTATCGTTAGCAAGCTCATTTTTATAAAATTAGTCGATTTTATAAAACGTTTTACCGAAAATTTTACCTACAGGCACATGAATCGATTCCATCAAGTTACGCCTGAAATTACCATTTATAGAAAGATATAGGCTTAGGAATGATTGGGTGATAAAAGAATGTGGAATGGATGCTCTGGTAATGGGCATATATGAAAGAAGCGTGCTTCGTTGATTCGGCCATGTCGAGAGAATGGATAAGAAGCGAATAATAAAGCAGATTAACGAAAGATAAATGAGCAGTATGAGAGGAAAGGGAAGACCAAGAAAGTCATGGGTTATCACGCTTCATTTTCGGGATAAGCAGTCAAAAAGAACTTAATTCTCAGTGGCAGCCCTTTGCTAGTTGAAAATAAGTCTTTCGGATTATCCTCTTTATTTGTCCACCCGTATCCAGAAGGCTTCCCCCCCCCTTCAAAGTAATGCCGCGAAGATGTGAGTTCAATTTTGAATGATCGGATAATGAAATTAGAATTAAATTAGGTTCTTTTTTATTTACTGATTTAAGTGTTTCGACGTGTGACAATAAATTGCGGTAGATCCTAGAGACCTCGATTTGACTGTAGGTGTATTGACGAGAGAGGTGTCGGATGGCTGTTATTTCTTTTTTTTTACTTCTACCCAATATTTTGAAAGTAGCCATTCTCATCTCACGTGTTCCTAGGTGCTTATGCATCTAATTTCAAGTTATCTCTACTTTCAGCTGTTTTGATCACCAGCGAAATTCAAGGCCATGGACAGTTTTATGTCGAATGTAATTATTATGACGTTACTTACCTTTTATGTGTTGTCGCAAATATTCATTTTGGCAGAACCACAGAATTACGGCCATCCTTGGTACCGACTATGGTACCGCTGGTATTTGGCATAACTTAAAGATCTGAATCTAGATTTTTTTTGTTATTATCACCTATCCCTTGGACTAAAACGTTGACGCAATGGAGAGGCTTACGTGCTCCAATGACACCTAAAGCAGAACAGCTTTCCATTGGGCCAACCATGCCAGCTTTCCATTGGGCATGAGAGGTCGAAGGGTAGGAGGCACACGAAAGGTAGTTTTCAGTCATCAGAATCGAAGCTTTCTAAGCGTAAATTTGTCCTCACTAGGTATCGTTTAAGCATTGTCCAAGTTTCCATCTACACCTCGATGGTATTAGACTGCTTTTGTTGAATTTTCAGTCATACACGTTTAAGGGAGCATGGAAGGAATAAAGCATCGTTTATTAGTTGTGACCAATTTGAAAGAAAACTAAAATAAATTACCTTCTCCGCCCTTATTTAAATACGATATCTTCTCTGGGTCTTTTTAAATATCGTTAAATACATCAATAAAATTTCCACTCTAAAAGTGCATGGAATCAGTAAAGAACCGTTGAAGCTGAGTGGAGACCCACTATTTTTCCAAAATATTTCCTTCCTCAGTTACCACGCTCTTTTAAGGAATAATGGTGGATAAATGTGATTTTTCAAATGACTCTTAGCTGCTTGACAAATCTTCACCCAGTTCTCGCATTCTTCCCGCTGGTAGTTTTCATATTAGATGCTGTGGCTGTTTGAGATATAATTTCTTGATGATTTGCCGCCAAGCTCCATGCTAGGAGACGAATTTTGAAGTTCCATTTTTGACAGCTCTTCTTATTGTTGGCCATCGTCGTGTCTCAAAAAGCAAGGCCTTGTTGCTGTCGCTGTAGCCATTTGTCTCTTTCAGACGCTGTTGTTTTCATCTCCCTGTAGGATTTGCAGTTCGTGATTGAAATCACCCTGTGAAGTACGGACATTTTACGTCATCCTCTCGTCTTCCATCCCAACGTTTTTCCTTCCACTTCGTTATATCTTATTAGATGACCAACGAGTTTAATTTTTCTGGAGTGAATTGATTGGAGAAGCGTTCGTCTTTCATCTGATTCTTCCAAAACTTGTTCATTTGTTTCTTCATGAACCAACTTGTTTTTTCAAGTTTCCTCCAAAAGCACAGCTGCCTGAGCCTATATTTTTTCTTGTCTATCTAATATCCATGCTTCACAGCCATACGTGGAGCATGAAGGTCTTTACAGATCTTTTCCTTGGGTCAAATGAGAGGTGGTTGTTTATGAAGAGGTTGCGCTTCCTTTAAAATCCGTGTTTAGTCAGGGAAATCCTTCTCGTAACATCTTTTATGCTTTTATTTTTATTTTTAATTTGACTGCCCAAGTAGCAGAATTCTTTAACTTGATCTATGGTTGAGTTTCCTGATTTAATTTTAACATGTATGTTGCTGTGTAACTTATCTACCACCATCGTTTTGGTTTTTTTAGTATTGATATTTAATATCCTTTTCTGAAGTGACAAGAACAACAATATCGCCGGCAAACCGGATTATCGTTGGTAATAATTAAAAAAATGTATAATTTATATTGTTTTATTCCACAAACACAAAGTATTTATGCTACAAAGTAACAAATGAGATATTACTTAACTTAAAAATATCCAACAAATTCCCACGAGGATTTTTAAGATCGTTTAGGTTCACACACTGTAACGATTTTGATCTCTGGGCATTTTACAAATACTTACACATTTATGCTGAGTAAAATTTACGTGAAACCGCATTCGCCTCCATGTCGTAGATCACCATCTTTTTGAATCTGGAAACTGAAGTATTGATTTTTCGCTCTCCGATCCATTATCTTGTTCGATAGTCTTATTTCTTTACCGCTTGAGCGTATATGTTTGGCGCCTAATCATCCGTGAATCCGCCATATCGTGAATGTCATAATGTTGTGGAGAATCAGGCTTAAATTTGGAGAGGCAAATCATTGAGTATAAAATATAGATTTCCCGCCTAGTTCCGCTTGGTCGAAGACGAATGAAGATAGCTCGCTAAAACCCTACCCGACATGATGCTATCATGAATCGAAGGAAAAATAAGCCTTTCTATCATGTCCTAGTCACAATGTTAATTGTGGAGGAACTTTTGAGGCATAAATTCACCGAAGAAAAGATTGCAACAGGTTTTATGTCAGTGTAGTCATATCGGGGCATCTACCGTATTTCTCCGAATGTAAGCTGCACTCGAATATAAGCCGCACCCCGTTTTTGGGGTTTCAAACAGGGAAAAAAGTTAATACGCGAATTTAAGCCGCACTCTTTTTAGTGCATCCCGTACTTTCTACAGTATTTGGTATTAGAATTTATATCTGTTTTTACATTACCTATGCAACAGTGACACAATGTTACCTATATTATTCTTTAATATATGAATAAATTGTGCACCAATTTGACCTTTTTCAGCGTTATTTATTACTTTCCCCGTGGCTTAGGCGAGTTTAGCTGGTGTCCGCGTGAATCCGAATGGCTTGTTTGCTCAAATCGGTCATTTTTACGATTTTTTAAGAAAGTTTTCGAATTAAGCCGCAATTTGAATGTAAGCCGCACCCCGATTTTGAGGCCCCAAAATCGGGAAAAAAAGTGCGGCTTATATTCGGAGAAATACGGTATGCATACACTGCGTGTTGAACACTTGATCTATGTACAAATTACACGTATAAACTAAGCCATTTTTCGCGAGATGGTATTTGTCTCCGTAAAAACCTTGTCTACTTTTATTTAAGTTTTACGCATCCTCCTCGGTAATACCCATTCTGTTCACGTCTCTCCATCGTTTTGTTGACCTTCTTGGGGATCTTCTTCCTTCAAGGTTTTAACTCCAGATTTCTTTTATCACATCACCTTATAGATTTCTGATGATCCACCTCAATCACCCACTTTTAACTCCTACCACTACATCAAATGCTCTGAATAAATACCTAATTGTATCTGTAAACTGTATCATGTTTAATTCTCCAAGTGTTTCCCTCCTTTTTCTTCCAAATATCAATCTCAATATGTACTACCTTCGAAAATCACCAACCGTTTCTCTGTATTCTTGATTGAAAACCGTGTTTCTGATCGATACAGTGAGTCATGTTAGTTTATTTATTTTAATTATAGTTTTAGTAAAGCTGCATCCATAAGTGTTTCCCCAAAAAAATCAGCTAATTTAAATTGAATCTCATGGGGCGTCAATATCCGAGTCTATTTTAAAGCAGCAGTCGTTCGTAGTTGGATGTAAAACCGCGAATTCATCGTTTGCTAGCAGAATTAGAATCAGGGGAAGAGAAATTATAAATTTATTTTTTTATTTTTTTTCGTTAGAATTTCACATCCACCATTCATAATCTTCTTAATTCATTTGATATTCTAGTATTTTAACCTTCCTCTCATCTTCAAGTTATTACAGAACTACAAATTTCGCTCTCTTCACATCCACGTTATTTCCTTGAAGTGGTGTTGTGGCCTGTTTGTACCGTGACTGTGTTCGTTAATCTATGCCCTTCAGGCCTTTGAATGTGTTAAATATTAAAACCAGTAATTTGACACCCTAAATGCCTTAAATTCAATGCTATACTCATTTGATTGCTTCAGTCAATATTCCATCCTCACCATGCGGTTACTTCTTTACTTTTATTAGTTTGGGTGCATTAATAAACACTGCCACGAAAGGCCGCAAGATAACATTTTTTAACCCATGGTAGCGATTTGATGTTTTAAAGATTTTTCTGTTTCTTACCATTGAATTGAGGTTTGATGTAATTTTTTATCAGATTTATGGTGGAAAAATAGAAAGCTCTTTCATTAACGATCTACGTGAGTTTGAACTCCGTGCATTCATTTATAACTGCTTATCTGCAAGCAACCATTTAGAATTGATCATCATTATAGTCCTGCTAAATTCTGCTGACTATTTAGCAGTAGTCGTTCGCAGTTATATGTAATACCTCACATTCATCGTTAGCTAGCACAATTAGAATCAGCGGGAGATAAATTATCAATTAATTTGTTATTTCTTCTCGGTGGGATTTCACATCCACCATTCATAGGGCAAAATGTGTTGCAAAATATTATAAAAACGTAATTTGAAGTTGTTATAATCATAGATTGTCTAAGAATATAGGTAGGTAGGTATTTGGTGAGTACCTTGTAGGAAAAAAATAGTTGTGTATATTCGGCTACCTACATATTTTCCCACCGTTATATCGTTATGTTCGACGTTTTTCCCTTTAGATGATTTAAAATTTATGTCATTGAGCATATATCCATTTACACGTCTAGAAAATCTTTCATGAATAATCTGTTATTTTATATTTTATAATTTCATATCCCAGTAATATGAAATTCCCAATGAGCGCGGAGTTTTTGTTTTTAGAGATTATCTCCGAAACATCGCGATCTGACTGTAGCATGAGACCATAGAAAGCAATGCTCGCCGCCGGTTGAGTCAAATATTGCACCCCATTACACATGTGGCCTCTTGGGCGTATTGCGATGATATTCATATCCGATGAGGAAAGGAGCGGGGAAATTTTCGCCAGAGGTTTCCGCGGGCATTGTTTACGGGGAAGGTGACCTCGGCGAAGAGTAAACTTTCCAAGCCAAGGAGTAATTAGTGTTTTGGTTTATTTCCGTGCTCACGGAGGAGAGAGAAGGGGATGGTATGCGATTACAGAAGGCCCAAGAATGGAAGCAAGAGTGAATGGGTGCTCTCGCAATAAATATAGTGTTCCAGGATCTCCGACTGAGTGAGTCGAGGACCAAGACGACTATATTAATATTTATTTTGGTTCAATCGCAACCACTATGCGTGAGAACGCTCTTAGAGATTGGTAAGTTATGGGAAATCATCCGCGAACATGGTATATTGAAGAAATAGAAATCTTATGCATTATTAAAATATATAAAATTGGAATGAGAAGCATCCAACGATTAGTGATTCAATGTTTATTTTTAATTGTATTAATTCTTATTTAAACTCAGCAGTTATCTCGTCGACCTACAGTTATCTTGATTCACAGTTAACTAAAATTATAGTTATCTGAAATAAGCTTTACTGTTGGAGGCTTCACTTCGTAGAAGTTATGAACGTTCGTATTCATAATTAAGTGCTTTTACTTTAACCTTTTATTATCACCACGCGTTTTGCCGATTTACGGCATCATCAGGTACAGAATGTTTTTGAATCGGCGAAACGCGTCGTGCTTATATAAGTTTGTAGAAAAGTACTAGGTAGTGTACTTAATTATGAATACGAACATATAGTTATCTCGTTTGGACTTTTGCAGTAATTGATGAAAAACGATGGTAATCAAGGTGCACTGTTAATTTTCTACGAAAATTTACATCCAAGAGTCGTAATGTAAGGAAGAAATGACGTCATATCTGTATTTGAAAAGGAAATCAGGATAAGAATAGGTACCTAAATACATTACGCATTATTTATATTGCTACACTATTTTTGCACATAAAATTTAGAAAGATTAATCTAATCGGTAAAGCCAAGATATAAATGTGACAGCCGTTAATAAGAACTTCATAACTTTAGGTAAGAAAATGTTTCGTGTTAACGCTTGATTTGGAAATTGATATTGGTGAGATTTGTTTGGGATAAATGTACCGATAGAAGTGCGCGTAAACATTGATTCTTATTTGTAATCGTCGTACGTAAACACAGAAACTACTCCCCATAGTACAATGGTCGAACGTGCTTGGATTTCGAATGCTTTGGTTGCTAGCCTCTTTCCAACGGGAATATTGCTCTACATAGTTGGCTCTTTGCTATGACCCAGTTCGTGCCTTGGATTTATTCATCTCGCACCTGTGCCATAACACGAATATGACGTGATAACCTGAAACGAAAGTGACAACGAAAGAATCTGATCTAAATAAAGAGTTGGGCCAACCGAAACGGGCATGTTCGTTTAACTTCGTCACACTTGCAGTATCCGGGGAGAGAAAGGCGTATATGGCCACGGGGGATGATGGAAGGAAAATATCGGAATGACGGCAGGAAGTGTAAGTGCTCTGCACTTATTTCCGTTCACAGCTTGGGAATCCACTCCCTCTTTCGTCCCGTCGAAGTTGACAGCGAGAGTGAATGCTATTTTCTCGCGTTTTCCCTTTCTTTTGGATTCCCACAGGGAGAGGTGAAAGTGATTTTTCCTAAATTCTCGGGGTTGGACGAAATGGCGAAAGGTTTTGCGTCCACAGATCTTGTGGTGATGGGTCCTTTAGATTTTTGGTTGCCCTGCGGCGGACGGATAGCAGAGAGAGGCTTATATCGGGACAGTTCCTCCTCCCTTTCCTCTCTCTGTCCCCCACGCCTTCATGTCACGCCTGACCGAGGGAAAGCAATAACATTGGAAAGGCGTTACAAAGTCTCGTCCACTTGGATGACGCGCGCTGTCGATGGTGTGAGTGTGACCTTATCATAGGCCAAGTTCTACGATTTGCGCACGGGACTGAAAGTGTAGCTGTCCTCCTATTCCTCTGGTTGCATTCATATCGGAGCTCTACAATGAGATACTCTTTTATGTCCAAATTGATATCGGCGTGTTCTCCTTCGCACACTATTGTATGGTAGAGAAACTTGGGTGTGCAAGAATAAGCATAAGAGTTGGTTAATTTCTGTTCATAAGAGGTACAAGATTATTTTTTCAGTGCAATTGCAATTGCAAAAAAAATCAGAAAACATACACCGTTAACATGAAGTTGTAGCATAAAAAATTTAATTCCTTCATTAACTGTTTTTACTTAAATGGCAGAATCTGTATGCAGTAGGTGTGGACTATCTGAGAATTGTTTGTGGTAAAAGCAGAAGGGATAGGACTAGAAATGAGTGATTGTGAAAGAAGGTGGAATGGATTCTCAGGTAATGGATATATGTATATTAAAGGAGGATGCTTCGTTAGTTTGGCCATGTCGGGAGAGTGGATGAGAAGCAAATAATGAAGCAGACTTATGATAGAGGAATAAATGGTGTGGGAGAAAGGGTTAGATCGAAAAAGTCATGGTTGAACGTGATGGAAGAGACTTTGAGAAGGAGGAATGTCTGAAGAACAGGAGGGCCTGTATGAAGCAATTTATGAGTGTAACTGAAGCTAAAGAGATATGCAAGGATGGGAAAGTATGGAGGAAATTGTTAAAGCAGAGTCAACTTTACAGTCCCATCACCGAGAATCAAACTTTTTTTACTTCGTCTAGCCCGAATGAGTACGGCGCATAGTGGCTAATTTCCGTTCATAAAACGGAATAAATTATTTTTTCAGTGCAATTCTTTATTTTTGCAAGAAAATCAGAAAACATACACCGTAAATAATGAAGTATGAAGTTTTAGCATAAAAAAGGAAAATCATTCACTAATTGTATATGCTGTGGCATTTTCCCCCCTGTTTTTTTTGGGCAATTCTCCTCTTTGGACAGTTTCTCCTCTGCGGACTGTTTATCCTCCGGACTTAGCCGAAGGACTTGCTAACGACATGTGCGCCAACGACGGCCAAAATGCCTACGACTACAAAATGCAGCGACTACTGCCAGCGACTTCTGCCACGACTTCTGCCACGACTTCTGCCACACCTTTCGCCGCACCTTTCGCCGCACCTTTCGCCGCACCTTTCCCTCACCAGGTCCTGCCCCGCTTTTATAGCCAGTAAAGTGAGGAAGGATACCAAAAATGCGGTCATCCTGACCAAGGCTCAAAGGCTGTGATCCTGTATTCTGCGGCCGACGCCAGAAAACAGTTCCTGGCGCTCCAATTAAAAACTGCCACCCTATCTATCACCCATCCCATTATTTCCTCCCCTCCATGGCTACCAATCGCCAACCTCCTGACCTTACCCATTCCACCTTCGTCCTTGTCGACAGACCCCCTCCTCAGCTGACTCGTGTCCAAGCTCGCTCTCTATTGCTTCCGAGACGCCGACCGGGTAACAACGTTGTGTGAGCCTGCTGACTAAGTCACTTTTGTACTTAAGAGAGAAGTTCAACCTCTCGTACTTGTTAAACTTAAACTATTTTTCGACTGGTAACTTTCATTACGGTCGCCTGGCACTCGACCTATGGGTAAATTATTGTAATTGGTTTGGTTCTATTTTGTGATTTGTAAAATATATTGATAAGTTAAGTTTATGATTGATAATACTGGTGTTTCGTTCGTTTTCCTCATTTTTCTCACCCGAGCTTGGAAAGAGTTTGTGTTTTCAAGAGTGTTATCGGCAAGAGGATCTGCTCCTTCTCCCGATAGCGCTACAAACTGGTAGCAGAGCGTGGTTGTTCTTTTCCTGTCTTTCCAACGCAGTTGGTGAGTGTTTTATGAGGATCTTGATCGTCATTATTTCTGGTATTTCATTTTCTTCCTTCACGGAAGTTTTGTCTCTGCCGCTAACGGCAATCTAAATAGGCAAGGGTTTTATTTTTCGTAATTTATTTCGTGTTCCTGGTTTCCAGTTCGAGGCCCTAGAATAGGTCATTGTAAATTCCTGTCGGAGTTTAGTGTGTGAATTCTTGTGTGACGAAGTTTTTTCGTCTTATCTTCCGGCAATTTGAGTGGAGTTTCGTCAGTATGCCTGGTGATTCAGTCGATCAGTACGTAAGGGCTTACTTGACCACGGCCGAGGACAGGCGTGCTAGATCTAATGGGGGATCTGTGCTTACACATGAAACTTCTGGTGTTCCGGCGGAATCCACACCCAACGTGGTTCCCCGAGGCCAGGTGAACGAGCAGAATCCAACCCATGTCGCACCGCCACTTCCAATGCAACCTGTTCTGCCGCTGTCTGAAGGTCTGGTCATAGTGAAGCAGCTGATCGCTGATTTTCCACCATTTGAGGTTTCTAATACAGAAAATTGGTATAATTTCATGTTGAAACTGACAGAAATCGTCTCTCTTTCGCTAGTTCCTTTGTCTACGTTGTTGTATTTAGTCATTACCAAGCTGCCAGCTAGTTCTCATCAGTTTTGGCTCTCTATGTTAAATCAGAATCTTTCGTGGGCCGAAATTACCAAACGAGTTTGGGGAAGAATTGTAAGTGATCGAGAGTTTGACCGTCTTGTTACCACTAAAGTAAAGAGATTTCAGTTCCCCCGTGAAACTCCTAATGATTTCGTATGTTCTGTTCGTAACGCGATTCAAGTGTTGGCGTTAGAGTTCACCGAGTGCCAAACCGTTCGGTTAATTATTCAAGGGTTAAATCCTCTCACTAAATCCGCCATAATGTTTGCTCGCCAGCCCACGACCTTTGAGGAGCTAGACTCTGTCATAACCCAGGCGTCAAAGCATTTGATGGATTGTGCCGAGTACGCCAATACATTTCATAGTATTTCTCCTAATGTCTTCCCAGTCGCCGCAAGGCAAATAATTTGTTCGTATTGTCGTAAAATTGGGCATCATGCAAGGGAATGTCGGAAGAAAGCCCGTGAAACACGCCAACCAGCCGTGAGTTTCATGAGCTTACGTCAAAATTGTAACAGTAATTTGCCCCTTCTTCCGATAAAACTTCAGTCTGTTTCTTGCAATGCCCTCATTGATACTGGTTGTTCCGTTTCTATTTGCGACGAAAAGTTCTTTAAAACTCTTAAAATTCGCGGTGGCAAATCTCACAAATCTTCCGACTCTATCGAGCTATTGACAGTTTCTGGTCAACCATTTCAATTAAGGATGTCGATCCAACTTAAGGTTCAAATCGACAAATTTTCCTGGCAGCATACATTTTATGTAGCCAATATTCCATTTCCAATTCTTCTAGGCCTTGATTTTATTCGGAAATCCAATATGATTGTTCATCCGAAAGCTGTCTCTTTTGAAACGTCTCCCGCTACTAAGTTAAATTTTATCGCTTATTCATTTGACAATTGCGCATCGAGTGCGTATCCCGAAGTGCCAAGCAGCAGTCGGTCGACAGATTCTTGCAGCAATCCTTTTCTCATTGAAAATGGATCTAATTCTTCGGATAATTTGATAAGTGAGTTAAAATATTTGTTGTCGCAATATCCCGATGTCATGACCCACGATTTGGGGACCACATCGCTTATGACTTACGAAATAGAATTAACTGACTGTAACCCGATTCGGAGTCATCCGTTCTCTTTATCTCCCGTTAAGGCACAGATCATGAAAAAACATGTGCAGTCGCTGCTCGACAAGGGAATTATTGAGAATTCTAACTCAAATTGGTCTTCTCCAGCATTTTTAATTCCCAAGAAGGATGGTACGGAGAGGTTAGTTGTGGATTATCGTAAGCTTAATAAGCAGGTTCAAATAGACGGTTATCCCACTCCGTCGGTCGAACATGCATTTCAATATTTAGCTGACGCAAAATACTTTACCATACTTGATCTTAATTCTGCTTTTCACCAAATTCCTTTGTCTGAAAATTCGAAGAAATATACTGCTTTTGTCACACCGTTCGGGATATATCAATATACTCGTTTGCCATTTGGGTTTGCCAATTCTCCCCAAGTATTCACTCGCTTAATTAACGAGGTACTGGGAGATCTAAAGTATTCTTGTGTGTATCCTTATATCGATGATTTGTGTATCTATTCAAAAAATTCCAGGGATCATATTAATCACGTCGATGCTGTCCTTAAGAGACTTCGTTTGGCTGGACTTACTGTATGTGAGGAGAAGGTTAAACTTGGCACTACGTCTCTCACCTTCCTGGGCCACTTGATATCCCATGGAAAACTTCAAGTTGATCCTGATAGAGTTAAGCCAATCGAAAAATTCCCTGCTCCAAAGAGTTTGAAGGAAGTAGCGAGATTTCTGGGGTTATGTGGTTTCTATTCCAAGTTCATTCCAAGGTATTCTGAAATTTCTATTCCTTTAAATCGCCTTAAACGTAAGAATGTTCCCTTTCACTGGTCAACGGCAGAGAATGAAGCTTTTATTCAGTTAAAGCAAGCTTTGATTAAGCCCCCGGTGCTGTCTTTCCCTCGTTTCGAGGATGAATTTCACTTATTTGTTGATGCTAGTAGCCTCGCATTAGCTGCAGTGTTAAACCATAAAGTAAACGGTGATTTCATACCTGTGGCATTCGCTAGTAAAGCATTATTGGACCATGAAAGAAAGTTTTCGACTTACGAGTTGGAATGTATGGCTATATGCTGGGGTGTCGAGAAATTCAATGTGTACCTTCAAGTAAAACCTTTTCATTTGTATACTGATAATGGAGCATTGTCTTGGTTATTTTCACATCCCAAACAGCTGGGAAAGTTGGGTAGAATGGTTCTTAAACTCTCTTCTTATAAGTTCACCATCCATCATGTACGGGGAACTGCCAATAATGTAGCTGATTGCCTTTCTCGTGTCGTTCCTGTGTCTAGTGATATTGATTCATCTAAAGTTGGTGATGATCTATTTCCACCAATGGCTTGTGTATTGAATAATGTTCCTTTATCATTTGTTAATATTAGAGACCATCAAAGGTCAGATCCTACTTTGAGGGAGGTTCTCCAGAAATTGCAGAAAGATCCCTTGTCTTGTGCAAATTATTCTTAAATGGCATAATCTGTATTTTCTTTGAAAACATATATGAGTAATGAAAAGCATGAGTGTAGTTGAAGTGAAAGGGGTTTGCAAGGATAGGGCAGTATGGAGGAAATCGTTAAAACAGAGTCAGCTATACAGTCAGCTATCATCGAGAATTAAACTATTTGACTGTGCCTACCCCCAAAGGGAACAGCATAATGGGTGTGTATGTCATTTGCTAAAGGATGGGTTTTATTTATAACGAAGAAGTTCAAGTGGTGGTGGGGAACATATGCACATTTTGAAGGAAATAAGATGAATGAGAGTAAACTGGAAGGAGGGGATGATTGAGGGCAATATGATGTTGAAGGTCGTGGGGCAATTGAGAATTGTTGGGAAAAGTGGAAAATGGGAGATGAGAATATAAATTTTAGACTGATTAGATTGAGTTTAGCGGTATTAAGAGTAGAGGTGTTACGCGATACATATTTACTTAGAGACAAAACAGCGCTCATGAAAGTTTCATGAGGCCCTCTAAAGTCAGTCTAAACCTTAAGTTAGTCAGAAAATACCGTTTTGCGCATCAGAAAAATTCACCGAGGCCCATTTATACTATGCCTGGATAAACATTTTAATGACATGAGAATTCAGCTGTTGTTAACTCTCGCGCCACCTAAGGTTGATAAATGAAAAATAGCTAAATGACTGTTCATTGAATATCTCAAACTTTCGATGAGCATAGCATTAAACTAAGATAATTGACAACCAATCTTTCACGTTGACAAGGCTATAAAACCAGACCATATTCGGAATATACACTCGGAGGTGTCTTAAGTTGTCATTATATTAGGCTTATCAAGGTCACGGGTGTGCACGGGTCTAACCCGGTGTCTCGCTCGGTCGGCAAATTTGTCCCGGTTGACACTGAAATGCCCCGGGGGCTGTTTAGGTCCACTGTCCGCTGCACGGAGACACTGTTCACTGCGCTGCGACAAATTTATGTTGAGAAATGTGTAAATCAAAAACATTGCTTCAAATTGTAGCTCGCAACCTTAAAGACTCAATACTGACTATTGAGTGTTGCTGACTTGGTTGAAGGGAAAGATCAACCATGATGCTGATAGATGGTCACCCCGTGATAGAAGCCGAACTGAACAACTTTATTTTTCATATTTTTCCGGGGGGGCCAGAGAAATTACTCCGCGAGGGAAAAGAAGGGTTCAGCCACCCCACTAGTAACGAGATTCGAACTCGGTATTCCAGAGTTGGGTACTAAAACAAGTCACCGCAGCTGCAAGTTATAATTTTATTTTGTAATTGCTATCGAAAAAGAAAATAACTGTGCATCGTTAGCTAAACTTTTATTAACAACGTCCCGATTTTAGTCTCTTCAGAACTAGACATATCCTGTTTGTCGAATACCAGAATATGGTAGCCTTAAGCATTTTAGTCGCTAGTAGTTTTGCCGCTAAACAGTCCTAGTGTGATTCTTACCCCATTGGCATCCAAACCTACAACGTCGCTGACAGTGGTTGGTAACGCGCTGGCATGACAACTCAAAGGTCGTGGGTTCGGATTCCGCCTCGTACATATACTATGTTTGTCTTACAACTAAATTGAGGTAGACGCTTTGATATAACCTTATCAGTTATGGCGCCATAAAACCTTGGTTGCCCTCTACTATCTACAATTTATCTCAATCTGCATTGCTTTCGCGACAATATTTAACCATTCATCTAGCATTTTCTGACTCCCTTCGTTCTCCTTATGCTTCACCGTCCTTTCCCTTCTTCGTTTACTCAGCATTTACCCTTTTCTCGCGTACTTCAAAATTCTCTTTCTTTGATGTATGATTTTCATTTACTCAGCATTTTCCTTCACTCACATCCTTCAAAATCTCTTATAAACGCTTATAACCCACTTCTCTGATTCTTTCGGGTTTCTCCCGGTAAATGTATTTGTAGCTGTAACTAATACTTTTTTGATTGTGTTCCTTTCTAAATGCCTTCATGTATCTATCAGTCTCTGTCTTACATTTCCTCTTGACTCCAGTCCGGCGCAGGGACATTCGTTCATTTCCTATTTAACTGAAAAATGTTTAAATTTTTCGATGGAAGAGTTAAAGACCGAGTCAATCCGAACTTAACTAGGGCCGCAGCTTTGAGGAGTGAGAATTCCTCATTCCCTTGGAAGGAAATAAGAAATTTTAAAATGAACATTTAGTCAAAATCAAGCAAAAATCACTTGTCAAAAGATGTTCTTCGTAATGATTTGGAGCCACAATGACGAATTCTCTAGGAATACCTCAGTGTTCCTTTTACTTATACCCTGCCGAGAACCAAATTCAAATAGGTGAATAAGATCGCCTTCCCAACCCAATGAGAGTAGATACGGTCGCTGGTGATTGGGTCCTGATGTATTACTTTCTATTGAAAGTAATCACAACTTAGTCTTCCACATATCGGATGAATGTAAAAATACAATTTAATATTGCAGTAAAATATCAATCCGTGCCTAAATTACGGTTTCGTTGTGAAAAAATATTCTGCTTCACGTAGAAGTTTCGAAATCGTCTCGAGATCCTCATTTTCAGTACATCATTTTATGTAAAATTAGTAAAAATGCATAGGAAAATATGTTAAACCGTTCAAGCTTTTTGTTGATATTCCCTAATAAATAGAGTACCTATTAATGGGAGAAATTTGCTGTGGAACAAATTTTCCGCCTAAATTGGGTTAGATCTTTTGTCTTTCGTCCGACCTTTGTAGTCTTCTCCCCTTGAAAAATTAGTTGTTGAGTACCGTTTTTGGTGGGTAACTTCTTAAAAGCTAACACGCTGGTCACCGAAAGCTCACGATTTTAAAGCACATTGTCCTACATTTAGTTTTTTTCATGTATCATTCTTAGGTGGCGTGAGCGTCAACGACGGCTGAGTATACCCATGACCATTCTCATGTCGCTAAAATTTTTCACCAGGCATAGTGTAACCGTTTCGTTCTTTGAATGTCAGCAGTAAGTTGGAATGGAGTATGCTAGGTTACCAGCCTTTGCAGTACCCACGCCACTTGGATCTGTCCTTGCCGTGACTTGATGAGAACATATAGCGTTCCGTCGTTTATCTTTTGTGATTAGGTTGTGTTTCCTCATTGTGCTATAATTACACTTCCTGAGTCCTAATCACTGTGTAAAATACAATTCCTCCTCTCTGTACTTATGTCTTAAAATACACTTCACGTCGATTTTGAATGAAGGGATTAACTCTTTTAATGTCTGGTTTGTTTGAGGTGATACGGGTCGAACCGCGGGCTTATTTTTTTTATTTTCACTTTGTTAATTTGTATATTAATTCAGAAAGTTCTCTACTGATATTTATTTTCCTTTCCTCACAATTTTGTTTAGGGGTTCAAAATATATCGTTGGTTTTATTGTTACGCATAAACATATGAAAGTATTTCATATCTTTGTAAATTAAAAACTTTTTTTACGGTACGAGCACAAATAATATCGCTGCTGCCACTTCTAGCCCTGGACCTACAAATATGCATTGTTTCGTTGTTTTCATAGGGTTAAGATGCTTTTGCATCTAGAAGTATTCATGGTGTGAATTGAGGAGCCATGAAGTTTTGACGTGCGATTCCGAAAACTAAAGGCGAAATGCCGGAGACTTTTGGACACCTGAATATCTCAGCTGAGGCGTCGAACCGTCTCTTTCACAAGTGATACCCCGGATCCCCATGGGAAGGTCAGACTCGTGCCGCACTCTAGTTTCGAGTACCGCTGTGATCCACCACTTCCACTAGTTCCACTTCAGCTCGACGAATATATTGCTGAGAACTGAGAGCGGAATTTCTCAATAGCTTACCTCTTCTAGAGTTGAGGTGGTCTGAGGACTAAGCCAACATCACAGTCATTTCCCAGAACTTGATTATCGTGCGTTCGTTTCTGGGTGCTTACGATGCTATGGAGAAGAGTTAAAACGTTTTAGAATCCTCCTTACCGGAATAATCGCGTCAGAAGGCGAACTAATATCAACAAATCCAAGCAACTGCAAATCTTTCTTAAATCAGTTTCATTTTCATCCTTAGTTTTGATGGACGATATTTAAAAAATGTAATTATTTTTATTATTATTAAGTAATCTACTAGTTGAGGAAGGTTTATGTAGGTGATTAAAAATCCTCTGGATTTTTACCAGTCGTCTATTAATTTCCTTTCCTATCCCACTATACCAAGCACTTCCTCGTTTGTCTTCCTTTCCGTCCACCGCACCTTCTCTATTCTCCTCCACACCCACATCTCGAACGCCTGCAGCCTATTATCGTCTTCCTTTATCAGAGTCCATGTTTCTACCCTATACGGCGCCATTCTCCAGGCCAAGTTCTTTACCAGCTTTTTCTTTACATCCTTACCCAAGGTCCCGGTCTTCAGCTCCCTTCTATTACTTAACGCTTCTTTCTCTAGCGCTATTCTCCTCCTAATTTCTTTGTTACTGTGCCCATTTTCTTCTAGCCTGCTACCTGGGTATTTAAATTGCCCTTCTTGCTCTAGTTTGTGCCCTCCCACTTTCTTTACCAGCTTCGCTTTCTTTGTCCTAGGGAATCTTATTACTTTTGTGCAGGAACTTTTCTCCGGTTTCCCACCGGGTTAACGGCCCCATGTTCTCTAATGTTTCGATGTCCTACTCGGGCATCGTTTTCTCCTTTCTAAGCTGCTCTAAGGCCCGAATTCTTCGATGTATCTCCTCCCCGTAGATGTGTGTGAAATAAGATCTGGTGCTTTCATTTCGAATGATCTGCAAGAACTTTTCTCGGATTTCCCACCGGGTTCATAAGGCTCCATGTTTGCCTTTTTTCTCATTACTTTTGTTTTCTTATGATTTATCTTAATTCCATATTTCCTGCACTGGTTTTCTAATTCATCTACTGAAGCTTGCAATCCATTCAATGAACAGCTGACCACCGCCTGGTCGTCCGCGAATATAACCGACTTTATCAGCTGGCTTTCCAAAAAGTGAGAAATCAGGATTTGACAGTGGCTGATTTTAGGAGTGAAAATAGGAAAAGAAGGGAGATACATTTCTCCACCAATTACCCTACGTAATGACACATATTCTTTCCTTATTCCGAGATCTTGTTGTGAAGATATAGGACCGCGTGAGAGATAACGAACTTAAGGTGGTACGGGAAGATTTGATGCATTGAAGTTGCTGTCATAGGAAGGATCGCCATGAGTAAGCTTTTCCTCGGACAAAAGGGGCCTTGATAGTTGCGATGGATCATTTCTGTTAAATTACCACTCTCGCTGGGTAGTATAGACTTAGTACCTGTGTTTAGTAACATATCATTATTACTAGCACCTCACCCCGCTCGAAATGTCCGACATGGTTTTGCTTTCTTCATGAATCAGTATCTAGTAGTATCCAGTTAGTAGTGCTTATCATTAGTAGTATATTAACCCGTGTACTTAGGGTTACCATATTCTGATATCCCAAAACCGGGGCATATCTAGTTTTGAAGAGGCTAAAACCGGGACAAAATCGGGACGCTGCTTAGTGGTTTTAGTAACTCAAGTATAGGTGTAGCGAAACTTGGTGGCACTCACTTGTTGAGAGAATGATTCAGGGGAGAGGAAAGCATACAAGTGATGTGGGATAAAGTGGCCGAGTCTTCCTCCAGATGTCACTCCGGGAGTCCTTCGGTACCTTTGTCCGCTCATAAACGCTTGATTTACCCTCAGTCATGGTACTAATACATATACAATACAAATTTCCACAAACTATGAAATTAACTTGATGAAACCAGTAGTATACTTAACATTGACTCACTCTTTTCAGGCTAAAATTAATGACATTATTTTCCTTAGTTTACTATTTGATGAAGTGCCCACTTCTGATGCAACTACCATATTGTGATACGACAACTCGCAACAAAAGGCCTGAGCACCTGTCTTATTTGAATAGACAGTAAATTTGTAGACTGTGAAAGAAACTATAGTTTCTAGAATCCCCTTTTTTTGAGTCTCGATACTTCATAATTAGAACAGTGAAGACAATGATATAAAAGCATTTCATAACGAATTGAAATCTGTTAGATTAGATTGTGTACGTATAACGTATTTCATACTTTCATCTTTCGTTGTTTATCTTATTTTCCTCTAGTAATTGGCACTTTTTATCTTGATGTTTTAATTTCTTGTTCTGCTTCCATAAATTGAAGTTTGGGCCAAGATGTACAACATAGTTATGGCCTTTTGATTCAGTATAATACATGAGCAGAAGAATCTTGAATTGAAGACAAGAGTTATTTCGTAAAAAATACACCTATTACGGTATAAAATTAACAATATTTGATAGAAAAGTTCGCGAGGATGCCAAGACAAGAAATTTTACCTGTACCGTTATTTCGATATCTAATTTGAATTATTGCAAAAAGCCTTTAAGATATCCTCTAATTGCAGACGTATCCAATAATAAAGATTTAAAGTGGCCATAAGGCATTATTTTCGATGTTTATGACTTTTTAAGATAAAAGAACTTTAAACACGTCCTACCGTTATAATGCGAACCTACATATTGATACTTTTAATTTAAAGCAGTTCTACCCCAGATACACATAAAAAGGAACATGTAAGAGCTCCCAATCAGTAGGTATAATCATACTTTTTTAAAGAATGAATTTAACTAATACTGATTTTGTATTTATGTTAAAGTCGTCCTTTCGTCGGCATGCTCGAACCCACTTCATTTTCATAGAAGTTTCTTGAGGGAAACGAAAAAAATTTCAATTTCCCCTCGCCATTTTTGCGGCTGTTGTTGCAGCCAACTACAGCGCAGGAAGACATCTTCACGGAAGATACTTTTCCTCAGGGAATAGGAATTACTCCGAAGAGCTAATCACAAAGCAAAATCCACAATGCTCAAACCACCGAATTCTCTAGCTCTGTCCTCCACGCAACGTCACACAGTCGATACTATCGCAGCACAGAGGTATCGATAGATGACCGAGATGCGCAACGGCCTACCTATGTGTTAGTACCATGCCCTCAGTGATCTGTGAATCTCCGCTGGTGAGTGCCACCAAGTTTCGCTATACCTATACCCTCCGGGTCCCCGCCAAGTAATTCTTCTGAGCCTCCGGGAAAACTCAGAGAATAACGTTGCTCAGATCGGCTTCTAACACGGCGGTCCTTCGGGCGGGACACCGGTACAGACCCTTCCAATCGGGACTGTTCCGGTCAAACTGGGACGTATGGTAAGCATTCATATACTGTATGTTAACATGTTCGTTAACGTACAACTTTCCCTGTTTCTGGTTTGGCCATGCGTTGTTCTCCCGAATGCTCTTTTTTCTGCGCCTAGCGGGCGGGAGAGCGTTCAGTGTTTCACCTTGAACTGGGACGAGTATTGAATGGCCGGTGTGGAATCACACCGTTCCACAACCGGAAGGAAGCTTGCACGGTACTTCGTGGATGTAGATTCGTAAGTGAAACATGCAAGGCTCAGAATTGGTCACACCAGACTCACTACGTCAGTAATCTCAATGTGAGTCTTGCGGCGTTTATATAAAAAATACCGGATAACTCGAAGAGCCCCGCATATCCCAGATTACTCTGTGGAGTAGACTCTTAAGAAAATGACCGTGATTTAGAGTTTTAGAAGTAACACATCATTTTAACGAGCTTTTTAACATTCTCGAGCTTACAATGAACAATTAAGTTGAACCTTAATCTTGTTGAACCATGTGGCACCGAAAGGTGCGCTAATAACGTAATTTTCCAACCCAAAAAGAGCAACAAACCACCAAAAGCACAAAGCTAAGAAACATGCGGTATTAGTGTTATCTTAGGCATCAGAATGCTTTAATTTTTTTTGGCCTCTATTTTAGACCGGATATGTCATATTATTCTTCCAATTTGAACGATTGACTTGAATGAATTTAAAAGAGGTGGATCGCGAGTGTCAGTGCGATTAACCCATAGGTTGCCGATGTTGCGATAAGTGTGTTCTAATTTTTTAAAAGTATCTTTAATCTTTTGGAATGTATACCAAGTTAGGTTGTATATATAGTGAAATCGACTCAGGTGACGAGAATAGTACATACCTATGTTCTTCACCTTCATGGATAGTATGTATTCTTGATGTTCACTAATAAATCTTTCTAACGGGAATATCTTTCTTCCAAAGAGGATTAGTCACTAGCTGATGAATTGTAAGCATACAAGACCCCTCTTCACTGGACAAATAAGATCTAAATGCGAAATCTGTGAAATGTGGAAATTGAAAATTCAGACATCATACAAAAACATTCATACATCTAACCAATGGTGGATATTTATTTATTTAAAAAGTCCCCAAAAACGGCACAAAGTCTTATTACATTGGTCGACAAGTAAACAAATAAATAGAAAGTTTAACAAAATATACCCTTAAAATGTAAAAGATAACAGAGAAATACATTGGAAAGAAAGATTGGTATTGGGATTTATGGACAAGGAGATTGGATGGAGGAAGTCAACTCGGCAATATGTTTTCTGAGGACTGATTTGAAAACGGAGGGTGTGGAGAAGAGGTCAAGGGAGGGTAATTGCGAGGCTAGGGAGTTGAAAGTTTTTGGGATACGGTAGAATAGGGAGCGTTGGGATATTGAGAGTCTGAATTTTGGAATGTTAACAAGGAAGTTATTGCGTAGGGAACAAGGAATGATTTGACTCGCGGAAGAACCGTGCTTGGTCAATTTCAATGAACCGAGCCAAAGAATGAAAAACTTTACCGCATTTACGAGTCCTAATTTTAATCAGGAGCGTGCGTGAAGAAGGAACTCAAGAGATCTCGAATTCGGAAGAATGTTAATTTTTCCGTGGTGAAATTTTGCGAGTGAACAATGTGGCTATTTTTATTTCCGGGCCGCGAGATTTAGGCTCTCACCACGTTTATGAACGTGGCGAAACACAAAACATGCTTACCAGTATATTTTAGTCCCATAAATAATGAACAAAATAAGCGTCCATAACGAAGAGGCGACTGCTATGCTCAAAGAACTTGAGACGAGAAAGCGGTGAGTGAAAACGTTCCAATGGATCAGAAGCGTGAGCCACTGAAAAAGTGTACCAACGAGAAAAGAAAAAAATATTCCTCCGAAACCTGGTGTTTGAGAAGAATACCAAAGCTCAAATGGGCAGACAACGTGAAAAACGAGGATCTACATTTGCGGACCACCGTAGGGACGTGTGGCAGGGGTGTTAGGACACCAGCCATGTAAAGGGAATGGAATAGGGAAAGAGAAGGGGAAGACGACGAAAGTGAAAGAAATGTTAACGGAGTGTCTTAGTGTCTCGCTTGTTAATGTTCTACTCATTAATGGTGCATGGGAAGAAAGAGTTTTTATACCTGTCATTTCGGCAGTGTACCTCTCTTATTTTTTCGCATATATCCAGGGATATAGTTCGAGGTCAGTATAATATCATCCATGTAACTCTGAAACTCGCGTGATCTGAAATTTTCGAGTAATCTAAGCCGATCGTGTAGCCTCCGAGTCTCTTAAGGTAGTTTGAGCAAGATATTTCCATAGTCATAAAGGAGACTATAATCGAATGTTTTTTAAATTTCAGCTGCGTCTGTAAGAAGTATGATTTAAATATTGTAACATTAATGGTGCAAAAATATAGTTATATATGACAAAAATTCTCTGAAATTAAGTATATATATCTACTTAAGTCTCTAACTTGACTAATTTTTTCACGCCGTACGGCTAAGAAGCCTTCAAAACAGCAGTTTTTTGTGATTCTGTAAATATTACTGCGGTGAGTAATGAAATAATTTTTATAAATAGTTGATAAAACATACAAACTACACACCGTTAGTTTTTTTACGAAATCTAGGCATTATAAATTCCTAATTTTTTCAATATGCTCCCTCTGGAGCGTACAGCCCTAATCTATCTCATGTAAAAGAGTATGTATTTTTAGGCAAATTACTCGAAAAGTAGTTCGGTAAGAGGTTAATATTTTTATATCGTTGTAAAGATGTGAGTTTTTTCTTTAAAATGAGGCCAAAATTCATCAAATTCTAGGTGAAGTGATTTTTCGCTGAAACTACCTGAACGGCTCCCAGCATAATCCTATCAGTTCTGATACGCTCCCCGTGCGGCTTTCATGTGTGTTTTGTTTATTTCGCGAATTAGATATTTCTGTGCAGGGTCCCATATGCTCGCGATGCATCCAAAATGTGGTCTAACCACAGAAGAGTAGCATTTCTCTTTCACTTTTATATCCAAGGGCCTTAAAACTATCCGCTTGATAAATCCTAGTGTCTTTAATACAGCGTCGCAAATGTTTCATGTTTGTCTCGCCCACGCTAGTTCTGGAGTTACGGCGAACCCGGCTGATTGTTAGTTGTAAGGCGCCTAAGGCGCCCATAGATGAGTTTCATGCTGTGCTCGCTAAACTATCAAATTTCATTATTTGAGGCACGCAAATTTCTAGTCAATAATTACTAATGTAGAGCAGATTTGCGTAGAATGGTTTCCAATGACTGCGTACAGATTTCGATGAAAGTTTGTGATCATGGAATAACAAGTGGATAAGCACTATGTTGACTAATATCGTGATACCATATTGAAGAATAATTATGTTAGATTTTTGAAATATCAGAAATTTATTTCTGATTGATATAGTGGTATTTTAAACAATGAATGAGTTTTAAATAATTTAAGTTCTTATAAAATTAGCGCAGTCGAAAACTAATTATATTGTAGGAGCTGAATTTCTTCCAGTTCGCCTGCTTTTTTACGATCAGTGGTCTGCAATTATAATTTCGTCTCTTAATCACCAGTTTTCGCCACAACTGGACTTTCCTTTGTCCCACGTACCCCAAGGTGTTAATATGTTAGGGGAGAAGGGTTTTTTAATGAATAAACCCACTATTTTAATGTTTGAGCTCCAATACCATCTTCTTTGCTGTATCTCCGTCTAATTTCGTTCAACTCAGAGCGAAAGAGCTTTTCTCGATCTGGCTGATGAATCGACTTGTGTCATTTGAGTTAATGAAAGGCTGTGGCTGATGGCTGTCTCCTGAGCAGATAGGGAGGGCACTTGACTAAGGCTGTGCAATTGCATGATACATCCACATGTCATACTCTTTCATAACAACCTAGTTGATCTGAATTCCTTCTTGGAATTCATACATCGAAAGTTGATGATTATCATGGATGAGTCAACATGTCCTTAAGTGGTGATTACACACAGGAGTTGACTCCTATACGAGTCCACTTGGAAGGTGAACTTGGATGTGTATTATACCTACTCCTATAGGAGTTCACCATCGATAGTGGTGGAATTCGATACTTGGACGGAGAAGCCGCTAGGTGTGGTTCCAAGTGGAGTCGACTCGATATAAATCGATCAGATTGGAGTCAACTTCTGTGTTTATCTGGGGGTTTATAACTAATGACACCTCGTCATGAACGAGACATATCGACAGCGTGAGATGGACGATAGTTATTGACACATGGGTATAGAATATAACATCGAGAAAACGGACGATACTATATTGGTCGATGGTGGCCGATAAGTGTCGTGATGTAGACTTATAATCTATTTTTGGTATTGATTGTCGAAACTGAATGTAGAGTGTCTCACACCCCAACACTTAAATCTTCAGCGGGTGACGCGTCGCGACGCTCAATGTGACGTTCCCGGCAGAGACGGCTACCTGGGAGATGCCCCACGCGTCGTTTCCACGAGTTTCCCTAATGATCCAAGCGTCCAGTTTCGTCCGGCCACCGTTGTTTGTTCGCCGGGAAACGGGGACAAGGCAGATGCGAGTAAATAAAGCTCTTGTGCCGCAAATAAAAAGGCCTCCCTTACAACATAGCGACGCCCGCGTGTCCCTACTCCGAGGGCAGCGGAGTAGTCCCGATGATCGAGACGAGGAGTGGACGCATGTGGCGTGAGAAAGGGCAGAGAGATGGGAGAAAGTGTTTTTGAGACACGAGAAAGTGAATGTTCTTAAGGCGAACCAGCCCCCATCCCATTTAGTGGGAGAAGCTTAACGAGGAGGCTAAGCAGAATATCGTAGAAGACCATCGACAAAGAAAGGAATAGAATAAACCTTTATTATACTCTAGAAAAGGTACCCTAGAGCAACAATAAGATACAATGAAAGAGCAGCGAGGTAATTAACAAATTAACAAATGATTTTGTTCAAATAAAAAAATAAATGGAGCTTAATAACAAAGAAAAAGAAAGACAAAAACAACTACCCTCAGTGAAAATCAATAACTGTACTTATGATACAATTGAAATCAAATATACGTACCTATAGATATGATACAAGATAATCGAAAGTTAAAAATCGTTAAGGTTACAATACATATAAGATTTGAAAAAAAAATTTTAAACAGTTTTAAAAAAAGCATGAATGGACCATGAAAAAAATATTTATATCCAGAAAAAAATTAGTAATGAGAATTTAACACTGAACAGGTTAAACTATTCAGGAAAGCATTCTTTCAATTCCATTACATACAATTTAGGTTGAAAAATTGCCAACGAATGAGATCCTCAAATCAATTGGAATAGAATTTAGAGTTGTGAGGCGGCCACGGCAAATGACTTCTGAAAGATAGTGGTTCGGTGGGTCGGAAGTAGAAGGTAGGTTCTGTTCTAGTAACCATTGCGTGATTAGTTGTTCTTTTAAGAAACAAATCAATTAGGTAGGAAGGTTCGTTGTTGGCAAAAATAGAAAAAGGAAATGTTCCAAGTACGTATTTACGAAATACGGAGATAAATGTAGTAAAAGTAAATAGGAGTGGTATCTTTCAAGGTCTTTCAAGCGGTACACAAAAACATAAGAATACGCGGGTCTGTCTTGAAAAAACCAGGTGAATCTGGCGGCTGGTGGGTTTATTGGAAAAGCAAGATGAAGAAGACATTTTATCGTGGTCAAGGCTATATGAATTTATGCAATACATTAAGGCAATTGGGCATTAAGGCAATGCACTTAATTTATGTGGGACTCATCTTAGAAAGATCTTTATTACAACATAATGAGTAAAGAACGTCCTCCATAATTATCATCAACACTCATCAATCCAAATATTGGTTTGCTTCAGCTCTACTCACAGCTAACCACTTCATTCCTGCAGTTTTTCACTTTGACTCCGTTCATAATTTTCATTATGTATTTCGTTCTTGGTATTCCTCTGTTTTTCTTCCCATTCATTTCTCCCTCTATTATCGTATTCAAGAGCCTGTTTCGTCTTAAAATGTGCCTCTTCTTCTTCTCATAGTTTTCGTTTCACGACTTTTCTCTCCATTACTTCCTAGGACTTCATCAATGGGCGATTCTCTCCGTCCATTTGATCTTCATCTTTCTTCGATTACACCACGTCTCGTTAACACACGATTCATCTCTGTCCTCTCCCCCTCCTTTTCCATATTCCCCCACCCCTTTCCATGGCTGTTGTCCTAAAACCCTCTGCTACATGCCTCTGTAGATGTCTCCATTGTTTCGGATTTCTTTTGCTACCCCGCTGTTGTTGTCCAGAACGTCCTTTTAATGTATATTCCATTCTTCTTCTGGGTATCTGCTGCATCGTTGTTTTTCTGACAACGTTTCTCCTCCCGTCCTGGAGGCGTCTTCAGGTCGAAGATATCTGCGCTGCATTTTGGCCCGACTTTATACTGGAGCTGGTCGAATCTGATTGGTTGTTAATTATGGTGGCAAAACCACTTTTCGCGTCATTTCTCATTTCGTTGCACACCAAAACCCTCCTCCAAGTGGTAGCTAGGTTGTAGCCATCGTCCCTGTTGAAATTTTTGGGGTATTTGGCGATTTCGATCGCCTTCCGTATCAGCCGTGGGAGGTATCGGCTCTCCCCACTCAGAACGTTGGTCTCCTCAAAACATATGGAGTGACCAGGCTCCGACTAGGCATGCTCGGCTATTGCGGAGAAGCGGAACTGTTTCTGTTCGGTCGCTTTCTGGTGTTCCCTCACTCTGTAGGAAATTGCTCGCCCTGCTTGTCCAACGTAGGCTTTCCCACATGTACAGTTGTGTTGTACACTCCCTCCTTCACGGTGCTAGGGATCTGCTCTTTCGGGTTAGGCAGAATGTCTCCCACTTTCTTGGTGGTGGGCAACACCTGCACGGAAATCAATAAGAATCCAACTGGAAAATCGGAAATACTTGCCAAAGAGAAAATTAAGGCATCATCTATACCTGCAGAGGACCAGAAGAGGCTCTTCCCATCTGTCGCCATTCCGCCGCGTCTCTATGGAATGCCTAAAATTCACAAGGAAAGGGTACCATTGCGCCCAATTGTGAGCAACATTGGCGCTCCAACCTACAAACTGGCGCAATACCTCGCAAGAGCACTTCATCATTTCTCCTACACATTCGTGCAGAATTCGGGGCACTACATCCGCATCCTGGAACAAATTAAAATCGAAGATGGTGACTTAATGGTGAGCTTTGATGTGGTGTCCCTGTTCACCAAGGTTCCTGTTGATGACTCCATCCGCCTCATCAAAGAACCTACGAAGAGAGGCTTACATAAGGTTCTCCCTGGACTGGCGGAGTTTTGCCTTAAGAATTTCTACTTCTTATGGAAAGGGAAATATTACCACCAAGACGAAGGTATGGCCATGGGATCCCCCCTCTCCCCTGTAATCGCCAACATATTCATGGAAGATTTCTAGCAGAAGGCCATCCAGATTTACCCGAAGAAACCTTCCAGGTGGCTTAGATATGTTGATGATACATTCGTAATTTGGCCTCACGGAAGAGACGAGCTGGATAAGTTTCTGAATCGCCTCAATTCCCAACACCCATTCATACGTTTTACTATGGAGATTGAAGAACGTGGGCAACTACCATTGCTGGATGTTTTGGTCAGCGGAGGACCCGATGGAAGACTGAGACATGCAGTGTATCGCAAAGAAGCGCATATGGACAGATATCTGAATGCAGGCTCACACCACCATCCTGCCCAGAAAGTGTCATTGATTGACACTCTACTACATAGAGCCTACACCATTGCAGATAATAATTCACTCCCGACTGAGAAACGGAAACTGAAAGAAGCCCTGGAGAAGAACGGTTACTCATCAAGATTGGTTCTGAAAAGGACCGCCAGGTTGGAGAGGAGTAACCAGAGGAAATCCGACCAGGAGGAGTCCAAGAATAAGGAGAAACCATCGGCCTACGCCACTATCCCCTACGTCGCAGGAACAGGGGCAGAATTGGCAGAATACTGAAGAAATACAACATAGTGACCAGGTTCTCCACCACCAAGAAAGTGGGAGATATTCTGCCTAACCCAAAAGAGCATATCCCTAGCACTATGAAGGAGGGAGTGTACAAAATCAACTGTACATGTGGGAAAGCCTCCCTGGCGTTTTTTTTCCACTCCTTTGGTACGCCTTCAGAGCACCGTCGTAAATCGTTTCGGAGCGTCTCGCAAGGTGAAGTTGTGAACGCTAAAGGTGTTTTAGGAAACGCTTTACGAGGCGTTGTAAGGCGTTCTGAGAGTGCTGAAAAGCACTGTCCACAGTGTTGCGCAGCGTTCTTGAAGGCGCCGCGCTGAACTTGAAAGGATGTCTACAGCGCTGTCGCAACACCTTGGGGCGCCTTTCACTGTTCCTTGCTCTCTCAAAATAAAAAAATGATAATTTACAGTTAATTATTATGAATGTGCTATAACGCGATACCATATATACGGTCACTTCCGTGCGTTAATGTGACTTCGAGAACTAATTATTAAATGGCTATTCCGTGATAGTTTGAGGAAATACTATCACATCGCCATAACAGTTATTTGGCATCAATTGATTGAAACCTATATTGCCACATAGAATGAATATAAATGCTTTATTACTGAGAATAAAGAAAGATGTTTCCTCTTCCCTTTCCAATTCCAAGATATTTTGGACCGAAGACTTATTACATTTAAGCGCTCTGATAACTGTATTTTGCTAGGTGCTAGTCAGATTTGTAAACGAAGTCCGAATGAGAGACAGTTCCTTGAGATAAATGGCCTTCAACCATCAATGTGTCTTTTTTATCACCGCATGCTATTCAAGGGTATAAGAATAACAAGTTCTCAGTATTCTACGGGCAAGAGAAATGACGATTCAATTGAGTACTCTGATTTTGGTCAAATAGTGCTGGTATTAGCAATTTGTTTTTCTGCAGCCTATACAGGAACGCCCTTCTCTTGGACTACAACCTTGTCGTGGTTGAAGGGCTTGCGTGCTCCGATGACCCCTAGAGCTGCACTGGCGGGAGCATTGCTCCTGGTAGGGTCACCCATGCCAGATTGGTCGAAGGTTAGGAGACAGACGAATGGTAGTCCGCGCAGCGTCTGTACCTCAGTGAGGCGGCTGCAAAAGGCGTCTGACCCCAGTGGGGCGGCCTCTGAAGTGATGGTGTCACGTAAAAAACACTATTGAGTAAGGCCAAGGAATACTACCTCAATTAAAACAAAAACCTTGAAATTATGGACAGTTCTCAATTGATAATGAATCCTGGCAACTACGGGACTCGGCCAAGAGGGCCGGGTGTCGTGCCCGGCAGCGGTGGGAGCAAGGCCCCTGCGGTCGTCATCACACGAAATCCTTGCTCAGACGACGCAGCAGCAGAGGAAAAGAAGATAAAGAAGAGGAACGAAACTATTAGAATAGGCACGTGGAATGTAAGGACTATGCTGAGGGCAGGGAAACTAGAGAATATAAAGCAAGAAATGGAGAGGGTGGGTGTAGACATCATGGGTCTGGGTGAAGTTAGATGGAAGGATGACGGGGATTACTGGAGCAGCGACTATAGAGTAATTTATAGCGGAGGGAATGAAAGTCAGCGCGGGGTTGCATTCGTAATGAATAGGAAACTTGGTAGAAAAGTAGTGTATGCAGAACAGGTGAGTGATAGAATAATAGTCGTGGAACTAAAAGCAGAACCAACGAATTTAGTTATAATCCAGGTTTATATGCCTACCTCTAATCATAAAGAGGAGGAGGTAGATGGGGTGTACGATCAGCTAGAGGAAATAATTGGTAGGATACCAGGAAGTAAGCACCTGGTAGTAATGGGGGATTGGAACGCGGTGGTGGGTGAAGGAAGAGATGGGCGGGAGGTGGGCGATTACGGGCTAGGAAGAAGAAATGACCGGGGCGAGAAAGCTGTGGAGTTTTGCCGCAGAAATAACCTAGTAATTACGAATACATGGTTCAGACATCATCCTCGACGTAGGTACACTTGGAAGAAGCCGGGAGACACAGACAGGTTCCAGATAGATTATATAATGGTGCGTCACAGATACAGGAATAGTGCTAAAAACTCGCATACTTATCCAGGAGCTGATGCAGACACAGACCACAACTTATTAGTCATGAAATGTCGGGTAAAACTGAAAAAGATAAGAATGGGAAGGAGGGTACGTAAGTGGAATATGGAAGCATTAACTGGGGCAATGAAGAAGAAGTATCGGGATAAGGTGGATGAGATAATGGGTGAGGATCATGGAGTTAGATCAGTGGAAGATGAATGGGTAAGTTTGAAAAATGGAATTATAGAAGCGGCGAAAGCAACGGTAGGCGTAGTGAGTTCAACTAAAATTAGAAAACCGTGGATCACGAAGGAAATGATCAGGGAGATGGAGGAGAGAAGGAAATGGAAGAGCGTAAACTCAGATCTAGGTAAGAGAAAATACCGAGAATTTAATAACAGGCTTAGAAGAGAAACAAAGAAAGCAAGAGAGGCGTGGTGGAGAGAACAGATCGACGCGTTAGAGAAATACCAAAAAGAGGGAAGAGCAGATGCATTATATCGGAAAGTAAAGGAACTGACGGGTGGTAATAAGGGAAGGGGAATTACAACGATAACAGACAAGACGGGAAAGGTAATCGTTGAACCGAGAGAGATCCAGAAGAGGTGGAAGGAGTATGTTGAAGAGCTGTATGGTAAAGAAATAAGGCCCAATAGGTTAGATATAGAAAGGGAAGACGATATCGACAGATATGGCATCGGACCAAGTATCCTAGATAGCGAAATCGAAAGAGCTCTACGAGACATGAAAAGGAATAAGGCGGTGGGAATAGATGACATACCTGCAGAGTTTTTAAAGAGCATGGGGAAGAACGGAAGAGGAAAACTTTTTGCGCTAATTCGTAAGATTTATGAGGATGGAGTGTGGCTGGAAGACTTCGCGAAGACTGTACTAATTCCTATACCGAAGAAGAGTAAGACAAAAACTTGCGAAGACTATAGGACAATAAGCTTAATATCCCACGCGGCCAAAGTAGTTCTGAGGATTCTAAACAGAAGGCTAGAGAAGAAGGCAAATGAATACCTAGGTGACGACCAGTTCGGGTTTAGGAGAGGGACGGGAACGCGAGACGCTATAGCGGTGATGAGGACGCTAGTAGAAAGAAACCTAGAGTATGGACAGGATGTTTTTGCATGCTTCGTAGATTTCGAGAAGGCATTTGATCGGGTGGAATGGACGAAATTAATGGGAGTGTTGAAGAAATTAGGGGTCGATTGGAGGGACAGGCGTCTGATTCGAAATTTGTATATGAATCAGACTGCGCAGGTTAGGGTAGCCAATGGAGAATCGGGATGGGCCACGATAGGACGGGGAGTGAGGCAAGGGTGCCCACTATCGCCGTTGCTTTTTAATGTGTATTCAGAAGAAATGGTAAGGGAGGCTTGGGGGGAGGAGGAGGTAGGAATAAAGGTAGGAGGGGAGCTGATGAAATCAGTGAGATTTACAGATGATCAAGCATTGGTTAGTCAGTCGGCCAAGGGGTTACAGTCAATGGTGAATGCATTAGAGGTGCAGTGCGAAAAGTATGGGATGAAGATCAATCACAAGAAAACGAAAGTAATGAGATTTTCTAGAAGTAAGAAGGCGGGGCTGAATATAAGGGTGGGAGGGCAGAAGATAGAGCAGGTCGAGCAGTTTACGTATCTGGGTAGTATTTTGGAGGCGAATGGGTTTAGTGGTAAGGACATCAGATGCAGAATTGCGCTCGCTAAAGAAGCATTTTCGAAGAGAAGGGAATTGATGAGGGGGGGTCTGAGAAGAGACGTAAAGAAGAGGCTGGTGAAAACTTTAATATGGAGCGTGGCGCTATATGGGTCGGAAACTTGGTCATTGCGAAGGGAGGATGTGCGTAGACTTGAGGCGTTTGAGATGTGGGTTTGGAGAAGGATGGAGAAGGTTAGCTGGATGGCGAGAAAGACGAACGAGGAGGTATTGGATATGGTCGGAGAGGAGAGGAAGCTTGTGGCAGAGGTTCGGAGAAGGCAGAAGAGATGGATGGAGGAGGTTTTGAGAGGAGAGGGCATGTTGAAGAGAGTGATAGAGGGGAGAACACTGGGGAAACGTGGGAGAGGAAGGAAGAGGATAGGAATTCTGGACGAAATAATAGGAGGTAGAAGATATGAAGAACTGAAGAGGGATCTAATAACGGGCCATCCTTAGGAGGGAATGCGAGACAATTTCTATTAGGTTGGGATACAAAATGGGGACTGTCCAAGAACCTACCAATCAGCTGGTAGAATACTTGAATGAATACAGGAACGTCCATAGTCAATTTACGACTTGCCATAATCTCTATATTCATAGTTCTATAGTTTCATAATCCCTATTTTATTTATTATAATTACCAGGCATTGTCCTATAACCACTATTTATATGTAATTGTGATTGCTTCGAATAACTACAGAACTCTATGCAATAATTAAAAATAATTCTATAATTACTACGTGTGAGATGATTTCCCAGAAATTTTGATGTTAGGACGAGGACTGTCCAAAAACCTACCAATCCGCTGGTAGAATACCAAAATCAATTGTGTGAAATTGCTGGTTGAAAATATTGTGCTCTCGGGTAGTGCCGTTCTTTCAACTGAAGATGTTATCATTCAACAAATTCAAAAAGTAGAAAATATCGAGGGCTTAGAAATTCTGCAGTCTGAAGTCATACGCGGGCAGTGTATTTTGATGGACATAACTACAGGCATGTTTGTGAGTAAAATATCTCAACGATGCGATGGTGATAGAAAGTTACCGCTTGTATTATTTATGAAGAAAGTCTTCCAATCACTTGAATAAAAACAGTACCAAAACGCATGTCTCATCTGGTTGCAAAGAAATCTCTTGGATCGAAAAAGTTGTTGAATTTAGACAATTATTTCCTTATTATCGCTCCGGATTTGTAAAACAAGAAATTTAGGGGCTTTAGCGCCTATCTCTGCGCTGTAGCGCTTTGAAGTGCCCCTCTTAGAGAGCGTGTAACAACGCCTTCGAACATTGTGAAAACGCCCTCTAAGGAAACCCAAAAATACTTCGATGGCGCTTTGAATCGCTCTCTTCGTGAGGGCGATTTGAAGCGCCTTTGAACTGAAGCACACCTCCAAAGGTGTTGTGTTTCAGTTAGAAGGCGCTTCAAAGACACTGCAACAGCGCTCCGGAACGCCTCTGCTCACAATGCACAACAACACCTTGTATGCGAAGCGAAGCGTCTAGAGAAAGGTGATGTCAAGGCGCTTCGGGGGTGGTTCGGAGCGCCTCCGCCCGTAAGTGTAAATCAACACCTTGCGATCACCTTGGAAATGCCTGGCCAAGGGTGTTTACAAGGTGCTTCGGTGGTGCTAGAGAGCGCTATCCGCTGGACAGCGTTACAGAGCACCTTGTCAGCGCCGTTAGAACGCCTAGAAACGCCTTATGAGCACCTTCAAACGCCTTTTAAACACCTTGAAAAGCGTTGAGAAAATCGCCAGGGCTACGTTGGACAGACAGGGAGAGGAATTTCCTGCAGACTGAGGGAACACCAGAAAGCGACCGAAAAGAAACAGTTCCGCCTCTCAGCAATAGCCGTGCATGCCTGGTCGGAACCTGGTCACTCCATATGTTTCGAGGAGACCAAAGTTCTGAGCGGGGAGAGCCGATACTTCCCACGGCTGATACGGGAGGCGATCGAAATTGCCAAATGCCCCAAAAATTTCAACAGGGATGATGGCTACAACCTAGCTACCACTTGGAGGAGGGTTTTAGCGCGCGACGAAATGAGAAATGACGCGAAAAGTGGTTTTGCCACCATAATTGACAACCAATCAGATGCCACCAGCTCCAGTATAAATTCGGACCAAAATGCAGCGCAGATATCTTCGACCTGAAGGCGCCTCCAGAACGGGAGGAGAAACGTTGTCAGAGAAACGACGCGGCAGTTACCCGAAAGAAGAATGGAATATTCATCTAATCGCCGCGGAAAACTCCGAGAGAACGTCCTTCTTATGTGTAAAAAATATTTTTAGATCTGAGAAAATGTTACTTGATTGGTGGATTATATATCTTAGCCTTTTTTACTTGAGCCTCGTCTCCTGATGATGTGATACTGATACTTAAAATTCACTATAAGATTATTCGTCCAGACTGGGCGATTGGTTTTTACATTGCGAACTGTTTCACGAAGGAGCGAATTAATAATTGGCGGGAACTTACTAGGTGTGTTCATTGTGACTATGAGACGGTTACGCATGGTATTTCGAGAAACTCTTCAATAATTTTACATCGAAGAAATACTTTAACGTGTGATGAGGACGACTTCAGGGGTGTGATTGCGGTTCATTCTTTCGCGTTGTTGTTATCATTGTCCAAAATGCAAACCGCTCTATAAGAGCAATTCTCACAGTTACTGTCTTAAGAACGCTCTCCGTCAATTAAAAATAGTGATTTTAAGCGCCTGACATAATGGAAGAATGACGATCACTGTTTCGCTCTCAAGAGCGCATTTGAAAAATAACGATAGAGAGAGTGCGCGCGTTATGGAGAACCGTGATCGCTCCCCAGGTCATACAAATGAGACGAATCGAGGCACTGTGAAACCGAAGTTCAATAACTCTTTATTCCCACTCATAATTCTCTACGACTATAACAACTGACCTAAACTCTAATGCCATATGAAACGCGTCCACTTTTCTTTTCCTATTCCTTCTTCCTCTGTCTGCTGACTTGCTGTCCCTTGCCATCCCTAGTAGCGGCTCGTATGGTTAGACGCAGTCCTTGATGTAAGTGAAGAGCTTCGGCGGAACAATATTAAAATGCATTACTGAAAATGATGACGTAATTTATGATGCAAAAAATCATTTCCCTGTATAATTTTTTAAATTTCCTGTTGTGGTAACTGTTCATCCCTCATTGTCAGTCCTGCCTCGTCATTTCTAGAAACGGAAACTTATCTCCATCTTCTTTTCTGTTTTTGGCCCGTTTTGTATACATACTGTTAGTCAGAACTGCGATTCCCCCATGGAGGCGTTTATAAGTAGTTTCGGGTGGGATTTCTCTGATTGACTAACCACACTCAAACTCGGAATCCACCGGTGGATGCGGAAGTTGAAATAGCGTTCAAGTTGACTCTTATTTACATTGTGAAATCATCTCCGTCGTCCGACCTGGTTTAAAAGCGAAGATACGTGGAATAATCTACATCATCTTCGTCTGTTTAATCCGAAACTAATTTTACTTTCACGCATTTCCTCAAAGTCACGATGGAGTTTGATGTGTGGGCGTTGAGCGAGTTCATTTTTTTCATTTTTCCGCAGTGCTTTGGAGAGCTTAAGGATTTGGCTCACCGTGGTATTTAAAGTTTGTTCTCAGATGTCAATATAATGGAACAGCACTCTCATATTTTCTTTATAAAGTAATTTGTGGGAGGTGATTCTTGGTTGGAAGAGCTATATGCGGGGATAAAAGTAAGAGGGTGCTGAATGATGATGAAGCTGACGAATTCGCAAACGGCCAGGCGCTGGTTAGTCCTTCATCAGAGGGATTTCAAGCTTTAGTTAATGCATTAGAAAACCAGTCGGGAGGTACGGAATGAAGATAAATCATAAGAAAACTAAAGTAATGAGATTTTCTAGGACAAAGTAATCGAGGCTGGTCATATAAGTAGATGGACACAATCTTCATTATTATTATTTTGGTGCGGGATCTAGTGCGTCAATGTAAGGCCTGGAATAGAAAACTGAGGTCAGTATGCAATTACGTAGTACCATTTAAAATTACGTTTTGTTAGCGTTGAAGACTCGTCCTGTATTATGCAGTGCTTGTGCTAACTCTTGTTACTTTAGTGAAGATTTAGTTAGATAACGGTGATGTCTTATCGCCCAAAATGTGTGGAGCAAATAACCCAGGTGCATATTATACAGTAGTGGTAATAATGTAGCCTTCGGGTTTACAGTAGGGTTTTGTAGATTCACCAGTTTTGACCAAGGGTCACCAAATTTAGGATTTATCACTTATTTCACATACAGGCGTTTGCAGTGCTGGGCTAGTTTTATCCCTCGAGCTTTGTTCCATTTTTTCACGGATTATGTTGATTGATTGGAAATACATATTATGGACACATTGGAATTACATATATAAAGAGGATACATAGCTGTGTCCTTTTTTTCCCTCCTTCCCCTCTTACTCCTTTCTCTCCCTCCCCACCTCAACCTCTGCCACTCTTCTCATTCTCCCTCTCTCCTTTGAAAAATATGGACCGACTTGTCGTTGTTTCTGGATGAGGATAGTATTTCTAACATTTCCAGGAAGTCCAACTGGAGGATTTACCTCTGCACGTGGAGAACCTGAGGAACGAAATAAATTTCTTCGATGAGGTGCTTTGCGAAAGCTGAACTGAAGTCCGCCTTGAGGAAATATTTTTGTGCTCCTGGGCCCGTGTATCTATTGAGCGGCATGTTTGACCTTTGTATGAATATGTACTATTGGGAGTGTTACACCGAAGTCATTAGACTCCATTTCATTTTGTGGACTTGTGTTTTGATTTAGAATTAAAAATGATTCTTCCATGGGAATGTGGGGTATTGAAGGCCAGCTTGAATTTGTACTTTTGGGAAGATCCCAGCGACCTTGTTAGTCAAGGGATCAACAATGGGAATTTTGTACCACCGTGCATGGGTGTCGCTCGAAGGAGAACGAGCCTTCTGAAAAAACGCGTTTTTCTCATTTAGTATTAAGAAAAGACGACAAATGTCTAATTTTAACTAAAAATAGTACTGTTTCGAAAAATCCAAACGACTGGTGTCTATTTTACTAAAAGTCATATTTTCGAGAAGAAGTACTTTGTCTAATAGTAACGAATAAATTCTGCTCTTTTTATTTTGAAAGATTATACTCTTTTGCAAACAACAAAGGACGACTATATTTTTTCGAAAAGGCGTATTTTTTAGGACAATATTCTTGATGGACGAGTCGAGAATGGGCGGAGCTTCGGTAGTTGCAGTTTTTACCACTAGGGTACTCCCTCCGGTTGTGGGATAAACCCGGTTACTGTCCCATGTTAATGTGTGGGGAAAATCTGTCTACTGTGTGATATTTGATCATTACTTGATTATATAAGTTCCTTGTTGCATGAAAATTATTTTATATTAATTGGAATGGAGGAAGGAAAATTATTGGCGTCTATTGGACGAAGTCACTGGAAAGCTTGAAGCATTGTAACATAAGTTGCGGCTTCAAGTTTGTGGGAAGTTGCGGTAGCGCAAGGCTTTCCTAGGAAGGAAATCCATCGGTTTATTTCGTCCTACTACAAGGGGGTATGGGCAGGAATAAATGAGGATGATGCTGTTTTTGTGAAGGCATATTGCTTTCCCAGGCAAAGAAAGAATGAGCCCGCTCGATTACTCTAATTTGAAGGACGCAATAAAGATGAAAGCTTTGATATTGAATCCTCGAAATGTGCATGCAAAGCAGGATATGTAATAATACAAATAATGGTACAGGAAATAGTCATGCAATGTTTTAAATGACAATGTATATATATGACGACATAATTTTCTGGTAAATCGTGTTCTTATGTTGTATGTACATCGTCGCAGCGAAAATGATAGTTCCACCTACGAACTAAGTACTTATGTATGATGAAATTATTAGTGAGTTGATTTGTTTCCGCTACGACGATGTATTTACTTACATTTATTTTGATATGAAGTTGTTACAATCACCATGTACCATTACAGCGATCTTTCGGGGTTTACACCGGGTAGTTGGGTCCATGGCGGCGAACATTTCGATGCTCGAGTCTAGGATCGTCGTCAGGGCAGAGGTGAGTGCCTTGACTAGAGGTGGAAGTCAATATATTCCCCATGGGTAGGTCAGGTCCGAAATTTTGGCGGGAATATTAGGTAACATCCGGTGGTCTTGACTCTCCCATAATCTTGAGGATGGGTTTCCAAGTGTGACTCAGGTTGTAACCGGAGTCATGGCTAAAGTTTCGCCTTTCTCTCCGGATCTCGATGGCCACCTTGATGAGCCGGTCCCAGTAGCCAGAAGAGCGGCCAATTACTTTGGTCTTCTCAAAATGGATGGCATGGTCCATCGTGATGCTGTGCTCTGCAACAGCCGATTTTTCAGGTTGGCCCAATCGAAGGTGACGTTGGTGTTCCTTAATTCTCGTAACCACCGTCCGAAGTGGTCCTCTGCTGGCTTACAGCAATTATCAGAGATTGCTTTTTATGTAAAGCTTTTTCTGTGTGTCCGGCTTCGTTATTTTACCAGTTTTTAAGGCTACCCTTGCCTCAAGTTAACGATAACCCTTTTCTGGTCTTTTGTATTTGTCGGTTCCCAAAATTTTGTTTTCACCTAGGAGGTTTAACTTTTGTAAACTACTTTCTCGCAGTTTGTTGTAGTAATTTTCTGCTTGTTGATGGATGTTCATTTCTAGTTAAGTGATTCCTGTTTTGGAATATAGCTTGGCATTGCTTGTAGGGTATGGAATATGGAAAATAGATCTTATGATTTTCCTTTCAGTTACTTGTCTTTTCCAATGATCCCTTACTAAGCATTCCTGCCCAGGCCGTTGTAGCATATAAGATTTTGGCCTAATATATGTCTCTTATATCGTTTTCTTTATTTTTTTTCGGGAGTAGCGTAGTTATTAATTATGGGCGATAGGGAGGATCTTGCTCCTATGGCCTTCCCAATTACTTTTTCTACCTGATTTTTTAAGGTTAACATATGGTTAAGCGTTATTCCTAAGTATTTTGCAGTACATATCCTGCCAGTCAATCGGTTGCTTCTTAACTCTGATGCACGAGCACCTCGGTATCTCTATATTTGGCCTTGTGAATTTTATAGCCTGTGTTTTTTGGTGTTTATTCTCAATCTCCATTAGCTATACCATTTCACTATGTCATCAAGATAGTCTTGTGCGTATTCAGCGGCTAGTTCTACTTTTTTGCTTTTTGCTAATATAGCCGCGTCATCCGTACACAGGACTATTCTTGTGTGCCATTTCTCATTATCTTTAGGGAAATCCGCGGTGTATAGCTTGGATAAAAGTGGCCCAAATATTGATCCTTGCGGTACTCCTGCCGTCAGGTTCTGGTTAATACTTTTTTCATGGCCCCACTTAACAAAAAAGTTTCTCTCGCTCAGGTATGAGTTCGCCCATTCAGTCATCCATTTGAGTATACCCATTTCGTTCATTTTAAAAATCAAGCCATCATGCCATACTTGGTCAAAAGCTTTTGAAATATCTAGGAAAATTCCTATTGTCGTCTCCTTTTTATTGATACCGTCAGCGATAAACTCGATTACCCGATGCACTTGATGGGTAGTCGAGTGTTCTTTTCGGAAGCCAAATTGTTCTTCCGGTAAGATTCCGCTCGTCTCAACGTATCCTGTTACGTAAGGTACCACGGATATATCTATGAGCTTTCTTAGGTTAGAGAACATTTACAGTGGCCTCATGTCGTCTGACTTCAGTGATTTGCCTCTTTTTTAATGCATTTTATCATGGATTTCTTCCATCTTTTAGGCAAGAGTCCAGTCTGAATAGATTTGTTAATTAATTGGACTCTCCTGCTTCGACGGGGATTCTTTTAATACCCTCATTTGGTATACCGTCTTCACCAGACGGTTTCCTGTCCGGTAATTTTTTTATAATCTCTGTCAGCAGTTTTAATGAGATTATGGGAATTTCCTCTTTCTCTATGGCGTCTTCCCAGGCGGCTTTATTTACTTCTATTTTGGGGGTTAAGACGCTTGACTTATTTGTACTAAAAACTCTTTCCAGGTTTTCTGTCATTATGTCCGCTTTTTCTTTGGCGCGGAAGATTTTTCCTTCTCCAATTTTTCTAAGGGACTTCGCAATTTTCCATATCGACCCATCTTGCACGTTCATATTTGAAAGCTGGTCGTTCCACCTTTCCTCCCTCAGCTTTTTAATAGCCATTTTTATTTCTTTGTTTAATTTCCGGACCTTGTTCTTAATATTTGCTGTGCCTATTTGCTTATATCTCCTTCTTAAATAATTTCGTTCCATTATTTTGGATTTAATGTCATCGTTTAGTTTTATTTCGTCCGCCGTCCTTTTCTTTTTAGGTATGGCTATTTGCATTCCCTTGATCATTGCTTTTTCAATGACTTCTGCCATTTTGTCTATATTTTCATCGCCTTTATTTTCTTCAATATAGTCTGCTATGGTCTTCCTGTATAAGTTCCAGTCAGCGAGGCCGTTTCTTTCTTTGGAAACGTTGGCCGCCATGGACCTAACTACCCGGTGTAAACCCCGAAAGATCGCTGACATAAATCTTCGCCAGGAAAGCCTGAAATCCTTCATCACCATATACCACTTAATTATATACACCTCTACTTTAATTGATTACCTACCCTGAAATAAAAGTCCATAAATGATACCATAGTAGTTTTTCTCGCTGACAAGTGGCACCCGAGAACACGATCATAAAGTTCGTGGAAGATATAGGTAATCGAGACGAGTCGAAACTTGATCCGAAACTGACGAATATAGAAAATGAAATATGTACCCTTAACTGGATGAAAACATTTTCCGATTGCCGTACCTACTTCAATCTTGTTCTTGTGAACACAACTTCCGTATTTATGTCTTGTAGATATAAATACGGAATATTATTTATAAGATTATTTTTCGCATGATTTTATTTCCTAGTAGTTTGTAATATTTTTTCTCTGGCTTTCTGAAAGACTCATTCATTTCTCTCATTTAGTATTAGAAAAATGAATCTATTTAAACTAATGTAAAATTATTTTTTAAGAATTTAAATTACCTATTTAACTATATGAAGGACACACTGAAATAATCTAAGCGGAAGTTAAAATTTAAGCAAAAACTGCTGTGAAAAAGAATGAAACATAAACCTAAACTGAAAAGAAATGAATCAAAAAGAACTAATACAGTTATAAAATATTAAAAAACAAATCAACCACAGCTTTAGAAGAGAAACAACGAAAAAGTAAAAGCTAAATAGCTAAGCAGAAGGAAACTATAAACTATATTAGTTATGTAACACTTAGTGGTTGCAAAAAATTGTACGTATTTTGATTTTTTTAACTATTTAACTTATTGACTAATTGACATAACTCTGTCGTGTTTAGACTCTTTTTTCATGAAATCACACGAGGAAATCAAAACTGTAATAAAAAATTACAAATTAAGCTTACTTTTATGTGATAATTTTTCAGAGTGGAGTGCGATTCGTGACTCATTATAGTACACGCGGTCGACCGGACCCCGGCTATTGTTTGGCGTACGGCAGGTACGCGGCTATTGTTGGGCTCTCGAGCGGTGCCTTAATCTCTTACCCGCCTTCCCTGTTTGGACAGACTATACAAAAGCATTGAATTTGGCAGCGGTTGCAAGCAATCGGAGTGAATTCCCGAAGACTAATGGTCACTTTCACCCAAACCCCCGTGCAGGAACCTTTCGTGGAAATGACTCGTCCTCGTCGAAAAAGGGCCTCTGTGCTCGGGCCACGAGCTTTCAAACAAGCTCTAGGAAGGTTCTCCCATGGGAAATTGAAAAAGAGATGCTACTTTTCTTTGGTTAAGCCACATCTCGAATAAGCCGTGAGAATTTTGGATCCTGAACAGAAATATTTAATTCGCGAAGCATGTAAAGCAGTAAGGAAAGACGAACGCTTCGTTAGCAACCGTTACCAGCGAGTAGAAAGTGTTACGCAGCTGATGTAAGGACTAGAATTGGGCTAGAGACTCGGAGGCTACACGCTAGGCTTAGATTCCTTGAAATATTAAGATCAGGCGAGTTTCAGTATGACACGGAGTACATTATTTTGACCCCGAGCTTTTTCTCTATGACTGATAGAAGAGACAAAATAAGAGAGATACTGCCGAACTGAGAGGTACAAAAATCCCTTCTTTCCTCACGCCATTAGTGGTTATAACAAAAACAGTGTGACGCTAATATGGGACACATCGTTAAAATACAATTCACCTATGTCCTTTCCCACCTCCTTTTCCCTATTCCCTTCCCTTCAATGGCTGGTGTCCTAACACCCCCTGCCACGCATCACTGCTGCGGCTCCCAGGATAGCAAACAGACGCACTTGCTATATTGTATATTGCTGGATATTGTTATTCTTGTTTTAACTGCTATTTTACGTATAATTTATTATGCTTATTGAGCACAATGTTAAGGCCACAATGCACAAGTACAATTTTGCTGTTTTAAGTGTTTTTAATAAATAAAAATAAACAATCAAAGCAACATTTTTCTCTCGGGGAGCTGCCTTAGGTGTAGTATTTCCTTGTGTGGCCTCTGCGACCAGAAATGCCGCCTCTTGGAGTTGGAAGTAGTTCGATAGCCCGTCGCAAATGCGAGGCTTCATCGGGGGTACTGTTCATCTACATCTACATATTACCCTGCGAGCCACCTCTAGGGTGTTTGGCAGGGGGTGACAAGTCACCAAAATGCAGCATGCAAGCGGACCGCCACATGCACACCGCACGGTCATGAATATTAAGGATACTAACCAATTCCATCATTCACTAAAAACCATCATGCAGCATGCAAGAGAATCCCCACATTCGTACTATTGTGGGCCGCAGTCACTTCATTAGAATTCTTATCTATACCACCTCCCACCTGTTGGTGTCCCACTCTTTACAAATGGACCTGGCATCGTAAATAAACATCTCTCTGCTGTTTCAAAAGATTCCTGTGTGCGCTCGTTTAGCCTATGAGCCTTCAACTCCTCGCTCATAGTCCCCTTAGATCAGGGGTTCTAAATCAGTGGGAAATTTCCTTGCTGGTGGGAATCCAGGAGGGTTTAGTGAGGAATAGGGACCACTATTCAGCAAAATGTGATGTTTTATAGATTATGTAAAATCTATAATTTAGTAGTTTGCTTTGATTTTCTATTTGGTATTCAAGTTATTGAAAGGCACAGTTACAGATATACAGTTTATTGAAAGCCACAAGATTAAAACGATTCTTAAACATGCACATTTTTATTTTAGGAATTAAACCATTGTGTAATAATCTATATCTGGACTTCCCATCACGAGGGCCCGGGTTTGAATCCCGCCAGAGGTGAACATATTTACGAAACCACCACATTAGTCTCCCTAGATGATGCAGCATTGCATTCGCAAATGTGACGTGATGGCATTCCTCTCAGTATTCCTCCAAATATTCCTGAGGTAAAATTGTCCCCTAATCGGATTTCCAGATGTTAACTACAGGGAACATCACTGAAGGAAATTTATATTGGGAAGGAGAATGATATTCTGCACTATGGTATGGGGCGTATGGGGTGAATGTAGAAAAAAGGTTGGGGACCCGTGCCTTAGAGGCTAGTTTCATTCAAGTGGCGAAGTGTTAATCCCATTAGACTGTGGGCTGGACTTCGCTCTGCCAAACTTACCCCTCCCACCGCTTACATTGAGTGGAAGCGACCGGTGCGCCACCAATAGGACCTCTAAATAATCATTCAGTCGTATGGCTGTTTTGTGTGGAAGCACAACGCGGTGTCAAAGATGGGAGAACAAACGAAAGGTAATTCTGTTATATTGGAAGAGTTTAAGAGGTGATATACATTTGTTTTTTCACATCTACTCGTGATAGCGTTATTTTATATGTGATAGCTCGTATACATCAGCATTAATTTCCGTTGTTTTCTCTTGTTCTTGTGGGAAGGTATTTTTCCATATGTGACTTCAAAGGCTGAGTAGGATTACGTCATGTCATCTCTGATTAAATATCATCTCACCCTTAAGGTCTCACTTTTACTTCTCTTTTCAAATTCTCAGGGACCCCTAGTTGGAGAAGGAAAAGCTGAAATTAGTGCAACCTTACGGCCAGCGGAATGTTCCATTGAAGCCATCAACATTTCAGTATGTTCTCCACCGGGTCACTGCATTTCTGCCGAAGTTTCGATGTTTGAGTCGTCCATCGTCTAACATTTCAGCATCCTTATGGTGAGTCTGATAATGAGTGACGGTAGTGTTTTGTTGATTAGGCCTTTATTAGTTTTGCATTGCATTTCTGACTTGTCCTCAATTCGGTCGCGTAACGCGTGTTATATGCAATGAAATTTGTTCTATATGGCCCACACAACGATGCGGTCCAAACAACTGTAGGTACCTCTATACAAATAGTATCATATGTACTTATTGTTAATTCAACCGTGCTTTATTTACGTCCTTTCTGTAAGCTCTGGGCTAACTTCTTGAATCTAATGCTTCCTCAGCTGGCAAATAATTTTGTGTAGTGCGCTTAATGTATTGCTTTGTGTCGTCCAGGATGACTTAAGTTGAGATTTGAGTATTGTGCTTGTATTGTTATCGTGATGCCTCATAAAAAATTAAGTTTTGTAATTATCCGAACTATAATTTATTTTAGACCATGGTGCCTGCCTCACACCCTTGAAGTGGCTTGAAGGGTATTTTTCGATGTAGATGGTGTCAGCAACTCGTAGCGATTTTCAAGGTAATCGGTTATTGAAACAAGGGCCTAGAATTAATTAGTAAAGCCCTGGTTACACGATACATTAACATGTACGAGTTCATGTACATTCGCGTGAATGGTTTCATGTACGTTTGCGTGAACGGATTAATGTACATTTGCGTGAATGAATGGATGAATCAGTGGTTACACGGTACATGAAACCACACATGCATTCCCACAATTTTCAGGGTACGTATTTGCGATTGTTGTTGTTTTTCTCTTCATTAAGCGCAACATTCAAACCATTCAAGCGTTCATAAAGTCAACCTACCTATAGACTACCTACTATAAAGCGGACTATACTTATATTATACGTATAATAATTCAAATTCATAATTTCAGCGGTAATTAACTCAAATTCCACATTGGTTTTCCCGAGTGGTAGTTCCTCAGATGAAAGATACTCGAATGGACGTGCTAAATCCCTTTTTATATGTCTCTGGAATTATATTTCAGTTATGGTGAGGTATATTTGTTTACTCGATAATCAAATAATCATAGTAGAACGAATACATTGGATCAAAATCTTATTTAAATGTTAGCTGTATGATACGTGAGGTATTTTCCCCCTGCCAAACACCCTAGAGGTGGCTCGCAGGGTAATATGTAGATGTAGATGTATTTCCTGTTGAGAAAAAGTGCGATGAAAAACCCTTTTTATACAGGATCGATAAGAACGCTTGTGAATATATATATATATTGAATGAAATTCATGAGTAAACTCAAACTATCATGGGTAGTAACATAATGGATAGTAAAAACATAGATTAAGTTATTCTCGGCACGTTTGGGAAAGGAAGTCGGTAGTAGTATTGGAAACAAGTGTAAAAACTTGCTCTTAAATGGATATCATTACCTCATGTCCACGACGGTAATCTTTAATTATCTGTCCGGTTCCTACTTACTTAAGTTTTTCATGTAGAATTTGACGGATATAAAAACAGCTGATCCAGTTTCGAGCACGAAGCTGTTTCTTGGATGCTCTGCCAGTGAACTGAGTACCCGATAAAATATAATTATGTGAGAGTTGTGCAAGCATAAATTGTTGTTATAGAAAAAACTAAGTAATTAACGGCCAATCAAACATTCGTGGCGCGAGCTTCTCAAATATTTACTGCACAAACAAGGCATTTTGTAATTCACTGTTCTGCGGTACTGGACTAGCCCTCCCGGCATTCATGACCTTTTTGAGAAAGCGTTTAGCTCTGAAAAGAAATAGATAAGTACGCGAAATACAAGGAATGCTCTTCTAATTAATGCATTTGAACCTTTATTCTACTAATTCCGACGGAATGTGTAGGAGGGTCGTCCAAGGGAGGGGCAATAACAGGTGAGGTCCAACTGGTCCAACGATAGCGAGATGTCAACAGGGGCGCCGACTTATAAAAAATATTGGGGGGGCCCATATCGCGGGTATTGCCCCGGGAAATTTTCTAAATTTTAGATGACAAATAGTGAGTTTTAAAGATTTTTAAAGCCTTTTAGAGGGGTCATATGATCAACATTAGAACCCCGAAAACTCGACTATCTATAACTCGACACTTCGGGAAACTCTACAAGCCTGACACATTTTTTTGGCTTTGAAAAAAGAAACAAAACATCAACAACACGGTATTTTGGTAAAAAGCTAATTTCATTTACAGTTATAATTACGCTCATAGACTATTACAGAGCAGTGAATATATAGCTCTGAACAAAATAAATTATATTTCAATAAATGCTAAACTATCATAAAAAGAATAAAACATAAAATATTGCTGTCGCTCAGCAATAGCACTTTGATTAATAAGTGATATAGCTAATTTAAGTTTACTTCGCAGAAGACTTCGGGTTCATTTAATTAAAACAATATCTCAACGTTAATCATTTAATACAGTTAGCAGAGTTTATAAAGTACGCCTAATACTTTCAGTCAACAAGTATGTAAATAGCGGGTTTTAATTGGGTCTTACACTCTAAAAATACTGAAGTACTTGAAAATAAATAATACAGTGCTATAGTACGAAATATAGATATAATCGTAATATATAAATACAGTACTGATAACTATCACTAACATTTTGAAACTGAAAATTTAACATTCTGTATGTATTTATCTGTTTTATAAAGATTTTTAATATTTCTATAAATACCATTATTAGGGCAAGAGTGTCTTTAGAAAGGTGCAAATGTCGACCGTCTGACCGGATTACTGTACATGAAGTCGTTGATAACTGGTCGGATATCCAATTCATCCAAAATATCACGGTGGGCATGGAGAACAGCCAAGTTGTTCAATCGCTTCTGTCCCATTGTTGATCGAAGATATGATTTCAGACGTCTAAGTTCGCTAAATGACCGTTCTGCTGTCGCTGTCGTTATTGGAACTACCTGGAGAAACTTAATGTACTTCACTACTTCGCATAACATTTCTCCAACTGCAGGCTCTTGTGTAATGTACTTTCTTACATCACGCATGTTTTTTAAGACCAACTGTTTTTTATTAGCGATATCGGCTAACATTTGCAAGTGTAAGCGCAATCTCTCAATGCCGAGGTCATTTTTGAAAAACTCAGTTGAGTTTACAAAATTTGTTTCCCCTCTGTTCACTAAAAGCAAACACTCTTGTTCAACTGCAATAACCTGCGTGAGTCCAGTGGATGCAAACCGCTCAGTAATGCAAGATTGCACCGTTTCACAAACTTCAATGTAAATAGCTTTGTAGTATTCCTTTGGGGTTTTGAAAGTGTGCGGTGAGCTGGCTTCGTCGTTTTCATATTTATTTGGCATACGTCGATTCCGAGGAAGCGAAGGATCATCAACTTGTGAAGGTTTCTCTTTTAAACACTATTCCCAAAAGTGTTCAAAACTATCACGCCTTCCATTCAATATACAAATCAAGCCCTCATATATTTTTCCCAGATCAGCAACACTTAGATGAGGGCATTGAATTTTTTCATTGACATCCTCTACTTAGTTCATTACATGGCAATAAAGACGTAAAAATAAATTAGTCTTAAATTGTAACATTGACTCAAAGTAGCCTGCACATTTGTAACCTGCCTCTGTTTTGTCCTCTGCACTAAATGTTTTACAAAAACTCTAGAAGTTCTTCCAAGTTTTTCACTATTATCAAGATACTGGAAGCTCGCATTGTCCATCGAGTCGGGCAAAGAGGTCGTAGACCAGGTTGATCGTTGGCGCTCTCACAGCGTATGCTTCTGAAAAGTCCCATCCTTTTGGTGGATTCCCTTACAGTGTTTATTAAGTCCTTAGCCATAATATCCCTCATACACGTAAGAGGGCGGAGACTGTCTACAACTGCCAAGTTTAAACTGTGAGCAGTGCAGTGCACATAACGTGCTTTTGGTTGTACATCCAAAACTAACTTTTGTAGTCCTTTGAACCTACCTCTCATATTCGAGGCACCATCATAGCACTGTCCTCTTAAGTTATCCATTGACAAATCAAGACGAGCCAGAACGTCTTTTATAATAATAAACAGTTTGTGATTCAGTGTTGGGGGTCTCGTATAAGCCAATAAAGTCTTTGTTGATGATTAAGGAATCATCGACAGTACGAATACAAAATGACACTTGTTCGTGAATCGAAGAATCACTTGTTTCGTCAACTATAATAGAATAATGTTCAGTCTTCTTGATTGAAACCAATACCTTTCTCAACACAGTCTTTCCTAGTAGATCAATGATCTCGTTTTGAATATCGTGGGATGTCCACTTGTACCCCGAACGCCCTAACCAATATTTTAACTCAGGTACGTCATACTTTCGGAGTTCCAACAATTGAAAAACATTTGAGTTTACATCTTCGTGCCCTCTAATTGCTAGTCCTTGTCGGCATAGAAATTGCACGGTAGTAAAAATTGTCTCAAGAGCTAAACGGCCTTTTTTCATATCACTATCTAACTGTTCATTCAATTGGGAGACCACGCTTCGGTTAGTGATAGAATTTAGTCTCAGAACACCTTCTTTATGCGTAAACGTATTTTCATGAAGACGGAATTTTTCCAAAGCCTTTTTCCAGTTAGAAAAGCCTATGGAAAGAAATGCATCTTCTTTTTTTGAAGAAAATTGTAATAGATTTTTAGCATCTGCCTCTTTGCAGGTTTTGCAATAAACTTTTTCGGTAGATGCTTCATATTCTAGCCATGCATATTTGGTCAACCAAGACTTCTGAAATGATCTTCCCTTGCCGGATTGTCCAGGTTTCGGCTGAGAACACTTCTCGCCTGAAGACGATGAAGCAATTGACGACACAATAATTGTCGGAGGTTGACTTGCAGTACCATCAACTTCCAAGCGCGCCTTTTTGGTAACAAATTGATCCATTGCAAACTTAATTCACAATACACTAAGAGACTAAAGTAAACAAATAAAATATAGTCACATAAAAGAGTCTCCTAAACACTAAAGTCGAAACGCTAAACAGGTCTGCACTGAAAGAAAATATCCACACTGAATGACTGCGCCAGCAGGGTGAGCTTCATATTGCCGCGGCGTCGTAATGTCTTGAAGTGTCAAGGCGAGGGCGAGGCGCGCAGGGTTTCAGTAAAGCTCTGTATTAGGAAAGTACGGTCAACTTTGCGCATTTAAGTCGTCATTGGCCTATCGTTACATGGGAGAGATAGGGACTAAACATGTTTTCACGAGATAAAATTTAATTAACTATATTTCATCGAATTTGAGCCATGATAACTTGTGAATGATTAAATTGCCTATAATACCACATCATTTTCATATCAAGTTTATCCTCCAAAATGCGGGAGTTGACCTGTTTAATACGAGCCAGCAGACGCCTCAAACGGCAGCAGATGACGTCGTCTGCAATATGAGTGGAACTTGGCGATATATTCCTCGCTCGTTAAGTGACTTCTCGTTGATAACTGGCGGAATGGTATTTCAAAATGTTATATAACTGCATAAATATTAGCTTACTTGTCAATTAGGTATCAAAATCGACTAGGTATAGAATATTTCTGAGCAATTGGAGTAAAACGTCGTCAATTCCTCGACCATGAAGTGAATCCTCATTGAGAACTGACGGTGACCAACCTTGTATTGTCACTGTAATCTTAATCATTCTCAATTAAGGTTAATTTCACGTCCACAACTCCCTTAGATTCCCCGGCACTTCAGGTACTGCGAGCGGACATGCTTATCACACGGGCGACAATAATTGAGAGAGAAATAAATTTTGAGATACCTTGGCTTCGTTACGGATCGTACTCCGCACCGGAATGAGACTGTTAACGGCGGATAAATTTAACATGCTACTATCTAATTTACGTTCTGCATTGTCAAGTCAAGTGAGCATTTTGACATGATTTACACGATCAGCACTCCATGTTTAACTGAAGCACTGACCATGAGGCACATCGTCAGTACAAATAATATGAAATATATGTAATATAATTATCTAAGATAAAATAATATGATTACGTACCGTGAGATATATATGGCAGCGATTAATCATCTCCAGAGACACATGTACAGCGGCACTAAATATAAAGGAACAATAGGTACTTGGTAATGACATCAAGTCGAGTAAATGAAAAGATAACTTTTGAGGTGATAAAATTTAATGAATGAAGCATAATAAAACAACTTACATGGCATAAGTAGAAAAAAAATCATCACCCTTTCACTTGGACTCCACACTCACAATTTACGATACTATAAAATAACACAATAATCCCTGCCAAGGACAAATTCAATTGCCTATTGCTAATTAGTCATCACCTGCCTTAAATGCATACGGATTAATTATTTCAACAAAATCACATTGGACACAACAATTCAATGAAATAAAAAGATGACGCTTGGGGTGGCAACATTCACTGAATGAAGAATAATAAAACACTACACTGTTTATCCCTTCACTGGGACGTAAACAACCACACTTTCAAGACAAGAGCAATTCACTAGTCACTAAATTCACTTCAATTCACATAGATTCCACATTTTAATTTTGTCAATAGTAGAAACAATGAACTGATTGCTGTTATGTCTTCTCCAACACTTACTACGCATTTTTCACACTTTTAATGCCATTCCATAATTTAATACCATAATAATCAGTAAACACAACAAAAATGAATGTAGGTGAAGAAGGGTTAATGCGGTTAATAGTTTGCACACTTACTATAGTTATCGGATGGTCTTTCTTTGAATATGGTCATTAGCTAGCTCTAATTGCCTTGGTATTAATTTGAGAACCTGAATGGTATCGATGAACATTATCACAGCATCTGGACGAATCAGTCAACATAGCTATAATTTCATTAAGTTTGAGCTTGTTTTCAATAGCACTTGATATGTGACGCAATGTAGTGAGGGGCACACAATGTCATCAGCACAGCAAACATGGCACGCAATCCTTTATAGTGAAGCACACAAATTTACGATCTCCCTCTTCAATGACATAAGTTCCCTCCTTAGTTCCTCAATTTCCTCTGTGACATTCTCCTTAGCAGGGGTGGAGTGCATCACCGGGTCACTGCATCACAGGGATATATCCACTCCTGCTGCAGCTGGTATGCTCGCATCAGCTTGTTCTCCCAGTAACTCCTCTGCAGTTACATCATTGTGAAGATCTAGAGAGGAAACGTTTTGGGAGTTAAACATATATAGCGACTGTGATAAACAAATTATCCAGGAAAAATCAATTTGCACTTAGCTGCATGAAAGCAGCAGTAGACATATGAAAAGAGATGCTTTTGTGGAAATGATAAAAAACCCACTCCCCTGATGCCTATTGTAATAGTACAACATCCATTCATAGACAATCGTTTCTCATTGTGATCTTAATAAGATTAGTTGGCGTTACAGAACTAAGGCTATCACGAGGAAATATGTCAAGGACAATAAAAATAACAATGCTCTGGAAATGTTCAACTCCTGGTTCGCACTAAAGAGCCGATTATGTAGGAATTCGTGTGTAATAACGAGGCATATTTTCGCAAGCAAATCAATTTTGAATGGATTGATTACATTCACCACATAGACGATACCTCATAATTAAGCACGCGGTTTGTTGATTCACTTTTATCCACAAATGGTGTGTATTAATAATGGTAACATTCATTCACTGTATGATTCACGCGTGAGAGAAATAAAGGCACACCATTCTATCAACAACTATACAAAAATAAAACAATACCTATTAATTGCTCACGTGGTTTGCATTTGCACGTTTATGAAGAAATTATGTTTATCAATAAATCCAAATCTTTGCACGAAAAACATATAAGCTATAAAAAGGCATGAAATTCTAGCGCTTTCGTTCACAATAACATCGTTAACAATTCGGAACTTACCTCACGGGCAACCTTTGGAATCCAGTGAGCTCCGGATATCATTTGCAGCCATTTTCTTCTTCTTACTTCATACCCTGCTCCCGAAGGGATAAGATATAACTTCGTCCCTTTCTTCGCCTGCGTTGAACAACCAACTGCACAACACTGAGGCATATTGACAACCAAATATCAAAAAAACGCTACGCTGCTTTACGAATGACACAACCACTCCAATGCTTTCTAACGGGCAACTGACTAACAAAACACTCGCGTGACTCGCGTAGGCCGAAAAATATAGAGAGCAACCAATCAGAAGCCTCGATTGTCGGCATTTGCCGAGATCAAACGTTGACCGTACTTTCCAAATACAGAGCTTTAGGTTTCAGGTGCTTCTGCTTTCTGATTCAGTCCTTTTGCAGTCGCCGCGGCCGCAGCGCTGGCCCGCAGGGCTGCAAATTGGTCATTATTACCATTATTGGTCATTATTTCTGATATTGGTCATTAAAAGTCATTATAATTCTAAAAAGTATCTAAAATTCAATTCTATACCGTATTTACTTACAAGTAGGGTGAGGATTTTTGTCGCTTTTACTCGCCTAAATCGGGGTTGTCCTATGAGCCCGAGAGAAGGATTCGCGGCAGACGACTCCAAGCTGCGTATGCCTCGGAAGCGAACGTGTAGATGAGGTGTGGCAGCAATGTCATCTGATACCCAGGCGGAAATCGACAATTTCTGACTAGCATCTTGCACCTTCCACAACAATGTAGTGAGGTGGATTGACCAATCGATCAACCAATGTCTCCTGCATACAACCTGTTTTGGTTGACCATGAAGGTAATGTAGCCCGGCAGTCAGGCGACAGAAGAGTAGCATTATGGTAGGGGTTAGATTACAAAATGTACGAAAGTAGAATGCTTAACCTCCACAACTAAGTTTTATTGAAGAACAATACAATGTTACAATACGGACAAGATCTTACGTAATATGGTTCCAGACCCTCGTTACGTAATACCATGTACGACAATCCTAACCCCCACTTTCCCTCAAAACGTCTTCCATAATACTTAATAGGAGCAAGGAGTTCCTATTTCTTTTTTTTTCCCTAAAATCCTACATTGTTCTTTTTTCAAAGCCGTCTTATGTGTGAGTAACTACGGTAATACAAAGGGTCCAAAACGCCACAAACCTCCCATTATTATCTGGCCGGTTTCAGTAGGGTTTATGTTGTATTTGGTCAATTTGTGATCATTATTTGAGCAAAAATAAGTCATTCTTCCATTTAAATCAACCGGGAGGCAGCTTGCATCCCTCTTGGCCCGCCAGTTTGTACCCGAAGGTTCACGCACCGGGAAAAATTCAAAGTGTGTCGCAGCCCCGAAACACTATCATGATTCACACCACCTTTTTCAGTTAACCTGCTTACTACCGTAATAATTATTTGTTTTAACTCATTACTGAATGTTTTTAAAAGGTAACTATAGTCAAACAAGGAAAATAAAAAATACCAACATATTTTTGTGATTTTACAAAGCATAATATAACTTAATTAATTTCTTGAATTATTGGGGGGGCTCCGCCCCCCCAAACGAATTATTGAGGGGGCTCAGGCCCCATGGAGTCGGCGCCACTGGATGTCAATAAACGTAGCGCACAGGTATTCCAGGAAGTGCTAACAGTGCCAAGTTCAAATAGTAGAGCGAAGTCCTAAGGGAGCAGAGGTCAAAATAAATACTAATAGCTGAATCAAACGCAAACAAACCAATAATTAGAAGTATACAAACACCATACGAGCAGAAAACATTATTTCCGTTATCTACCACCAGGTGTCACTGAAGCACGAGCGCAACATGTACGAATGCATGAACCAAATTAGAACAGGTTCTATTTTCTATTCACGCGTTCATGCATTCGTACATTTTGGTGTGTTTACACGGTGAATTTTCTCGTTCATTCTCGCGTTCATACATTCACACATTAACTTGTACATGTTAATGTATCGTGTAACCAGGGCTTTAGAGTGGATAATGAATATGCTGTTGGTTTTATCGTCATTGTTCAGTTTCGCTATTGAGGCCGGTGTACTTTTCTTCTATTTCTAACACGTATGAATTTTCCTTGAAATATGGAAACTCCAGTTGAAAGTAGCCGATGTTTCCTATTAAAAAAAAATATGTATTCCATTCTCGTATCCGCATATGCCCCACGTGTATTCCCGCGTTTAACGACCAGGTTCCCCATGGTCGTAAACCTTCAATTCTTCATTGCCAACTTCAAAACGCTCAATCTGTTATTCACATCAACTTCCTGCTCTTAATCCAATTGTTTAGATGGACCTCTCCGAAGGGCTTGCGAGGAATACCAGTATATTTTGATGCAGTTATGTTTTTGATCTTATTCATAGTCTCGAAATGCGCTACCGACAATTACCCGCCCTTTCAAATTAAGGTAGTTGGAGCGATGTTTACGTACAGATTTTCGTGAAACTTCTCGTAAGTGTTCTTAATAGGGAATCTACGTAAAGCTAAAAGTAAAAAAATGCATTTTACCTAATTTTTTTTGGCAATTCAATGCTGTCTTAACTCATAGCCTGATGGCATTGAATGTTTCATAATAATTCGATTACATACGAAATAATTTTTTTCCAAACGAGAAAAAAGTACATTTTAAATTATTATGGTTGCTAAGAAACATTGAGGTGTCACACAGTCAAAGGTTCGAAAAAGGATTACCCACGATTACTGCTTCAGCCACCTTTAAGTCTGTTATTTTGGCAACGTTGACTACCATGTGCTGTCTTCCCCTCCCCCTCCTCTCCCCTATCAACTCCTTCACGGACCCCTTCCTCGCGAGCCTTCCCCTCCTTGACGTCATGCTTCGCGGAGGCGGCTACTAGCAAGTTTCGCTTCCAGTATACTTTGTTGCGACATATTGCGAAATATTTGTGTTGGGTGGGAAAAAGGGCATAAGTCAATAATGGCGAATTTTCAGGAGAGCCTTGTGAAGTTAAATAAATTCTATGTAATCAGGTATCACATTACTTTAATCTACAGCAACTTCATTCAAACTCTAATTTTTAGCTGTACAAGACTGAGTTTTCATTCCTTTGATTTGAAACTAATTGGCAATATTGCATGACAAATGTGGCATAAGGCAAAATCGACCAAAATTGACTTATGACAGGTATGTAGATTGTTTTCTTCTCTCATCCCTCCTTCCCAGTACGTGTCCCCGTCCTTCCCTTGTTGCCCACTCCCTCCGCCCACCCTCATCTGACTCTCATCTACATCTACAAAATACCCTGCAAGCCACCTCAGGGGTGTGTGGCAGGGGGTGAGTAATCACCAACATGCATTACACTATACCCTAGAATAGTTAGTGTAACTACGACTAATTATGAATTAGCATAAATCGCTAATGCTTGTCACGAGGCGAAGCCTCATAAGCATGCACCACTACACTACAGATGTCATCAAAATGGAGAGTGACCGTCAATATACATGCATTCTACAACTACACAGATGGACAGGGACTCAAGACCCATGTAGAAAACATGCTAGGCGTGCTGTTAGTATGTACTAGGTAACAGATAAGGATTCAAGTATTAGGAGTACTACCACTACTAAGAGCTACACTAACTAACGACAAATCTAGATAAAGGTCTCATTTGCAGCTGTTATGGTCCCTTCTCTTCTCTTGGACTACAACCTTGTCGTGGTTGAAGGGCTTGCGTGCTCCGATGACCCCTAGAGCTGCACTGGCGGGAGCATTGCTCCTGGTAGGGTCACCCATGCCAGATTGGTCGAAGGTTAGGAGACAGACGAATGGTAGTCCGCGCAGCGTCTGTACCTCAGTGAGGCGGCTGCAAAAGGCGTCTGACCCCAGTGGGGCGGCCTCTGAAGTGATGGTGTCACGTAAAAAACACTATTGAGTAAGGCCACGGAATACTATCTCAATTAAAACAAAAGCCTTGAAATTATGGACAGTTCTCAATTGATAATGAATCCTGGCAACTACGGGACTCGGCCCAGAGGGCCGGGTGTCGTGCCCGGCAGCGGTGGGAGCAAGGCCCCTGCGGTCGTCATCACACGAAATCCTTGCTCAGACGTAGCAGCAGCAGAGGAAAAGAATATAAAGAAGAGGAACGAAACTATCAGAATAGGCACGTGGAATGTTAGGACTATGCTGAGGGCGGGGAATATAGAGAATATAAAGCAAGAAATGGAGAGGGTGGGTGTAGACATCATGGGTCTGGGTGAAGTAAGATGGA